>OX454527.1:234039810-235239810 GCA_949715645.1 Portevinia maculata
TGAATCTCATATGTACATTTTTCAAAAAAATTGTGCAACTTCCGTTACAATGAAAATGTAACCATCAATGCACCAAAAAGTATATACAACTTACTTCATGCTTATCCCATATTTTCCCTCTTATGAATCATCTGCCCTTTATCGTACAACATTTTTAAACAGACTAAAGGAGTTTCGCTTCAAAAACGACAAATAAATGTAAACCTACATTCGCCATACATCCTTCAACTTGGTCAATAAATGCATCTCCCAAAGCTAACTTAACTAGGTACATGACTCAATGCTTTTGTTCTCCGAAATAATATATGTAAAATATATGATATATGAAAGTCAGATTGTTGGGCTGGATATTTCAAAAGCATTTGACAGAGTTTGGCATCAAGCTCTCCTGTCGAAAATGCATGCATATGGAATCGAGGATTCTATTCTTCAATGGATTATAGACTACCTTCGTTAAATTTAAGTTGTTTTGAGCGGTTTAAAAAAAATAAATCGTAGCTTCTCCAACCATTTGCTTGGGCGAAGTGGAAGGGACTCACAGTCTTACTGCATCTCTTACCTCTTGATCAACACCTAACAAACATCACATCGCACAGGACTCAGTGAGTCCGGATGCTGGACTACGAAACCCTACGGCCACAGTATTATTCTAGATTATCTACCAAGAAAACTAGTTCCGCCTTCAACAGACTATATCATTCCCAGAATGTCTTTCATAAAACATTTCGTCGTTCAAATCCCCACTAGATCAGAATGGCAAAATGGACAAGTGACAAGGGATTTCGATCAAACAATCTACACCGGCGGTTCAAAAATGGACTGCGGCGGCGTGGATGCGGGAGTTTTTTCGGAATCCTTAAACATCGCAAAATCGTACAGACTTCCGGATACCGCAACCGTCTTCCAGGCGGCTATCCGTGAAGCCTGTAGCCAGATCAAACTTCACTCAAACATAACACCGAGCAAACGATCGCTATACTTATTGGCAGCCAGGCTGCCATTAAAGCGATCGCTATATCTTCTAAGTTAGTACTACAATGCCGTAATGAGCTATGGCCCTGCTTGATAAGTTTAAGGTTACCCTGATCTGGGTTCCAGGGCACAGTAACGTTTATGGAAACGAACATGCCGACGAACTGGCCAGGCAAGGCTCAGCTCTCCACTGCTAATTGGCGAAACTAGTCCACATTCCGCTCGGAGCAGTTAAGGCAAATATCACCGCAGAATACCTCAAGAAATCCAACCTCAGATGGAGCAGGTTGACTACATGCGTCATATCCAGAAAAATGTGGCCAAACTACAACAAGGCAAAAACAACCGACCTTCTATTGCAAAAAGATATTGCAAGAACAACAGCGATCATCACGGGACACTGGCGTATAGGTTACCATGCGGCCAAGCTGGACATCCCATACAATACCCACTGCCGCAGTTGCAAAGTGACAACTCAAAAAGAAACCCTAATTCACTTTTTATGCACCTGTCCGGCTTTAGCTAGGACCAGACTATGAACATTGGGAGCCCTTTTTTGCAATACACTGGATTAAGTCTCCGAGAAAAGAATCAAGGAACTGATATCTTTCCTGAACTCCACAGGTTGGATTTAGTCTCCCCCACCAAACGATAATAACCAGGTTTACGTGAGTTTGTGGTAACAAAACGGCACTCGGTGCTAATTGGGTTTGTCTTTATCAAACCGCCACACCTACCTACCTACCTTAATCGCAAGATCCAAGTTGGTAAACAAATGCCGCGAACCTCTTAATGAGATTGCCAACAAATCTAACTTCTCTCTGTGCTGGGTTCCCGATTACAGCGACAACATTTAAAGGATATTAGCCAGTTGCATTCCTCCCTTTGAACATTTCAACCGCAATACCCGACATGCAAAGAATGCTCATCAGATCACCCTCAGACCTGTGTTCGGACGTACGGTGAAGTTCAGAGAATCTTTCCTCAGCCGTACAACACAACAATTCAACTTATGAGAAAATGCAGGTCGAGCGTGACTGCCGTTCACCCTAAACAAACCGAAATTACGGTCTGAATTGGGCCGGGTTTCCTACCTTACCTAAAAAACACTTTTAGGCATTAACAGGGCCTAAAACCTAGCTTCTCTCAAAAATGCGTTTGCGATTGGAATTATTGTAGGTACAATTTTAAGCTTATTTTAAATGCCAAATTTGAGAAGCTCCTCTTGATACTCTGGGATGTTTGTCAGGGGCGTGATTGAACATGAGACAAATCATTTTACGATAAAGCCCTACGTGGGTACATAAACTAAAATTTAATTGGCAAATCAATCTATAAATCATTGAAAAGGGAAATTGAGTAGAGAAGATGCCAAAAAATAGCAGAGGTATCTACTATAAAATTTCGTACCTGAAAGTGAATGTTTTTGTTGAATGCAGAGCTCTTTCCTCCATGGTAGCATAAATGCTTGGCCAAGGAAAGGGGAATCCAGTAAATGTCAGCTTAATTCATCGATCACACTCCCAATAGAGTAAATAGAACAATGTATGGGTGGCCATTTTAATTGAACTTTTACATTAGAAAAGTCCCTTCGAATAATCCCTTTTCCAATAAAGGTACCACATCCTTTGCAGCAACGTTGTTGACCCATAATCCCATTACGAAAGTTTCCGAAAGCGTATCTATTCAATTTGCATATGCTGATATTCATCTTGTCCAAAACATTCTCCTATACCAGCGGTTTTAATGAACTAAATCCATTAGAAGGTCTCGACTTTTATCCCCCAACTCCAAGTAACATTTCGTACTTCACTGTTCCAATACATTTACTCTGGCGACTTCTCAATTTGGGAAGTTCAGCGTGTGGTTATTGTAGATTCCGTAGGATGTCTTCTCTTTCCCCGTATTGTTTTGGTAAATTACGACACAAACAAAAGCAACTGCAGCAGAGCAAATATCCCTACGGACTATTGATTAAAACTCCAATACCCTCGAAGTCTTGTGTACGTTCCCTTAATATTTCTTCAGATCCTTCGAGTTCAAGGTAGAACTTGTTTGAAGTTTATAATTTGTCTTCAAAACTCACAGCAGAAGAAATACAGCCACGAGCAGAATATGGGAATTAGTATTAATCATATACTCAAGTAGCACAAACGTCCAAAATACACCAACATATTTGGTGTATTTTTGTTTGCACTTTCGTGATATACATTTTAAATATAAAAAATATGCCACTTTTGAGTGCAGTTTTTGTACAATTAATTTCAATTCGGTGTATATAATACCGCGTTGTCATTTATAATTTACACCGGATGTTCACAAATTATACCGATTTTCTGTACATAAATTGTGCTAGTGGTATACAAATTATTCTGGTTACTAGAACATAATATACCACAGGAGTGTAAATAATAAACTAATAATTGGTTTAAATCATACACCTCGATGGTAAATAATTTACACCACATTTTGGTGTAAAATTATTCCCATGAGTGTGGAAAATACACGATGATTCGATGAATAATATATACGAGTACTATTAGCGAACCAAAATCTGAAACATAGAATTTATTTTGAAATAAAATTTACACCGAAGTTTATTTTTTTAATTTGGAAAGGTTTAAATTTTACACCGAAGTTTACTTTCTGATCGGAAATGTATATGAATGATTTGTAATTGTTTCTATGATTCTAATTATTCACCTGCATTATATGGACGCAAGAAAATCATGAATTAGTATGAATGCGAGTGCCTAATTAAAAAACGATGCATATTCTGCCGAATGATTTTTGGTCCTACCACGTCTAAAAATTGAGCGCCTCGTAAATATCCATTAATTAATAATTTCTAAAACGATTCGTGAAAATTATTTATTCGAAACCTAAAATTTGTTGGTTGTTTATTAATTTTTTTTAGAGACGTTATGTTAATAACGAAATTCCAAATGCGGTATATAATTAAGTCGCTATAAAATTAAAATACTTAATCATTGTTTTCATTTAATGTTTAAATTTTTTAATATTTCTTGAAAAATATGGCCGTCGTCCAAAATACAGGGTGTCTCAAAGTAACCCCCGCCACTTATGAAGTAATTTACTCGGTTTTACTTCCTTTTTGACTTAAAATAATTTTTATGATTTTTAGAATTATTTCTTTTAAACCCATTTTTCCAATTTTTAGGCTGTAGCTTATCTAGCTACAAACAAGGAGTTAATTTTAATTTAGCAATATATGTATAATACTTTTGATAGTAAATTGTGGGAAAATCTTTAATCGCATAGAAATATTTACATTGAAAAGGCAACAGAGTACATTGAGTACCTATAAACTGAAGATGGTAAATGATGCGACAAAGCAGTTCGCAAAAAAAACGCATATCTTAAGTCGATGCTCTTTGCCGATTATCTGTTAAGGACGTGCACTTTTAAAATACCTAACTGGTGAGAAAAAATCATAAAATATTTGCAGTTTAATGCTCTATTTAAAAATGTCGTTAATATTTGAGACCGATATTTTAACTGGCTTTAACTTGGCAAAACTGAAGCCGACTAATCTTAATTTTATTTTATCCGCCATACAGCTTTTTTCTTTGCGATTAACGATTTTCCCACAATTAATCGAAAGTATTATTTTGCTAAATTAAAATGGCTTTTGTCTGCGGCGGTTACTGTGGGACACCCTGTATACGTATACTCTAATCCTGAATTTGGAAAAAAATGCATCCGTTACAAAGAACAAGAAGAAAAATACACCATTGTACAAAATATATCCAAAATTCCGCTTTCGGTACATTTATTATGCGGGAAAATGTGCAAAATATTGCACCAATTTCAAAGAACAAGAAAAAAATACACCATTGTAAAAACTATACCCAATATTCTGCTTTCGGTAAATGTATTATGCGCGAAATTGTGCAAAATATACGCCAAGCAATAAAAAAATGCACCATTGTGAAAAATAAATCCAGTAATTTATTGCAGTATGCTTATAATATGCTGTAAATAGTGTAAGAAATGTTCAAAACAGAAACAAAATTATAATTAACATTGGAATTCAGGAAAATAAATATATTTAGGAACTAATATTCAATAAATAAAGTGTATTAAGTGGTGCAGGGAAATAAGTCCACGGGAACTAAGTACACTGAGGGACTTAGTTCCCATTAAGTGGGAAATAAAACCACTTTCGCGAAGTGGACTTAGTTCTTATGTAAGGTGGGAAATAAATTCCCAAAACTCTGAGTGGTTTTAGTTCCCTTTTAATGTGAAGTAAATTCTCACTGTCGACTAAGAACAAAATAAAATTAAAGAGTCAAGTAGGTACTTTGCAATTTTTATTAACAAAATAGAAATTAACTTCTAACTGAGACAGAGTAATATAGGTACCGTGACCTCGCACCTACTCCAAATCAAACAGTGACCCCAAGCAGGGGGGTTGGAGGGGGGCACCCCAAATGCATTGCACTGTTTATGAGATTAGTTACGAAATCGCAAGTAGATTCCATAAATAGTGTAATGCATATGGGGGGGGCATGCTGCCCCCCTGCAACCCCCCTGCTTGGGGTCACTGTTTGATTTGGAGTAGGTGCGAGGTACGGTTTTGAAACTTTGGCTTTATGTCACCATGATAAGCTTAAGACTTTGCTTAAAGAGTGTGATAACTAACTGCACTTTACAGTTTTTTGTTTAATACTAAATGTTGGATGTTAGTTCCCTCTTCTTATATTTGAATGTGGACTAAGTTCCCATAAAAAATTGACTTAGTTCCCACTTAACATGGGAACTAAGTCCACTTCGCGAAAGTGGTTTTATTTCCCACTAAGTGGGAACTAAGTCCCTCAGTGGACTTAGTTCCCGTGGACTTATTTCCCTGCACCGTATTAAGTACACCAAACTGAACGCGTGGTGTATAGAATGACGCATATTTAACCAATGAGTTTATTAAGTACACCAAATAAAATACACAGTGGACTAGATGTTCTTTCATACATATAAACTTATATTTTCAAAAAAAAAAATTAATAATCAAAACAAACTAGATAAGTTTTTTATCATGCAATGCCTTGAATTTCCTTAGAGGAGTGTGGTAGAATAGCCTCGTTCTGGGATTGAATAAATGATGGTCCTCATCGGTTTTATTATAAAATCCGAATGAGTTCTTCGTCGACAATCTAATCTAGGAAAGCTCATATGGCGATCAAATTCTCCAATGACATTACATTTTGTACAACTATTGTATGCGGTGTGTGTCTTGATGCCTGCAAAGTTCAACATTATTAATTTAATTGAAGTCGAACTGGCTTTTGTACTTACAGTTGATAAATGCCCGAGCTGGTGTGTCTGCAATAAACGCATTGACCTTGATCAATATTTTTGAGCCGTTTGCTAAATCGATACCATTCGAAATTAGAGCATTAATTTCATTAACATGTTGTCTCAAAAACTCCTCACTAGATGGTGGCTTCGCATCATCGAAATAACTTTGCATTAGCCATTGGTCTAATTTCAGACATATTAGCTATGTTCACTAAAAATGGAATTTGCTACTTCGCGACAGAGGTAATTTGTCAACATTGAAATTAAGAGTTAGTTAGTTAGTTATTTTTTTTATTTCAGCAAAGATATACATTCTAAACACTACTATTGCACAATTTACAGAGATGTGGTTATTACTACCTTACTACTGATAATCTTATATAATTGTAAATGAAAAATATCAAACTATATATTATATATTTAAGTAATAATTTGAGGAAAAGCTGATGAAAAAAAACCTCAATACGAACTATAATAGGATCATTGAAATGAGAGAAGTGGTGGTGGGCAACTTGATTTCAGATATCACGTACATTAACAAGTACAGTTACTAAATAAACATAATATATAAATAGATTAACAATTGTAGATATAATTGACAAATGTAATAAGTTAACAGATATGAATAGTTTAAGGAAACATATAAAATTTTAACAAATATAAATAATTTAACAAATATGAATAACTGAACAAATGCAGACGATGAATTAATATCATAATGAAGTAAATTTTAATTATAGATAAATAAATAGATAAATATGTATATAAATAAATGACTAGATAAATGAATAAATAAATAGTAATAATTACAATAAATAAATAAATAATAAATAAATAAATAATAAATAAATAAATAAATAATAAATAAATAAATAAATAAATAAGTAATAAATAAATAAATAATAACAAATATAGTAAATTAATAAATAAATAAATAATAACAATAAGTGAAACAAGTAGTGATTTTATGTTTGTTTAATGTAGAAGACCTAAAATCAAGGGGTTGTCAGAGGAGCTGCAAGACCAGCTGTAGCGATCAAATAATTTATTCAGTCTTACTGATATTTTTTCAATGTTTGAGATTGCATGCAGTTCTTCGGTCGAAAAATGCCAAGGTAAGTTTAAGATCATTTTCAGTAGTTTGTTTTGGGTTATCTGTAGTCTACGTATGTGGCTCTTTGCACATTTGCCCCAAACTGGAGAACCATAAAACAAAATTGCTTGAAAGATTACTTTGAAAATGATGAGTTTGTTTTCTCGGCTCATTTTTGATCTTCGGTTTATAAATGAATACAGTATTTTAATTGTGATATTAACTTTCCTGATGGTTTCTTGGACATGAAGGCTAAATGTTAACGACTTGTCAAGGTGAACCCCAAGGTACTTAGCACTTGATTTCCAATCCGTTTGTATATTATTTATTACTATTCTGTTGCTTGGTAAGAAGCAGACTTTTCTTTTTCTAGTAAAAAAGACAGCCTGAGTCTTTGAAGCATTTAATTTAATTTTCCAATTGGCAAAGTATGTTTGGATGACATTTAAGCAAGATTGCAATTTCGTTTCAATGTTTAAACCAACTGAATCTGATGAATAAATGCATGTGTCGTCTGCAAAAATGGCAATTTCACAATTGGTTAATTTTGGAAAATCGTGCGTGTAAATATTATACAGGATTGGCCCAAGAACCGAACCCTGGGGTACCCCTGCGTCAATTGAGAAATCTGCTGATAACCAGTTATTAACGGAAACTTTGAAAGAACGCCCTGATAAAAATGACTGGACTAATTTCACTAGGTAGATTGAGAAACGTAGGCTTAGCAGTTTGTGCAGTAAGCCATCGTGCCATACTGTGTCAAACGCTTTTTCGACGTCAAGGATAACCATACCCGTACTTTTCCCCATATCGAAATTCTTTTTGATATGCCTCGTTATGCGATGAATTTGGTGTACTGTGGAATGATGTGCTCTGAAACCGAATTGTGCTTCAGGTAAAATATTATGCTCGTTGAGGTGAGTTGTTAGTTTTATTTTAATAATTTTTTCAAAGCACTTACTTAGCGAACTTAACAAGCTTATCGGTCTGTAACTACTAGGTAGGCAAGCATCTTTACCTGGCTTCAGAACCGGGATGACTTTTGCTGTTTTCCATTCTTGGGGAAAATATCCCCGTTTGAGGCAGCAGTTAAAGAGCCGCTGCAAGAACTGAAATCCGATCCTTGGAAGGTTTTTGATGAAAGTATTTCTTATTCCGTCGAAACCTGGGGAATTAGAATTTTTTAGTTGCATACAACTGGCCTCTACATCTTCAATTGAAATAAGGTCTTCCCCTCCAACTAATGTAGCTTGGGCGCTGATTATGCCAAGTGAGTTTCGAACTGCATTGTCTTCGCTACTTGTTATGGTTCTACCTATTGAATGGTTTGCAAAGAAAGCGTTAGCTAGTGCATTTGATTTTTCCTGGCAGGACAGTAATACAGTGCTACCATCCTTAAATGCGGGGATGATACGGTTCTTCTTTTTAATAACCTTGACTATGTTCCAAAACGGCTTGCTGCATTTATCTAGGCTTTGCAGCTTTCTATTCCAGCATTTGTTTCTGAAGTTCAAAATGAGTGTCTTTATGGTTGCCGTTAAAGCTTTTGCTTCAGTCAGATAAGAGGTAGTTCTGGTTCTATTCCACATGGATCTGGAACGATTTCTTATTTTGATTAATTCCACGATATGACGTGGAAGTAGATTTGCGCCATTCCATCGACTGTTTTTTTTTTGGGTACTGACTGGTCGATACAATCCTGTACACAGCTTGTAAAATAATTTACAGCTTCATCGATTTGGTTTTGGTTACTTACATCAGGTAACATTTCCTCATTGTTCCTTAATTTTGAACGCATTTTGCTCCTAAATCGATCCCAATTAGCATTTTGGTAATCGAGAACTGAGTTGAGCATCTGCTCAGGTGACAATAGGATGCAACATTTAACCGGTAAATGATCAGAGCTTAAATCATTAATCACGACAGGTTGGGTAAAAAGTTCTTGCATATTCGTGAGAAACAAATCGAGTGTTGACGGATTAGCCTGAGGGTTGGAGGGAATAAACGTTGGATGAGGAGGATACAAAATATGAAATGGGTGTCTAGAATGCAAGTCAGCTAGAATATTTCCCCATGAATTCGCTCTTAGACAACCCCAGTTCCTATGCCTACAATTTAAATCGCCTCCCACCAGGAAAATTTCATTGAAACTAACCAATTTTCGTAAATCGCTATTTAAATGCGATCGTTTCTCTGCTGTAACACGGCCACCAGGAAAGTAAACACAAAATATTTTTACTGAACGGCCGTTGGTGAATGGAATTTGAATACCTACGTTCTCAATTAATTTAGTTCTAACAATTGGAAGAATTTGATGTTTAATTGTTCTTTTAACGACAACGGCAACACCACCACCCCTTCTCTCATTTCTATCTAAGCGGTAACATTTGTATTCCGAGTTTGAGAACTTTTCTATGCTTGAATTAAGACATGTTTCAGTTACTAAACCTACATCGATATTGTTTGAGCTCAAAAAAGCAAAAAACTCTAGAGCTTTATTGCGAATGCTTCTAGCATTCCAACATATTATACTCAAACCGAAATTCATAATTATTTACCTTGTTGATACAAATACTTAATAGCTAATTGTGCAATAGTATTAAATTGATCAGCTCTTGTGTTGCATTGTCCAAGCAGTGTGATCATCTCAGCAGTAAGAGTGTTGATTTCCTCCCATGAGAAAAGCTCGTTCGTTGCCCTTGGAGCATTTACAGCGCCTGAGTTATTGTTGTTGTTGGTCAACACATTTGAGTATTTAGTTGTAAGAGAAGGCGTTGACACGGGTGGAGGCAAAGAACTTTTTCGCCGCGATAAATGCCCGAGCTGGTGTGTCTGCAATAAACGCATTGACCTTGATCAATATTTTTGAGCCGTTTGCTAAATCGATACCATTCGAAATTAGAGCATTAATTTCATTAACATGTTGTCTCAAAAACTCCTCACTAGATGGTGGCTTCGCATCATCGAAATAACTTTGCATTAGCCATTGGTCTAATTTCAGACATATTATAATAATTTTAATGAACATAAAATTGGCCAAATTGGAATTTGCTACTTCGGAACAGAGGTAATCCGTCAACATTGAAATTAAGAAGAACTTCCATATTTTGATTTAATTGACGAAATGCAATGCGTAAACAGTTTTCGATGCCATAGTACCAAAATGAACCGGATCCCATTGTTTGTATATCAACACTACGTGGTGTATGGAGCAACGTACGTGCATCTTTCGGCAGTTCAGCTTTTCCTTCACTTCGCAATAAAAGAAGTAGCTCAGACAAAGCACAATAGGTTATTTTATAATTAACAGCCCAATCAGCCAATTTAGACATAAAATCAATATGTTCGTCCAAATCATCAATGACGCAATCTTCCAAAGACGGTTCCACTTCCCGATTTATATTTTCCACAACTTCATCATTATCATCCAAATCGTTGTTCGAAATTGAGACTAATAATATTTCATTTGGCTCTACTTTAATATTAGGTTCATTTAAAATAATATTTTCTCGCGATATTGAACAATTTGTAGAGTTTTTGTCCCGAATATAAAAGTTGATGTTCGTCGTTTCAAACAAATTTTGAAGATTTTGCTGAATGCTGGGTTTCACACTGTTCTTTAATTTTTTTAAAAAAGGTTCTTTTCCTACGATACTACTTCAAATAATTATTAAACTTCGAGTTACCCAATTTTTTATTTGCTAAAGAAAAAAAACGTGCGGTGACTGTAATGAATGCAAATGGCAGCTGAACTGAATAAAACATTTTGTTGACATATGATTTGACATTGGTATAGTGTAGTGTATTTAATCTCCACAGGATTTAAATCTTACACCGAAAAATGGTTGCTCATTTAAAATAGTGTATTTTTTCTACAAAATTTGGTGTACAAAATATCTCATGTTGGTTGATTTCAAAATTGGATTTTTTAATGCGCCATTAATGGTATATTAAAAAAAACAGCTGCTAATCGGTTTATTTCTTGCACCGAATTGAAACAGAAATGTTGAAATTTTGCACAGAAAAGGCAATGGTGTAATTTTTATACCGGTATATTTTATCAAATACACCAAAATATTAAAATTTTCTACAGTTTTCTCAATTTTACACCAAAATTCAAGAAAATATACCAAATTATACACCAGTGTGCTACTTGAGTAAATCCTTACCCAAGGGAGTGGCGCTCTTTGTCACACATTTTTTAATTCCAAACTTTTGATTTAATGTTTGTTTGTTTGCCGATGTGGATGCAGGACTGGCAGCTTTTAATTAAATCAAGAAAAATCGAACCCAAAATGGAACCTACAGCAATTAAATAAATCGTGGTGTGGTCAAATGGCAATGTTGGCAAAACAGACAGCATGTGCTTAAAGGAGGTACTTTATTTTAACGTTAACAACTTAACTAACAGGGTGTAAATTAATTTGTTCAATCGCGCTTAAGGTTCGTCACTCGTCAGTTTATAGAGTGTGGGCGACGGGCAATTTACATTCTCAATGAAAATTAATCGTAATAGATATTTCAAATTCATTATCTGAATTTAAAACTTATTTTTATTTCACAGGTTGATCTGTATCCTTAATTGAGGGCAAATGATGCTGAGAATCAGATGCAGATAAAGCTTGCTTGAAACAAAACTTAATTCATTTGAACTAATTTGTATTATTGGCAGACGGATAAATATTTCAAGGAAATGACCATTTAATTTGCGCGGCCCTATTTTGCGTAATATCTGTGGGAGTGAGGTTTATCTCCTTTTTTCCGAGACCGAGAGAATCCTTCAAATGAATAAAAAAATCTTTGTCCTCTCTCACAGGTGTTATCACCGGACGCAATATGCTGGGATACTATGCCAAGAAATTGAAACTCAGTACAGATGACCTCTGTAGAGGATGCGGGGACGAGGAGGTAAATGAGGATACCCCTCATTTCCTCTGCCACTGCCCTGCACTCTGTCGTATTAGAAACAATGCCCTCGGTAAACATTTCTTCCAGGACTTAGAAGAACTCTCTGGCAAATCTGTGAACGACTTGCACAAGTTCATAAATGCATCGGGATCGATTGTAAGCCCGCTAGGTTTTTCGTAGGTTTTTCTTTGGTTCCTAAGTAAGGGAATCATAACCCCCAGGGTATCACAAAGGGTCTACATTGACCTAAGTGTGACGGGCGCAGGATTCTCTTGCCCCGTCAACCCAGTAACCTAACCTAAGGTTTATCTTTCGCACAAATTGAAATTCCGTATTGGGTCCTATTCTATTTCTGATCTTTATGAACTTATTTGGTAGCCTGCCTTTAAAGTAGTAAGCAAACTGGATTTTGATCTTATTCCTGCAATTCGGTTCTCGGCTTAGTTCCAGACATCAACCACGACTTGGAGATCTTAAGGCATTGATTTTCAATGCCTAAACTTGTCATAAGCAATAAAGCAACATTGTTGTTTGATTTAAGTCCCAAATTGTTAGTTCCATTGCGCTGATTGTAAAAGTTAACAAGCAAGTTCTAATACTTGTATATAAGAGTCTTTCATTTGCGACTTGACAACTTCAAACGTTCCGTTAAACCGATTACGAACTGTCAATGTGAAAATATTCAGTAAAATCAACATTTTCATCATGCTGAAGTACACGAAGGAACAACGTTTACAAAAAAATAAAATTTATTACCGAAAATCCGAGTCGGTGGTCGCAACTTTAAGAGCGTTAACGCCAATTTTCAATTCAATTTACCGTGCCAGTGAGACTACGTTTTGCCCGAAGTGTGGAGAATATTGCTGCTGTAGAGGCGTCCAAGACCTTCGCACAACGCGTATCCCTTAACCTCTCGATTAACACCATACCACCAGCATCGAATGTCGAAGAGCAATGGCAACGATGCCAACAGGCCATTAGATCAGCCGCAACTGATGTGCTAGGTTTCTCGCGCCCACCAGCAAGAAACCCCTGGTTTGATGAGGAATGCCGACAGATGCTCGCAGCCAAGAACGAGGCCTATAAGGCTAAGCTGCAGGTGAAGACGAGAGCTACCATTGAGCTCTATAGGCAAAGAAGAAGGGAAGAACATCGGCTTTTCAGCAAGAAGAAAAAAGAGCAAGAAAAGCGCGCGATCGAGGATATAGAGAGGTGCCACTCCAGGAACGATGTTCGCAAGTTTTACCAAAGTGTAAAACGTCAAAGCCAAGGATACAAGGCTTGAACAGAATCCTGTCGAGATGAACAAGGAAATATTGTACTTGAGACACAGTCGATGCTGAGGATATGGAAGAATCACTTCTGCAGACTGTTAAACGGCGATGACGAACAACATTCCGCTGTCAGGCAGAACGAACCATTCAATATTGGCAACGACAGCGAAAACTGCCAACCACCCGACCTGAGTGAAGTGAGGATAGCAATATCTAAACCCAAGCTTAATAAGGCTGCCGGAAATGACGGCCTTCCCGCTGAGCTCTATAAGGCCGGCGGAGATGACTTGGTAAGTAACATCCACCAACTCATAAGCCAAATCTGGTCGGATGAAAATATGCCTGAAGAATGGAACCTCAGCATCGTTTGCCCGATCCACAAAAAAGGAGAAACTCTGAACTGCGCCAACTACAGAGGCATAAGTCTCCTCAACATCGCCTACAAGATCCTATCTGCCGTAATATGTGAACGCCTGAAACCGTTTACCAACAACCTGATTGGCCTTTATCAGTGTGGTTTTAGGCCAGGAAAGTCCACAACCGATCAAATTTTCACACTTCGGCAGATCCTGGAAAAAACTCAAGATGTCCAAATCGATACCCAGCACCTATTCATCGATTTCAAAGCCGCATATGACAGCATTTATAGAGACGTCCGTTTGTGTAGGATGATGATAGAGAATTCTCGCTGCTCTATCAGGGTCGGAAACGACCTCACCAACACATTCGATACCAAAAAAGGATTTAGGCAAGGCGATGCGCTGTCATGTGACTTCTTTAATCTGATTCTTGAGAGGATTGTGCAAAACTCCAAAGCCAACACCAGAGGCACAATTTTCCAAAAGTCGGTGCAACTACTAGCATACGCTGACGATATTGACATCATTGGTAGGACTCAACGTGATGTCATAGCCACGTTTGCTAGTATAGAGAAGGAAGCGGCGAAAATGGGTCTAGCAGTAAATGAGGGTAAGACTAAGTATATGCTGTCATCACGAAAGGACTCACAACATCGACGAATTGGACAGAACGTCACCATTGACAGATATAACTTTGAGGTAGTACGGGACTTTGTCTACCTCGGCTCCGCTATTAACTCTGACAACAACATCTCGTCAGAAATTAAACGAAGAATTACTCTTGCCAACCGCTGTTTCTGCGGGCTAAGAAGGCAATTTAGTAGTAAAGCCCTCACTCAAACTACTAAGGAGATCCTATATAAGACCCTGACCATCCCAGTCCTGCGTAGGACTGAAGCATGGACCATATCAAAAGCGGGCTATGGAGACGAAGATTCAACCAAGAACTATACGAGCTGTACAGCGACATGCCCCTGGTCAAAAAACTCCGCATTGGACGTTTAAGATGGCTAGGACATGTAGAACGAATGGACACCAATACTCCGGCTCGCAGAGTCTTCGATTCCCAGCCAGACGTCGGACGCAGTAGAGGAAGACCTCGCCTTAAGTGGCGCGCATAAGTGGAAACCGACCTCAACCAACTTGGAGTGCGCAACTGGAGGCAGTTAGCTAAGGACCGGGCTAATTTGAGAGGCATGTTGGTTGAGGCCCAGGTTCATTCCGGACTGTAGCGCCACTTAAGTAAGTAAGTAAGTAAGAGGCGTCCGTTGCAAACCAACCAAATCAGTCAATTTCACGGCGTTCTCAAGGGCCTCTCCCAGACCACATTATGGCGAATTTTGCGTAAGGATCTTGGCCCACACCCTTACAAGATCAAGCTGACTCAAGAACTAAAGCCACTTGATCATACTCGTATGAAGCGACGTACGTTCTTGAATTGGGCTCTGGACATGATGGAAGAAAATAAAGAATGTAATCGCAAAATCATCTTCAACTATGAAACGCAATTTTGGTTAAACGGTTTTGCCAATAAGCAAAATATGTGTCACTGGACAGGTGAGAACCCTCATGTGCTTCATGAAACAGCACTTCATACGCAAATTCGCGCGGTTTTCATGCCGGTGGCCGTTTTTTTTTTTTCGTCGTTAAAAATGACCGCCACGTTACGGTAAATGGTATTCGCGACAGAGACATGTTTTAACGATATTTCTTTGAGCAATTATTATTTTATGAATTTTATTATATGAATTGGACATCAGTGATATGTGGTTCCAACAATACGGTGCCACAAGCCACACAGCGGGTGCAGCAATCGAGTTATTGAAGGCTCAGTTCGGTGAACGTCTTATCTCGAGAACAGGACCCGTCTATTGGCCACCAAGATGGTGTGATGGTCTATGCCAGATGTTAGATGAGCTCATAGCCAATATTATACGAGAAATAGCGGCCGTATGGGTAGAAATGTGCGGCCGATTCATCGAAAATTGTATTCCACGTATCGAACGCTGCATACGTTCCCGTGGTGAACATATGAACGAAGTAGAATTCCATTCTTAAATGTTTTGATAGTAATTCAAGCCAATAAATTGCGTTTTTTTTCAGATATCTCAAGTAGTTTGAATTTTATTAAAAAAAGAAGTTGCCAAGTCCTTAATGAAAGAGCCTTTAGTTCTATAAGAAACATGGAAACTTTGATGCACCCTCAAGCTGTTTTTCGTAATTTTTCACAGTTAAAAATTTTACTTCCACATTACATCGATTATAAAATGAGGCTTCATACGTGTGTGTTCATACTATACATACAAAGTACACTCCGTTCCACATGTTAAAGAACAAGTAGTTTTTAAATCCTTCGATAATATGGGAAAAACCAAATGCAATATGAAAGCAGTCTTTATTATGTTTATGTTGTAGAAACAAAATTGGGATTAGGTAGATTAATTCAATTTTTATGATGCTTTTCCCAATAAGGTCATAAAATTAATCCTTTTTTCGTCTCACCTGATTGAGAACAGTATCGGTGCATTGTCCTGTTGGAATTCCATCGTTGTCCACCAAACATTTCGGATGAGGGAAAGCTCTTTCCAGCATAGATTTGAAGGTGATTGCGGTCATTCTTGAGCTTTGAAAGTCAAGGTTTGCAGTTCCGTAAAAGCTTACTGCTCCCCATACGATTACTCCACCTCCCTTGCTGTGTGTTCTATCCAAGGTTATTTCATCCTTCCCCAAATCATGGAAATAATAATTATATCCATCAGGTCCATCCAAATTATTTTTTTTTTCATCTGAAAGTACAACGGTATGTCACTCTCGACTCCACCTGGTGTGACTTATTGCAAAATAAAGTCGCTGACTTTTGAATGCTGCGTTCAATAGTGGTTTCTTTTTCATATTTTTCATACTCGATATACATTTGATGTACTAGCTTTAACTCCAGTTTCTGCTTTGATTTTACTTGGGGAAAGTCTTGAATTTGAAGCAGCTCTCAGTATCGCCCGTCGATCCTGACTTGTTGTTGCTCTGATTATTCCTCATTTCTAGTTTGTTTCCATAGTTCTCCCGTTCCTTAAGACAGCTGTGAACAACTGTTGATCCTCTTCCAATCTTACCGGCTATAAAACGGATAGATTTGCCTTGCTCCTTGTAAGCTCGAATTTGGCCTATTTTCCTCCTTGGTTAATGAATTTCTTTTATCCATAGTTGTTATTTGTATGAAATTATGATTTGAGCTAAGGTTCCTGGTACTCTTAATGTTTTCATACTTGATTTGATAAAAGTTAGATTTAGTTACTGTTCGTAAACAGGTGGAACGAAAAAAGTACTAATTTTACGACCTTATTGGGAAAGGATTATACAAATTGAATATATCGACATAACCTAAATTTTTAATAAAATCACGAATAAAATATTCGGGGGGATGTGTGAGTGGTCGGTGGGTTGTCAAACTTTGACATTTCCTGAAAAATTCATATGGATTTTGGAAGTACTGTTCATCCCCGCTAAAGGACTTAGCGGCGATAGCTATCCCCGCTATCCCCGCACTGTTTATCGCCGCTAAGTCCTTTAGCGGGGATAAACAGTGCTTCCAAAATCCATTTCTTCGTTTCTGATGAATCCTTCCGATGAATTTTTCAGGAAATGTCAAAGTTTGACATCTCGCCGACCACTGGCACATCCCGCCGAATATTTTGTCCGGGATTTTATTATTATTATTTTTTCAAAATTTAGTAAATCTGTCAATGTGAAAATGTTTTTTTATAATTTTAGAATATGTTTGGCATTAATTTCAACTCTCGGAAATTAATATTTTTGAATTTCACGATTTTCAATACAAATTACTTAACTCAACTTCCAGCTGCGTCACTAATAAACGTCAAAGGTGCATACGTTTTTTTTGATGAATTCTTAAGCGGCGATGATCGTTTTTTAATGGCATGCCTATATCCGCGTGCAAAGAAACACGGCTAATGTCGATCGACTTTATTTCCATAAGAATTCGGAAGTAATGTTGTCAAACACCATTTTCTATTCTCGACTTTATTTCCAATTATATAGTAGAACAATAGAGTAATAATATCGAATAAGATTTCGGAGATCGACTTTATTTTAATTGAGATTTCACAACTCATCCCATAAACAGTGCAATGCCAACCCCTCTGCTTGGGGTCACTGTTTGATTTGGAGTAGGTGCGAGGTTTTCACGGGTGCAAATCTGAAAACGGTTAGGAATCTTTATCTGATTGTGTAAATAAATTAAAAGCGGAACAAGGCCGATTCGGCTTTATCTCACTTTGGCAATGTGAAATAAGACCGAACATTGAAATTCGGCGTTATTTCGCTTTCATAATTCGGCGTTATTTCACGGCACCTTATTTACTATTGGAATTTTTACATTTTTTTATAATGTTTTTTTTTTGTTAAATATTAATTTGTTGTTTTACATAATTCCACATCTTAGGAACATATTCCTAAGTAGCCTAAAATGGGGATATGTACCAAAAGTATGGCGAGAAGTTCAAGTGGTTTTCATACCCAAAGCTGGAAAACCCAGTCACACTACCGCTAAAGACTTTAGACCAATCAGCCTAACCTCTTTTGTTCTAAAAACTTTTGAGAGACTGATTGACATTTATATTCGTAGCAAACTGAGTCCAGAGGTCTTATCCCCAGCTCAGCATGCGTATACGAAAGGTAAAGGTGTAGAGACAGCACTCCATAGTGTAGTCAGCACCATAGAAAAGACATTAAGGGATAAGGAATATACTCTAGCCGCCTTCCTGGACATTGAAGGTGCGTTCAACAACGTCCAAGGGGAAGCGGTCGAAAGAGCCCTAGTAAACCTTAATGTGGAGAATACCATTATTAAATGGATAATGTGCATGCTTAAAAGAAGATGCATCAACTCAGAGTTTGATGGTGAAATAATCAAGATGTCAGCATCTAGAGGAACTCCTCAAGGCGAAGTCCTATCACCCCTTCTATGGGTACTCGTTTTAAACGAGATTCTGATCGTACTTAGACTTAGTGGAGTCAAGGCAGTAGCCTACGCAGACGACTTAGCACTGCTAGCGACAGGGAAATTCCCATCCACTCTAAGCGAACAAATACAAAACGCCTTATCTATGGTTGGTACCTGGACAAAAAACTGCGGACTGGCGGTTAACCCACAGAAAACAGAACTGGTCCTCTTCAGCAATAAAAGGATTATACCACAATTTAATAGGCCAACAATTGAAGGTACTCCACTACAAATATCAGAATCCGCGAAGTATCTGGGCGTGATTCTAGATAGAAAATTAAATTGGAGCCTCAACATAAAAGAAAGAGCTAAGAAGGCAATGATAGCCTTATACGCCTGCAGCAGAATTTTCGGCAAAACCTGGGGACCTAGTCCCAAAATTATCATGTGGTTGTATACGGCGGTAGTTAGACCTATACTCACATACGGTAATTTAGTCTGGTGGCAGGGGTTGTGCAAGGCCACCAACCTTAAGACCATGACTAGAGTCCAAAGAACTGCCTGCATTGGTACTACTGGGGCCATGAGAACCACCCCCACAGCGGGGTTGGAGGTAATTCTCAATCTTAAACCTCTAGACCTTTTTGTACAAGAATCCGCAGCAAACAGTGCCTTGCGGCTAAGCCAAACGGAAAACTGGAAACCCAGCACAACAGGACATGCGCGGATTCTAAAGAAATTTACGGGTGATAATGTATGCACAGACTACATTACTCCCAAACTAGACTTTACAAGACCATTTACTGTCTCCCTTCCCTGCAGGGAAGAATGACATGAGAATCAAGTACCAGTCCGTGCAACAACGATCCCCATCTACACAGATGGCTCCAAGATGGATACTGGCGTTGGCGCGGGTTTCTATTCCGAAACACTCGGAATATCTGGCTCGATCAGACTCCCCGACTACAGCAGCGTCTTCCAAGCTGAGGTTCTGGCGGTGACAACAGCCGCTAAACAGGTTGCAATGACGGCAATACCACAAGCTGATATTACCTTCTTCATTGACAGCCAAGCGGCAATAAAATCGATTTCCGCCACAGAAATAAAATCGAAGCTTGTAGGTCGCTGTCGCGAAGAGCTGCGGGCTCTTGGCGCGCAGCACAGTGTAAGACTCTGCTGGGTCCCCGGACACAGTGGTGTCCCGGAAATGAAAGAGCCGATGAACTGGCAAGAAAAGGATACTCCCTTGAATTAAGAGAGGCTGACACAACGGTAAAAACCCCACCCTGTTACCTTAAACAGGTGTGTGGTGATAAAACGCTGATGACAGCTAATGAAAGATGGAGTGCCCTTGACTCCTGTGTCAATACCAGGAAAATGTGGCCACTATATGACAAGCGAAAGACCGAGAGAATCCTTCAAATGAACAAAAAGTCTTTGTCCTCTCTCACAGGTGTTATCACCGGACACAACATGCTGGGCTACCATGCAAAGAAATTGAAACTCAGCACAGACGAGCTCTGCAGAGGTTGCAGGGACGAGGAGGTGAACGAGGATACCCCTCATTTCCTCTCTCACTGTCCTGCACTCTGTCACATAAGAAACAATGTCCTTGGCAGATATTTCTTCCAGGACTTAGAAGAACTCTCCGGCAAGTCTGTAAACGACTTGCGCAAGTTCATCAGCGCATCGGGATGGTTTGTAAGCCCGCTAGGTTTTTCATAGGTCCCAAGTAAGGGAATCAACCTCCAGGGTATCACAAAGGGTCTACATAGACCTAAGTGTGACGGGAGCAGCACTCTCTTGCCCCGTCAACCCAGCAACCTAACCTAACCTAATTTGTTGTTGTTAATTTACCGAAAAAAATAAATTGCTGAATAAACTAAATATGTAATGCATTTTCTTTAAGTTTAAACTCTTTAAATAGGTAAGAAAATAATCTCAAATTAATTTTTTTTTTCGAATAAGATTTTTTTCGAGATATCGTCTTTCGATATTTTTGTCCATTCGAGATTTTTGTGCATTTGAGGTTTTTGCATTCTTGATTAAAAATTAGTTTTTCTTCGAGATTTTTGGCATTCGAGATTTTTGTCATTCGGGATTACGTCATGATCCCATTTCATTAACCTACAACCCTTGTTTTTAATAAAGAAACACATTCTAAGAACCATCTTGAAGAAACGCCGCCTTGAGCATAATCTCTTCTGTTACTCAAAGATACGAGTTCTGCCGCTCAAACATTTAAATAATTACAAAGAATTAAAAACAGTTTTCACTCCGGCTACTATCCTACCTCATAATAGTCATATGTTCCTGTCGCAGTGGCACCCAGCCTATTTGATAGCTTACCATATGAATTACTTGCAAAACCTTTTATATACAACAGTGATATTAAAAACGGTTGATATCAATCTAATCAGGATATACAGTGCCGAAAACAGGAATATTTTCTTCACATTCAAACTTTAGATAAAAGGGTTTCTCTTTTTAGGGATTGAATTTCATAAAATCATCTTGCAAGAAATCGACTACATATTCACAGGACATCTGGAAAGGACATTTCAAGAAAACAGGTGACTGCGCAATTTCCGCAGGTACCCCTTAAAATATTCAGATTGGGTAAGGAAGTGCGGTACAACCTTTTCAAACTGCCGCAGATGTTACAATAACGTGGATAGCATAAATTGGCCTCAGTGACGAAGTGATTCGGAAATACGTTTTGAGGTCAATCCGGCGAACCCCACAGGCGGACCAGTAGCGATGCAGTGAAATTGGGAGAGTTATGGTCCCTTTAGTCCAGATCATGGTTTCGTCGTTCAAATGAAAGAAGAAGATTAATTTTGCAACCCTACTGTTTCCTAAAGGTTAGAATAAAGTCGACTGGCTACGATACATATAGGTACCAACACTTATCGCCATATTTGTGTGCTCAAACGTCATAAGCTTAAGATGGAAACTAGATACATGGTAGTCATTTTAATTGGATGTGCGAAGAGCTCAAGGTATGACCAGATTTATAGTGAATTTTATAGACACCCCAGAATGAGCTCCAAGTAGGTCAAAGCGATTTATTCACCGACTAAAAAACATTACCGTGGAGACAATGTTTTCAAGAAAAACATAATACGAGGTTTGCAGGGTTATTATCCGATATATCCCTGCTCACCTTGCTATCTAACAAAAGCGAATGAAAACTCCCAGTCCCTTTGCAAGTCCTGTATAACAACAACAGGGAAAGAAAAGGTTAATGCACACGCTATTATACGATACGGGCGAGCTAAAAAAAATCGATTACTACCGCCATCATTCCATCAGAGACCTTACAAACCCCCAATAAAGGCAAACACTTACATCATGTACCTATACAATGTTTGATTTCGTTTAGCTATTTCTGTCGTGTGTACGTATTTTATGTGTCATCAGGCGAGTATGAAACAAGAGAAGAAACGGCGGCATCAACAAGTTATGGAGAAATTCAATATTTTTTTATCCTTCGATTTGTTAGGATAAAATCAAAGCAATAAAATGACTCCACAAGATGCACAAGACATTCTTTCAATTTTTGCAATGCCTTGTCTGGATGGCCCGTTCTACAAAATTATGGACTCTCCAACTTTCATCTAAATCAAGGCTAGGCGAGGAAATTAAAAGTGCAATCGACAGTATCTCCAACTAGTACCAGTACGGGTAGTTAAGCCCGTTTCCGTTCAATGAATTTATATACTATTCAATGACATGAAGTGAATTGTAATTTCATATAAATTCAGTGAATCTGATGGAAGGATACCACACCAATAAATTATCCTTCTGCCAACGGGTTTCTATTGGTAAATCAATTGACTTTTGGATTACGTATGCAAGCAGCACTTGGGTTATGATTGCTTTGCTACCTTGCACGAGGCAATAATTTGCGGTCGTAAGAGCCTTTTGTTTACGGCAACCGGTGAAAAGAGGGCGGAAGAAACGCTTGATTTGTCACGTGTTATATGTAATGCTAATCAAATTTGTTATTTGCTTTTGGAATTTTCATTTGGCAGCGATTCGCCTGGGCTCCAGGAAATACAACCCCTAAAATGGAAAGTGGAAAAGCACCAAATTGGGACGGTGAAATAATCCCTCATAACGCGAGAATGAAATAAGTCGCTTTATCAAGAAAGTCTCGAAAACGTTGCACTTAATTCAATTCAGGTAGATGGCGCGCTGCGAGCGAAATTAAAAACGAAAAAAACCCAAATAATAAGTCTTGACTCACGATCTGGAAGGTGTACCTACCCGAGGCTGGCTTAATAAAATATTGAGACACAATTTCTAAGGAACACAAATTTTAGCCTTTCTTTCGAATCTCTCCTTTGAATTATCAGTTTCGCGCATGGCCTGTTCAAAAGAAGAAGACAACTTTCACTAGTTAGAATCATGAGCCATCTGGACCGTATCTCGTCCAGCCCAACCGCTTTTCGTTTTTAAGTTTCTTTGACCGCCTTCTCTTCGCAGGATACTTCTTCATTGTTAGGAATGGCTCTTGCAAAGTATATCCTAGGAAACTGTTCGTTAGAAGTCCTTCACAAAACTGTAGCATTCTTAATGAACTTTGGCGAAGGAATTTCGTGAGCATTTCTCCTTCTCTGATCAGTCGTTTTGCCACTGTTCAAGCTGGTTTGTCGCAGTTTGAAAGCCTGGTTCGTAGAAAAGACTTGCACATGCTTAGGATATCTTCACCCGGGGAGCTCCTGGTGCCGTTTGCCAGTCCTCCATGGCTAAATTGAGAGCTCGACTGTCCAACGAGTAGAAGTTGGAAACTGCCCAACAGAAGAAATTCGACGTTGGCGCCTTAGCACACCTGGAGTAGCCCACCACCCACAAGCGCCAACAAAATGTGGAACCGATATCGAACCGATATCATGACATCATCAAGGAGGAAGCCCAAACCACCGTAGGTTATCAGCCACCCCAGAGAAAAAGCCAGTGGTATGATGATGTATGCCCTTATCGGAAGAAGGTGACAGAAGATGCACATTTAAAAACGCTGCAACGCAAAACAAGGGCAGCGGGGGAAGAGTATCGACAAGAGAAGGGAGGAGAAGAAGATCCTGCGTAGAAAGAAGAGGGCGTACGCAGTCTACCAGCTCAAGGAAATCGAAGAGTCCGGGGATTTTACAAGAAAGCGATGCAACTGGCTGCTGGCTTTAAGACCGGAATGCAGGCTGTTCGAAACAGCGACGGAAACCTAGTCACCCAAGCGCAGCGAATAGTAAATGTATTCAAGCAGCATTTCCAACATCTGCTAAATGGGCATCATGTAGAGAGAGTGATAGAGCAAGAAGAGAACCCACGTAATGTCACTGAAGAACAGATTTCACCACCCAGTATAGAAGAGGTTGGCTTAGCTATAAAAAAGCCAACGAACAATAAGGCCGCCGGCTCTATTCAAATACGGACGTGATTTTTTGGTAGCGCGCTTGCACCAAATCATCAACCGAGTATGGGTGGAAGAAAGCATGCCCGATAACTGACCTATCAGCTGCATATGAAGGTGATCCTGTGCCTTGCAAGAACTAACCAACGTACTGTGTGAACGTCTGAACCACTAATAGGCACGTACCAGTGTGGCTTCCGGGCCGGCGTATCGACAATAGACCAAATTTTCACACTTAGCCTTATCGTAGAAAATACCAAATCCCCATTCGTGTTGTACGGCTGAGAAAAGATCCTTTGAACTCCACTGTACGTCCGAATACAATCTTGAGGGTGAACTGATTAGCATTCTTTGGATGGCGGGTATTGCGGGTGGAATGCAACTGATAATTTCGTTGGAGCACTTATGATGGAAATAACGATAAAATAACGAAAGACAGGAGACATTACGACGATGACGAAGAGAGTCAATCGATCTCGCGATGTCTCGGTCGCCAATGAGTTTTTTGGCGCGTTTTTGGATCCTGTCAAGTAGCTCCAAATAAGTTATTGGTGTACCAGACCAGATATGAGCGTTGTAGTCGAATTTCGGGCGGATAAACGCCTTATAAATTGTAGCCAGATCAGAAGGGGTGAAATATTTCTTAGAACGCTTAAGGAAGCCTAGACATTTCGCAGCGTTCGTGGCGACATCGAATATGTGGCCATTCCAACGGACATACCGAGAATGGAAAGTCTTTCGGTTTCAGCGATGCAAGTGCCATTTATGGACAGTGGGGCAGTGTGTGAGGGTTTTGCTTTAATGAAAGAAGACAGCATCGCGTTTAAGAAGCATTGAATTCCACTCCATTGGTTCTATCCCAGTGAGTTATGCTGTTGAGATCGGAATTTGGTGAGCTTAACATACGTTGACGTTCCAGTTCCACACTCGAAAAAAGCGGCTTGACCCAAGAAACTGAGCTGAGGGTACTATCATCAGCGAAGGATTTGAGTGGATTAGAAGTAACAGGCAGGAGATCATTTATAAAAATGAGAAAGAGAGTCGGTGACAGAACAGAGCCTTGGGGAACACCAGCATTTATTTGGTGAGTTGCAGACTTAAAACCGTTCAAAAAAACTTGATTTTGGACAAGGGAGCTTGATGCCAAACTCTGTAAAATGCCTTTGAAATATCAAGCTTACTTTCACCATGTTGGTGATGAGATTGGTTCCACTTTTCGGTTAGATATGCCATCAAATCAGTACGAAAACCGTACTGCCGGTCATTGAGAAGTTTTAGGGATTCAAGATATTTCATTAGCGTTTCCATGACCTTAGAAAGAAGGGACGTAAAGGCAATTGGTCGGTAGGAGGAGGAAGAAGAAGATTTGCATTTTTTTGGTACAGGTTCCAGAAATGCTGTTTTCCATCTCCTTGGAAAGAGTCCTGAAGAAAAGGACAGAAATAAAAGTTTACGCAGTGGTTTTGCCAGCGTAGAAGAACACATCTGGCTTTATCTAGAGATAATATAATAGGAGAATTTGACACGATTAATAACATACCTTTAAGATGAATCTTTTAACAAGACAGGCACTCAAAACATTCCTCCAAAAAGCAAGGAAGTTCGTTCAGACACCACATTCAGTGTCCTGTTCTTGTCCCGCTAAAGTTGAACAGTACAAAATGTGATTAAACTATGGAATATTGTTCAACGCGCGAATTTCACCTTCTTGTCGACTCTACATTATGATTAGACTGTTTTGAAAAACAATGGCCAAGTAACAAAGATTGAAAAAAAAATCAAAAAAAGTAAAGGAAATCACTTGGATTTTGTATAGGAGTGGTTGGTTGGTTGGTTGGAACCGACCTTCGATTAGGATGCACTTAGACCAGAGGTAAGACCATTGTGCTGCCTATGTGTAAGGTGGGTGGGTCATCCTCTTACTCAGGGAACCATTTGCTGCTCTGAATGAAGGAGCTAATCTTTGCTGTGCAGGCGTTCTTGAGATCGTTTAGATCATTGGAAAAGGTATTCACCCAGTCTAGCCTTTCTAATGTTGGCGAGTGCAGGACACGTGCAAAGGAAGTGACCAATAGTCTTCTTTTCCTCCTTGTCCCTACAGCTTCTGCAGAAGTCACTGTGACGAATGCCCAGCCTTTGAGCATGACTTCCTATAGCACAGTGCCCGCTGAGGGCACTTACTAATTTGGAGAGGGTTCCTCTCTTATGCCTCAGAAGTCCGATAGACCTGGATTTATTTAATATCAGCCAGAGTAGCCTTGCGGTGTTGCACTGGTCGAGTTGGTGCCAACGACGTTTGGCTTCGCTCACTGCATTGGTGTCTATGAGGTGTTTAACATAAGACGTTGGCGCCTCGATGTCGGTGACGCTTATACTGTAAACCAGAAGAACCTCGTCGAGCCAGTTCGTCAGCTTCACAATTCCCTGGTATGTCACAGTGACCCGGCACCCAGCAAAGGGTGAGGCTATACTGAACGGCTAACTCGTGAAGAGATGCTCGGCAGTCTTTCACTGCTTTCAGATCTCCTAGTGCTGGATGCAAGCGATTTGATGGCCGCCTGACTGTCGATGTACGAGTATATTACAATATCTGATCGTGTTCTAGAAGGTTGAAGGAGAGGTGAATGTCCAGGTCTTCAGAGAAGACTCCGGCACCGACGTGATGGCCGCCTGATTGTCGATGTATATTACAAAATCTGATTTCGAAACGCTGTAGTGTTCTGGAAAGTTGAAGGAGAGGTGAATGTCCAGGTCTTCAGAGAAGACTCCGGCACCGACTCCGTCCACCGTTTTGGAACCATCCGTAAAAATTGACAGCGATTCGTGGTGTAGGACGTGACGTTGTGTCCACTCGGTTCTGTCTGGAATTAGGTGTTGGTAGCCCAGGTTGAAATTGTATTCAGTGGCCAGGTGGTCGGTGACCTTAGGAAGATGTCGATACATCGATAGTATTTTGGCATGTCCAGTGTGTTGCTCTTTCCATTGATTGGAGCTTCTCACTCTTATTGCTGAGCTGGCAGCTAACTGTTTGCTGACGATGTCAGTCGGGAGAAGGTGGAGCATGGCTTAGAGCGCCGCAGTGAGAGAGGTTCTCAGTGCACCGGTGATGTTGAGGCATGTAACTCGTTAAGATTTGTCCAGCAATGTTAGGTTGGACTTCTTCTCCAAGGCGGTCCACCAGAGCAGTAGTCCATAGAGGAGATTCGATTTAACTACCGACATGTATAACCCGTGCATAGTTTTTGGTTGTAGGCCCCACGTGGAGCCTACCGCCTTTTTGCATTTATAAAGAGCAGCTAGGTTTGACTACATTCTCCCTCCAAAGTAGCTTGCAATCAAGCTTCAGGCCAAAATAGCTAGCCCTATTTAAGAGTGCCAGAGGAGTGCCTCTTATCTTCGGGGGAGTGATAGGAGTCGTTCACAACCCCGAAAACAAAATACCGAAAATTCAAAATCTCATGGTTTTGGCCATTAACTAAGAACAAATTTCACACCGGACTAAATTGCTAAACTTATGTTCAAGCTATCCGCAATCGAGAATACAAACCTGAGGTGGACAGGTAGTGATACGTGCCTAGCGACCAAGCATATCTGGCCAAAGCTGGATCTGCGACGCTCTTTGAGTTTGATCTCACTTAACCGACTGCACATTGGCTCTGTCTAATAGGCAAGTACGCATCAAGGCTTGGCGTCTATTCAAATGACTTCTGCAAGGATGAGGTGGAGGAGGAGACTACACTTCATCTACTCTGTACATATCTTGCACTCTCCCATAAAAGAAAACTCTACCTAGGATCCTTCTTCCTTAATGAACTCAGTGACTTAACTAACACAGATGTTAGAAGTCTATCGCGCTTCATTACGAGTAGATGCTCTAAATGGTTTTAGCTAGTATTGGTCGAAACTCCCGATCCATGTGGCATCACAACGGACCTCATTGGTCTAAGTGTGTTGGCTTTGAGCTAACAGCCACCTTAACCTAACCTAACCTAAAATGCTTTGAAAATTTGTTGAGTATGGGTATAATAAAATGTTCAAACATTCAAAAGTAGGTAAACCGAAATTTTCAAAAAGTATCTAAGTAAATGTATACGCTCGGTTTTGTTTGTTCACTAAAAATTAAGCCAGTGCAAAAATGTACCTTTAACCTAATATTCCCGCAATAAAAAGGGTTCATGACTTGATAAAGGTGTCCACGACAAACTAAGTTAGCTGAATTTGACAGCAAACATTTTAATTAAGTAGGACTGGCTTAGTTTTTAATTATTTTTAATTACATTCAAGTTCAAATAGGTTATAGTCAAAGCTATATCCCAAGGCTTTACGTTACGCAAGTTTACTTTCATGATTCGTTTGACAATGTTGGCAAACAAAGGAAATCCCTATTCAGTGCATTAAAACGAGTAAGCTTATCCTGGATATTTCCTTACCTCTGGCAACTAGTTTCACCGACGCTGTCGACGTCGATGCGACGTTCCTAAAATTGATGTCTCCGATGGATATTCACTGATATGTTGACTGCAACTGCAGCTGCAGTCCGCAATAAATAAATTTCAACCGTAGCAATATCTGTCTGCATTAATGGGATTCTATTATAATGTATCCACAGTTGAAAAGTTTCTGCAGTTTGTTTCCATTAAGGGTTTACAATGTGCGTGACCAAACTCAACCGAAAATTGCATGAACTTTCGATGTCTGACTGCGATACCGGACCACACTTGGCTGTGCATCTATTTAATGTCGAAATCATTTTTGCAAGTTCATAGAAAAGTTTGCAATGTGCTTAAGCAAACATTGAATTGCAGCGTTGCCTTCCTTAAATACCCGTATTGGCTGGAAGTTCATTGAGGGTTGTTGCCTTTGTATGCAAATTTGATTGGACCTCCATCTGTTTGGCATTGCTATCCGGCCAGCATCACTACGTAAGAATGCAAACTACGAGTATTACGATGATGAGTTCCACATTTCCTATGATGACTCCACCGATTTTGGAGGAAGCTTTAATGCTGTTATTTCAGTCTTTTTCGCCCATAGAGATTTAGTTAGCTGGACATTTTTACTGCCTGGATTGCGGGAGAACTACACAGTTGACACAGCAGGAATATAGTGGAGCATGCATAGCTTTGGGATGTGGAAAGTTCATGTAAAAGTGGGAATATTACGTCTGACATTTAAATTAATTTATTCTGGCCAACTCTGTAGTAGTTTTGCATGCAGGTTAACCAAATGAAATTAATTACAACGTTGCTAAGGAACCGTGAAGGGATTTAATTTGGTAATGGTAGACACTCGAATTTAATATTGTTGTACAGGCAGTTGGGTATGTAAAGGATACTTCAGAAAAATGAATTCGCTTTGATTTCTGATCCTAGACATTTTCCAATTTTCAGAGCTACTTCAAATTCGGCAGTAATTCTATTTTCACGAGAAATCCCTGTGAAGGACGGCAAACTTTATCCAGCTAAATTTGCTTGTTAAATACAATACTTACAAGTTATTCAACAACAACAAAAAGAATCCCGTGAATCCCCGGCAGATGATAATGAAACAACTTTCGCTGTATCCTTTTAAAGAGAAAGACGAGTCCATGGCTTTATTTTCGCATTGTTATGCTGGAAACCAAGTATTTATTTTTTCGTTTATTGTTATACACTTCGTTCAAAGAAGAACGAAAACAATTTTGAAGAAGGCAGAAGGTTTAATATATTTATGGAAAAAGTTTTGCTTAGATATTTTTCTTAGGCGGAAATAAGAACTCTTTAATACGCGTCCATTTGCTTTAATAAAACATCTTCGTTTAAGACAAATTGATGATATAAACTTAAGTGGTAGGTTTCGGCTTTTTTCTTTTTTGTGATTTGTCATCAAACGATGCTTTTAAATCACGGATCGTGACAGAGAAGATACATCATTAAGTGTACTCGTAGGAACGTATTTTTAGGGTAATATGGTACAACTTTTAATATGGCTTATTTTATTATGTCAAACGTACAATTGAGGTTGTCAGGATAAGCATATGATTTTTGAAGTTGTCTCAGAAGCTGATGTTATACTTCATATTAAAGAGGTCAATTCGAACGCAATCGGGGAGGATGGATTACATCTACGCTTCTTAAAAATGATACTTCCTCATATTGCAAGTTGTATCACACACTTGTTTAATTTTTGCATTATGTCTTCCACTTTCCCTGATTGCTGGAAACAAGCTAAGGTCATTCCGGTGCCAAAAAAAAATATTCCCTTATCGACCTCTGACTATCGTCCTATTAGCATCTTACCATGCCTATCAAAGATTTTCGAAAAAATTGTTGCCAAGCAGATTTCAAGCCACCTTAATCACTTTAATTTATTATCTCCGGTGCAGTCCGGTTTCCGAGTTCAGCATAGCTGTTCTTCGGCTATGATTAAGGTTCTTGACGATATCAGAGTTGAGTATGATAAGGGATATCTTACACTGCTGTGCTTACTTGACTTTTCAAAGGCCTTTGACACGGTAAGTCATGACATTTTATGCATGAAATTAAAGCTTTACTTTGGGTTGAGTGTATACTCAGTGCAGCTTATAAGGATCTATCTTACGAATCGTTCTCAAAAGGTTTTTGCTGAACAAAAATATTCACGTCCTAAAAGTTTACTTGCCGGGGTACCCCAGGGTTCGATTCTTGGCCCTATCCTGTTCTGTCTGTATATTAATGACCTACCACAAGTCTGCCGCAATGTATCTATACATCTTTATGCTGATGATGCACAGATATATCTTTCTCGACCAATAGGATTGGTGGAAGATCTCGCGGATAGATTCAATTCTGATATGTCTTCAGTAGTTAATTGGTCTCTTAATAACGGTCTGATTTTAAATTCGGTAAAAACTCAATTAATTTTGATTTCAAATAAGCTGTATGATACTGGAGAAATACCGCCTATTTATCTGAATTTCAGCAGACTTAAGTTTTCGGATACTGTTATAAACCTTGGTTACAAATTAAATAGATCCCTTTCTGCTATTGATCATGCAAATTTTATTGTTACGCGTATTTATGCAGGATTACGTAAGCTATGGCTGTTTTCTAGTCTTACACCTGTAGCGACTAGACGCAGGTTAATTAAGTCCTTGCTTGTGCCAATCTTTGATTATGCCATAGTTATATACCCTAAATTAGATTCTCAATCTCAGCACAAACTTCTTGTTGCTTTTAATAATATGGTTCGATATGTTTTTGGAATTAGAAGATATGACCATGTATCTGTCTACCACAAACACGTCCTTGGTTGTTCATTTAAAAAATTTTGGAATATTAGGTGCTGTTTATTCATGCACAAAATAATTCAAACTCGTTCACCACAATATCTATTCCAGAAACTTCAATTTGTCCAGTCACCGCGTACATTTGGAACTCTTTGCCCAATTCAACAAAACAAATAACTGGAGCAACTGAATTCAAAAAATCTGCGTTGGAGTACTTTTCTTGAAAAAACAAAAAAAAAAGAAGCAACAACTCTCAAATTTCTTTAAATTTCTTCTACTCTTTTTCTTCTACTCCTTTTCCCCTTTCTTCCTTCCTGCAATAGTGTTTTCTTTATAATTTTTAATTTTTTTTTTTCTTATTTTCTTATTGTTAGGTATAGTATAGGTCTAACCATGAAATGTTATCCTCTATTGTTAAGTACTATAAAAGACTAAGTCTTACTTGTACATGATGTTCAATAAATGAAAATAAATAAATAAATAAATGAAAAATTTAACCTCATATCGCCCTCTTCAAATTATTTAAATACTTCTCGCCTCTTTCTTGTCCACGCTACCAGACTTTGGAACTCTCTCGCTGGTCCAGATGGTATTTCCCCTATCGTTCTGAAGAGGTGTTCTTCTTCGCTGGCAAAACCATTGCGTAAGCTTTTCCATCTGTCCTATTCTTCAGGACTCTTCCCGGGAAGATGGAAAACAGCATTTGTCCAGCCTGTACCAAAAAAAGGCGAATCTTCTTCTCCCTCCTCCTACCGACCAATTGCACTTACGTCCCTTCTTTCTAAGGTCATGGAAACGCTGATAAACCGCCAGCTAATGCAATATCTTGAATCGCGAAAACTTCTTAATGACCGGCAGTATGGTTTTCGCAGCAACAGGTCCACTGGTGATTTGATGACATATCTAACCGAAAAGTGGAACCAATCTCTTCACCAAGGTGATGAAAGTAAGATCGTTGCGCTTGATATTTCAAAAGCATTTGACAGAGTTTGGCATCAAGCTCTCTTGTCGAAAATGCGTGCATTTGGAATCGATGATACTCTTCTTCAATGGATTAGAAATTACCTTTCGGACCGTTCAATTCAAGTTGTTTTGGACGGCTTCAAGTCTGCAACTCACCAAATAAATGCTGGTGTCCCCCAAGGCTCTGTTCTGTCCCCAACTCTCTTTCTCATTTTTATAAATGATCTACTGTCTGTTACTTCTAATCCAATCCATTCCTTTGCTGATGACAGTACCCTCAGCTTCCCATATTCGTTTCTTGGGTCACGCCCCTCATCTTCGGGTGTGGAACTGGAACGGCAACGTATGTTAAGCTCATTAAATTCCGATCTTAACAGCATAACTCAGTGGGGTAAAACCAATAGAGTGGAATTTAATGCTTCCAAAACTCAATGCTGTCTCCTGTCATTAAAGCAAAACCCACACACACTGCCATTATCTATGAATGGCACTTACATCGCTGAAACCGAAAGACTTTCCATTCTCGGTATGTGTGTTAATGACAAAATTCGTTGGAATGACCACATATTCGATGTCGACAAGAACGCCGCGAAATGTCTAGGCTTCCTTAAGCGTTCTAAGAAATATTTCACCCCTTCTGATCTGGCTACAATTTATAAGGCGTTTATTCGCCCGAAACTCGAGTACAACGCTCATATCTGGTCCGGTGCACCAATAACTTATTTGGAGCTACTTGACAGGATCCAAAAACGCGCGATAAAACTCATTGGCGACCGAGACATCGCGAGATCGATTGACTCTCTTAGTCATCGTCGTAATGTCTCCTGCCTGTCGTTATTTTATCGTTATTTCCACCATAAGTGCTCAAACGAAATAGCCAGTTGCATTCCTCCCCTTGAACATTTCAACCGCAATACCCGCCATGCAGGGAATGCTCATGAGTTCACCCTCAAGCCTGTGTTCGGACGTACAGTGAAGTTCAAAGAATCTTTCCTCAGCCGTACAACACGAATGTGGAATGCTCTTCCCCGCTCCATTTTTCCTACACATTGTAATCTACAGACATTCAAAACCAACGTGCATCGGCATCTCTCCTTTTCCTCTCACCCTAATTTCCTTAACGCCCGCGCTGTGTAGCTAATGCATTATAACAACAAATCCCTTTAGTGCGCGCTTATTATAAAAAAAAAAAAAAAAAAAAAAAATACTCTCTGCCTGTCACCGTCAAACAAATAGTGGGAGCCGATAAATTTAAAAGTGCACTTTTTGCACATTTTGCACACTAATATAATCTATGTTTACTCTGGGGGCTTAGAAGGCCCCACCTCAATAACAGTCTATGTGGCTGGATTGGACACATACTAGGTAAGCGACGGATTAAGTCCTACCTAGAGGATATGTGTATAGAACGGAAAGTTAGCAGAGGCACACTCCATGGATCCTAGTTATGGACGAACTAATAAAGACATGGAGCGGGAAGGCTTCATCGTGAGAGCCTACGCCGACGATGTAGCAATCCTGGTCCCAGGCAAATTCATCCCAGTCCTCAGTGAGCGACTCAGCTACGCACTCCTACTTGTCAGCAAATAGGTTGCGGAAAAAGGACTCGGAGTAAATCCATCCAAGACAGAAATCCTGCTGTTCACAAGGAAAAGGGCAATACTGGCCTTTAAACCACCAAGGATGAGTGGAGGGGACCTGCAATTATCCAAGACAGCAAGGTACTTGGGTGTTATACTAGATTCCAAACTCAACTGGAAGGAAAACATAGAAGATCGGGTGAAAAAGGCATGCGTGGCACTATATGCCTGTAGAAGGACATTCAGCAATACTTACTTAACGGGCTCCCGAACCGTGAAGAGTCTCGGCCTGAGACACTGCAGTCTTCCATCCTCTTCGATCCCGGCCACGCTGCTTCCAGTTGTCCAGACAAGGCGCACTGACATCTGCGATGGTTTGGTCTTTGAAACGGAGGTTCGGTCTTCCTTGTCTTCTCGAACCTGGGGGCTGAGATTCGAAGATCCTCTTAGCTGGAGCATTATTGTCCATTCGCTCGATGTGGCCGAGTCAATGTAGTCGACGTATTTTGGCTTTTTTGACTACATCCACATCTTAGTACAGCTCATAGAGTTCGAGGTTGCATCTTCTCCTCCATTCGCCCTCCTCGCACACAGGACCAAAAATCCAATCAGCAATACATGGGGATTCAAACCTGTACACAGCGGTACACAGCGGTGGTAAGACCCAGTTTAACATATGGCGCAGCTGTATCGTGGAAGGCTATCGAGTAGAAATGCCATCTCTCAAGCCTTACCAAAATTCAAAGGACGGCTTGCATTGGGATATCAGGGTCACTAAGAACCACATCCACTCCAGCCATGGAAGAAATACTCAACCTCACACCCCTGGGCATACTCGTATACTGCAGGAGCAGAGCGGTTAAAACAGCCGTTAGATTCAGAGAGTCGGGACTGTGGTCTTACAGGCCCTACGGACACGCATCCCTCGAGGCACGATGGAGTGCTCGAAAGAACCAACAGCCACTGACTATCTACCATACATCTTCGCCTTCAAAAGGAGATTCGTTATCAGAATCCCAGAAAGAAGGGAATGGATCAACAAAACAATCACGGAAGAAGGCGAAATAGCTGTACCGACGGATACAAAGTGGATGCAGGTACAGGTGGAGGCATCTTCTGTGAGAATCTGGGCCTGGGTGTGTTCTTCAAAATCAGCGATGAATGCAGCGTCTTTCAGGCAGAGACAGCTGCGATCACTCAGGCTGCCAGGGAGGTGAAGTAGCCGGCAAGCAGATCTCTATATACTCTGACAGCCAAGCAGCCATAATGGCTATGGAGTCAGTAGTTGTCAATTCAAGAGCGGTGTTACAGTACCTACACGCGGAGCGGCTGGGCATAATGCACAACTATTACTGCAGGAGCTGTAGAGACGTCGAAGAGATAGAATCTATTCGTCACCTACTATGTGAGTGCCCTGCCCTTAGAACCAACAGATTCAAGATCCTTGGCAGCTACTTCTTTGAGGAGCTGGAGGATTTGGCCGATATTGAGCTGAGGAAACTCCTGAGATTTAAATATACAAGGTGGCGCAAAAGTCATCATCCTATCGGAAGAAGCTATAATTTTTGCAAATGGCGGCAAATGTAAATTCTACTTTGACATTTGTGAAGTTAACTGATACAGAAAAAACTTAAGACACCAATTAACATAATGCAAAGGCAGAACCAAAGTTTTTCATTCATAAAAAAAAATTACAGCGAAAGAACATCGGGTGACAACTTATGCGCCACCTGACAACTTTTGCGCCACCTTGTATATTCGGGTACCGGGTGGTTCTAATACAGTGGATCACTGAGCTGTGAAACAACGGCATACTCTTTGTTTCTTTGCAGGTTCTCAAAATTTTGGAAAATCCCAACAATGGACACAATGAACTCAAACACAGGGGCATCCATTTACCTACCTACCTACCTATGATTCGCTGGAGAAAGGCATACTTTGCTGGAATTCCTAAAATGCATTATTAGGTAAGTTCCACTTTTGAAATAACTGAATTCAGACTGCTCCCTAGCACCCTAGTCCAGAAAAGCGGGCAACGCGACGGTCGAAAAGGAGCAGTTGTAGAAAATTAAGGCACATAAGAAGAAAAGACAATGGCGCGTCGCCAAAATAACGTTTTCGTTTTAATTTCTAGCGCCTAAAACCTTAGCGGCCGAAAAATGAAATTAAAGCTTGCGCTTTTTTAAAGATAACCCTTCGAGGCTATGGCAACCATTATGGGCATTGCAACTAGTGACTTTCAATTGGTGTGGTTGCTTGGTTGATTTGAAATTACCATGGTGAGGTTGACTTTTAAGCTCAAGGTAGGACAATTGTAAGTTAATTGGGAAGGGGTAGATGGGCCACACTGCCCGCTCCCACAAGGTGGCGCAAAAGTAATCCTCCTATCAGAAAATGCTATAAATTTTGCGATTGGCCCCTAATGTCAGTTCTGTTTTGACATTTGTGTAGTAAACACATGCGAAATACACGTTAATAAACAATGTTACGCTACACTGCTACAGAACGCGGAATATTGGTGACTATTTATTTGAGCAATAATCGGTCGGTGACTTTGGCACAACGTGAATTTCGTCGCAGATTTCCTACCCGTCCAACGCCTACTGGTGAAACACTGCGACGTTTAGCCGCTCGCCTCGAAGAGACTGGCACAACACGAGATGCTGCCAGGCGTGGCAGACCCCGGAGTAGCCGTTCTGCAGAGAATATTGCTGCTGTAGCCGAAGATGTCATGGAAGCGCCGTCGACATCGACCAGACGACGTGCCACGCAAATGGGTATCAGTCGACGGTCTTTACAGCGAATTTTGGTACAGGATTTGAAGATGTTTCCGTACAAAGTCCAGACGGTGCATCAGCTGTTAGCTGGTGACCGCCAATCGCGTCTAACATACGCTCAAGCCATCCTTAATCACCACCAAGAGGAAGATGATTTTTCATCAAAAATAATCAGGAGTGATGAGGCCCATTTCCATCTTAGCGGGTACGTAAATAAGCAAAATGTACGCTTCTGGGGCACTGAAAATCCGCGTGTAACCCACGAAGAGCCATTACACCCGCTCAAAGTCACTGTATGGTGTGCTGTTTTCGCTGGAGGAGTCATCGGACCTTTTTTCTTCGAAGACGTCGCGGGCCAAACGGTTACTGTGAATGGTGAGCGCTACAGAGCAATGATCAACGAGTTCTTTTTGCCGCAACTTGATGAATTGGGATTGGAAAACATGTGGTTCCAACAGGACGGTGCAACGGCACACACTACACGTGCCAGAACCGATATGCTGAAGGATGCATTTCCCGGGCGCCTAATCTCCCGTTTTGGCGATTTGCACTGGCCAGCAAGATCGCCTGATTTGATCGCTCCAGACTTGTTTTTGTGGGGCTTTTTGAAGTCGCGGGTTTATGTCAAAAAGCCTCAGACTCTTGCAGCTCTTAAAGACAATATCCGTCAACAATGTGTGGACCTATCGCCGGAAGTTTTGGCCAAAGTGATGGAAAATGCCATAAAAAGGGCTCAAATGACAATCAACTGTGGCGGCGGCCATTTACATGACATCATATTCTCGACTTGATGTAAAAAAAATTAAAAGACCAAATAAAAATAATCCACAAGAAGAATCAAAGTTTTTCATTTTTTTTTTAATTACAGCCAAAAAACACCAGAAGGTTATTTTTGCGCCACCTTGTACTTTCTTTGTAAAATTGTTTCTGTCGGCCGTACAGGCATTGTTGCGATCGTTTATATCGTGGGAAAGGTATTGACTTAAATGTACCATTCCTTATGTTGTGCGGGTATAGCTTTGGCCATTATTGCCTAGCGGTGCTACATTGGCTAAGTTAGTTCCATATAGAGTTTACTTTTCTACCACATTAGCGTGGATAAGGTAGGCTGGGTACCAAAATGAAAAAAAAAATTGGTGTGCTTTAGACCACACGACTGAAGTAAAACTTCTTTCGCTCCATCTAATTTAAATTGTGGGCGTGTCAGTGGGCGAATTTAGAGAGTCTATACTATAAATTTCAGCTCATTAGCTCAAACTTTGTTTTTTCTTGAATTTGTGGGCGTGTCAGTGGGCGAATTTTGAAAATATTTACACACGAGCATCAAGGGCCCCTGGAGAGTCTATATTATAAATCTCAGTTCCCTAGCTCAAACTTTGGTTTTTTTGCCGTCCGACCTGAAAATCTGACGATGACGGTGACGCTCTATATTTCTGACAATGACTTTACTCACTTCGGGTAAATTCCATCTGTCGGCAACTGTTCTCTTTTGGATCGGTTTGGATAGATGATGAGCTTAGTATTGCCCTCTATTGAGGAGATTCAAGGGTGTTTACCCATTCCACGAACCTTTCCGCCGACTAAATTGTATGGGTTGTAACAAAAGATTGTACGTTTGTCTACACTTCCGTTACGCCGGAAGGCTACGTTTGTCTACACTTTCGTTACGTCGGAAGTCTACATTGGTCTACACTTCCGTGTCGCATTCACCAGCTTACTCCCCAAGTCAAGCGTGCGTAAAGAAGTTTTACTTCAAAAAATACCTCTAATGCGGTAGCAATACTTTTTTGATAAGTATCTGCAATGCAACCTTGATGCAAATGTCAAATGAGAGCATCGAAAAATGTGTGGATGCGTAGTTTACTTAGTTCATGCATATTAATAACGTTTGGGACACAAAGGCTGCACCATTTTCCGACGACTAACTTATTCTTTCATAATCTAAATGTTGTCTATTAATAAATTTATTACTTTTTGTTTTCTATTTTTACTTGTTATTTTTTTTTTCCTCTGTTATATGTTGTTTATTTATTTATTTATTTATTTTTTGTTGATTTTTGACAATTTTTTTTTTTTTTTTGTTATCGTTTATTTTATTTTTTGGGTAATTACATAATTTATTTATTTGTTAATTTATTATTATTTGTATAACATCAGTTTTTCTTTATGTACTTATTATACCTAATTTAAGTGATCATATAAATAGACTGAACATGATTTCCTTGTTAAATAACTTCATTGCTGGTTCTTTTTTTAACTTGTGAATTATTTTATGTGATAAGCATTTTTGTTTGTACAAAATTTGGGGTTTTGCCCGTTATTTCCTCCAGAATAAAAATGTTTCCTGTATAAGCATAAATTTTAAGAAAATATCAGATAATATTTCAGTACATAGATACTGTAATATAGATAGAAGTGTAAACTGTGCGGTAGTAAGAATAATATATTAAAATGAAATATATATATATATATATTATTTTCCGACGACGAAACTGCGGAACATTTAATTTGTGATTGTCCTGCTTTTGCTCGTATCAGGTGGCAGGTATTTGGTGATGAGTGCTAAAAATCAAAGCTTTTCATCATTGAAGCGCCTACTCATCCTTTTTAGAAACACGAACAAATTTAATTAAAAGTGACACTTTTTCCTGGCAGTATTGAGTCTGTCTGCTCCAGCGTAGAAAACCACACACCCCTCCAAAAAAAAACTTTTCTGTTTATAATTAAGTTTATTAAGCACTTTCATATCCTTTTAAAAACATATAATGCATTTTTAGCAGCAGAATAGTATTTTGCTTTTCAATATCATGGCAGCTTCCCGTGCAGGGACTAACAAGTTTAGGTTCCCAGGCAACACAAGTCACCTTCAAGTTAACTTCCGGCTAGTTTTTTGAACGCATTGCCCAGCATCTGTTCTTGCTGTCAAGTTCATAGATGTAGTGAAAACTAATGGCTTCTGATCTAAGAGCGGCTCATCCGCCGCATACAAGATTCTTCCTACATCGAAGATTCTACCCCGCCTAGTAATCCATAAAAGAATCTTTTCTGAAATGTTCTTGTGATGCATTCATACATTTGTATTAATTTATTTTTAATACAAGCGTATGTCTTTCGAACATTGCATTCAATGCGTGTCAAGGACGAGGAGACGCTCCTCTGCAGGAGCCCTTATAATACTACGAACACTGGGCAAAATTAATCAGATGTTTTTGATATCTGTATACCTCACTGATTAATTGGGTTTGATTATGTTTGCGTACTTTGTGTGTAGAAAAATGAAAACTGTCAAATCTCCAAAATCGAGAGAGAATCCTCTCATTTCAAAGAAAAGTACGCGAACGCTTTTGTGTAAAAAGATGAAAAACGTCAAAATTTGGCTTGAAAAGAAGCAACCGCTGTTTTTTTTTTGCTGCCAATCTCATAGGATTTCATCATTTGACAGTTTTCATTTTTTTACCAGCTGAATTTCTGTGTGAAGAAAAATTAACGAAAGTACATTTTTCTTTCGTTCATCTTTTTAGCATTTTCTCAGTACGCGAACGCGTTTGTGTAGTTTTGCACGAAAGTTTATATAAATTTACGTTTGCATATTAGTTCGCGAACAGATCTTATATTCACTTGCTCGAAGGGAACATTATCAGTGAACAGCTGATATTCGGATGGACATTCTTCCAATCACAGAGGTTTAACTAGTAGGGACTCGAAGTTGCCTTGCAAATATCACTGCAGCGCCCCTAAAACAGCGCCTGTCGCAAATGGCGTCAAAAATGAATAACTTCTAGGCATTTAACATTTAGGTGAGCCAAGCGACATATTTATCATCTTGATTCAATCAGAGCCATGATGGAAAGACGAATCCTCCTTATCAGGAGGAGTGTCGATGTCTGTGATGGCAGTCAAAGGATGCCCACAATGATAAATCGTTAGTCATAAACAGTTTTTTAGTCAGTCTTCAGAGACTACGCGTTAGCGCCAGTAATTGGTTCCAAACACGGATATGTTCTGTTCAATCCCAGACAATATGGTTAGGGCATATGCGCAAGGCTTTTTGCCGTAGAAATATAAAACCGCGTCAACTGAGTCAGTGGTTTTCCGCCACTGGACCCTAGAAGACTGTTCTGTTTTATCGACGTATAAAAAATTAAATCCGGAGTAGGTGCTGGTGTCTTTGGACTCAACACCAAAGTCTGGGTACCTGTGGGAATGTGCCCCACTGTGTTCCAGGCTGAAGTCCATCCTATTGAAAGCTGCGCCAGAATTAACCTTGAAAAAGCGAACTAATACACATATTCTCAGACAGTCAAGTAGAACTTCTAGCACAGTCGTAAAGTTCAATTGACTCTGTGCCAGTTAATTATTGTAACGATGTACTACAGTCCCTGGCCAGACACAACAAATTTAAACTTTGTACCTTGTTACCGAATCTGCAGATAAACGAGTTACGGTGTTGCAGTGTTAACTAGACTACTGATCCGGGACTGAGGAACCAAAACGTCGTCTTGCCCATTGGGAAAAAGTTCTGGGGCTCAGACAATCGATAAGGTTAATCTGGTCTTACTCCTATGATGCTTGTCGGGCGAAGTGGCTCAGTGGCTAGTGCGTTGGACTACTAATCGAGTTTTCCCGCTGCCCCACCACTTGCGAACGCCTGACAAACATCGAAGAGTATCAATTGTCATGAGAAGCTTCTCAAATTCGCCATTCGGATTCGGCTTAAAATTATTGTAGGTAGGTACCTTCCACTTCGCTCAAGCAAAAGGTTGGAGAAGCTAGGTTTAAGGCCTTGTATGGGCCGTTAATGCCTAATATTTATTAATTTTTACTCCTATAAGAAAATTCTTATATTCGATAAGTCTGGCAATAGGAAACTGATGAGCTTTCTGTCAGTCCATTTCGTCAGCAGAGTTAAGGAGATGGTACTTCTCTTGGATTAGTAAACCACTTTCAATACAATCGTTCAGGTCGCAGTGTCAGCCTTATGGACAAAGACTAAAATAAAACATAGGGACGGGCTACAGTCCGCTTGGGCCAACTGTTGGATACCCTATTCTTATTCCTATCCCTCATAAGAACGATCTACATATTTTGTTATAAATATTAAAGGATTTTATCGAAAAAAAAACGAAGCTTTTATTTTATTTTTTTATTATTTTTTATTATTATTATTTATTATTATTATATTATTTATTATTTTATTTAATTAATTGTGGGCGTGTCAGTAGGCGGATTTTGAAAATATTTACACATGAGCATAAAGGGCCCCTAGAGAATATATCGTTGGTTTATTGCGAAAAGTCATTAAGTAACGTTGTATTGATTTTGAGATAATCGCAATTCAAATTTTTTAATATTAAGGATTAGATAAACGACTACTAATATAGTAGTATTTATAAATAATTTGTGTTTCTTGGATTAATAAATTATGTTTTATACTTCAGAAAGCTTAATTTAAAATTGAAAACAATAATATAAAAAACATACCAAAATAGAACCAGGACGCAATTAGTGACATTTTGCATTCTAAATTTGGTGAAAAAATATAATTTTTGTATAAGGACAGAAGGTAACTAGATAAAACAACTTTTGAAAACCGTTCTTTTTTTGTATGTATTTATTGCATTTTTAACAATATCTACATAGGTATAAGAAAAGGAAAAATGATACATCAAAAATTATTCATAAAATTCATCTTCATCATCATCATCCTCAACTCGAGGTTCTGGTATGCAGTCCCTTTTGTTGGAAGCTTCCGGGAGAGATTTATACCATAAATTAGCTCTTGTGGAATAATCCCTTTTTCACAAAGCTTTACAAGATCTTTTTTCTTTTCCTTGCTCAAAGGCAGCAATGTGTTGTACTCGTAGCAAGGCCGAATTAATTCCTTTGTAATTTTTGATGACGACCCCTCGATGATGAATGGATTTTTATAATTTTGACGCATAGTTTGTAACATACCTTAATATTGCCCGTAGACCCCTAAAAGTTACTATATTTATGATCAGCATCGATAGTAATGTCGATCTAGCCATGTCCGTCCGTCGGCAAAAATTAGGCCTTTAAACTGGACCTAGAGAGCTGAAATTTTAACCATATGCTCTCTAGGGTCCCGAAATAATCAAGTTTACGAATTTTTGAAATCCGCCCACAGACACGCCCACAAACTCAAAAAAACAAAATTTTGGAAAAAATCGAATTTTGAGCTAGGAAGCTGAAATTTTTTATATATGATCTATGACTCCTAAAACTGCTCGGGATATAAAATTTTCAAAATCCGCCCACTGCCACGCCCACAAAAAAATAAAACAATTTTATTGAAAAACCAAAATTTGAGCTAGGGACCTGAAATTTTTAATATATACTCTCTAGGGGCCCTTTAAGCTCATGTATAAATATTTTCAAAATCCGCCCACTGACACGCCCACAATTATTATTTTTTTTTTTTTTTTTGAAAATTCAAAGTGAGCTAGGGAGCTGAAATTTATAATATATACTCTCTAGGGGCCCTTTAAGCTCTTGTATAAATATTTTCAAAATCCGCCCACTGACACGCCCACAATTAGTATTTTTTTTTTTTTTTTTTGAAAATTCAAAGTGAGCTAGGGAGCTGAAATTTATAATATATACTCTCTAGGGGCCCTTTAAGCTCTTGTATAAATATTTTCAAAATCCGCCCACTGACACGCCCACAATTAGTATTTTTTTTTTTTTTTTCTCTCTAGGGGCGCTTTATGCTCATGTGTTAATTTTTTTTAAATCCGCCTACTGACACGCCCACAATTAAATAAAACAATTTTATTGAAACACCCAAGTTTGAGCTAGGGAGCGTTTTTTTTGATAAAATCCTTTAAATGCTATATAACAAAATATGTAGAGCGTTCTTAACAATTCAACCATACTTAGACTTTTGTCACGCCCACTTATGAGGGATAGGAATAAGAATAGGGTATGCAACAGTTCGCCCAAGCGGACTGTAGCCCGTCCCTATTTTTTTTTTATAATTTTGTTCGTCATGGTCGTAGCTATATTCATATTCAATAACTGATGGCAAATATTTTGAAAATTTGAGCATTTTTATACGAAGCCAGTTTACTTTATCACCGTTCTCATCCTTGAGTCTGTTTGAAATTATTTTTGCAGACAAGGCTTTCAAATCGTAAAAGTCTGTATGACGTAACTGCTTAACATGGTAAGGGTTAACGTCCTTTCTTTTTCTTGAACTTCTGGCGGATCTCATAATGTTCATCCAGTCCGTAACGGTATAACATGATTTATATTTTTTTTCATTTTCAATTGCTGAGTGCATACTGTCTACCTCCATTTGGGAATGTCCAGATTCGAGGTATTTCTGTTCAAATCTGTGGTCTGCACCATAAATTGGAAGATAGCTGCAAGGTGCTGGTTTCTGTTTTGACCCGCACACGTATCAGAATATAATGACAAATGAGTCACTGTCTTTGGCAGCTCATCAATCCACATTTTTATAGCAGACCCAACCTCACTACTACCTCTTTTACCGTCCAACTCAGTCCACAAATAGCAGAAACCCTCATTTGGTAACTTTGACTCGTAAATAGTTAAGTAGTACACGCATAATTTTCGAGTGTAGTATAATAAGGATTCCTCTCCTGATTGCAATTGCAAAACACTTTGCAAGTCAACGGTGGCTGATAGAAACTCCGAAACAGTATTCGATCTTATTTTGTCAAATTCTTTTGCACTCTGGGCGTCAGTCTTCCTGTGGATGTGATCTTCAAAAGTTTTAGTTATTTCTGGTGTTAAGATTCCATTTTTTTTTTAAGTTGTTATACTTATTGCACAATGCACATTGATCCTTCCGTGGAACGAAAAAAGACAAATTATTTTCCTTACAAAACACGCTTCTATATACCGCAGATGAAACTGGCTTGATGTTGTCCTTTTCACACTTATTTTCATATAGCTGAAACATTTTCTTTATGCTTAGTTTGGAATCCAAGTACTTCCGTTTATTTCCTTTTCTGCAGTAATGCGACTCAACTGCAGGAAATGTTTCGATATACGATCTGACTATTGCCAAATCCTCTTCTTTGGTTTTATTGTGAGGTTTTTTTCCTCTTTTATCACTTCCTGTGAACACTCCATCAAAGCTGCATGAAAAAGCCAAATTTATTCGTCCATTACTAATGCATAAAGTTTTTTCGAAAAATGCCTGGCAAACTCTTATTTTCGCATCGACCTTTTGAAAATAGTGCGATCTGCTTACTTTCCTTTTTTCACATCTTCTTCTTCGAGGATCAATTTGCTTCACGTATTTTAGAATGAAGTCTTTTTGTCGTTGATAGTTCGCCAAACCCCAATACCGAGTGCAAATAGCTGTTCTTTCTTCTTCAGAAAAGTTGTTACATTTGAAGCGACATTTACTACAGTTTATGGGGTTCATTGTTTTTACTAGTTCATGACCGCTTCTAGATTTATAAGGCACACAATCGTAACGGCGTTTTTTAATAATATTTCTTTCCCAATTGCTTTCATCCCGCTGGTTTCATAATTGTCTTCAGGATTCCAGGTTTCATCCATTACTTTTTGGTTTCCTGTTGCATAGGAAATCTCTTCAGCAAAAATAACTGGAATAGTCATTATATCAAATGGAGGACTCAAGTCCTTCTTGTTAGTATCTTCTTTTTTTTTGCAATCTAACAAAGTTAGATACTTGTTTATTAGATACCAATATTTCGAATAACTTACTTTAGTCTGATTTTCATTTTGTTTCCTAAAATGATCCAAGATTTTCTGACCTCTACTTGTTTCTCTTTCCATGATTAAATCTTGTTTTTAAATTTATAACGTAGGAATGATTATTATTAAACGTAACTCAGTAAAATAAATATGTCGTACCTTGTATACTAAAATTTTACCACTTTACTTATAAGAAACTGCAGAAAACTTAAGAATGTAAAATTTACCGACAATTGAAACAAAATTGCTTTGAATTCGAATAATAGAATACGTTTTTAATGACAGTTATCGCACGGGGTTCTAGTTTTTTTAGTTAGCTCATGACCAAATTTTCCAGTGCAAAAAGTCATTAAGTACCACTTAGTGAGTTTTCGCACTGAGTAAAAATTATTGACATTTTTCTATAGTTTTGTTGTTTTTCATGAGTTACTTTAATCGAAAGCTATGATCGAGACTCAATCCTTTGCATTTTTAGATTAAATTCCATCAAAAGTGTACTTAGTGACTTTTCGCAATAAACCGACGATATACACTGCAAGTCACAAGGTTAGAAGCAGGCATTTTTGAGAAGTAAAATCGATATTTCTCCCGTTAAATGATGGATTGGAAAAAAACGACTATGGTAAATGGGAGAATGTTTTGTTAACAACAAAATATGAAATGTGTGTATAGGAGAGATTTAGCTAACAGAACTTTGAAGACAAATTGCAAGTTGAGTAAAGAATATGCGGAAATAAATCAGGTCATTAGATTAGAAGCAGTGAACAAATCAACGTTTTTTTGTGAAGTGAATATATTTTTTTTCGGTTTAAACGGTACATTATTATAAAGTAATTGTTCTTGATTGAGTTTAAATAAAAATGGGAAAGAAAAAATGTTTAACAGTGGAGAAAGGGACACGAATAGAAGGTTATTGCTCTGAAGGCCTTTCATGCCGTGCTATAGCCCGAAAAATACAGCAAAGTGGTCATTGTTTCAGCAATTATTTAAAAAACCCTTCGTCTTAGACAACAAATTATAAAGGAAACACTTCTTCTGCCTTAACACTTCGCGAAAGGCGAAGTACCCTTCAAGCAAGAGACTCCGTTTTACGTCCGCAAACGGAGTCAATGACATATGGAGTACTCCGCATACGGCTCCGCATACGGGTCCGAAAAACGACGTTTTCCGGATCCAATTAGTATGGAAATTGTAATAGCCGCGGACTCACATGTGTATGTATTGTGACAGATTGAGCTCGCTATGCTCAGCAAAAAAACGAATCCAAAACTGATCCAAAAAAAAGATACAAATCGAGGCTAGATAAGAGAAACGAGAATCGAGTATCGCTAAAATAAAAATCAGAAATGTTTGTTCATGTTTATTTTATTTCTTAAAAAACAATACATTTTTCCATTTGAAATACCTGCTACCATTTCTCCTTCTCCTGCAAATGTATGTTACTTACTTTCAGCATGAATTTGTGTCGGTAGCATTAAAATCATCGAAATTTGGACCACGATTGGTAGTCTCGCCTTCATCGGTTGCTATTTTTTTCTTTGATTTTGATAAATCTAAATTCAAACAAAGTTTAATTAAGCAAATAATTGTGTGCAATAATAAATTCAATTTTAGTTTACCTTTTAAAGAAAATTATATCTGCAGCTGCAGCCAGAGACAGTGTCAGTGACAGATGAACGAATCGTCATTAAAAATAACTATTCTCGACTCTCGCTCTTCTTCTTATTGGCAATGTAGCTACAATCAATTTACAAATGTGTGCGTGGAACGCCTCATATATCGCGGATCCAAAAATGACGGGAAAAGTTGGGTCAGTGTTTTTGCTTGAAGGGTATCCTCAGAATAGCGTCAAATTCAGCTTTATCGGCAGCTAAAATTAGGAAGAAAGCTAATGTTAAGGCAGCTTATCCACTGTTACCGCACCATTCGCCGAGCTAAACACTTAAAGCGCCTGAAACTTAGGAAAAAACAACCACATAATGACGCAAGAAAGAGACAGCGCTAGTCACTAGACAGAAATGCAGCCATTCAGCCTCACAGGACAAACAAAATGTTAACGCAATTAACTCATTTCAAACTAGCTCGCGAATATACACTCGTCACCTCTTGAATAGGACACCCTGTACACTCTATTTACAATTGCTCATAACTCGAAAGCGGAATGATGAAATAATAGGTCCGTTCGCGTACTTTATGTATAGAAAAATGAAAAGTGTCAAATCTACAAAATCGAGAGAGAATCCTCTCATTTCTAAGAAAAGTACGCGAACGCTTTTGTGTAAAAACTTTTTAGTTTGGCTTGAAAAGAAGCAACAGCTGTTTTTTTTTTATGGCAAACTCATAGGATTTCATCATTTGACAGTTTTCATTTTCTTACCAGCCGAAATTCTCTGTGAAGAAAAATGAACGAAACTACATTTTTCTTTCGTTCATCTTTTTACCATTTTCTCAGTACGCGAACGCGTTTGTGTAGTTTTGCACGAAAGTTTATATAAATTTACGTGTGCATATTAGTTCGCGAACGGACCTAATGATATTATGCCCGTTATCTTTGTCCAACTCTTCTTCTTTCTCTGTGACAAAATTGCAAGTTCTGGAAAAGAGCCGTTATATGTTTTTTCCACTTTATGTTAACATTCGTTGGAATTAAAACGACATTTTTGCGCCACTTGAATAGATCATGCATTTAGTTTGATCTTTATCTTTGACACGCGGACTAATATTCTTCGTTGATCGATTTTTGTTGTTAATATCGACTATTTAATTTAAATGGGTCGAGGAAAATCATAACCCGAGGCGGGAAAAGACAAATCAAAGCTTACAAGGACGCTGGCTTATCTATTGCCAAAATAGCTAAAAAAAAATTGAGAGAGCCGACACATTATATCCACATTTTTAAGTACCTAATGAGTATGAATTTTAAAAAAAGCATCAAATTCTCAGGACTCTTTGGCAAAATCAGTGATAAATGCGGTGTCAAGCAAGTCTTACAACTATGCGTCGTGTTATTTCGAAAGTTTACCTTTCTAAAATCTAAAAGACTGAAAATCAAGAAGAAGCCACCTCTCAACCCGGTTCGAAAAGAGCAACGCCTTAGTTTTTGTCGCGCACATGTGACCTGGACTTCGGAGTGGCATAGAGTAGTCTTCTCCGATGAAAAGAAATTAATTTGGAAGGCCCCGATGGCTATAGCTACTATTTCCATGACCTCGGCAGAGAAACACATTATTTGAACCGGCTGCATAGCAGAGTTGGAGGTGTGATGGTGTGGAGGGCCATTTCCTATTATGGAACTCGCCAATTACAATCCATGTCAACCACAATGAATGCGTTGTCTTACAATGGCATATTGAAAAAGGCCTTTCCATACTTTCATACCCTTTTTGGACCCTGCCGCCGATTTATCAACATGATAATGCGACAATGCATACAGCTCGGGTAGTTAAAACCCATTTACACAGCCAACATGTGGAGCTATTAAGCTGGCCGCCCTATTCTCCGGATTTTTATACTATTGAAAATGTTTGGGGATGGTTGACACGTCAAGTATACGGAACATTACAACAATATTCGAGTATACCTAAACTAACCCAAGCCATCGAATTAGCTTGGAGCTCGATTTCACTGAATTATTTTTATACATCCCTTCCAAACCGGAGCTGTGAGTTTTTGGAACAGAAAGGTGGCTCAACACACTATTAAAATTTCTTTTTTAATGTAAAATAATCCAATTAACTTAAATTTAAGTTATTTTTGTAATAAAAAGAATCTGAAATCTCTAAAATGTTTTTTTTTATTAAAGTGTCCTATTCAAGTGGCGCAAATTTTCAACCCCGCTTTTATTTTTAACTTTGTAGATTTAATAAAATGAATGTTTCCTTTACTTTTGTGGATTTTATTTACTTTATTGCGGTTGAGGGAACCGTTCACCCGTACAGCCGAAATGCAACTCACTTAATTTCTAACAAACAACAAATGGCCCGTGCCTATGGTTTCGCTGAGCGTGAGAATCCAATTCATATCTTTCGCGATTATTAGGCAAAAGTGCATTATTGCACATCCCCTGTTCGTGGGAATGAAAACCTTTTCGTCGGCTCACGCAACTCATGTTTCGGCGCGAAACATGGACAAGAAATTTGGATTCCCACACTCGTCGCAACTTAAGATAAGATATAATAACAAAAATGCAATTGCGCAGTAATGAATATGATTGACATTGAACACCCGCATTTTGCCAGTTTTTGGTTGATAACATTTTGTTATAACTTAAAGCGTAAGCATTGAAACTTTCTTTTGATCAAAATTCAAATTACAGCAATTAAATTAACTTTAATTTCCAAAAAAAAAAACATTAAGTCTCTAGCATGCTTCGTTTGGGAGCTGGAAAACAGACGTAAGGAGTGTCCTATTAAAGTGGCGAGGATTGTATAACGTTAAACTAACGCCCCGAGATAATTTCAGCAGCAGTTATTTGTGCTAATTTTATTCTTCCGAAAATATGTATCTGGGAAACGGATTCCAAAGTTTACTTGTTCCATAAAAGAATGTTTTCTTGATATTTCGAAATCCTGGGGGTTGACAAATGCACCTCAGATGGTAGGCATTAGCGTCTGCTTAGTAGAACGACCAAATGATATATTGCAAGGAATTATTCCGTTTAATTTCTCAGAACATTCGCAAGATAGTATCTATAGAACAGGCAACGTCCAACGACAAGTCTTCAAAGTGATTGGGTGGCGTCGAGTGATTGGACGTCAATTCTGGATGATTAATTACACAGGCTGCTCGCCTCTGAATACTGTCGAGTATTTTTAGACAATGGAGGAGGGGTTTCAAATATGAAAATGTCTCAAACTCAATTTCATGGGAGCTTGACTACCAATTTATTGCAGAAACATTTTATAAAAAAAAAATCAAACACATTCTTTAAATTTTACATAATAAATAAATTTTATTTAAATATTTATAATTTTCATAATATTGTTTTCGCAAAACATGAAAAATCATCTTGTGTATAAATATTTACAATTTTTACACTCACATAATCGTCTTTACTTAGATAACCAAACCAAACTTACGATCTTACATCAAGACTACTATCGAATAGTTTTGATAAATTTAAAAATAAAATACAACAAAGTAAAATAAAATTCAGCTTTTACCATTGATAATATTTTGGAAAGAAATTCACTTAAAATGAACGCGAACAAATTATAATAAATGTTTAAGTAAACTGTAATTTTCTTCTATTTTAAGGCATCAACTTATCCTAATTGTTATCCGTTTACATAGTCGTTATGTTTTTTTTATGTTTTCTTTTTCTCGTTTGTACTGAATTATTTAGTCAATTTATTTATTGTTAAACAATCTATTTTTTTATTTTGTTATTTTAAATGTAACATTGAAAATTTTGTGCTGTTTCAACTCTGAATACCGCGGTCGTTTTGTTTCTCGAAAATGTTTTCTTTTGTTAAAAGATTTTCTTTGTTTTCTCAACAAAATTAGGAAGTATAGAAACTGTGTAGAACCATCATTTCCATATTTCACCAGACCTAACAAAATATAAAAAATATCCACGTCATCTTATCTATGGAACTTAATAAGCACCTGACAAAGACCAATTCCGATTTTTCAGAATTACCAAATTGGGTCAGGTGAAGCACTCCTCCTTCGTTCGTATAAAGTTCCTAAAAATTGCAAAACCTCATCCTTCGTAGTCCAGCAGAAAACAGAAAATCAACACCAAATGGAGGATGAGGATGGAGGGCTGCCACCCAGCCCAATTCGCAATAAGCATTCTTTAGAGTCGCCACTGGCAGTTTAAATGCGAAAAGTGTTTGTCATTTACTTCCCACACCGACGAGGGTATCGTCCACCAGCTCGTCGTCTGTGATGCAGGGCGAATTGGAGTGGGGTGATGGCATCACCACCAATGGCGAAGGGACGGGCGATTTAAGAATATGCACCGAAACAGATGGGGACGGCGGATGCTGATGGAAGGGAAGTTTACTTAATATTTGAACTGACGAAGTTTGCGCTTGCACCGGCGGCAGCAGTTTAATGTCATTTTTTAAAGTTGACGCTGACAATGATGGTAGATCATCCGTTATACTAGGTGTTGACGGCGGACGCATGCTGAGATCGCTCGCGTGGCTATTTGAGTCGATGAGTTGTCCGCGATGTGAATTAAAGTGTGCATTTGGAATTAAGGATGCGGGTGTGGATAACAAAGAGGGTGCGGTAATAGCTGTGTGGCAAGTCAGATTAAAGATATCTTGGGGCTGACCTTTGTTTGCGGCGGAAACAGCTATTTTTGCCAAAATCTTATTTGAATCGTTGCTGTTGCCACTGCTTTCTGAGCTACTCGGCGTTGGGGATGGTGTAAACGTGGTTGCCGGCGTTGATGGGGCCGATATTGGACGGGGTTTGTTAGCAGAATCACCTGACGGTTCGTGAACCTGAGAGTTTGAGCTTCTTGCCGATAATTTGGGAATTTGAAATTTGGTGTTGAACGTCTTCATGAATCCTTCCATTGCGGCCATGTTGGGCGAAGCGAATTGAAGGATCTTCATCATGGGATCGGGACGTGGCGGAATCTTCTCAATAAAATTCGAAGTGGACCTCGATTTGCTCCCAGTTGATGTAGACTTCCGAAAGGAATCGGAATGAAACGAATTTGTACTCTGAGATTTTGTAAGGGAACTACCGCTGCCAGTAGAGCTTTTCGTGGAGAGGTTTCCTGAGGAATTTGACTTTTGAAAATTATGCTTTGTTCCACTCTGAGATGAGTTTGTCGCTGAAGATGATGACGATTTGCTTGTTGGTATCGGTGGTTGAGCCGAAAATGGAAGTGTTGACGATGTTTTCTTTGAGGCTGGTCCACTGTTTACTCCTGGTTTCAGACCAGTGTGCTTCTTTGGGGAACTACTGTTTCCAAATATATTCTCGGCCTTAGTATTAACTGCTTTTGACCTATTGCTAGAGCTCCCACCATCCTTACTCTTTGTCTTGTTGATTGTTATCTTAATACCATCCTGGCTTGGTTTTACCATGTACTCGGAGCCGGGTGTACCCATGTTTCCACCTCCACTAGTTCCTGTAGAGTTTAAGCATGGCAAATCACTAGACAAGTGATCAGCAGCTGTGGAGTTCATCGGCTTGGAAAGTGAATCATCTGCCGAGCTTTGAGAGGATTTTAGTTTGTCGATTACGGCATTCAGTGAACCCTTTCGGACTTTGTCGACATCGTCAGTTGCGTTGGATAATCCGGAGAAACCAATGTGATTGGCAACATCCAACGGCTTCAGCTTTATAGTTGCAGACTTCACTTTAGGGCTGGAAGGAGCTTTTGAATTGGAATTTGATACACCGAGATACCGCTCTTTACCGTCCTTTTCCCGATTTTTGGATGACGAGGACGCCCCAGGCGAGGACGACATTGGCCTTGTTGGCAAGGCCAGTGACGATTTTTCACTCTTTGGGCTTGTTGCGTTCTTCAGCGTGGACATAGACGGCTTACCAGAACTGCCATGCTTAGGAGACAATGTGCCGAAGGGGCTTTTGGGGCTAGACGAAGCGTGCTTTGGACTGGTGTACACCGGTGAATGTTTTGGGCTTGGTTTGGTGTTAGGCGAAGTGTGTATAACAATCGAAGTAGATTGCGGCGGATATTTTCGTGTAAGTGAGCTCGAATCGGATGCTGGAGAGTTTTGGCGGGGAAATAACTTCTCCGGCGGGCCCATCGGCGAATCCTCGCGCTTCTTTTTTCTCTTTTTCTCGCTCTTACTTGCTTCCCTATCGTCTGTGGATCGTTTCCCCGAACTAGAACCCTTTTTATCTGCACTTTTCAGTACAGAAGATGATAAAGACGGCGCTATACCAGGTTTGATAGGAGTTATGGTTATTGTGGTCGACATTGGAGTTTGAGACGGAAGTGTCGTCAATGGAATAATCTCAATTCCTGGCCTCTTTTCCATAGCCCCTACCGATGGACGAATGCTACTACTACTATGCGATTCCATAGATGGCGACGTTGCAGGTATAGGCGTGATACTGACAGTATTCTTGATGTTTGTTTTGTCTTTCCAAATTTTCTGATACTTTTCAGCAATGTCTTCGTTTCGAATTTGCTCGAGGTTCGAAAAGGCAGACGACGTTGGTGATAATATAGATGGAATTGGTACTGATGTAGATGCAGTTGTTGATGACGACGATGGTACAGCGACTCCGGATGCAGCAACAGCAGACGAATTCATGGCAGTTGCAGGAAATATCGACATCCCCTGTAAACTGCTGTTTGGCGCTACTGCTGACAATGTGCCCAAAGAGCTGGAGTCGTTGCTGCTAATTTCAGACTGCAATGTTAGATTACTCTTTGGGCTTTTACAAAAATCCTCTTGTTTAACTTCGGATTTGAACTGTGGTTTGATGAGGCCGCTGCCCATGGAACCACCCACGCCAACTGCTGATGCTAGTTCAGGAAATCCTTCTGCTGCATTATTGGCAATTCCTGTGGCATGAAAAAACGGTCGATTACCGCCGGCTCCGAAATTTCCATTCGAAGACCCTCCACGATCAGCACCACCTGGCTTGCCCGATCCTTTCAAATCGCGAAAGTCACTACCGCCACGACCCCCGGGGTCGATGGGACCTTGAGCTAAATTAAAATTTCCATAATCACCGATTCCCCGCTGAAAACATTTTATACGTTCTTGATCCCAGTATTTGAGGAGGCTTCGGATCGTGATCGGTATTGACAGGCTCTGTTGTATGATTAGAGTAAGTTTTTCTGCCAGCGATTCATAGTTGGTTGACAGAGAGTATATTTCGCATGTGGCCATGCCCATGTCGTTGAGGTTAAACTCAACTGTTGCCATCGATTCCTCGTACGGGTGCTCCAGAGCGACAGAGATTTGATTGAAAGAAATGGCATTTACCTCAAGAATAGTCGTGGACTCCATGTCTACAAAAAGAAAGTTACTTCAATCAGAATCCTTCCAACAGCGGGAGCCGCACTTACCTCCCATTTTGGATTGAGAACGAACACAGCTGGAGAGGAGAGTAAAAAACAGTGCGTGCTTTTTAAGAACGGCCAGTATCTTAGGCACTTGGGATGGCTCGGTGAAGGGCACGCTGGACACAATTGAAGCCTAGAACAAAGTAAAACGAGTTACATATCTAAAGGGGATCGGATATTTTACCTTCATTTGCTTGTTCTCGGTAAAAAAGTAACAATGCGTTTGGTCTGGAAGACAGACAAACAACCCCTTCGACGAGTTTTGCACCTGGTTTTCTGAAGCCGTTTGTATGATTAGTTTCATTATTGATGTCGTCTGCTGCTTACCGCCATCTCCTGGTGATATTACGCCGGGCTCTAGCTGAGTTGGAATTAAAGAGCGTAACATATTTTGACACACTGGTAGTGGCTTGTTCAGACGCAGCACAAACGTTGCAGGCAACAGTGTAGAATTTAGAGGTGTCAATGGGGAAAACACCGGAACATCAGTCATTCCTTCCTTGTTGAATGCAACTGTTGGTAGGATTTGCAGTTTGTTAGCCGACGAGGCCTCCAAATTGACAGTCACACTCATTCCGATATTTTTGCTGGTGATCAGATCGACGGTTAGGGGAATCATGGTTTTTGCCTCCAGGCTAATCAAGTCGTATGGCGACACAAAGTAAGTTAGTCGCATTGGGTGTCCGCCTCGTCTCTGGAGCACAATCCCAACAGAGGATTCTGCCAGTACTGCCTGAGCATCCTTGGAGAAGTTTTGCGACTGGTAGAGGCTATAAAGATCAGTTTCCATTGCCTGGAGGGCTACAAACGCTTTGGTTTTCACTTTTGGTTCTGCGTTGAGCTGATAAATCGAAGACAATCCCTCCAGTTGCACAGTAAAATCGGTGAAATCTCCTCGATTTAGGCAGTTGACCAGCTCACTGCATGACTGCTGCTCAATTTTGCACTCGTGATGTACTTTCACATCCGTCAATGAGCCATTGGCATCGAGGATTATCTCCAAGTAGAACATGTCCGTTGATATAAACAGTCCAGATGTATCCTCCATGAACTTTAGTCCCAATTGACGAGAAAGACTTTCCAAGCGTTCGACCAATCCCTGTCTCGAAGTCACCTTAATGCAATGTTGCATGCTATCGAGACATTTCTGCAGATTCGTCTTTTCAACGGCATCGAGTGCGTAGCGCTTTTCAAGCATTGACATACGCATCGATTTGGATAGCTCTTGAAATGTCTTATGCTGTGATGAATGGGACCGAATTTTTTCCATGAGAAGCTCCCGCTGCCATTGTTTGTTCTTTTCGGCAGCGATGCCCAGAGGAACAGCTGCTGCAGCGTCTACGGGGCAGACGGAAAACCAGTTATTTTTAATCAAGGACAGCTACACACGGGGCTATGGAAGGCCCCCACCCTTTGTCGTACTTACCAGCAGGTGAAGAATTCATCTTTTTTCGGGCTCGCCTCACAGAATGTGCATTTGAATGGTGCAGTTATGGGGAAATAATTATTTTGCAAGGTTGGTTTATTTTTCAAGGTGTAGGATTTAAAACACTCATTTCTTGAGTAAAATCAAGAACGAAAATTTAATGTTTTCTCTTGGATGTTTGGAAATCCAAATCCAGCGACAAAATTCACATCGCTTAAACCCACCTTCAGATAGATTTAGTTGTAAGCGAAGTTTGGTGCGATTAAAAAAACTAAACGATACTCGAACGGAATGTGGCTTACATTTGCCGTTCAAATTCTTTTGGCGTTTCATTGAAAGCTTATATTTACACGTGAATGTTTATCCATTATTAATACCGTTCTTAGCACATTTACATCTATCTGTTTTGTTCGATTTTACAAATTCCACGACATATTTCTTATAAGCATCAAATTAGTTACTTCTTTTTCATGCGAAGGCATTCGATTATATATTTTGTAGCCCTTTTATTTAAGTGAGCTCTAAGCCATTGCATTATTATGGATCATTCTGTTTGTAATTTTAAGCACAAAAATTAACCAACTCTTCGTTTAACAGATCAACTTCCGCACATTTAATATACACAATATTTAAATATACTTCTTATTGCTTTGCTTTACGAGATCTACAATCTTGACTCTCTTTACACAAAAACAGAACATTTGAGCAATACGCAAAACGAGGCTTGACAATAGGATTGTAAATCATAATCACAGTTACAGTCGTTACTTATTCTTTCATGAATCCAATTTTTTCCCCAAGTAGTCGAAACATTTTTCAAAGTCCAACTTAGCATCAATAATTATGCAAAGATATTTAATCTTCTGAACTCTTTCAATATCATTTTCTGGTCTAAGGTTTACACTGAAATTTAATCGATCATTTAAAATCATGCAATTATGTCGTTTTCCATTGGAGTACTCTTCTTGTCTGCCGAACAGAAAAAAGTACTCATGTTCCATTGGACCATTCGGTTCGGAGTACTACTTTGAACTGATTTTTTCTTCCCGGACAGAAAAAAGTACTCCCAAAATGTTCCATTCTTGTACTCTTTTGCGCTGACTTTTCAAGCATAGCTATCATTTTTATTTATTTAAACCATCTGGTTTATTCAGTATCCATATTCAAAATGAAGTACAATTTATTACCGAACTACCTATCAGCGAACTTGCAGTTTATTCAAGATGTCCAACCCTACAGTTTAAGATCAAATTCGAATTTTCGTTTACGCTTCTACAGAGATAAAAGAACAAAAAATATGTTGATGTACCGGGGGTTGAAATTATTTAATGAGCTTCCAAACACAATAAAAAATGAAAGAGTTTTCCGAACGTTTAAAATGTTGTTGACTCAACACATTAGATATCAGATTTCATAAATTTTGTATATAATTGTTATTGAATAGTGTAAGTTCTATAATTAATATTGTAAATTAATAGTTTATATTAACTAAATAATCATATACATACATACATACATACATACATACTTTTGCTTCCCGTTTCATTTCAGATTCCACTCAGATACACTAATATGTACACATAAAAACTCGTGACATCTGACTACTTTTCAAAGCCATATGAAAAAAGTCGCATTTTTCTGTATATTTCATTTTCCTTGGTCAGATTTCACCTATTCATAGGTACTCAATACAGCAGAAGACGATTTTCGATGTTCCGTTGGAATCCAGAAAGAGTGAATTATTGAGTATGACCAATGGAAAACTACATTGGTTTTCTTTCCATTTTCAAGCCATTCTTATATACTGTTTAGGTAGTCCTGCATTCTACGATGAAAATCTTCCACGTCTACTCCAGCTATGAAAGGTATCAGCAAATAAGGCCAGTTGGTAATATCGAAGCACATGTCGTGACATGTCGTTAATGTGTATTAAGAATAAAAGTACCCCCAATACTGACTGACTTTTGTTTACTGAAATAGAAAATCCCAACTGATTTCAATGGTACATATAGCCACGTAAGCAAACATCAATGAGGTCAGTTATGGTTCCAACATTTTGTTGTAACAAATAATTCCATCCAGGTGGACCGGATGTTGGAGAAATTGCAATAAGCATTAATGTTAAACGTTGAAGTTCAAGCCAAAACTGAGCTGCTAGTGTGTCCCATCATAATGAAAGTGACTGTGAAAGTTAAAATCAAGGCCGCTGTGAAGATCTGTTGCTTTTATATAGGTAACTTTAAACAAACAACCCTCTTCGAGAATCGACAGTATTTCAAACCGCGAGTTCGAGTTCGAGTTCCTTTCAGATTTCCTTCGTCTACATTTGCATTAGCATCGGCCATTTAATTTTTTACACTTATAGCGAGTAGACGTTCAATTTTATTTAAAAGCGTCAACTTAAGGTATCAAGATCATTCAAACACTGAAAATTCTTTTGCACGATGCACGACCGCAATTTTTTTAAACAAACGATATCAAATGAGAGATCACTAGCCTCAAATAAGAATACATTAAAAGTCCACTGATGGGACAGGTTTTGCCCACGTTTTGAAAAGGTAATCTTTTTTTCTTTATTTCCCTTAATTATTCCTGATGAAACATGGTTTGAATGAAAATACTGATTAAAGTGTTACATGCACCACCAACTGAATAAATTATAAAAAAAATTTTGAACGCAAAAATGATTTTTGCTCAATTTTTCATGAATTATATTTCCTTAATAGAATTTGGATTCTTCAAAAGCAAAGCTTGTCAATCTGACGTGAATCTGGCTATAAAAAAACCATCGCATGTAAGTTGAATGAAAATACCTTCCTTTAAGCATTTGATGATGAACATGTGGCGAATGATCACAGTGATTAAACGTTTACATGCACCACCAACTGATGAGCTAAATCATTAAATAAAAAACTTCAGCAGCTCTCGGATCATAACCCCAAGACGTTTTTAATCATACCTATCTGATGTTTATTTTCTCTTTCAGCAATCTGATTTACACAGCTGACAAGGGAACGTTTGTGTCTGGATTTATTGGCAATGGCCCTTGTAAAAATGGTACGGTACATTCTCCAATCATGGTTTTTAATAACAATTCTGCATGATGAAAGCATGTTTCGAATGATAATACTGATTAAGTGTTACATGCACCACCAACTGACTCAAATTGTGAAGAAATGCTTTAATAATTATATTCGTTTTAAGTAATCATTAATCGGTTTATTTTACTTCCCATAGGTCTGAAGAGATGCGGATGGCGCGGCACGATACAAGATGCGTATCGAAATTACCAACCAAGTTAATTGTAGCGTAGAATGTAGATACATATAAATGTTGTTAAATACACGATAAATCAGTAGCTGGTCCGTTGTTTTGATGTGGATGGATTGAAAATGAAAAGGAAATGCATTCATAAATCGCTGCTTGGGGTACATTCGGAGACGCATCGACACGCAATTCATGTTCAATAAAAGAGGCGTTTTTATTTTTAACCTCTGAGCAGGCTGTCAAAAAAACTTTCTTTTTTAGGCCAGACTCAACTCTGTTTTTTCATTTGGAGCGCGCTTTGAATAAAACGATGGGTAGTTTTCGAAATAGCCGCTCCGGGAATCTGTTCGCCAAAGTGGATTTGAAAACACAAACAATGCAGAAATGGCTGCGTTGATGCTAAAAGCAGATTCAGATTATTTATAACATCTATAATGTATGGCTCTCTTTTTTAGTCACTTTTCATTGCCGACTTGGATTTACTTTCAACACTTTCACGCTGTGAAGCTGTTGCTCAATAGAATAGCTATTTGATGATGTCTCTTTCGACTCTATGGTCGTGAAGGTGATAAAAGCATTAGCAACTTTTGTGATGTTTTTTCGTTGACATTTGTCGCATTAGTTTACGCAACTTGACAAACAGGGATTGCGACACCTGGTGGCCAACACATATACTCCGTTTACACGGGTGAATTGAAACTAATTTGGAATTCGATGCAGGTTTGCTCTCACCGAATTAACAAAATTGGGTTTCCCGGTTCCTATTTATTAAATATGTGTTTTGGATAGCCTCGCGTTAGTGGCGACAAAAATTGAAGTCAAACGAAACAAGGAAAACAAAAATGACACTCACACTACTTGTCTATCTCGATCTTTCAATTTGGTTTACACGATTATTTTCTATCCAACTACAGAAAATGTTGTGATTGGATTGGGTGAACCTTGTTTTGACTCAATCTGCTTGAATCCTAAATAAAAGAGATTTCACGATTTAATGGTACCTACGAATGTATTTAACGCTCCGATGACGTATCGTACTTCTCGGGCGCTGAAATGTGACAGCTTAAAATTTGTTTTTAACAATATGAATGTTTGGTATACTGGAATTAGGCTTTTTCTTACAAGGAGATTCATATTTGAAGTTTTTATTTATTTTTTGCTTTCGCTTTGGAAGTTGGCATTCAATTGTTTGAAATAAAACCGATACCATACTTCCACATGGGAAGCTTGCTGTTGCTAGAAAGTTATTTATACATGAACCCCTTTTCATTGGGAGTCGAACGAAACAAATTTTTCAGATCTAAAATAAAATTGTAAAAGTTGCGTGTGTATAAATGTTCTACCTTGCTTTACCTCAGAAATATAATTCTAGTTTTATAACCGTAGAAAAGAAATATGCCTAGCGTGCGATAGGACATTTGAATTAGTAATTTTCTTGACATCTGCGCTGCAAAGTCAGTGGCTCTCTAATAATGTAAAATGTTGATAGCTATCTGAACATCACAACTAAGCGAGGCGTTCCCAAAGTTAAGCATTGATTTTTAGAAATATGTATCTGAATTCGCAAACGAACATAAAGTTCTAAATATACTAATCATTGCTAAATCCAGAGTCGACAGAATTGCAATCCTTTTACCCAAACTAATTAGCAACAGATTTCAGAACAAAATTTTGTTTGCACAAAAAACAACTCTCAGTTTGTTGTACGTAGTAATATTTTCATTTTCTCGTAAAAAGGAACAAACCAAATCTCAGATAATTTCATAACTTTTTTTCTGTTTATATTTAACATAAAATAATTATAATATAGAATAAGAATAATTGAAAATTATATTAAGCATAAATACTTGATTTTTATTATACGTTTTGTTTAAGTTTTTTTTTAATTTGTATGTATATTTATATGTTTTTAAAACGAAGTTCAGTTATGTTGTGTGTGAATGAATAATGTGCTGTCCGCTTTTGCAAGTTAGTACTAGGTTTTGTTTTTATATGCGTTGCTGGGCACACTTAATATGTAGTTGCTTCTGCTGTTTGTGGCTTACGCGACGTCTTGTGGCTGCCTAGGGTTTGCTGCTTGTTGCCTGGAATTGACGTAGGATGAACCGCCACCTGATGTGCGTCCGCCTCCGGTACGTGGTCCATTCATTCCGCCTGTGGACATGGACGACATGCTCGATCTCGTGTTGTTGCCGTTGGTAGAGTTTGAATTGTTTCGACTGTTATTTGAGCTGTTGGCGACATTGTTGTTGCCTCCACGAGATCTGTAGTTGCTTGTGTTGTCGTAGCGTTGACCGGTGCCGCCATCCTTGTTGTACCCCCCTCCACCATTGTTACTGCCACCGCCACCGTTGTTTGCATTTCCATTTTGACTGTTGTGATAGTAGCTGTTGTCGTTGTTGCGGAAGTAAGGGCCACCTCCCCTACCACCGCCATTTTGCTGGGACTGAGACGATGGGTAATTCCTGCCTCGATATCCACCATTACCACCCCCCATTGTAGGTCCTCCTCCATTACCGCCTCGCATGCTTCCACGATCCATACCATTGTTGGAGCGTCCGCCATCACGTCCGCGTTGATCGTTGCGGTTATAGTTATTATGTCGCGATCTTCCACCTCCGTAGCTATCGTTTTGGTGGCTGCTGCTCGACCAATGATTGCTTTCGTTTCTGCCCTGGTGGTTGTTGTCATCATTCCAGTCATTCTTGCGCGAATTAGAGTTTGCATTTGAGCTGGAATCCGATTGGTTGCCACCAACTCCGCCGCTGCTCGAGTTGAAGAGAGCAGCGCTGTTCATTTCACTGCTCCATTGATTGGATTCGACTGGATTGCCGCTCTTCGATTGAGAGTTGTCATGCCGGGCATCGTCTCGGTCATTTGACTCCCATTCGCTTGTAGGGCTCGCATTGGCGTCTTCCGTAGCCGGCAGGATTACGTCATCTTTGTTTGCCTCCATCTGTTCAACGTATGGATCGCTATGCGGCTGTATTACGGGTGTTTGGCTTAAGATCTGCAACGGAGGAGCAGCCACTGGACCGTTTTCGTACTGCTGATAGCCTGATATTGGAACGCGATTCATCATAACTACGGTCGTTGGCTGCTGCTGTTCGTGGTTTGTTGCCGTTATCATCTGATGTTGAACCGAAAGGATTGCGGGACTTGCATTGACCGCTTGGGAAAACACCGTTTGCCCCATTTGATGCTTGTCGTTTGGAACGCCACTTAGAGGGGATTGGAGTGTCGTAGCCACTGAGTTGGCAGCAACAGGATAGAGTGCTGTTGCCGCTTGCACTATTGGAGGGAATGATTGATTTGTGAATGTTTGTGTGGGGATTGGTGCGGCTACATTGACGTGAGCTCCTTTTGGTAGTTGTTGCAGCTGGTGCGGATGTTGGGTGGGCGCAACAGATTGTTGCTGAACGACTGGTGATTGAACCAATTGTATCTGATGCTGCTGTTGTTGGTGTGGGATTGCCTGTTGGGTTTGATGTTGCTGTTGATTGAAAAGATTTGTGCGCTGAGGTTGTATCTCCGTTGGATTGTTGTACGTTGCTGCACCCAAGTCGGGGGAATCCAATTCGCTGTCCTGCAGGAAGAAGAAATTACCTCCGCCAATGACTTCAGCAAGGGGACGCATTTGCATGAATTGCTGCTGTTGCTTGAAGTAGGCCTCCTCTACGGCGCGTACTGTTGTCGCTGGGAAATGAGTTGGAACCGAAGCAGTGGTTACCGCTTGTGGCATCGCAGTCACCGCGGGTTGATGCATGTTCACTGGGCTAGGAACAACTTGGCGTGCAATTTGTTGGGGCTGTTGTTGTTGTTGTTGCTGCTGTTGTTGTTGTTGTTGTTGCTGTTGCTGTTGTTGTTGTTGTTGTTGTTGTTGTTGTTGTTGTTGTTGTTGTTGCTGCTGTTGTTGCTGCTGCTGTTGCAGCTGTTGTTGCTGTTGTGGTGGCAGTTGGTTTGTAACGATACCACTTGGGGAGGGGGGTGTTGCTTGTTGTGGCATTTGCTGATGGACTTGCTGCTGAGCGTAAACTGGGACAACTTCATTTGACTCCATAACATATACATTGTTTACAATCGGAGTGTTGGCATCATAAGTTTGAACAGTTTTAATCATTTGATGATGCTGCTGGTCTTGATGTTGCGAAATTTCATTTACAACTGCATCCTCAGCCTCAACTTCATCACTGGCGTCCAATTCTTCATCTGGTTGATCGCATACATTATTCTCCTCAGTGGCATCCGATGATGGTTCCTCAACAGCATCAGTTTGAGCAACACAATGAACCTTGTCCAAAAATCCAGACTCCTGAATTTGTTGGAAAATACGCTTCAAGTTCTCGAACGTTGTGTCTCCATACTGCTTTGGTCGCGCATCAATTGTCATCGAGAGGTATTCGGCAGCCTTCTGAGCCAATGTCAAGAATGGTACGTCATCTGTCTGTTCGGGCCGTTTGGTTTGAATGTCCATGTTGCTGCAGTTAGTCAGAAAATAAATAAAATCAATTAAATACAATAATTGTTAAATAAGTCGAGGAGCCGATATTGTAGTAGAATGAAACTAATACGACTGCATCTTGAATTAAAAAAAAAAACAATACACAAAACACACAAAAATATGAATTATAATACACCAATACAATTTCGACAGGTCAAGGCTATTTTTAGGAGCCAAACATTTAAGGTCATTCTTGACGGAGGACAACGGACCTGCGAAAAAAAACCGAGTGCATCCTGTTCACAAAGAAATACAAGATACCACATCGAACTACCGAAACTGAAGATGTTCGCCTCAATCTCTCAAATGAGGTCAAGTACCTGGGCGTGGTATTTAATAAAGTTGTTCTACCTCCATAGATGGCTCGAAGACGGAGAAGAGAATAGGAGCACGAGTTTTCTCAGTGGCACTTAGTATCCTACAGGCTGCCAGATCACTGCAGTGAGGAAATCAGAAAGAAAGCAGCGCACAGTCCTAACGATGAAACTACCAGCAACGGAATATACCATAAGGAAGTCAGGCAGCTCTTAAATCGATCGAATCCAATCTCATGCGAAATGCGTCAGAGTACATCCTGGCACTTAGAGCAATTAGCTATCACTCGGTTCTATTCTGCTGGGTTCCCGGACACGTTAGTGGAGCAGGGAACGAGACAGCGGATGTACTATTCAGATGCGGCTATGATATGAACCCAATTGAAGCTTACATGTAGGTACTACCTGCCTGAATTACAGCTAAGGAGCTCCATTTTCGGGGTCACGATAAGATTGGCTACGTAAAAATTGGACAGCGCTAGTAGTTGTGTCATAAGTCGTTGCCTGTATCCCGAAATTGACAAAAAGAGATCAAAAACCCTATAGTCCTTTGACAGAAAACAAATGCGTGTGTTCGTTGGGGTATTATTCGCACACTGCAAAATCGCAAACATGACCCGAAGGCTAGGGATCCTTGCAAATGACTTCTGCAGAAGTTGCAGAGACGTCATGTGCCCCTGCCCGGCACTCCAGGAAGGACTGTTTTCCTACATGGGTGCACGGTTCTTTGACTGCTTGAGCGATTTAGCTGGGATACCTCTATCGGATATCAATCGAGTTCGCATTTTTTTTAGTTGGTGCCCGTAAAGTAAAACCTAGTCTTTGAGCCTGGAAAGAAATGCAGTATGGTATCGTTATGGCTATAAACTGTTGTGAGGAACAGGTGGAGTGGGCGGAGTATTTGCTACTGAACAAAAAAAAGATAGTAACGAGGCCTTGCTCAACCTAATAACCACCTCCAAAATAGTTCGTGAATGCAAGATCTCTCTGAATTCGGCCGAAAGTCTGAATTCACGAAGTCTCGCCTGGATCGCGGGTCATTACCGAATAACAGGAAATGATGTCTCCGGTGGACTTGCTAGACAGGGCTCATAGGAGCACTTCTCAGGGGCTGAACCGACGTTGTGTCTACCTACCTAAACAATCGCAGATGGAACGACTCCCTACGACTGTAAAAAATCTGCGACATTCTTATTGTCTCTCAACAGAAAAGACTGCAGACAATTTACTTTCTTACGGGCCGCTACGCTTTTGCCAAGCATATTAAGGTGCTAGGCTCAAGCGATACCTCCAACCGCAAAGCCTGTGGAGAAAGCGACTACACTGCGGATGATTTCCTGTGATTGTACTGCTTTTTCTCGTTTCAGGTGGTAGGTATTTGATAAGTGCTGAAAATCGTTTTTCTCAGACAAATTGAGAAATTTCAGTAAGTGTGTCTTCCTGGCAGTACAATTGACCAGTGTTGAGTGCAAGTCCTCCAGTATGAAAATCTAGCACCCCGACAAAAAAAAAAAAAAACGATTCCTCCTTGTTTTTTTAAACCATGATTGGTTGAAGGAATATTTATAAGTCTTTGTGCCTTGTAAGATTCATATGTAATCCCAGTCTCCGGGACATATGACAAGTTCAGAAAAATGTGTCTGTGACAAGCGCGACTAAAATAAATGCGCTGCCTACAGAAAAATAGTAAGCCAACGACGAAAGTACTGACTTACACAATTCAAATTGTCTTCTTAGTTACCACGTCACCATAGATGCACCAAAATCCAAGTGGACCGAAGAAAGAAAAATCTTATCAGATCTCCAGTATGATGCTATAAGCTTTCAGCATAAAAGAGAGAAAAAAGTGATTAAAACCCTCAGAAAAAAGAACTTTGCTGGGAAGTTTTGACGTAAGTAAGCAGTTTACTTCAAGGTTAAAAAGAACAACTCGTAGAGTTTGCTGAAATAAAAGCTGACAGAATATGTGAAACAGCTCGGTCTTTTTTACGACATATTTATCTGATCCTGGCTTGCAGAAAAAGCCCTTGTTTGCCTTAAACGGAAAAAATATTTTCCAATAAACTACCGGAATCAAATTATAAATGGCAAAGTGAGCAACAAACTCACAATCGCGTGAGTCACCGATATTTAGGTTAATACTTGTTGGTAAACAGTGTTGCTATAATATCTGCACACATACCTATGTACGTGCAAGCTGATTTGATATGAAGATAATGAAATGTACTTACAATTTTTCCAAGTTGTCCAGATCGGTAGTTTCCAGTTTTGCAGCACCATTTTCTCCATTGATAAATGCTTCACGAATCTCAACACTTGTAAGATTGGTCAGGATATTTTGGATAACCAGAACCTCGCGTATTTTACTCGTCTCGGTCTGAGCTTTCACGATGGCCTCCTAATGTTCACAAAATGAATAATAAAATCTATAATGTACGGCGCAAGGTTATGGGGGGGGGGGGGACATACCTTCCTGGCTTGCTTCTTTTGTTCTTTTTCAGCATCCTTGGAAAATTGAACCATTTGCTTTGATAGATCTCGGGCAAATTCCAAAGTCTGCATCACAGCATCATATTTAGCAACAGCGGCCTTTTGGTCAGCGCTCAATTCCTTACCGGAGGCCTGTATCGCTCGATAGGACTCCAATTTGGTCTGAAAAAAAAATCTAATTAGCAAAAAGGAAATAACGAGTATTATTTACATTTTATAAAAACAGACAAAACAAGCCGCTCATCATCGAATTAGCAAGATTCATCCGCAACTGCATACACGCCAGAGATTACTTTTATTCTTAGATAGTTCGCATTACAAATCGAAGAATAAAGGACGAATAGTTTGCAACCCAAAGCACATGTATGTAAATATGGCGTCTCGTAAAAGCCACTTACACATACCTACAATTGCATGTTAACTGCACTTTCAGCACTGAAACTTTCACCAATTTTACCAGTTGAAAATTTTGTTTGATATTTACCAAAAGCGATTGATTATTTTAAGAAAAATTAATTTATTTACGAAGAAAATGTATAATAAAAAAATTGTTTTTCTTTGAGGAATTTTATGATATATGGAACGTGTATATGGGGGGAAGCCATTGTTGTTGCGGTTGTATGTGCACCTCACAAGAATTGGGAGGTCTACATTTTGATGAAGACATTTTATGCATAAATTAAACTTACCTTACGCTTCTCCAAATTACGAATTTTATGCTCAATTGTTACTAATGATTGTTTCATTGGATTGGCGGCATTATTATTGTCACTAGTAGACTCCGCTGGGGTGCCGGAGACCTGTTTTTCTAACTTGGTGTTATTTGAGGCAGACGGCATCATTCACAGACAAAAGCTGAAGCAGGAATGGAGAAGAACGAGAATTGTATTCTTCTCTTTTTCTATTCGAGAACGAAATTTGGAAGTTTTGATTCCATTTGATTTCCTTGTGAAGTTGGTGGGAATTGAAATTTTATTAACAGTGCTACCAGTCCTCTTTGAATCGAGGATGAAATAGGAAATTTATGATATATAATTTTAAAATAAGAAGATATTTTTAAGCAATAGAAAAACTTTGCTACGAATTCATTTAAAAATTAAAACGAGCTTATCAACAAAAAAGTGCTGTTTGAAAAGTTATATTACGCAGGTCGGTGGTTTGAGCTGTGACGTCCTTATCCATTACCCCAAACACATTGAAAAATGTAACTTCGATAGCGTAAAAAAATGGTTGTAGGTAAGCAAAAAAGAAAATTTTGTCAAAATACAAGCTTATATTTCGCTCAAAATATAAGCATTTGCATGTTGGGAAAACTGAAAACATCGCCGCAAGGTGGGATTCGCACGTTGAAGTCGAAGTTAAGGTTCTAGTGCTAATGTGTTCCATCCTATCAAAAAGCATTGGTTCTAAAACGTGTGGGGTGGTTGTCAAAGTTGAAGACCAATTTGAAGTGTTGATGTCTTTCTACAATTTCATAAACAAATCATGCTCGACGTTCTCGAGCTCTGTTCACTACTGTGCTCTGAACGAATAGAGAAAACAGCCAAAATGAAAACCGATTGGGCTTACAAATCTCACGGTTTTGATAGCAATTGTCTAATTTTATTTTTTTATTTTTGGTAGAAATAATTCAAGATTAAGTTTAAATCACTTGCCTATAATCTTAATTTATCTTTTTGCACAAATCAGTGGACTTGCAATCGAATTGATTGATTTATTTTCAGATCAATTTCAATCTAATTCCACCCTACAGTCTCATCTTCTTCTTCGTCTATGCAGCTTTTGCAGAAATCATTTCAGTTCACGCCAAGCCATCAATTGTAGCTCAAATGCCTTTAAGGAGAAATCAAACACTTAGAGGTGTTCAGATTCTGCTTTCGCCAATTCTGTTTTGTTGCTAAACAAGTTGTACCACTTGTCTACATAAGTTAAGTTTTCTGCATGGCATTCATCTTACATGAGTTTGCATTAACTGATCTGCCATCTAGACAGAGAATCGGCAGCGTTGACTACCTATACTAGGCAGTCAACTGAGAGTACCTATATTTTTTAAATTGTTTAGGTAGTCAGTCTGCGATCGGCAGTCTAGGCATTGGAATTTACAGAGACTGATTCAAAGGATTTTACCACAGACTGATGCGGATATCACGCTTCTCTTCAGTCAAGATACGTATTACTCATTTCTCGCCATAATTGGCTAGAACTCCAGACAATACTAAAATATAAACATTTTTATTCCGTTTGCTTTAGTTATGTTTACATTAAGTGTTCATTATGTTTGGGGCGGGTTTCCATTATGAACAGTAAGGGATTTTTTTTTCTGGCTTAAATATCCTAAAAAAGATAAATATAATATTTTTTTCTTGAGGAAATGAATTTTTTTTTTTTTTTATGTCAACAACTGTCAGGCAGGCGCCTGTAAGAAAGTATGGTGTATTTAAAGTATGGAGTGGGTGGCTCGCTTCGCTCGCTAACAGGATTTTAACCCTTTCTTCCGCAGGGTTTAGGCGCTCACGAGACTTCGTCGCTCCGCTAAGTCAACAGTCCGGTATGTCAACAACTGTCAGGCAGGAGCCTGGAGCTAAAGTTTATATATACTTACTTTGGGGTATTTACCAGTATATTTTCAGCCAAAAAAAAAAAAAGACAAATTAACTTAAATTGTTTCAACTTTTTCACATATGGCAATACCTATAATATTTTCCAACATTCACTGCATTCACCACCCCACCCACCCCCCACCACACCAACAGAAAACACTTAGAACAAGCGTTATGCAAAGTGAACGCGTCATTTGTGCAGTTTGTAGGTGCACTTTTCAGTGAAAATTGAAAACTTTAAAAATAAAAAAAAAATTGAAAAAAAAGTTTCCTCAGAAAAATTCTTTTTCAGTACATCTTAGAATAAGTCAATTTAAATAAAAAAAATAAAAAAAATGAATTTGCTTACTGTTCATAATGGAAACCTCAGCCTTATGTTTTGCTGGTATTTCTTTCGAGTGTTTTGCAAGAATTATATCTTGGTCGTCCTTCTCTTTCTCTTACAGCGTTTTTCATTGAAAATCAAAGGAATTGCCTTCAATATCTAGAATTGCACTTTTAATTAAACAGATTTTGGTTCAGATCAGTTGACTATTCTTGGATTGGTGAGGATGAGGGGGTATCACACACAGTATGTGCTACCTATTGAAATTATTTCACAATAAATTAAAACCCCGCTTTCCTCTCTTTGACGTTTAACGCAAGGGTATTGGTATGTATTGGTAAATTATGAGCCAATCTCTCAAAAATTTGAGATCGCTGCTTTCGTGTTAGGGTTAAGGGAAAATCTAGAATTGCTCTTTATTTTCAATGAAACATGCAAAACCAAAAAAGGTTTTTGAGCAAAAGAGCAAATCTTTTCTTCAGTGAAAATCGCCGTTACTGTTAACGGTATAAATTCAAATTAAATGCCATTCCTCGGTGAACATCACACTTGAGAACTACTGCACCGATATGGCCGATTTTTTTTTAATGTTCGGAATAGTCCGAATGAGATTTTTACGGACGAATACAAGTTCGGAAAAAACTGAGTACTTTTTTCCATGGGATTTTTGTAGGAACTGCCGATCATAAATACGATTCGAACGATCGATTTGCGTGATTCTTTTTTGTTTTGGTCTTGGGAAAGAAAGCCGAGAAAGAAAAGGCGGAATATTTGGACAAATTGCAAAAATCACAATTCGATCATAGCTGACGATAGGAAATGCATAAACGATTTCATTTAGAGTTTTGCCAGAAAATGATTCCTTATAAATATTGGACTCAGTTCCTCTTGTCGATCTGTTATTGCGATCGATCTTCTACAAACGACTTCGTTTGTTAATAAAAAGGATATTCTATGTTTAGGGTAGATACTATTTTTTTATTATTTAAAATTGTGTATTTCGATACTAGATTAAAGAATAGATAAGATTATAAAAATATAAATTACATTTTGCTATTCAATAACACATTGGGCTACACATTGCGTATTATATACGTTCATTGTTTTGCTTTTATCAGAAAACTATTCCTCAATAATAGTATAGATAAATATTAATTTGTCAAACATACTATACACTGGTTTATCAATTATAAAAAAAAAACAAAATAAGTCCTAATAGAGAAAACAATCATTAACTGGTTACATCTTTTATTCACTTGAAATGTATTGTAAATTTAATACTAAGTGTACACTTTATAAGGACTCAAGGCAGTTTGTATATAAATAAATATATATATATATATATTTTAATTTAATAATTGCTTAACTTATTAACTAAGTAATTTTACAAAATAAACAAATTAACAAAAACTATATAGATTTAAAATATGTATATATTATTTTGTATACTGTATGGAGAGTGAGTGATGCATTAAGTGATACTGATTGAATAAAAGTTGGACTTTTATATTAATGTACATAAATCCTTCGATTCAATACTGATGCTATTGTTACATTTATGCTTTGCAAGTAAAGAGGGGAGGGAAAAAGACACACTCTTACTTACTGTTAATTTGTGTACTTTGGTTTTATTACTGAATTTATTTAACACTGATACGCAACAAAAAAAAAACAAAAAAAAAAGCTAACGGCGATAAAAATATCCTACATAAGGTTGCAGCATTTTTTTCTGGAACGCGTACTATCACCGACAACGTCTCCAGTTATGCCACTAAACTTCGGCACTGACAATGCCCGGGGATCCATCGATGGCGATGATGCCATTGATATTGTTGATGCTGCATCTGTGGTATTGTTGGTTCCTATAACAGAACCGTTTTCGGTTAGTGCATTTGAACGCGATTGTGAACGTTGCTTTTTCAAATTGGCTAGTGTTGCTCCCGCGTATGCATTATCTACATGATGAGTGTCTTTTTAGGATGTTACATTTATTTTGATAGAAATAACGTCAGAACACACAGGAAATTATTACAAAAGCATCACAACAGTCACAACACAGATGAAGCATTATTCAGGATGCGGTGAATATATAAAACAAAAACGAAAACAAAATAGATTAATAAAATCAACAATAACATACAGTTTCTTTATGAGTGCAAACGAACGAACTAAAAGAATAAAGTAGGATAGAATTGAGAATTTAAACAAATATTACGTGCGAATTTCAAATGAAAAAGCTTTTGGCATTAGTAATCTAATAAGGATAATGCGTAATGTATTTTGTTTGGGAAATAATGATAGTACAGCTTTAAGATGTACGTGTGGAATTTAATTTGATTTAACATGACTTTTTTAGGGTGTTAATGTCCGTCCTTATATTCAAGCGGATTTAAGTCGCTTTCTTCATCATATGCTACCGGATGCTCTTCAGCCGCTTCTTGTGCCGAAAATCGAAAAATATTGATAAATCTGTCTCGTTGCCCATACTATCATCACTTTCCCGATCACTGACTATTAAACAACAGTTAATTATGCGATGTTGCTGCCAGTACTCACCTACAAGCACAGTAACTTGCACATTTATTTTTCCATTTTCTTTACTCGTTTGAAAAATACCTGTCGTCGCTCGGTTGCCAGACATCTTTTCCAAACTGTTACTGCCATTCATGTAGTTCGTAAAAGCGGAACTCGTCGTTGTCGTCTTATCCACACCTGAGATGTCATCATGTTCCTTGCCATCGGGGGGATATCGGGAATTCGATAAGTACTCAATAGAGTCCACATTGTCCACACACAGTTCGTTTGCATCAATGATACTTTCATCGTGACAATTAATATGTATAACATTGTTATTGGGTCCATTGGGCGCACTGTCTTTGCTACTATCTAATGTCTTTGAAATATTATCGCCCTCACTATTGGATCGAAATTCGATTTTGAGCGGTGGAATCGTAGTTGTACTCGTTGGAATATGATCGTGACTGTTCGTTGAATCTTCGGTGTGCTTAGTTTCTGAGGTACTTTTAAGATATGTTGGAAGTGTTTCCGTTGTGCTATCTGGTGCTGTATACACCTGAAAAGTAAAATTAAATATTATTTTCACCGTGCCGATTCAAGGCATTAAACAAACCAACCTCTTGCGCTTGTAGTCGCAGTCTTGTTTCTTCCACAGCATCTTTTTTAGTTGTTAGGGTTTTATCCCGTAGTGATGTTCGTCGCACTGATTGTGCCCTTTTAGAAAATGAATAAGATACTTTTTAGCACTCTTTAAAGTAAAAATTCGAGACCTACCTAGTATTGCTGCTCTGCGATCGACGCACCCTTCGAATTTGTGCTTCAGCTAAGCGTTTAGTTTCTTGCTCTGATTTTAATTGTTCTATTCGATCTCGTATTTCCTGATCCTCACATATATCTGGAAATATAATGTTGAATAACTTGTCCCTGGCCAGTAGAAGATTGTCATACCTGAAGGTGTTTCGTCATCCTTGTTCTTTGCATTTAAATCGGCGCCATATTGCGCCAACATTTCTAATACTTCGAGCTGAAAGTTGGTTGTGAAATAAAATAACAAAACAACATTTTTTTTGAAAAAGAAAATAAGTTCGCTAACTTACATGTCCCCAACATGCCGCTGCGTGCACAGGTGTCCACAAATCCTTATCAACTGCGTCAACATTAACGTGGTGCTCCAGAAGAAAGTCCACAACTCGATTATAGCCATTTGCAGATGCTATATGCAGCTGAAATTAAAACATGGAAATGATTCGTCTTCTTTCTTAAGTATGATCAGGATTAAGGGAACCATAATCTATAATACTATTTTTGATTATTATTTGGTCGTCCTTTTACGACACCAGTGATCTCCAGTCGTGTCAACCTACGGATTTGCATGCACACTTGTGGGAGAGTTTCAAGATGGTAAATGTGTCGCTAGGCTCACGTGAATGTTAAAATTGCCTAGAAGTGAATTCTCCCCTAAGACGCCTTTCACTACTAGCGCTGCATTTTTGGGGTCGCTGCTTGGTAATTACAGTTCCATGTCGTACAAGTCATTTTTAACAAACGCTTGTTCCATGGGGCACGTGGCCGTGGGTAAGGGAGAAATATATTATGTGAAAATGAAAAAAAAAATTGTCTGAAGAACATCGAATTATCATCGTCTGGCATTAACGGCCAAACAGGGCCTAAAAGCAAGCTTCTCCAACCATTTGTTTCTGCGAAGTTGAAGGGACCTATAATTTTAAGCCGAATTCGAATGACAAATTCGACAATCTTCTCATGACAATTGAGTAAATGAGTAAAAATGACTTAGGTTCGTTTGCTGATACGAATCACAAACGATTAAAGTTCCACATAAATAACTTTCCTGGTTACTCATTACCTGTTAGAAGCATTTAGTTATTTCTGTGGAACTTTAATCGTTTGTGATTCGTATCAGCAGACGAGCCTTAGTTCCATTGCAACTTACAGGTGTAGCACCTTGGTGGTCGGGATCCTCCAGGTCCCCTCCATTGCTTGCCAATTCCAGCAAGTCACTAAGCATCTGCTTTTCAGTCATCGATCGTGTTTCATCGATAAGTTCCTGCGTGACGCCTGTTTTAGACATCTCAGCCTCGATGTAGTCCAGAGTGTCCTCATCATCGCACAGATCGTAGGGCATATTGCCATCAGTATTCACCGCCAACAGATTAGCACCTCTCTCAATAAGAATTTTAACTAAATACAAATGACCACAAGTGGCCGCAGCATGTAACGGCGTCCACTTATCACTGTCCTGAGCATCGACGTTAGCACCGTAGTCAAGGAGAAGTTTAAGCATTTCAATATTGTTATCGATACAACACTGATGTAAGGCAGTAAGACCATCTTCATTCGCCGCATCTGGCGTGATGCCACGTTGTAGGAGATTGGCGACTTCCTGAATGTCGTTGCGGCTTGCCGCCTCTAGAAGAATAACGCTATTTTCAAAGAAAATATGTTTTGAATTCTGTCTGCTAATGGAATGCTGCCGATCAGTTTGATTGTTGTTCTTTTGGCGTTGTAACTTTAGCCATTCCTTTTCCTTTTGGCGAGCAATCTTTAGTTGTTGTGCTCTTCTCCTATGAAAAAAAGAAAAATTAGTCTTGGTTATTTATCGATAAATGTTGAGAACATACATTCGAGCTAGTTGTAGACGCTCATGCGTGGGTAGATTTTCCACCGTTTGCATTTCGGCAACCAAATCGGAGTGATCCATTTTCAGGGCACTCAATTTGTCCCCATCTTCCGTCCGGGACCGGTGAACAAGAATTCCTTTAACCATATTTACAAGGCATCAATCGATGTACACGAAATTTTAGGCATATGTTGTGTACCCCCCTGAAGCCAAGCCGCATGTAGTTTTCTAATAAAATAAAAAGGACCAAATATTTATTACTTTATAAACACAACTATTTGCTCCTGTCAAAATTGCTGAAATCACTTAATTTTATAAAAGCGTATAGCAATGACGAGTGACGACTGCTGTTTACCTCGTTAAAATACTTTTTGAAAGTGAGATAAGATAATAAATTTAAAACTGTTCACTGCAAGCAGGCATCAATAGTTGCCACGATGAACTTCATTATTTATACATATTTGACAGCCATTCCTTGCAAAAAAAAACAAATTAGTTTCCACCAATAAGTAATGAATTGATTTGGAGTTTCTTGTGATTAAAAGGAGGCAAAATGTACAGCGAAAGGCCTTGGAGTTTTCATATACCTCGGTATACTGATAATTGTATAATGTCGCCAATATCAGTTATGTGATATATATGCGTGATAACAACCTTTGATATTGAACAATGTGTGTGTGACCTGGTGAATTGGGAGTACATTAAAGGCACTTAACATCAATATGAATTTCAATCAATACTGAAACATGTGATAATTGAATTACGAAAGAAAAAATAAATAATGAATAAATACAAAATAACAAATGAGACAAGCTTACCATAGGTGTGTAATTGTTACTAATAAAATTAGCATGGTGCTCTTGGATTTTGTGCTTAGTATTTATGTACATAGGTGTAAATAGAATTTGGGAAACAAATTTGTTCTACATAGGTACTTGTATTTTGTGATGACAAATTGGACCGCGCCAATAACTAATCGAGTGTAGGGCTCAAATGTATACTCGCTTCCACTCCTATGAGAAACCAAACGTAAAACGACCACTAATTTCAACTGCACATTAAGTTTATTATTGGTAAGGCCGAGAGTCCTATGGCTATGACAAGACCATTTCTATCATATGCGTCGGTTGTTTGGTGGAATAAGCTTTCACGTAAATATGTTCCTGCTGCTTTCGCCGAACTTAAAAGGAAGGTAGGCTTCGTCTTAACGGGGGGGGGGGGGGGGGGGGTCCAACATAGATGCATTATTGAACCTTAAGGGAACACAACCGCAAATGGCATGACTCACCAGGGTGCAGGCAGACACACTAAACGAATACTTCCCGACGTCTGTAAGAAGTCTGCGTCATTATTGTTGTCTCTCAGCAGAAAGGACTGCAGACAAGTTACTGGTGGTCCTACGAGCCGCGGCCACTACGATTTTTGCAGGCATCGTAAGGTGATAAGAGCTACTTCCAACTGCAAAGCCTGTGGAGTGAACGCCGACACTGCGGAACACTTACTCTGTGATTGGCAGTTGGCAGGTATTTGTTGCTGATGTCATGAGTGAAAACAATTGGAGCGCCTACTCGTCTTTCCCAGAAAGATAAGAAGATTTCATTAAAAGTGGTGGGCCTGCCTGGTAGTACAAGTGAGTCTGGCACCCCGACAAAGAAAAGGCCCATTGTCCCTATGTAGCAGCAGAAGATGGATACTCATGACATCAAATTTCGATAGTCGCAATCTACTGATTTTTTTTTCTTACATGCAAATGAGTGAATTCATAAAACTTCCTAAAAGCTTTAAAAATCTGTTTCTATGAGGTTAACGGCCCCCTTTGTATTGCTTTTAATTGCTTCTTATAACCTATTCGTTAAGAAAGAAACAAACAAAATCATTAATTCAACATCTTCTTCTACTGTCTTATTGAAAATATAAATATGTAATTATGTTTGCTCTCCAACACCCAATGAGCAAATACAGATTGCTGAGAACGGTGGACATGCTTGAGTTGCCGCATTAACTACCTATGTCTTTTACATTTTCGTTAGTCGTTATAGGAAGGTACATAATGTTTGTTGAATAATTAAATTGACGAAAACGACTTCTTGATCTGGTGTGATAAAGCACCAATATGCTAAGTCGTTTAAATTACATTTGTTGAGGTAGTTAAAAAATTAAATGGTACATACGAGTACATGGTACTCATTCCTATTTAGAATGAACTTTTGCAAAATGTCTGCACTCAGAAACAAAACTGGATGAGGGACAAAAAAATCAAACTTGTTCACTGTTGCACCTGACCGTAAAATTCTTCTTCTTTTCTTCAACGGTGAGGTTATGATCCGGACTAAAAAGATGATGACCCTTCCACTTTAAGGCGTCACGACTGGTCCGCCTTTGACTGTGAACATTAGACAAATTGAGATTAGGTGAGGAGCTAGGGTCTGTGTCTTGTTTGAGTTATGAATAAACAATAGATGTCATTCAGGGAGATGATATCAAAGCCATGTCCTTACATAAAGTTTTTTCATAATCTCCACACTTCCACCTCTTGCGAGAGTTTGACACACACCCAAGAGCAGGTTTCAACTGTCATGAGAAGCTTCTCAAATTCATCGTTCGGAGTCGGCGTAAAATGGTAGGTTCCATCCACTTAGCACACGCTAATAGTTCAAGAAGTTAGGTTTGCAAGTCCTGAATGGGCCTAATAATAATAATTTTTTATATTAAGTGCTTTATTTTCTTTTGCCTACGTCCCGTGCCGAGACGGGCTAAGAATATCACTGCAGCGCCCCCCAAAAATCAGCGCTTGTCGTAACTAAGGAGAGAAATCGCATCTATGCAACTTTAACCATTCATGTACGACTAGTGACACATTTAACATCTTGAAACTGTCCCGCAAATATGTTTGCGAATCCTTGGGTTTATACGACTGGAGATCACCGAAAGATCAAACTGTAATCATTAATGCGAGCATGCACGGGCCTGTCAAAATTGTAAAAAAAGTCAGGCCTTACACTCCTGGATTATACAAACGTAACAACGCCAGCATTTCATTAGCCTTAGTGATGAAATGATCGGAAACCAAAAGGGGAGCCATTATTCGCTGACGTCGAACCCCATAGGCGCTGTAGGGATGCAGTCAAGTGTTGGGGTTATTATCAATTTAATCCTTATCATAACCTAAAGGAAGAACAACAAAAGGCTACGCACACAAAAGAAATTAAGGCACTAAAAAAAAAAATATTTGATATAATTTAAGGCACATCTTACTGAGTACCAACCTTAGTTCTAGGAACAGAGGGTCTATATCTAGTTATTAGAAGCAAATAAGTCTGCGGACAAAAGACATTATTCCTAAATAGGTATTAACCTATGCACATGTGACCAAAGGGGCCCCTTAAAGATAATTAAGGTTAACGTCGCTTTAAATCAAAATAAATAAAGTAACCAATCAATTACCTAAATAAAGCCCAAAGTGTTTCACGTGCTAACACTAGATAACTTGATGAAAGGGTCAGTGCACCAACACACGTTGTTTTGCCACATTTCGTATTCTCTAATTTGCATACACCGTTTACTTTACAGCAGCTGAAATAGGTCAAATATTACATAAACAAAGCAAACTATTTGTTTTACGGAAATGTGCGAATGTTTCGCCAATCGCAAAAGCCTCAAGGCATGTAAACCATCAATTAAGCTCAAAAAATTGAGCAACGATAAGAAACAAAATCAATTCAATTTGCATTTCAAGTACCACTCGTCTTTATACGCCACAATGAACAGGTAATCTCGTTCCAATTAGTATAGATCCCGATTATTCGTGTACATACATAAATATGTAGGTATATACGCTTGCACGTAAAATGTACCCAAGTGCTACCCCAACAAAAAAGTAATCATCCAGGGTAGGATGAATTACATTGCCCTGAATTGAAAATAATATCCGGGGTGACTTCTCTCATCCCCTTTTGTTGTTGTCATTTGAATTTGCACCCACCACATCACACAACCCAAAAAAAACAATTTTATGTATGTCCTTTTTTCACAGATTGGCACAACATCAATGTAGCTACTCCTTGTCTCATACTTTAATTAATTGATTACGTTCAAGTTATAACATTTATTCGTACGACATAATATTTTAGCAAACTCACAGACTAATTTTAAGGCTTACACATATTCCTAGCAATTCCAATTCAACCGGTATTTCCGGATCAAAACAAGTCTAACTGAATCCATTCCATATTCTCGTATATGGGTGTTTCGTTGGTGCCCGTGCCAGCCTTGCTGCTTCAAACTTTTCCTCTCGATGTGGTTTTTTTGTACAATCGTTTTTTCTTTTTTTTTATCTGTTTTCTCCCTCAAAAACGCATTGGATAAGCTTTCATTTTTTTCACTTTACTTTGGTTAACTCATATATTAGGGTACATTGTGCACTTTCCACAATATTGTCGTTTGCGTTGAGCAAACACAAAGAAAGACGTATAGTGTTTTGGTATAATTTCTTGTGCTATTGGGGATTAGACTTCACAAAAATGTATTGACTGACACGTTCAAAAAATGCCATATAACCGGGTAACACCTTGCACAGCAGATAAAGTGGAAGTAACTGCCGCTCGGTCGGGAAATGTTTATCGTGCTACCTACCACTACCTGCAGTGGACACCAGCGCTGCCGAGAGTACTGTAACAGAAGTATTATACTCCCCAAAGACAAATCATAATCCTATTCTAATTTTAATACTTTTCGCAATAATAATCTTTTTTTAATTCAAAGATTCTATGACGGGTGGAAAGGAATATGACCATAGAAAAATTCAACGAATTTCAACCATATTCGCATTGATAGCGAGTTATTTCTAATCTGTTTTTGCGAGATACTTCAGGGCCCAGTAACACCTAAAGCTTTGTCACTGCCCCACCCCTTGCGAAAGTCTGACAAATACTAGAGTATCAATTGACATGAAAACTTTCTCAAATTCGTCGTTCGGAGACGGCTTAAAATTGTATGTCCATTCCACATCCATTTGGACCTACAATGTTACGGTGGGGCAGTGGCAAAACTTTAGGTGTTACTGGGCCCTGGAGTGATTTGAGCCGTAGACCCCTTGAAATTGTGTTGGTCCAGTTAAAATGAATTGATGGCCACAATCTCTGCCTTCAAATGTTGCCTATGAATCATTAAACTAATATGTAGGTAACAAAAAAATGGAAAATATGGCATTCAATTACCTATAATACTAATTAAATTATTTATCCGTACAAAAAAACTTTTTCGGTTCATCTTCTCAGTTAATTCACAAAAATGAAACAAATCGTTTTAGTGATGTATTCGGCTTTTTTCCTATTCCAGCTGTGAGAAAAAAATGTCTGATAAAATTGCATCAGAAAAAATGATGTCCTATTATTATTATAATAATTCCAACTTTGACGGATTCATTTTGAATATGGATAAGACTGAGGCCTAAGCACCGCGCATGCAAAAAAAAAAAAATCCTACAAGACTCTTATATTCACCCAACAAAATAATACTCCCAAACGAAAATATGAAACGGTAGCTCCGGTGGAACATAATGTAAAATTCTGTATTTTTACTTGGGGATATTCTGTGCAGCCAGGGAATTTTTGCTTTTTTCAAGGGACTATTTTGGTATGACAGAGAATTTATATTCAATTATTTCTTATGAAGTTGTACGACCTAGAGAAGGTTTGGAATAGTTAATTTTGCATCCCGGTCTAAAAAAAAAATAAAATAAATACTAGGCATTAATGGCCCATACAGGGCCTAAAACCTAGCTTCTCCAAACACTTTCTTTGCGATGTGGAAGGGACCTACAATTTTAAGCCGAATCCGAACGGAAAGTTTGAGAAGCTTCTCATGACAATTGATACTCTTGGATGTTTGTCACACGTTCGCAAGAGGAAAAAAGCTGAAAATGTTACTTGGCCCGGCGACCTTTCGATTAGTAGTCCGACACACTAACACATTTCACCCCCGTTAGGAGTTGTAAGCTTTTGCAACTCCCAATTTTCATCGGTACAATTGGTGGATTGATACAATAATTGGTTTCTTGTAGACTTATATCGAGTGCATATAGTAGGGTATCACAAGTAGATCCCATGATCATGTATATGGGGGTATTCTGCAACTCCCATACTTGGCCTAACTGTTTGTTTTTTTTTCCATATTTTGGTGTTTATTTATAGTCCTTAACCTCATTTTTTTTATGTTGGCCTTAAATGCTTCAATTGACTAAGAAGCATTGGCATAAGCTATCTCTGGTCCCAATGAAAGAAGTCGCACCGTGTTAAGTCGTATGATTTCAGCCAAATGTGGCATTTGCTTATTAAAAAAGCAGTGAAGAAAGAACGGCAGAGAACGCTCAAAATGATTTTTTGGTGAAACTCTTGATCAGCCTCATACATTTCGTATATTTCCATTTGTATTACTGGCGTAGTTTTTACCTGTTATCAATTATTAAACATTCCTGCTTTTCTATTCCATGAAGGCGTACATAGGCTATGAGAATCAGTTAGCTCTGTTTGAGTTACCTTTATTCAATATTTTGATCTTTCAAGTTAGCTCAGAGAAGATATTTCACAAGCTTTGAACCTAATGTTTTTAAGGAATTCACATTTCTCACGGACATGAATACTTTTTTATTTTACCACAACACATTTTTTTACTGCTGGCAAAAAGTGGCAAGAGCATCAGAAAAGAGTGTTTTCCTTTCGCTGTTTGAAGTTTGACACTTGAGAGGTAGTGTTGTGCATATAGCCGGAAAATTCACCAAAAAAAGGAGAGAATTGTTATGTGGCATGTATTTACTATGTGGAAAGGATTGGTTTTTTTCGACTTAAACGTGAATGGTGTGAAGGTAGTGCAGTATCGCAAGAAAATTCACCAGAAAAAGGAGAGAATTTATTGTTAAAACGCTACGACAGAAATGAGCGCTTTGATTTTCCGTTCCCTGATCGCTCAGATTTCCATTAGAGCACAACATGGAACATGCATTGGCAATTTAATTTACTCTTTTTCAAGTGTTCTATTTAACATTACGCATGCATATCAAATTAGAATAAATAAAACACATATTTACCTAATATTCCTTTCCCATAAATTATCACATGTTTTTTTTGCCAGCCGACAGCAACAACTGCAAGATCTTTTATGTACGAATCTCTGTTTATCTATTTACGTCTGGCGGTTCGTACAAACGGCTCTTTCTACACCACTTACACATATTCACACACAATTAGGTTATAAAAATGTAAAATTCTGTAACACAAAAAAGCATATTTTGCAACTTAAGATTTCGTTCATATTTTAAATTAGCGAAGAGGCTCTATATACCGTTTTACTATTTAAATGCTTGAACACTTTGTAAACATACAAAATACGTAAACTAAATCATTTCAATAAACAAAAATGGAAGGGTGAGCAAAATAATTGGCTATCCATCCAATACGATATCTAAAACAACACTAAAAAAGAAGAGGATAATGTCTGATCATGACGATCAGTGATCTTGCCGACGGGCACATGCGATTGGGGAGCACATACAACACCAACAACAAAAAACAGGAAATTCAAAAGCAACTCGATTTAACTAGCAAGTGCTCCCGTGCACTCTCTAATAGAAGTGCGAATATAAAGGGGCTGACGATTATCTGCAGCTGGTCAGATTGACCATAGTTACAAATGTTCGCTAAAGTAGGCAGTTTTCTGTTAAAGAGTAAAACTTTTTTGTCACACCATTGGAACTCGTAGTATGTACCCATTTGTTGCCTCATTCATCTGTGGAATTAAAAAAAAAAATCGTGATATCCGGTGAAGCGATCGGATCGAATGACTATTTTAACAGTAACGCACTTAGTTAATTCTTTACTGTGTAAACAATCAATAGGTATTCTAAACAAAATGAAAAGTATTGTTGCGGTTTAACGAAATTGTTTGTATAAAACTGTTGTGGAAATAAAGTAGGTATCTATATTTGTTAAAAACAAACAGATGTTTTTTTAATGTTGCCTAACTATATGTAGTACATATAGTTTTTCCTGATTTTTTCCGAATTCTTACATTTATATTGCATAAAATACCATTTGAAAAAAGTACGAGTAACATTTATTTTCAGCATTTGCCGTTAATAGACAATATATTAGATCAGAATATCATTATTTATATTTTTGATATCTACCTCTACCTACCTCTTGCCGCATCCAAAGTAACTGAGTTCAAACAAATTCCAGCGGTTTTGTCAACATAATAAAATAAGTCATTTGGCCGTCAATTCATGCATTAACGCTAATCAATCATTATTTGCAAATACCATGCTTAACTTTGTAAAGATACCGAATTTTTCTATTCACTATCTTTGTGTTTTAATATAATGTAAATTAAGTGTGTAACCTTCTCTGCACATGCCCTGCTCTCTCTTAAAGACGTAAACTCCATTTAGGATCATTCTTTTACAATGATCTTAACGATCTCATTAAGACCGACATCAAAAGTCTGTCAAGCTTCATCAAAAGCTCCAACTGGCTCAACGAGTAGGAAGATGATACATCCGTGTGGTATCACAATGGACCTGGCATTGGTCAAAGTGGGTCGGCCTCTGCCGACTGCCACTACAACCTAACCTAACCTAAGTATGTAAGATAGATCTTAGGCCGAAAGCTAACAAGATAAAAGTTACTTAAGAATCCCCGTCCAAGAGCCAGTAAGTTAGAATATTATGGATATCAATTTGCTAGGTTATTACCTATAGAAATAACGCAGACAGAGGTTATCTTCAATTAAAACAAAAAAACCTTTATGCGGTTATTTTGCTTGCAAGAGGGAGCGCTTCTACACTTACTATAGGCCAGATAAAGAGAGAAGCGTTCATTCCCGTCGGATGTGGTCAAAAAGAAAATCCAACGTTTTTTGTAGGCACTGGGGGACGATAGTTTGCCCTTTTCCTGTGATAATGCTATCAATAGCGTTTTGCTGCACCCATATGAAAGCAGGGATTAGACGTTTCAACGAAGTCATGGATGGGGCGACCGTCGCTCTCTCTACACTTATCTTTGGCCATTTCGTGAGGTCTTCAATTCTTTGCAAGAGTGAGCATACGTCGGCAACGAAGTCAAGATGTTTGAGCGTCCATCGAATTCGCGCGTTTTTCGATGTTTATGCCAAAATAAGCCACATTCGCTATTAAACAATTTTGGTACCAGAATAACCCTAATTTATGCCTTGAGTTCCTTAGAGCTTAAAAAACCTTTTTCTTGGGCCATCATACGAGTTTCTATTACTTCATTTGATATCATATAGGAAAACAATATGTACCGTCAAGCATCGCTCCTGTCGAATTCGGAGTTGAAGTGTTGATCTGTTTCTACCATTAGTCCTCAGTTATAGCAATACGTAAAAAGTAGAACACAGTAAACGCATTGAAACGAACAACATCATAGGAACGATTTGTATCATTTCTGTGAATGGACTGAGAAGGTGAACAGAAAAAGTTATCCTTGACGAAAAATAAATAAACTCGTTTTCTAGCTACATAATTTTATGTTCGATTATTCAATTTAACATAAGTTTAATATTTCATAAGCAACATTTTAAGACTTGGGTCGATTATTGGTTCTACTCGTTTTAGGTGGACCAAAAAAGCATGTAAAATTGTTAAAGCTTTTATTTTATGTATGGCTATAACCGAATGAATAGTTTTGTCGTCATAAGTCCAATTGATTATTGAATTAATCGAAACGTCGTAAATCGAGGTATAACTGTATATACATATAACTATCTCATTTTACACACAGATCAATTTTTCTGCATCGCCCAATAAATATAAAACCAACTTAAATTTATTAACAATGCGCGAATTTTATGATCGTCTACAGATAGCCTTATTGCGAAGATCAATCGACAATTGATAATTGACTATTTTGAACGGACGATTCATTTGGTATTTTTGTCAATCGCATTTTTTTAATTGACTGCGATTGACAAAATCCTTTAGAATTGTTCTTTCACAATAGCACACATTGAAAATAGTCAATTATCAACTGTCGATTGATCTTCGCAATAAGGCTCATGATTTTACAAGAAGAGAGCGAAACAAACGATCATCTCCCCGTAACAATGTTTGTCTGACCATCACATGTGAATAGAATTTATTGTCAAAGTTCCTCTTTAAATACAGTAATTACATTTAAAATGTATAATAACAAAATTCTTATTTTGGGTAAACAATTTATTGATCCATAGTATCTGAAATGTACGCCACAAGTTTAATTTTTATACAATTCAAACATTAAAACATTTAAACAAATGCAAATTTATTTTTGTATATTAGTTCATTTCATGGTTACTACCATTTATCAGACTTAAACAGTAATAACATAACGTTATGTTTGGTTATTTGATAATCAACAAAACAGCATTGTTATCCCAGCGTGTTGTGTCTTGTATAATTTTTGTTTCTCTATCAATTAATAATACAAAATAGTAATCGAAACATAATCTAGGCTTTAATAATAATTGATGGTCTACCAAGTATATCAAATGGGATGCAATATTTTTGCTGGCGTGTTTTGTAAATACTTTAATTAATTCCACATTTATATGCATGTTTAAATATGTATACGTTCTCCATTGGTGTTGCTTTTATTTATATCGAGGATTAAAAATAATAATAAGAATATTGTTACACAATGTTGTTTTTGTTACTTTTTTTTTTTGCTTAATTTTTATTTTTATGAAGATTTTTCCGCAACAGATAGTTTTTTTTATTCCCAGTCTTTCTTTATTTCGAATGTCCAATCCCATTTAAGATGAACATGTTTGTCATCATCGGTAAACAGTGATGATACAGAGTACGTGCCCCTCGCCATCAATCCTGATGGTGCTTCTTCAGAAGGTGTTAAATAGAATTGAATGTCCTTTTTAGGTGGGTACGATCCAACCATATGTGTCATTTTATCCACTGCGAATTTGAATAATACATTTTTATTTTGAGTGTGTGTTTTGTTGTGTCGGAAAATAATGGATGTTATTTGTATGCTTATCTACTCTACGTATATAAATAATTGAAACTAGGTGTATTCATTTGTACGGTGTAAAAGCAGAGATAAAAAACACCATAAATCTTACCAACAACTGTATTTCCAGATACGAAATGAAGGTAGCAATTAAAAACAAAACAGAAAATTTTATTGGTAGATTTTTACAGGCGCAAATTGTTTCTAGGTTTTCTAATTTTCCCTGTTAACGTATAAAGTTTTATCTAACAGGGATGGACTATCTTCGGGCGCCATAGTGAGTTCAAAACTTTAAAGGACATGCTGCGAGTTTAAATGTTATTCACTGAGAGGTTCAGGTTCGCGTTCCAACATATTGTTGATATCAGAATCCGACTAAAAGGAGCCTTTCTTGTTGCCAATTATTTTTTTTAGTTGTTAAAAGATTATCTGGATCATAGTATTCGTTCGGAAAGGAATTTTTTCCGCAATGCAAATTCAGTCGGAGACGAAGGCGTGCATAAAAAGCATTGACATCCGGTCCTTTCATGGTATCCCTTCCGAAATAAAAGCTCTCAGATTTTATTCGAATTGAAGAATTTCGCTTCATTGTACGATTGCTCATAACATTTGACTGACAGAAAGTAACGCACAGTCAACGGTTCATCGCGATGATATGCGTTTTTTGCTTAAATTTTTGACAGCCAAATTCTCTCTGATGTTCTCCGACAACTATTCGTCGCGAAAATATATGTATTTTTAAATATCAATCACTCATGTACGTTCGGAAAACGAATACTGTGCACGTAAATTGAGTCTCAGACTGGATTTGCGTTGCGGATAAATTCATTTCCGAGAGGGTACGATGATAAGACTGATTTATAAATATATTTCCGCGATTAATAGTTGTAGGAGAACATTACATAGAGAAATAAACATATGGCTGTCAAAAATTGATAAAAAGAACGCATATTATCACAATGAACAATAGACTGCCAGTTTGCCTTATTTTTTGTCGGAAAAATATTAGGAACAGTTGATCGGAAGAATTACCATTAGGCAAAATTCTCCGATTCGTAGAAAAATGGAGAATTTTCCGTTCGGAACGGATACCATAATAGGGCCGCATATTAGTTGTAAATTAATTTACTAGCTCGACAGAGTTTACACGGTCTAGTGTGTTTTATAACATTTTTTGAAAATTTCAGTAAATCGAAAACTAGTGGTTTGGGTGCCATTACCACAGGGTATGTGCCTAAGCAAAACCTATTATTTAAGAACGGTCAATTATTTTTAAATAATTTAAACCAGTTATGTTTTTATATTGGAGCTGCGACTTGGCCCTTTTTTGGCCACGCTGCTGTGATATTCTTATCCCGTCCCTGTACGGGCGAGACTATTAAGAACTCCATAATAAGCAAAATGTTTCCTAAGCTTTTTTAAATGAAATGCTTACCTGGCACTCCCAATCTAGAAGTCTTTTGTACATATTTAAGGCCATGGACAATTTCTCTTTGAACTAGAAAATCGATTCGCACCTTGTAGTGAACCCCTTCCTTAATTACAAAAACCTTCACCGCCACACATATGCAAGCAGCAGATTAACGACAAGTAATAGAAGCATGAAAAGAAAAACAAGAAAACAAAACCATATGATTATTGACCCAATATTAGCAGCAAAGTTGCAAGTTTACTTGTTTTTTTAACTGTTTTAAATCACCAGTTAAATCCAATTCCATATCATCTCGTCCCTCTACGCACAGGGATAGCTTTTTAACAATAACTTTTCTTGGGTCAGTAGTATCTGCAAAACAAATTTGTTAACAAAATAGATAAATAAAATGTGCCAGGTGATAAAATTAATTAAAAGATACGCTTTGTTACCAACCTAAGATAATTTTTTCACTCTGCGCTGCACCCAATAGCGCCTCTTTGTATCTTCGAAGACTCTCGTCCTCTTGGTCGGCGGCCATTATTTCCTCGATAGTCTTTTGCGGTGGTGGCTGGTAGTTTCCATCATGTTCATCATGAACATCCGCAGCAGCGGCAATATCCGTTTCGTTATGTGATGACATGTTTCTGCGAATATTCTATATCAAGTTCACTGGAGGATTATATTTTCTTAGTTCGTTATTTATTTATCCTAGAGAATATCAATACATAAATAAATACAAGTTATATAAATATTTATGGACACCTTCGAATTTTCCGTAGCACACTAAAGCAACCACACCCAATCAATTCGATTGTCGTCGTCCAGCAGGAGGCGGCTGGCCCAAAGCTTTTGCACACAAATAAAATTATTTTTCTTCGATTTTTTTTTGTTCTTTCGACAAAACGTAATTTATAAGAACGAACAAAAAAAAGATAAAAACGTTTTGTTATCAAGAGTGTGTGCCATAGGAGGGAGCAGAAGGGGAGGTCGGAAAGCACCTTGCTGCTGCCCATGTAAATTAGTAATGCCCTTCAACGATTTGTTTAACCCTTGACGCATACCAAGGTATCCTCTAATCAATAGAAATAGAAAACATGATTTTTTGTACAATTGAAACCGTGAAACAATCGCAACAATTCTTATCCAACAAATGCGAATTATAGACCAGCCGATTAGAAGAAGGTGTTAGAAGCATTTCCACAACAGCCAATGGCGTGTTCACCGTGGATTGGTGACAAGGCCGATATGCAGCAGCGCAAGCAATTCATAAAAAATGATTCACCGGTTTTTTGGTTTATTTTTTTTTGGCTTTGTGCTTTTTTGCCAAAAACTTTACAGACTTACCTAGTAAAGCTGGAAACTGTCAACAGAATAAAGTTTTTAAAACTCAAAATTTAGAGAAAACGTAACAAATAAATGTATATAGCACTGCAATGGAAAAAGAATCACATTCAACCTATACACAAGAATCAACGAAAAATAATAAACGCAAATAGCACTAAAAGACAGTGTAGTGTACAATTACACACGCAAAACAGAAAGAGAAAACAATAATTGTGCGAAACGTTTCACGCGCTACGGTATTTTGATTGGAAATGAAACAGGGGTATGAACTGCGAGAGGTACAGTACGGGGTGAGCAAATAGGAATCAATTTTAATAGTCTCGGATTCTTTTAATTATTGAAAATGGATTATCCAGCTGGAGCAAATTTTATATATTTGACTATTTTTTCTGCAAGCAAGAAACGAAGGCAATATTTATATTTTTGGTTGCACAACAATACATAGTTATTGCCTGATCGATAAAATATAATGCGTGAATCACGCTTTGGAGCTTTGCGGTGACAAACACATCCAATTGAACTAAAGGAAATAAATTAAACCTATCACATTGCTCAAAATGAGACACGTATAAACAGAACCCAATGTTTTGTAATGTTGCTGTAAGGCGCCGCTTATCAAAGCCAAGTTAGGAAAAACTATGGAATGTCAAGTCTTTTCTTGGTATAGGATGCGGATCTTCAGTAATATTTGAATTGTTGGTTTAAGTCAAAGATTAAATCCCTCGTAAAGCATTTAGAAGCAACGAAAGCAGCGCACGCGCCAAAGCGTGATTGTGGTTTAGGCATTAACTTTGCTACGTTTCAACCAGAAGAAAAACTGAGGTCTAGAAAAGGAGATGTGGTTTCACCGAAGAAATAAAGTTTTTTTTTTTTTTTTTAAAAAACCGAGTGTGATCACAAACCTAGTTTAAATTTTAGGTAAATTAAGAATCGTCAAGTCAAGAGTCTAAAATTTGTGCGAATCTGAAAAGCCGAAAGAAATTGCGCTAAAGCGAAAGCTTGCCCCATGTACGAGTAGATAACTCCTTTTCCTTCCTTCTTCTTAAGTTTAACAACAAAATTAAAGTTTGAGAAACTGAAAATAAGGTATTTAGTGGGCTCAGTGGTTGGCGTGTTGGACTACCGACCGAGGGGTTTCGCGTACAAATTACGCGGGCCCAGTACCATCTAATTTGTTTTTAGTTTTTCTTAAATACTGACAATAGCTATCAATTCTTTATTTCGTCATTTTGGTCTTTAATATTAAATAATTGGTAAGAACTACCAAAGCAACAATGAATGAAAAGGATAAACGTCATATTTCCTAGACTTTTCGAGAAAAAAACCGCTGTCGATTTCAAGACCAACCGGAAATTTCGGTTAGCATTAAAATCATGAACTAACTTAAATGGTTTTTGTATTTTATACTTAATAAATTCTTGACTGTTCATAGCCTCACCGTCATTAATTGAGAAGAAGATTTTTTGAATTCTTTTCACAGAAGAACACAATTTATTCATTCTAGAATGCTCATCGCTAATCCTTCGAATATTTCATTTTGTATCGTGTCAATTCAATTCCGTGCACTTCGTAACGAAACAGAAACAAGAAACAATTTCCGAAAGGTAGCAGCAGCGGTTGCGAAGAATTTCTTTTCAAGTTATCGTTCTCGTGTCCGTGGTTGGTGCTGTCAATTGTAAGTAAAAAATCCTTGTATCTTGGGTAATTTAATTAATATCCTCATTTATTGTACATTAAATCGTGCCCTGAACAGAGTGTGTTAACCAAAAAAAAAACTTCTTAAACACTTAAACAACATTTCTATAAAAAAATTGATTATTTGATTTTTAAAGTTATGTAACCATTGACTATTGATTTTAACCTTGGACCTGGAAAAATAATTTTGTCTACAGATACGTTTTTGTTTAAATTAGCCCATCGTAAAAATAATCATCCAAGATGTTTTCGTCACTAATTGAAGCTGCCAAAAACTCGCCTTTCAAAAGCCCTCTTTCCCGGGCTCAGTGTGAAGCGGTTCCCGGACGCGAAATACAAGCGGCATCAGCAGTCGTATCCCAAGATTCTTGTGAATTTGGCAGTAACAAGTACTTCATGCTCTGTGGTCTCGGTGGTATCTTGTCATGTGGTACTACTCACACCTTTGTGGTGCCATTGGATTTGGTCAAATGCCGCTTGCAAGTAGATTCTGCTAAATACAAGAATTTGTTCCATGGCTTCAAGGTGTCCGTCGCCGAGGAAGGAGCCCGTGGCCTTGCTAAGGGTTGGGCTCCAACCTTCTTTGGATACTCTGCACAGGTAAGTGAATGAGGTATGAAAAAAAAACATGAACTGGAATGGTTATGCAATAATGCGGTAAGGTGTTTATAGTCCCTAAAGGGATTGAGTTATGCAATAACTGACATGCACAATTAATCTGTTTTTATCACTGGAGAAAGATGATTGTGACCTCACATCGGAAATGACATATTGTTGCATAATAGATGCAATATCATTGAACTTCTTTAACAAGTCGAATTAGTTTTGAGCTAAGTGTCTCAATGACTTGTCGCTGTCAATTTTAGAAGTTCATTCCTTACACTTCCATATATTCGTCTGTTTTTGTCCAAATCTATATATAAGGTTATACAAATTGCATGATTTATCCACCCTTCTACTTCATGTTGTGTGCATTTTTGTAGCTCCAATTAAATTGAAAAACCTCCAACTATTTTGGAGATTTAAAATAAATTCTTTAAATAAATTTTGTGTGAAAAATGAATTGTTTCTAATCTTTCTCTTTAGGGTCTCTGCAAGTTTGGACTCTATGAAGTCTTCAAAGTGTACTATTCCAACTTGATTGGTGAGGAAAATTCTTACTTGTACCGTACATCCCTGTATTTGGCTGCCTCTGCTTCGGCCGAGTTCTTCGCCGATATTGCATTGGCTCCATTCGAGGCCGCCAAGGTTAAAATCCAAACTATGCCTGGCTATGCTAACACATTCCGCCAAGCTGTGCCTAGGATGATAAAGGAGGAAGGCGTTGGTGCTTTCTACAAGGGATTAGTACCATTGTGGTGCCGCCAAATCCCATATACCATGATGAAATTCGCTTGCTTTGAAAGGACAGTGGAATTACTCTACAAGTAAGCCTGCCATGTATAGTCTCTGGAAATAAAACAAAAATCCTAACCTATTTCTCTTGCAGACATGTTGTACCTAAGCCACGTCAAGATTGCACCAAGAGTGAACAGTTGGTAGTGACATTCGCTGCCGGTTATATTGCTGGTGTCTTCTGTGCCATTGTTTCCCATCCAGCTGATGTTGTCGTATCCAAACTCAACCAAGCTAAGGGCTCATCTGCTTTCGACGTTGCTAAGAGTCTTGGATTCATGGGAATGTGGAACGGTTTGGTTCCTCGTATTATTATGATTGGTACCCTCACCGCGTTGCAATGGTTCATCTATGATGGCGTTAAAGTAGCTTTGGCTCTCCCACGTCCACCACCACCAGAGATGCCAGAATCCCTTAAAGCTAAATTAGCCAAGACCGAATAAGTTTAAGGACTTTGTTTAGTTATAGATACTATAGTTATGAAAATCAGAGGAACGAAAACTAACCAAATACGATAAGAAATTCATAGATATACACAACTAAGGGGAAACTTTGCAGAACTGCCATTGACTTGCGTAGAACTTAAACTAATTTAACCCCTTACGAACTGTAGAAGATTCATTGAAAGCTACTGTGTCTTCCTACGGGCTGCAAAGTAAATTTAACTTGCATTTAAACGAACAAATTAACGTTTGCTCATTCCATTTATGAAATCGCATTTTAAAACGGAAACGATCATTCTTCAAAAGATATGTGTAATTTATTCTATTTATTTTTCTTTATAAACAAAGTCAGAAAAAAGTGTTACGATTCCTGTCAAAAAGTAAATAAAACAGTTTCCCTATGTGAATATCTCCAAAACTATGACTTTTCACTTTACTCAGACTTAACTTGTTTACAGTAATCTCCCAATCACTTCATTTTAACGTGCTCACATAATAAGACGTACGTGATCGTTGAATGGCGTGTCACGGGGAAATTAATAAGTATTTCGGAAGGCTTTATGACAAATTAAAATTAAAATCGTTTATGCCTGAGTGAAAAAGTGATATAATTAAATCACGTGCTGATAGCTTTAGGCTTTTTGTGGAGTCATTGCAGCGAAATCAGAGTTAACGGAATAATGGAAACCATTTTTTAAAGCCATGTATAAAATTAAGTCGAGATATTTAATAAATAATAAACTTCTTGTTCTATAGAAGATAGTAGGGTGTCAACACGGACGGCACTATCTCAAAGAGATCCGTCCAGCTACTTGGTTATGCGGACGATATTGACATCATCGGCCGTTCCCAATGTGCCGTGCTTTCACTGCGATTGAAGAACAGGCGAAATTGGTTGGTCTTGAAGTAAGTGAGGTCAAGGCCAAGTACATGTATCAACAAACAAACAAACATTTGTCCACTGCCTAGGACAAAAATCCATTGTTGATATAAATAACTTCGAGGTAGTTAAGGAGTTCATCTACCTAGGAGTAAATATTAGCCCCACGAATACAAACACATTGATACTTTGCAAAGTATGAATATAAAGTCGTTTAGAACAATTCCTTCATACATTTAAAAAAAACTTTGCTTTTTCGACAAAATCCTTACAAAACGTAAGAAACAGTTATGTATAACAAAATGAAAATATATAGACCATATATTTCGTAACAATCCACCCATACTTAGATTTTTGGCACGGCACTTTATGTAGGATAGGAATAGGAATAGGATATCCAACAGTTCGCCAAGCTACCTGTATAGCTTTTCCTTATATTTTTTTTATAACAGTTGATTAAGGAAAAATGCAAAATCTGCCTGTTAGACATTTAAAAGGTAAGGAAACACTAAAAATTTCATTTTAAATTGTATATTTTACAGTTATTAGTAACCCTAGGAGGAATTCTGCCTGGTAGTACAATGGACCGTTACCGAGTCTGAGTGCTCTAGGATTTGGAATTCCTTTTTATATAAAAAAAACCCTAGTTTTAGCCTAGATTTATCCACTACACAGCCTTGAATTGGAAGCAGTTCTAAGTATTGCTCGCTGTTCTTGAAATGTTGTTGCCGTGCTAACACCTCCTTTGCGATTTTTCCATAGTTTTCAGGGTCTTTAAGATAGTTATGTACAACTGTATGGCATCTTCCAATCTTTTGCTCTATGTAGCCGATACTTTGCCCCTGATCCTTGTAAGATCGAATTTTGCCCTTTTCTCCTTTCGTTAATGCCTTTCCTTTTCCAATAGTTGCTGATACAATTAAGAGATGTCTTAAACTAATGTCCTTTATACCCTACACTCGCTTTTATATGATTCCGTTTCCGAATGCCACAACAGGTAGGTTCTACATTTGTCCTTAATCAACTGTTATAAAAAAGACGTATAATTTATGACCTTATTGGAAAAAAATTCATAAAATTACAAATTTTCAACCTAACCGTGCATTTCTTTTATCGGTATACATCTATCCTTCTTAGCATAAAAACAATCCAGATAAGTGAATGGTTTTGAAAATATCGTAACATTTAAAAAAAATACCTGTCCTTTCAAGTGGCCCGGAGTGTACTTTGTAAAGAGTAGGACTGTCATTTCCAAATTCCAGCTTCCTAGTTCGAATTTTGATTTCTTTGATAAAAAGTTTTTTTTTTTTTTTTTAAATAGTAGGCGTGTCAGAGGGCGAATTACAAAATATCTTTGGACTTCATCACCTTTTGGGCCCTAGAGAGTAGTTTTTTTTGATAGAAGGTTTTGTCAGTGAACGGATTTTAAAAATGCTTACACTTGATCATTCCCGGCGACCAGAGAGTATAGAGAGAATAATCTAGGGCCTATAAATTAATATCGACGGACGGACATGGCTAGATCGACATGCATTTCGATTCTGATAACCAATAAAGTTACTTTTAGGGGTCTACGAAAGGTAGTTATGTTACCAACTATCAGTCAAAATTATAATTCCCTAAGAATAAAAAAAAAGGAAAAGTGGAAGTCAGTCAAATCATCTTTATTTTTTTTTAATTATTTTGGTGCAACCACTTCTGATTTCAAAGTAAACAACAACTCGCGCAAACAAGTTTTGAATTAGCAATTTTCAAAAAATTAATAATTTTTGCAATTCCTTAAAAAGTGTACATAATTTTGTATGTTTAAAAAGTGGTTCACTTTAGTGCCGGTTAAAAACGAATGCCTAATATGATCGAAGCAACAATAATTATTGTTGCTAAATAGCGTTGAAAGTATTGGAGAGCATGTATTGCTTCTACGCTTTCAAATGATTTTTAACTATTATTGCCCTTCGACTTCAAGCGTCTGTAGTTTCCTGTAAGTACGCCTTAAATTCGCAACAACGATCAATAAAGATCAAGGGCAGTCACTAAGAGTTGCTAGATTAAACTTAGAAAATCCAAGTTTTAGCTTGATCTTACATGGCCAAATACAGTACATAACGCTTATAAGAAACTCAGAAATTGCACGATACTTGTTTCTTATAACCGAGTTTTTCTTATATCCTCAGAAAGGGTATAAGAAACAAGTTTCTTATACGGATATAAGAAACAAGTTTCTTGTACGGAAACAAAAATACACCGTCCAACAAAAAATTCTATTTTTAAAAAGTAGTAAATAAATAAATATATTTTATTTAACAGAAAAAAAAACGATTACACAAAATTTACAGCTCCTTAATTAAAAGTATTATTTGTATGTACTTCAGTGTTTATACAAACGAATAAATAAGATTAAAATTTCTTAGTTAAGTTTTTAGCTCTTCAAAAATAATCATTAATTGTTGTTTGAATCAATGCTTCCTCACACTTGTTGAAAAGAATATCTTCGATGTTATGAATGTAATCATCATCACTATCTACTTTTCAAAACCTGGCAAAAATTGTATCTCAATATTTTTCGGCTCAAAATCCAACTTATGGCATGAGGCATTATCAACTAAGAGTCGAATTTTTATCTTTTTCTTTTTCATGGCATCATCAAGCTCTTTGATAATTTCAATCCAAAGAGTACTTGTCATCCAACCACTTTTATTAAACTTCTAAGCGATTGGAATTGCTTGGTTTCTGAAACATCTGTGCGGCTTATATTTTCCAATCGAAAAGACAAATTTGTCTGTGCCGGTAGCATTACTATGAAGAGCAATGTTATTCCATCTTTCGGTATTTTTTGCGCCTGTATATCTTGCCCATTTGTGACATGGGTACCAGTAGGAAGCTCCTTAAAGAACAATCCAGTCTCGTTTGCGTTGTAAACATTTTCTTAGCCATTTTTTTGTAATATGTCTGGCATAACGAAGTCTACAAAATTATTTGCGGCTTCAGCATCGGCTGAACCGCATTCTCCATGGAGCCTTCTGAAAGATACATTGTTTCGAACCATTTGTTCATAGTTTTATCTAGAATTTCATATTTTCCATCTCTGTTTCTTTTTCTGTTTAAGTTCTTGCATTTGTATTTTTCTTCTTCAAATTATTTTGCGTTTTTTACCTACTATTTTAGACAATGTGCTTTTTGTAATTTTATATTTTTCGCAGATTGCATTTCGATTTCTTCCCGATTTAATTTCCAAGATTATCAGTTTAGTTTTCAGTTAAATATTATTTCGCGACATTTCCAGCAAAGGTAAGCACAACAGATTAGAACACAACAAAAAACAAATTCAAATGTCAGATGGAACACTGAACTTAATTTCTCTACAATCATGTGAAATTGCCCATAAATGACATTTGCAATTTTTGATTTGAATTTTTCTTAAGGGTCTCTAATTTTATGAGGTTCGTACGTTTTTTTTTATTAAGTGTCCTAAATCCAACCAACTTTATATGGAAAATGGTTAGTTCGTGGTTGGAGAAATGTTTCTTTTATCAGTGTTTTTCTTGTAAATGTGTTTCCTATAAACACACAATTTAACATTAAAATATACGGGAAAGTATACGGTGCTTTTGTTCAGGTTTCTTTTAAGCGAGGTTTTCTTATAAGCGTGTTTCTTATAAGCGTTAAATACTGTATATGTAATTTGAATACTCAGGATTGGGGACATCGAACACTTTTTTTGTTGTTTTCTACCCAAATTAAAAAGCCAATTGTAACCCTTAACCTCAAATGCATTGCAGTAGCAAAAAATATGTTATAGGTATGTAATATCATTCTTCTTCTTCCTTAATGGCGAGGCTATGATCAGGGTTAAAGGGATAATTACTCTCCCTAACTTAACTGCATCCTCAATTAATATCGGCGGGCCGCCCGGTTTCGGATCACTTCTAACTGAGGCCAATCGAGTGCTGGTTGTGTGGCACTTTTGTGATCTAGAGCTTTTTATGCCTGTCTCTTTTATAAATTTCATGCTCCCGTTATTGATTAATGTTAAATCATCATTTTACGACACCGGTGATCCCCAGATCATGCATACGTGCGGAACAGTTTCAAGATGTTAAATGTGCCGCTAGGCTCACATGAATGGTATCACGCTGCAGTGATATTCTAAACTCGCCCATATCAATAAAAATCATTTTTTTATTAACTGATTATACAGTACCTGACCAAATTATTAGACGCACTGTAGTTTTTTAATATTTTTATGTGTTGCACGAGATTATATGCAATATGTTTATATTTAAACGTACATATAATGTTTCTTTATTTACGAGATTTTGTATACGTTTACATTTTGTATTTATTTCTAACGAGTTGCATTACAGTGTTAACGAATTGATACGCGAACGTAAACAAGTAGACATAAAGTACATAGAACCTTACAGAGCGTCTAATAATTTGGCCAGGGACTGTAGGTCTTTTCGCGAACTAATATGCAAACGTAAATTTATATAAACTTTCTTGCAAAACTACACAAAAACGCGTTCGCGTACTGAGAAAATGGTAAAAAGATGAACGAAAGAAAAATGTACTTTTGTTCATTTTTCTTCACACAGAATTTCAGCTGGTAAAAAAATGAAAACTGTCAAATAATGAAATCCTATGAGTTCGCCAGCAATAAAGAAACAGCAGTTGCTTCTTTTCAAGCCAAACAAAGGCGTTTTCCATCTTTTTAGACAAAAGCGTTCACGTACTTTTCTTTGAAATGAGAGGATTCTCTCTTGATTTTGGAGATTTGACAGTTTTCATTTTTCCACACATAAAGTACGCGAACGGACCTAATATATTTTTTTTGTATAAGGCGTAGCAATGCACGAGGGTATCCGTTAGTCGTTAAACAAAACTCAAATTTAATTTTCATATGCAGCCCGCGAAATCCTAACCTTTTCTCGTGACCCACACTCTTAAGGAGACTTCCCGCAGTCAACAATTGATGTGCATATAAATACAGGCCTATCGCCTATTTATGTTACTATAAAGGGGAAAAATTGCGTCGGAATTTATTCACGATAGCCTTATTAACTTTTGATAACTATTCTTCTTATCGACTCGTAAAGTTTTAGATTTCTGGTGCTCAATTGCGATTGTATATAATTATAATTTCCAGATTAATCTACTTTATTAGTAAATTCTTTGTGGGGGTTGATATGGTCTTACAGGGTCGCAGAATGTTGAAATTTTGCGATTAACAACCGCATCCCTGATCTTTGACTTACTGTTGGGAGGTGAATGCTATCACAATTTTCGAATTAATTTATTTTTGAACTACTATCTTCGCAATATTTACAAAAGAACAATACTACTAGCCAATAATTGATTACTGTATCTCAAGAGCTACTAGGCCTAAGAAACTGAAATGTTGCATGGTGATTCTTATGTTGTTCGGTTAAAAAAACTGCACATCTATTTTAGGATATACTTGCATTGCGGAATGGCCCGGATGTACCTCCCAGGGAGGGAGATGTTATAATCAAAATTTCTACAATTATACTGAATTGTGAAAACTTTCAAATTGATTGATTGACTTTGGGGTGGTGGGCGCGCATCGAAGTCACATTTCCTATTTGTATCGTAAGTCGTTTTCTCTTTTGTAGCTTAACGAGTAAAAACATTATGGTTGCTGTGTACATATATGGAAATGGAATCAACATTGATATTCTGTCGAGATGTTTCCATAGCCAAAGATCATTTTTCATCTAATGCACTAGGTACCTATACCACCAAACTAAAATCAAAACCTTTCAGCCAACACAGTCAAATTGCAAAGCTTGGTATGATAGATGTCTGAAATTAAAGTGGTTTTGAACAATTAAGAAATTTAAACGAAAATTCTCTACGTACCTATATAGTGGCAATGACTATTTTCAAAATTACTACAAATTGTTCGATACGGATGTACATAAACATCTCCCCAGTTGGCAATCATTTGGTCAATCACGGCTAACATGGTTAAATTTCGACCGAATTTTTGCTTCAGCAGTGTTAATCAGATTTTTTAATGGAAAGAGTTTTTTTTATTTGATTTTTCATTTATTTATTGTAAATTCAGTGGCCGCACGGGGCAGACCCAATTTATGCCGCCCCTAGTAATTTGTTCACACACTAAAAAAAAAGTTTGTCTACGGTTTCAACCAGTTATAGCTACACATATGTCAATTAATAAACTTTCTCTTCAAAATTTTGTCAACTGTACCTCGTACTACTTTCTAGCAAGTGAAGCAAAAATGAAGCTGCAAATTTAAAATGTTCCCATATTGGTTACTTTCCGATTTCCCAATCTCTAAGCGGATAAAAAATACTTACCTCAGGATATCAAATAAACAACGGTATTTCCCATTAAACTTAAATTATCTAAATTAAAATTCTTCAGAAAAATAGGATTCGATTATTATTTTTTTACAGTAAAGTGCATTCATGTAAAATTTCATATAAATTAATTATTAATTAATTAATTAATTATTAATTATCTCTAGTTAAACAGAATTATAATCGCAACTACGACGATGATGGTGAAAATTAAGCATCGCGCTGTAATTAAATTTCTCACTAAGCAAGGAACAAGTCAATAAACTATTCATGAAGAGATGGTGGCTGTTTACCAAGGTTCCGCACCTTCATTATCAACTGTGCAAAAGTGGTCAAGTGAGTTCAAGAGAGGCAGAGAGAGCATTGAAGACGACCCCCGCTCCGGCGCCCCGGCTACTGCTTGTACGGGAGAAAGCATCAAAGAAGTCGAAAAACTTGTTCTTGAGGATGCCCGAATAAAGGTGAAAATGATGGCACAGATCACCAAGCTTTCAATTGGTACCATTCACACCATTCTTCATGACCATCTTAACCTTTCAAAGGTCAGTGCAAGGTGGGTGCCACGAATGCTCACAGCGCCTCAGAAAAAAGTGAGAATCGCATGCTGTAGAGAGCTTTTGGAGATGTGTAGTGAGAACGCGGACGGTGTTATGGATCGAATTGTTACTGGGGACGAAACATGGGTCCATCACTATGACCCTGAAAGCAAACAAGAGTCCATGCAGTGGCATAAAAAAGGATCAGACCACCCGAAGAAGTTCAAAGTCACTCCGTCTGCCGGGAAGCTCATGGCCACAGTTTTTTGGGAATCAAAGGGAATCTTGCTCATTGAGTACAAAAAAAAAGGTGAAACCATCAACGCCACATCCTACGCTTCCACTTTGCATAATTTGCGGGAGGAAATTAAAAAGAAAAGACGGGGTAAACTCGCAGCGGGTGTGTTGCTTCTTCATGACAACGCTCCTGTTCACACGGCGCGAGTTTCCAAGGCTGCTGCGCGAGATTGTGGTTTCGAAGAAATCCAACACCCACCCTATAGTCCAGACCTTGCCCCTAGCGATTATTTCCTGTTTCCGGATTTGAAAAAATGTCTTCGTGGAAAAAGATTTTCGGATGTAGAAGAACTCAAGTCGGCAATAAATGGGTATTTTGCAGAGAAAGAGGAAATTTATTTTTTCGAGGGTTTAAAAAAGCTTATCTCAAGATATAACAAATGCATTGATGTTAGGGGAAATTATATTGAAAAATAAAGACAATTTAAATTGAATTCGCATTTTCCTTCATATCGATACCGAGAATATATTGAACGCCCTATATATCCGTCACCAAAAATATGTTTTTTTTTTATTTTCCTGTGACGTTCCATTCAAATTCCAGGTTTTGGACATATATTTTTAGCATAAGTAAAAGCACCGTCTACCAATTCATCTCGTTTTTCTGTAAGAAAGATTTGTAGTGCATTTATTTTTTGAGCATTTTGATGAAGATTGAGTCCTTCTCTTTGCAAGTATATTTGGGCATCATTAACTTCGTGTAGTACTGGTTTCCAAAAGCCCAAAAAAGACAAATGAAAACTATTGCCATGCTATGAGCAATGCTCTTGCATCCATCCGTGTGTTTAGTCTTTAGTCTGCCTCGGTCAGTTTTTCCAAGGTTTTAAAAATGCCCTCCTAATGGTTAAAGGTATTCTCGACTGCATCAGCTCCGGCGCCTTATGTTGTTTCTTGCAGCCTTTTCAATGCTTTGCCTGAAGTACAAGCAGAACTTCCCAACGGTGTGCGGACACGGAAAAAATGAATATATGCGTTCTAAGGTACCGAAGAAAGTGACCGAATTTGACTCAACAGCAGCAGCAGTTTGTTTACATAACCAAATTCAAAGATCGATTATAGCAGGGTATACATTCTGCTTTGGGGTGTCTTTCAGTCTTTGCTGCACTCCCGTATATTTTCCAGTCATGACAGCAGCATTGTCATATGCTTGACCTCTGCAATCCATTATATCAAGACCATCAGCTTATAGCTTACTTAAAATAATGTCAGAAATGCCTTCAGCTGTTTTGTTCTTTGCTTCGATAAAATCAATAAAAGATTCCACTAGTAGGTACTACTTTCTGATTTTCAATTTTAAGATAACGCAATACTTGACTGGTTTGATCTTTGTGTGATACCTCTGGGGTGCTATCGAATATAATGGAATAATTTTTGGCCTTTTTAACTTGACAGATTCTCGTCAGATCACCGTAATTAAACGACGTTGGGCGCGGTTAGTACGTAGATGGGGGACCGTTCGAGAACAGCCGCGTGTCGTTGGCCAGTCCCATCTACAGAGTTGAGGTAGATAATACATACGTGGTATCACAATGGACCTAATTTGGTCTAAGTGTGTCGGCTTCTGCCGGCAGCCACATAAACCTAACCTAACCTAACCTAACTTGACAGAAAATTCCTTGATGAACGTTATTTCCTAAAATATTAATGAATTCGTTTTGAATTTGTGGTGACATATAAGTGATAGTTCTTCCACCCATTTTTATTCGTAAAATGTGTTCTCAAAGCACTGGATTTGTACTGGTAATTTCTTCTCTGTGGCCACGAAAAGCCAAATTCTGTTTCGCAAGGAATTTAATAATATCGACCACTCTAGTAAGAATTTCCTGACATTTTTTTTGTTACTTTGGCTACGATATTTCCCTGTCTTTCATCAATTGTCTCTCCTGTTCGAAATCTGACCTCTAACTCCTTCCATTTGCAAAGATTTTGGTTGTGTTGGGGACTTGATTTATGCCTGGCTACTTTGGGGTTTAGTTTTTGCCAGTTATTAAAAACATCATATGAGCTAAACAGTGATGCGTTGTTTTTGTCCGGAATTTCAAACAAACGGCAACAAAAGCAAAATAATGACGATTTAGAAGGAGAATAAGCCATCCAAGAACGTGAGCAGGACCGCGTTTCACAAGTATAGCAATTTCATATTTTCATCTATATCATTAGGCCACTTTCCCATAATTATCATCTAAATTTTTAGCTGATTCCAATGCTTAATCAGTCTCAGTGTCAATGTGTTCAATGAAAGAATCAGAGACGGAACCGGAGTCAGATCCGGAGTCGGAGCGATAACTTTTGACAACTATATTTGATCTATATTTGAATTTTCTTGTTAAACAACACAAGGAATGTCTGATTACTTACTGTGAAGCAGTGGTAATGCTGGTAAAATTTGTAAATTAATTCGTTGGACTGAAAAAAGAATCCTTTTTTGTATCTTTTATATACATATTTAAAAAAATTAACCTGCCGCCCGGCGTCTGTGCCCCCCTTACCTACCCACGCCACGCCCCTGTGTAAATTAGAAGCCTAAAAGACACACATATAAATGTGTGTCTTTTAGGTGTGAGCCACGCTGCACTCTCGGTAAAGTTGATGTGTAAACATGTAGGCACAGTTGCCCGTCAGCTACCGAATTTGTTATCTAGCTAACGCCGTAACTCACATTTAACATACATAATTAATTAAAAAAAAAAAACAACGACACGCGGTTGTTCTCAAACGGTCATCCATCTACGTACTAACCGCGCCAAACGTCGTTTAATTGCGGTGATCTGTCGACCAGCGATTAACTCATGTGATAATGAAAATTAACGGGAAAATCTGACGATGACGAAATCTGACGATGATGGTGACGCTAGATATTTCCAACTAGCCCCTACCGAGAAAAAATATATTTATACATCAACGAGAGCAAAAATGTTTACACATTAATAATTTGACAAATTTAATCAAAGTTAACAATTTAAGGATAATAATAATAATTATAATATTAAAAAAATAACAATTATAATAATAAGTAGAGTTTCCGGAAAAATGTGCTCACAATGGGGTTGGATGTAAGACGGCTGTGTTTTGCGGGCATCATAAGAATTAAGCAATATGTCTGTATCTACAAGATTAAGTACCCGGTGGTGCTTGGGTTTTGATTTACGTTCTCGCTTTTAATTTTAACAAAATGATTACAAAGCGGCGTTCAAGCAGGCCAAATGAGAAATCCACAGAAAAACTTCCTGTTATCATTTCAGTATCTGCTTAGCTTGTTTATGGGTCTAGTTCAAGCTCATTTAGAGTAACTTGTTTTGGTGTCAACGATCTTGTTTTTGATAACAAACATCTGTCTACCGCCAAGGAAAAAACATGCTTGTTGATTTGATAGCAATAACTTCGAGATTAACTTCGATAAGCTTCATCTAAAATAATAAACAAATATTTAGGGCCAAAAAACCTAGCTTCTCCACAATTTGTGTGTGCGACTTATATTTATATTATATTGGGCACGGCTGGAAGGGTCTACAATTTTACGCCGACGCTGCACGGCAAATTTGAATAGCTTCCAATGACAATTGGTACTCTTGGATGTTTGTCTGATTTTCGCAAGAGATGGGGCAGAGATAAAAACTTGAGGTGATACTGGACACCGTCGTGATTTGAACCCCTTCTTCAGTAGTCCAACGTAGTTACCACTGAGCCACTGCGCCTTCAAGGAGTTCATCTACCTCGGAGAAAATATATCTACTCTCCGAATCCAATCCTAGTGCAGATCCAATGAAAAATTGCCTGGAAAACCGCTGCTTAACCGATAGGAAAAGCAAGTGAGTTGAAAACACTTGAATCCAAGGACAAAATTAATGTTTTACATAACCTTAATCCTTGCACTTCTTGTTTACGGAACCGAGTGCTTCAACAGTCTTCGTTTCGTAATTATAACACCCACGCGGTCTTATATGCAGAAATCTTTGCTGGTAGGTATTAAGGTCTATAATGTGGGGCAAAGTATGTGTGTCTGCAGCGATTTCCAAGATGCTCCTATGGACTTCCTCAATACCTCAATCACCGCTTAGTGCTCCAACTCAGAATGTCTTTGAATTTAGACGGGAGGCTGCACACACTGGGTCTTGGTTGCTTTCTGGGTCGTACTAGAAAAACGCGAGAAAAGAGCTCTGGCGATCTTGCTCATCCAAGCGCAGACAAGATTGCTAGTTAAATCTTTCGTTGATGACTGGAAAACACAATATTTAATGGTATAACTCCCGGACTGCAAACAGATCAAACAAGATAGTTCGAATGGTTGGAGGAAATCGAGAGGCTTCTTACAAACATCTTCACAAGTCGACACGCTTATTTAAGCCTCTCAAAGTGTTCGGCTTATGTGACACAAATTGTCCCGCATTTGCTCATTTTACTCTCAAGACATGCTGCGTGCTGATAAAGCGGTGAGGTAAACACTAAACGTCTGAGCCCCTCATCACGGAAGCACCATCTTGGCTTTCTCTTAAATTCGGGAAAGGAAGGTATCTGTCTGACAGTATAATGGACTGTGTGTAAACCCTATTCTAAGGGTACATTAATTTTGACGCGAAGTTTGTAACATATCTACCTAATATTGCCCGTAGACCCATAAAAGTTACTATAATTATGATCAGCATCGATAATAATGTCGATCTAGCTACGTTCGTCCGTCGGCAAAAATTAGGCCTTTAAACTGGACCTAGAGAGCTGAAATTTTAACCATATACTATCTAGGGGAATTTTTGAAATCCGCCCACAGACACCCCCACAAACTCTAAAAAACAAAGTTATCGAAAAAATCGAATTTTGAGCTAGAAAGCTGAAATTTTTTATATATGATCTTTGACTCCTGCTCGCGAGATAAAATTTCTAAAATCCGCCCACTGACACGCCCACAATATAAAACAATTTTATTGAAAAGTCAAAGTTTGAGCTAGGAAACTGAAATTTATAATATAGACTCTCTAGGTGACCTTTATACTTATGTTTAAATATTTTTTAAATTCGCCTTCTGACACGCCCACAATTGAATTAAACAAAATTATTGAAAAATCTAAGTTTGAGCCAAGGAGCGTTTTTTACAAAAGCTTCCATAGCAATTAGAATAGGGTATCCAACAGTTCGCCTAAGCGGACTGTAGTCCGTTCCTCTGTTTTTTTTTGTTCTAAATACAGCAGATGGGACTTGGATAACTTGACAAGACTTAACAGTAACGGTAAACGGACTGAGTTACTGCTATATGTATGTAACGACATGTTATTCATAGTTTGGGTGTTTTCATAAACGTCTGACTAACTAAGACCTGCGTTAGATGTGTCCATAAAGTCAGATTTTTGATCGAACTAACTTAGATGAATTGCAGAAGATATGTTCATGAACGTCATAAATGCCGTCAGCGTCTGGCAGATTGTGCATCCAAATTTTTTTGACTGCAGAAAGCGCGGGAGGAAAAAACAAAAATTGAAAGTGCGAAAAATGTAAGTTTTATTGGCAATATTTTAATAATTTTTTATTTACAACCAAATTCAACTTTTTTTTAAGGGAAGTAGAAGCTGCGGCGTGGATTATGGCGAAAATTAAGCTATTAATTCAGAAAAAGAATTCTGATGGAAAAAGAATTCAACTCTGGGAAAAAGAAAAAGATTTCTTTGTGGAGGACGATGCTACATTATATGAAATGAAAAAAAGGTGATACATTCTTCTCCTTTGATGTGTTGGATATCAAAAAATCTGACGTTTATGACCATTCGCAGTGACTACTTAAAATTGTACTTAAGCAGGCCTGCTTACGTTCTGCAGAATAAGTGTGTTCAATAATGCAACAAAGAAGAAAGACGATTGTACTAGCGCATATTTTCGACGTTTATAAAAACACCCTTTGCTTCTGCACCATCCATCAACACACACGACATTTGGATTACGAAATGTCCTTTTCGTCGTCAATTTCAACATAAATTAAAGTCCACAGAAGGTCAGCTGTTATTTATACTTGTACCTAGCTCAACCCTCAGCCAAATATCTCTCCAACTTAAAAATCAATGCAAACAACACATGCACCCCATGTGTGCCATATCACATGCGGGTTCTATAACCAATCACAGCCTCTTCATGCATTCCTCGAACAAGGAACAATTTTGATATACAAAAATTATTTATATTTTTTCGTATGTATATATTTTATTATAGATAATATTTAAGCAGTGAAAAATATGTATTACAAAATTAAAACCTGCATTCTGTCATTGATTATCTTTACAAAATTAATTACATATCGTAAAAATGATCAACAGTATTTTGTTTATATATATTTCTAGTGCACCTACATTAAAAATAATAAAAAAAAAGCTCCTTAAATTTTATATTATACATAGTCTTGAGCAAAGATTAAAAATAATTGGGGATAGAAGTACATTTAATATTACAGACTATCATCGACACATTGGGTATATATATATTTACAAAAAAAAAAACACACAAATTTATTTATTGTTTTTGTGGTTAGTAGAAAATCCTCCAGTATCTCAGTCTTTTGGTTTCAATATTATTTTTTAAAATAGATATTTGTATAAATTTCAAGTTTTCCAAAATAAATCATTCAAAAGGTAGGTACAAAGTTTTCTGATTAAAAAAATGTCTCTCTAATAATTTAGTTTTGATTCATAAATTGTAATATCTAACCTCACACAACACAAGAACAACACGCATAATATACTCTCATTGGGTTATTTAAATCACGAACTATGGCACAGTAGGTAATAGACGAATTCGATTTTTGAAATCTTTAACTAGGACAACAGTGGTCAGAGTTAAAATTAAAAAAAAAATATTGAAACAATAATAATTTCTCATTGAGTAGATATAGCATAGGAGTTGTAAAATGTCATTTTTTATTGCGTCAAGGTCATACGTAGCAAAATTAGTTGCAGCAGTTAAGAAAGGCATTTGCCACCATTGACCGTTGATTCAGTTTCTAATGTAAGTCTAATTGAAATGCGTATCGACTGACAGCTTAGTATTCAGTACTTTGCATCCATGTAGATACGCACAAACACATTTATATTCATTATACAAGCATTTAACATTAGTTTCCAGTATTTTAATCTGAAATAAAGCAAACAATTTGAGTTTTAGAACAAATGGCTTAGTCGAGTAAACTGTTAAAATTTTACCTGAGTGAATTGAGTCTTGATTTTTTCAAACAAGTTACTTCCATGTGTTCAGATCGATACGATCAGTAGTAGGGACTAGCGGCTTGTGCTGAATTGTTAGCTCTAGACAGTGCGCTTGTTAGTTTAGATACGGCAGACATTTGATTACATGGTCTGGTTTGCGCATATGGAGCAAGAGCGTGATAATAAAATGGCGATCTCTTACTGATTGTATAGTTTTTGTTCTGTTTGTAAAAAAAATAATTACAACTTGTACACATTGGCAAAGCGGATGAATTAAATACCTCATTGTTATCCCAGTACTCCTTTCCTGCAGTTCGATAGCATATGCAGAATTCTAAACGACGAGATGTTGGGGGTAGTGTGATTTTGAATGCAAACGTATCGAAAATTACATGAGCCGACGTTGGTCCATATGTCTATATAAATAAACTGAATCAATTAAAGAATTCTAGTGACTAAGCAGTAAATATTTTTACTTACCCTGGCAAAGGAACAAAACATATCCTGTTGGGTTTTCCAATCGTCCCAAGTTACCCGAACAATGACTTCTTTCTCGAAATCGACATTTTTAACTTTAACAGTTCCGACTATAATTGATTCATCATCTTTCACAATAACATTCTCCAGACAAACGTAACACTTCTCAATTTTTCGTCTGAAATTGCATTGCGGTGAATATTTATTAAAGAACTTTTTTCAATTGCATCTGTACACATACCTGAATGATAAATAATCAGATGCGGGTTGCTTGAAATCCACGCTCCATTGATCAGCAGGATGTGGACTAACAAGACCTTGGGTGATTTGTTCAAGAAATTTCATACTCCAGTAGGGCGGAACATTTGAAGGTTCTGACATTACTCGCACTTCCGTCAATGACAGGCCCTCATCATCGGCAAAGATGACCTTTTTACGACCCCGGCTATAAATATATAAATTTGAAAAAAAATAGTCTAAATTGGAATGTCTCCAAAAGTCAAAATTATGTTCATCTTTTATTGACCTTATTCATTCAGATACTCTCTAATCTTGAGAAATGACTTTGAAAGTAAATTATTATAAATCAGTTAAAAATAGCCTACAATGCGATGCGATGTATTTTTAGATGAATACAAATACTGAACGGATAGTTTGAGAAAGCAGCAAAAATTAAGAAATTTCTTATGCAACAACAAAATTTTGGTTGGTAAACAAACAAATGCTGCTTTACATAATTACTCGTTTTCTCGTTTTGTCGTTTAACTTGAAATACAGAGCAGATGACATTTACAGAAAATGCAAACAAAATTCTTGTTAGCCCTACTTTTCACGAACATTCGAGGGTATGTCAAGCTCTTGAATTGTACTTTTCAGTGGTAGGTAGGTATAGCTTCACACCCGAAAGATCGACGATAGCTATCATATTTACAGAGACAGACAGAGACTTCTTTTTTATTTCATATGACCTGGCGAAACTTTTAAAGATAGTTTTTATTAAGAGCCATTCCAATAATTGCCTGCAATATTCAGGTAATTATTTTCGGGGAACTGTTCCCATTCAGCAATTCGATTTACATTGCTGACAAAGGAACAAACTCCCCCTAAATTTATTCACGATAACCCTGACTGTCAACAAATCAGTAACTATGTATTTCACAGCGAGATTACACAACTCCTTCTCACTCCATTTTCATTTCGTTTAAAAAATCTGTTTCGCTGACCCAATGTTTGAAATTTATCTATGCTACAATATTTCCTAGATTTTTTTTATTTAACTAATTTGAATCGAATCTAAAAATCTAAATTGTTGCACCTGTTTGGGTTCACCATCAAAACATTTTCTGATTACATGGTCTTCCGCAAGCTAAAAAAACATTTGTAGATATATTTATAAATAAACAAAAGATCGGAGACATTTTATTTGCGCATTAGGCCATCAATATAAAAGGTAAACATCTGTCAAAACACGTTGCACGTTTTTTACTTGCCGCTGCATTTCAGGTTAAATCAAAACAAATTGTCATATTGCGAAAATCGTTTTCTGAGACTAGGAATTTTTCAGAGGTTAGAGAAGGAATTTGAATGTTTAATACGCTGCGCTTTCTAAATATATTTCATACAAAAATATACCCACCACATAGAACATTTATTCAAGTTAAAAATAAAAAGGGGGCGTTTTTATAAGCATTTTGAAAACAAAAATCCGATTCATTTGAAAACAATCTTACATTCAACACCTATGAATTTAAAAGCTAAAATATTTTGAATAATCTTTGAAATAATATAAAAGAAACAAATTCATTATAATTGGTGCCATTGATCGAGAAATGATACGGTTTTATTTATCTGGAAAGTTTGACGTAAGCCGTAAGGAATGACGGACATTACTTTATTGTTTTTGGCATTGATTTGCGCAGGATTAAGGTAAACAACTTTAGCGTAGCGTGAATAATAATGAGTGGAAATTGGAAAGGAAAGAAATTGTCCAACGTTGGCGTTGCTGAGGTACATACAGATTATATATCTTAACAGATGCAAACTATACAGTGGCAACAGTGGCCATGGAACACATTCAAAACCAAGATGTCATTATTTTTCATGATGATCACGCTATGCCTAACAAACTATTTCTAAAATCGGATGTGTGGGATGTTATGCGTTGTTCAAAACATTCAGTAGCTATAGTTCTATGTCTGTCGTCGCTTTTGATTTTTCAAATAAGTTTTATATAAAATTAGAAAACACAATACTTTAGACATACAAAGAGTGGCATGAGGAACTTTTGTGTGGCAAATCTTTTGTTACTTTTTAGTGTAGAAACAAAAAAGACAGCCTGAGAAAACAAAATTTGTTTTGAAAAAAATTACAACGTTAATAGGTCGGAAAAGTTGTTCCCTAATACCAATCACCACAGAGGTTTTTTTTTTGTTAAATAATATTAAAACTGACACAAATATTGTTTTGAATAAAATTGAGATTTTTGAAAATCCCGCGTCCACGAGCCCGCCGGTTTCGGATGTTGTCTCCATATATTTCTGAAACAGTTCTTAGAATGTTTATGATAAGTAATTCGACAAAATACGATATTATTATCTGCTCAAAGATCCGAGGAAGCCTTCACGTCAAAGAACTTTTCCCCAAGAAAATATAGCGCGACCGATGTAGGTCGAACTGTCATGGTAAAATCAGAGATCCTACGAACCCCGTCAAAGGGGAAATATCAATCAACATTTATACACAATCGCGAAAGAGAGGCAGGCCTAAAAACTCTTGGATCACACAAATGCAAAAAATACCAGCATTTGGTTGGCTCAGTGACGAATCCGGGAGGTCTTAATATACTTATGAGATTGACTCACAGACGGGCCATTATTTCCATTTGTATTTTGGTTAACAAAATTTTAAAGGGAATTGAAATCTTGTTATTTTTATGCGATAGCACGTGCAGCCACACTAAAAATGGTATTCGGAGAGCTGTCAAAAGCACAACCGCAAATTTTACTCTTTGTTATTATTTTTTATGCCATATTCCTATTGCAATAAAAAATACAACATTTAATACAGCCACCGTCTTCAATGCAATTAAAAAAGAAATCAAAGCATCTCTATCCCTCTCCTCTCTTTGTATTAAATGTGTTATTCTTTAATATGCCCTATTACTATTGCAACGAAAAATACAACATTTAATACAAAAAGATGTCACCGCCATCAATGCAATTAAAAAAAAGAAATCAAAGCCGAAAAGAGTGCCCACTGTTATTTATAATTTGCTCGAACAATTAACATAAAATACAGGCGCCTGTCGCCAGGTCAAGTAAAATGAAAATGATCGAACGACATCGAAGCTAACCTTATCATGTCGATAGAGATAGTAAGGCGCCGCTATTTACAAAACGACGTCGTTCGATCGTTTTAATGTGACGTGATCTGGACCGAGATTCTTTTTCCAAATGAAGAAAGCCAAACGCTTTCAGGCCCCCATTTCCTTTCCGAAAATGAGAAAACACCAACAAACAAAGTGAGGCTTTTATCTGCATTGTTGAATACATATACGTTTGTTTTGGGCAGCAAAATTCAATAAGGAAATAAGCGGAAAATTGTATCACATTATCGTGTCATATAATATTTTTTGAATGAAAAAACTATAAAACTATTCACAATGAGATGAACCATAGCTGTCATCTTCAAGTGCTGCATTAATGGAATATTTTCTGATATAAAAAAAAACTAATACTTTCAAGAAAATAGTCCAAAATAAACTGTCCTAAAAATAAATTTGTTTTGATTATAATAAAATCATAACAAATCTGTTAACTAATGAAGTGACGCCTTAAATAGGAATTTATAATTAAAGGTTTTTTATTAAATAAGAATACATTTATATCAGTAGTTCCATACAGTACCTACCTACCTACCATATGTTAATTCGATTATTTATGCATGTATACAACCTAACTAAATACAGTCAATTCGCTCTAAGCCAAAACCTCTCTAACTCGAATTTTTGGAGCAAGTTTTTCATTCCCTTCAGTTTTCTATATCTACATGTGAAAGACATCAGCTAAGTCGGAACTCCTCTAACTACATCTGATTTTGAGCTCGCGTGAAGATTGGACTTAGTGGGATTTAACTGTATAGAAGACAAACACAAAATACACAACTTATTAATATGTATCCCACAAACAAAAAAAAAATATAAACAATTGATCACGTATTCATTTCGTGATTATCATTCTCAAGACCGCTGTACATTTTTTATCATCTGCTCTGTATCAGATCTTTTTTTTTTTTTTTTTGTAAGCCGTCGCGTCGGCCCTCTTGCTATCGCTGCCTTTCTCTGAAATTTATATTTTCATATATAGCGATACGGTAAGTAGGTACTTAGACCTAACTACTGCAAGATTGAAAACGCTAGCTACCTACAACAGCTGTGGGCAGTTGAAGTCAGTCAACTATGTCTGTCTCAGGTGACCCAAAAAGCGACAATACGATTTACCTGCAATGCCTATATGTTGTGTGTGAATAAGTCTGAAATATTAAGTTTTATTTTTATATATAGATGCATATTTTAACGACCGACTTGGTGCCACATTTGTGCTCACAGATTATTATGGTAGGTACAAAAAGAAAACAATTCTCTGTCATGGCGTGGCTATGTATTTGTATAAATAAAAACAACTCGAATCACCCGAGCGACCAACAGATTATAAGTTTCATATGTAGACGAGACTACCTAATGGGCGATATGGTCGATTTGGGAGAGACTTTTTAGTTCAGTTAAATCTATTTTAGATAGGCGCGCGGGGCACACGCCCGCGTATTCTTTGCGTAGGACCATGGCGCATGGTTGTTCTTCCACGTTTTAATCAATCATCGAATGCATGATGCGCAAGCTTTTAATGTTTATTATGAAACTATTTATAGGTTGTTCTAAGTTTAAAGGTATACGAGTACTTATCTTCATCGGCCGGCGGCTGGCGCCTAAAGTTTTTAAACTATATCGAACGATACTTCAAATTCTGCATAGAGCATCGTCATAATTTATGTGACCTTTACGACATATTTGTTTATTGTTTCACTTATTTTTAGTTATCTGGTGATGAAATTTCTAGCAATCTGTCTTCACACGTGTAGTTTGGAGATTCAATTAGTGAGACGACAAGAAAAGGGTGCGACTCATTGCGTGATTTACCAACCACTTCAATATCAAGCGAATATTTTTTTTAATTTAATTTAGTTTATAGAAAGATTTACATATTGCTTAATAGAGAGAGATTTTCAATGTGAATTATGTACATAGTATAATGTATGATGCTCAAGGTCAAAATATGGGAAGCGTAATTTTATTTCTGCAATTGTCGTTGGAGTGCTGCCAATGTTGTATGCACATACATTACATCGTCTTAATTTTTTTTCTAGCTAAAAATACACTCAACGTCTGACATTCGGTAGTTTTAAAACTAACCTGTACCTAGCTGTTTGATTAATATTGTAAAATCTGCCATTTCTTTAAGGTCAATAAAAAAATAATAATTTCTGCATATGGAAATAAAATCTCAAAGATAAGTCTATACATTTTATCCAACTCCACTTTTGTATCAGGGCTACGTTCATTTATTTGATATTGGAAATCATATGCTTGCTATTAAAAATAGCATTTCGTTCCTGCAAGATTCGAATTCAAGCTTGAAAAGCTGCGTCACCATATTTTTGCATCCACATAACGAGGCTTAGTGGAAGGTTAAAAATATCGATTCCTTTATAAAATAAGTAAGGACATAAGGTATGTAAGAATGCACGGGAATAAGAAAATAAAATACTAGGCATTAACGGCCCAAATCGGGTCTAAAGGGCTAACCACAATGGACTTTGCTTGGCTTACGACAGCTTAAGAAAATGTATAATTACATGCAAGTAGTATAGCAGGCCATAATGGGATTATGCTCGGCTTGGTCAAGTTTTCGTTAACAAACGTATGTTTACGGAGAGTCACAATGAAGTGAGACCTTCCGAATGGAAATTTAACTGGCGACTAACCAAACGTAACCAAACGCAAGACATAGGGAAAGGCTAAAGTCCGCTTGACCGAACTGTTATATATTCTATTCCTATTCCTATCCGTCATTAAGTAGGCATGACAAAAATCTAATTAAATGATTTTATTGGAAAAAAGTTTTAGCAAAAAAACGGCCCTTAAAAGTGGATATTTTATATAAAGGAATTGTTCAGAACGACTACATACTTTGCAAATGATTTCTTCAATAAAACGGTTATTTTAAGAAAGTGGGCGGATTTTAGAAATATTTTCACATGTTCTTTAAGGGCCTCCAGAGAGCATATATTTCAAATTTCAGATTCCTAGCTCAAACTTTCATTTTTTGATAAAATTGTTTTTTTTTTGAGATTGTGGGCGGATTACAAAAAATCTTAAACTTGAATATTTCAAGCCCCTAGAGAGTATATGGTTAAAATGTCCGATTTCTAGCTCCAGTTTAAAGGCTTAATTTTTGCCGACGGATGGTCGAACTGAAATGGCTAGATCGAAATTTCTATCGATGCTGATCACAAATACAGTAACTTTTGGGGGTCTACGGGCAATATATGGGCATGTTAAAAACTATGAGTCAAAATTTATAAACCCTTGGAATGGGGTATAACTATTTGACAGGTGATTAAGTTTGCTTAAGTTCATTATGGGCAACAAGGTCGTTTGACAAAAATAGAGTGTTGTTTTCCTTCGGTCTTGACACAAGGTTAATCAAACTAAATTTTATTATTCTTTGGTCTAAGGACCTAGATTCTCCAACCATTTGCTTGTACGAAGTGGACGGGACCTACAATTTTAAGTCGACGGCAAATTCTGGACGTTTGTCAGGTGGGTCAAAAACGTTAGGTGTTACTGGGCCTCGGAGTTCATTGAAACCGAGACCTCTTGATAAGTACATAGTACTAACTGAGTATACGATCTCTTTGCCCTCAAAATCTTTAGAGCAGTGTTTCTTTTTTATACAACCAAGAAAAAAAAAAACGATTGGCAATGAAACACATTTGAACATGCGTCAAAACCTGACACCTGTCATATTTATCCATATCGATGTTGCGTGAGCGAGAAATGGGAGAAATCATCTTAATCCGCAAAGCGGTGATCCTTCTTAATATGAAGTATCGGTTGAAGAAAATGAAATACAATTAATTGAGTTTCATTTATGTAGGCCGGGTTTATACAGTCCAAGGTATTTGTCAAAAAAGATTACTTGATGATGAATGTGTGCACATATATTCCATGGATCATGGCGATTGAAAAGGTACCTGGGTGGCAGGCTACGTGGGTTAAATAGATTTCTATTATCATTCCACACGTTTCAACCGCTCACGCACAAGCAACAGAAACAGAATCCAGTTTGTTAAGGACAAAGCATACTGCATTCTGTTTTCGTGATTTGTCATTTGGTCCCTTAAGGGGAGATGCTATCATGATATATGATATATCATGGTGGCGGGTGGGGACTCTTACATACATTAAGTACACATTTTTTACCCGGGTAAAATGCATTTATCCCGTTTTTATCCCATCAACTGAAATATCTTCAGGCTCTAACTTTTCAACGTCGATGTACGAATCGAATAAGCAGTTCAATATATTTATTGCAGCCACTGCTAGTAATTCAATATTTGTGTCACTTTTAGTTTTTTCTTTCGTTTCAAATTTTTTATCTGAAAGAGATTAGCTATTTGTGATATCATTCCGATATAAAAATCAAAAAACCATTAGAGAATTAGAAATTGCTTTTTTTTAAGAAAAAATATGGCTTTTACTTTTAAACTTACTGTACTGAGACCAAAATCTGTCGTTAGAGATACACCTTACACAACAAATTGGTACGTTTATCAGCCCGCAAACGGATAATCATAAGGTAAAACTTGGTTTGCTTTATCTACTTTGTTTATTTGTGCCATTTTCGAGCGATTACAGGCCGCTTTACAGTTCAATTTAGATCACGCTCATAGGATTATCCGAAAGATATGCAGCAGATTAATTGCTTGTTTGTTTCTTCTTTTATTTCTTACATAAACGCGTAATCTTAAAGTTTAAGTTCAAATGAAAAAAAAAGCAGGAGTTTGATAGATACCGTTACTTGAAATTTTCCTTTTTCAAAAAGATATGAATATAATCTGAGTCGCTGTTGATTTATCGTTCTTTGTTTCGAAATCAGGATCCGAATTGTTATTTTTTTTTAAAAAAAGAAAGAAAAAAAAAGGAAAAATACAATTAAAACGGGTCTGCACTGTTCGACATCAAGTTAAGTGCTTGCTGCTTCCAATTTAAAAATCAGCTAAGTACGAAATAATAGCTTTCTGATAACCCCCCCAGCAGATGTTCACATATATGTATAGGTACCTACTCAAATGTATTTCTGAAGACTTACAATAGTTCGCATTATTGAATTGGTCCAATAATAAATGGACCAGATTTCTTATCGCAAGCGAATTGACATTTTTGAACCGCGTTGCTTTGAGATTCCTTAATTATTTTTGATAATTTCATACAGCAACTTAAAGTTTGACCAGTGAAAAGGGGTTTTCGTACAACGTGATTTTGATTAAATTTCTTTGGAAAAAAAACTGCTTTGATAATGAATCATAAACAAATATTGCTGTAGTAGGTATTGTTTCTTTTCTTTTTAAATCCTTGCGTATTGGTCAGGGTGAATAGAGTAAGCTGCAAGCAAAATTTGCTTCTGGATTTGAATTTAGAATCAAAAGCATTCACACATCTATAGATATGTATCTACACTATAAACGACAAAGCAAGATAAATGTAATTTTTGTTGTTTCGCATTTGATAAGATAAAAAAGTATTTACTATTTGTTTGGTTTTTCAATCTATTTTAGAAAAGAATATTTTGGTTGCCAACAATTTTAAGTTGTTGTTTGTAAGTAAGTGAGTGCCATGTCTCAGTGGTTAGTGTGTTGTACCACTGATCTTAAGGTCTCCGGTTCAAATCCCGCCGGGACCAAGTAACATCTAGATTTTTTTCCACTGCCCCACCTGCAAACGACTCACAAACATCAAAGAGTATTCACTGTCATGAGAAGCTTTTCAAATTCGCCAGTCAGATTCGGTTACAAATTTGTAGGTCCCTTCTACTTCGCACCAGCAAATGGTTGGAGAAGCTAGGTTTTAGGCCGCCCCATATGCCGTTAATGCCTTATGTTTATTTTTTTATTTATCTGTAAGTTAAATAGATTCAACTTACTTGAAAAGGGAAAGTAACTTATCTATTAGTTTTAATTCAAGCTATCGATTGGGAGTAGAAAAAACAATCTGCTATTACCTGCAGATTAGGCTTAGAGGTTGGTTTGTTGGATACTGAGCGAAGTATTCGGGGTTAGAGTTCTACGCTGGAATATCCAAAGGTTTGCAAAACATCTTCCGTAAGTCTGTCAAATATATATATGCCGTCGTAAAACGCCCTTTTCATTCGTGGCACAAATCAAAATAGTTTTAAAGGCCAAACCATCGTGGATGCCAGAGCGCTTGGTCTGAAGAACTAGAACTGTGTGTGTCTCGGGTAGTGACCCTTCACGGGTCGGAAACCCGTTAAGTAAGAGCTCCTTGAAAAAAGGCCCTAACAAAATAGACGAATGCTAACTGAACCTAATGTCATATTTGACAGAAACGTTTCTTGTCGATCTGTCAATTGCTTAAGTAGTCACATATGTATGTACATATATCTAAGAACAATATTTTAAACTCCAAAAACTAACCTAAGTATTTGTGTAGTTATTGTGCGAAACCGAATAAATACCTAAGACAAACAATACTGGATTCTACTTCTGTCTCGTTTATCTTGCTTGTGTGAAGCCGCAATGAGTTTCGTATGGCGCCGGACGCACCATTCCAAATATTGCAGTATAACCTTAAGTAAAAGCGAGTCTTTGGACAACATCCACGGGTAGGTACCATGTTCGTAGGCTGGAACGATGCATTTCATTTCATTATGCATTTCTAAAAAGCCAGAAAGATTTTTAACGAACCAGGAAAACTAATGGAAAATACCCAGTCAACTTTAGTGGATTTTAATTTATTGGCCCACATTTTTGTTATACTTCGAAGGGGCTTTTATACCTGTCTTGATTGTATGCACATTAACCGGCTACACAGATGTCATCTCAGGTCGGAGAGACAAGAGTTTTAATAATTATTTTATACCTAGCGCAGAGATCACCCGCAGATTTCTCTTTCAGTTCCATTCCCTTTTATATGGTTTATGGGCAAAACCACAATCCAAACCACTACGGTGTCGTCGAAATCACGAAAAAAGACTTACTCAATTGTGTTGAATCCACTCACTTCAATAAGCTGCATAGATGTACCTATTTCTAATGTAATGCATTACTTCGGTGTCACTCGATTCTATAATGTACGAGAATCTGTACGATCGATCTGCCACAAAAGTTTGTTTGAAAATTACACAATATCACAGCTCTGTATCTATTTATATCCCGATCGAACATTCTCAGATTGACGACGGACGGTTGTGGCCTTTCAAAGGTGAAAAATGTTATTCACCTACATAAGGAGCAAAGTAAATACTAGCAAGTATGCATGATTGCACTCATCGTGTATCCATAATGAAAACGAAAGTTCCGTAGTTTCAAGTGTATATACATATTATATATGTAGATATGGCGTACCTATGTATTCAAACTACTTGAGTACAATATGGGGCCCGGTGCCCGGAAGAAAATGTACTCCATTTGTCAACGATGGCGATAGATTCAACAGTCAATAGTTACCTAGTTTGGATTTAGGAATGATTTTTGTATTTTCAAGGCAGCTTTTATTAAAATCTGAAATACCTATACCTATTATTGTGTTAACCATCGTTCTACATAGTTCGCTTAGGTCGTATTATGTTACTAACATTGAAATGTTGTGGTTTTCAGTCTGGCCTTAAAAAGGTGATTTCAGTTAAATTGAGACTAAAATGTAGGTACCCACTCGTTGTAGATTGTAGTTGATTATGCCTGACAGTTGTGACTTTAATAAATAAAAGTTTTGTTGTTTTCTTGATTGTGAAACGTAAAATTAATCATAAATAAAATATTCCTAAATTCAGCTACTTAAATGTCTTTTCTCACAGCCTCTAAGGGCTTCATTGTAATAAATAATTAAGTATTTACTGTGCATCTTAAATTGGGGCAAGGATTTTTTTTTTAAACGTACCTTTCAATGCTATTCTGGTCCGCACATGAACTTTCCTTTACATGATTATCCAAATATACACGTCGACTTAAACATGATTTCGGCTGCAACATCTCTGGAGCGGATGACATGCGTTCGATACCAGTGGGTCGTCCTCGGTACACTTGAGAATGTGCATTGTTGGCAATGGCTCTAGACGCCAGGGTAATTGCTTGAGGACGACAGTATCTGTTTCGTTGATCTTCAGGAAAACTGCACACAAATAGATGAAACAGTTGAAGTAACTTTATTGCGTTAAAAATATAGAAATTTTAAATAAATGCATTTATATGCATTCCGCCAAAAAAGTAAACGTACAATTTAAGAATGTTCTGAGAACATTTACACCAAAAAAATTGTAAGGTCAATCACTTTGATTATGGGCGATAAAACTTAAGTATGTTATACTTACGGTAAATGTTGGGTATTCCTGAACTCTGAAAGGAAGCTTATTGGGGGACTGTGGCTAAATATAGGCGGACTGTGGGAAATCATCATTAATGCGTTGATTTGGGACTTATTTTTGCAATTTGAAGTAAAACTGTAATTAAACAATCACGATTGGTTGGAAGATTTGCAAACAAATAATGTTTAGTTGTTGCAACACATACTATTTTAAAAATGCTCGATGACGGGGTTTTTTTCTGACTCCTATGTCAAGTGCATGAATTACACTTAAATTTTCATTAAATTTGAATTTGTTTCGATAAAAAGCAAAATATGTAATTAATAAACAGTACTCGCTGCAGCTGAACAATTTTTAAGGCGACAAAAAAACAAACAGAAAAAAAAATAATTTTAATATAGGAAAAATATGGTGTTGGTCCACACGTCTGTGACGTGCAGTGCGCCGAAGTAGACTGTGTTTAGTGTGTTTCCGCGCGACAGACTGGATTAAATCGACGACGATTTTCTTCTTTAAAACACAGTATACCAGATTTCTTGATTTTTTCTGGCAACTATTCCGACGATACACCGACAATGAGCGAGCAGCACGAGTGTTCGGCAGCGAGGTTTGCTTCAAAGTGTTTCATTATAGATAGGCCGAGCACCGCGTAGCTCTGGTCTGGTCTCGCTGGCAAGCAATCAAACCGCTTGGAAATAAAGTGCGGGCGTTTGTAGCTGTATTTGTGCTCTGTTGTATGGGACATTATATTTGTCGCATATATAATATATAAGTTGCACTTATAAAATCTACCTGCAGTACTGCAAGTAAAAGACTTCAAACAGATTCGCTTCAATAATTTTAAAATAATATTCCAAGTGTTATCAAAAACTAATCTAGTTTATTTTTATACATACTATAAATAGAATGCAATTTAACTGGTCATGTGACTGGCGTCAACATTTGAGTCGGTACCTACCTATAGTTAGATAAGATAAAAGCGAGTGGAGTGAGAAATTCGGGAAATTTTATCAAGTCAAATAATTTATAGATAATATGGCATGAATTAATATACAGATATAGTAAGGCATACATACAATAAAAGCAGCTTGTTTTTGTTTTCAATTTGTCTGCATTTGTCATGTTAATATCTCATTCAAGATACTAGATATTAGTGCCTGCATAAGATAGGAATGAAAAACCCTGTACATTCGATTTTTTATTTATTTATCTTTTAAATTATATTTACGGACGCAAAAGATAAACAAATTTAACCTCAAAAATTGCGGCCGGGTTTGTTATTGAATAATGTATACATTTTTGATGTATTGTACTGTACCTATTACATATTATTTAGATTCTGGCTGAATGTGTGATGGATCGAGATGGATTAGCTGTGGCAAAAACGTGGTCTCTGCAGTCAGATTTCAAATTTTAAAAAAAAACATAGGGGCGGGCTACAGTCCGCTTGGGCGAACTGTTGGATACCCTATTCTTATTCCTATCCCTCATAAGAGGGCGTGACAAAAATTTAAAGGATTTTAACGAAAAAACTAAGCTTTTGTAAATAAAAACGCTCCCTAGCTCAAACTTTGGTTTTTCAATAAAATTGTTTTATTTAATTGTGGGCGTGTCAGTAGGCGGATTTAAAAAAAATTTAAGTATGAGCATAAAGGGCACCTAGAGAGTATATACTATAAATTTCAGCTCCCTAGCTCAAACTTTGGACTTTCAAAAATAAAAAAAAAATAATTGTGGGCGTGTCAGTAGGCGGATTTTGAAAATATTTACACATGAGCATAAAGGGCCCCTAGAGAGTATATATTAAAAATTTCAGCTCCCTAGCTCAAATTTTGGTTTTTCAAAAAAAATATTTTATTTAATTGTGGGCGTGTCAGTGGGTGGATTTTGAAAATTTTATGTCCCAAGCAGTTTTATGTGCCAAAGATCATATATAAAAAATTTCAGCTCTCTAGCTCAAAATTCGATTTTTTCCAAAATTTTGTTTTTTTGAGTTTGTGGGCGTGTCTGTGGGCGGATTTCAAAAATTCTTAAATTCTTATTTCGGGACCCTAGAGAGTATATGGTTAAAATTTCAGCTCTCTAGGTCCAGTTTAAAGGCCTAATTTTTGCCGACGGACGGACGGACGGACATGGCTAGATCGACATTACTATCGATGCTGATCATAAATATAGTAACTTTTAGGGGTCTACGGGCAATATTAAGGTATGTTACAAACTATGCGTCAAAATTAATATACCCCTAGAATAGGGTATAAAAACCTTTTCCGGCTTATTCTTATGGAATGCCAACGTATTCAGGTACTTGAAAACATTACTTTACACTTTTACTAATTAATACAATTTTCGGTGTGATGAAATCAAGGAAATATTATCCCAAAGCATTGTTATTGCTGTATGACCCTCATAAATTTAAACCAATAAACAAATCATGTCACGTATGCATCCAACACACACGGAATATTTGAACAAACAAAATAAAACCATCCGTAGAAGTAGTACATATAAATGAAATATTTTCCAATTTTCCTACTCAATAGACTAGCCCGCATAGTCAAACTCGCTTGCAGAGGATGCGGTCCATCTACTTTTTTAGTGTCGTGCATAAAGACGATGTATTGTCTTTTTGAAAATTATGTATGTTGGTTTTCTTCGAAACAGGTGTAGGAACTTTTGATGAAATATAATTTCGACAAGCTAGACACGTACCTACATATATGTAAAATAGGTGCGCTCCTTTTTCTTTTTGTATACCCTATTCTAAGGGTATATTAATTTTGACGCATAGTTTGTAACATACCTTAATATTGCCCGTAGACCCCTAAAAGTTACTATATTTATGATCAGCATCGATAGTAGTGTCGATCTAGCCATGTCCGTCCGTCCGTCCGTCTGTCTTTCGGCAAAAGTTAGGCCTTTAAACTGGACCTAGAGAGCTGAAATTTTAACCATATACTCTCTAGGGTCCCGAAATAATCACGTTTAAGAATTTTTGAAATCCGCCCACAGACACGCCCACAAACTCAAAAAAACAAATTTTTCGAAAAAAATCGAATTTTGAGGTAGAAAGCTAAATTTTTTTTATATGATCTATGACTCCTAAAACTGATCGGGAGATACAATATTTAAAATCCGCCCACTGACACGCCCACAATTAAATAAAACAATTTATTCGAAAAGTCATAGTTTGAGCTAGGGAGCTAAAATTAATAATATATACTCTCTAGGGGCCCTTTATACTCATGTGTAAATATCTTCAAAATCCGCCTACTGACGCCCCCAATAATTTTTTTTTTTTTTGAAAATCCAAAGTTTGAGCTAGGGAGCTGAAATTAATAACTATACTCTCCTTTTATGCTCCTGCTTAATTTTTTTTTTAAATCCGCCTACTGACACGCCCACAATTAAATAAAACAATTTTAACCAAAGTTTGAGCTAGGGAGCGTTTTTTTACAAAAGCTTCGTTTTTTTTCGATAAAATCCTTTAATTGTTATATAACAAAATATGTACAGCGTTCTTAACAATTCAACCATACTTAGACTTTTGTCACGCCCACTTATGAGGGATAGGAATAAGAATAGGGTATCCAACAGTTCCCCAAAGCGGACTGCAGCTCGTCCCTATGTTTTTTATTAATTTTTATTGAAAATCTTACACATACCCGGTTTTGAGCACTTATTCACTGAGGCCAATCAGGTGTTTTTGCATTTGTGTGATTCTTTTATTACAACTTCGACACGTCAGGTCATTGTCCTTTAATGACAACGGTGATCTTTTGTCGTGTCAGCATACCGATTAAATACCGACATAAAGATGTGATTCAAGATAAAATATCTTGAATCCCGAAAACTTATTAATGACCGGCAGTATGGTTTTCGCAGCAACAGGTCCACTGGTGATTTGATGACATATCTAACCGAAAATTGGAACCAATCTTTTCACCAAGGTGATGAAAGTAAGATCGTTGCGCTTGATATTTCAAAGGCATTTGACAGAGTTCGGCATCAAGGTCTATTGTCGAAAATGCGTGCATTTGGAATCGATGATCCTCTTCTACAATGGATTAGAAATTACCTTTCGGACCATGCGGCTTCAAGTCTGCAACTCACTAAATAAATGCTCGTGTTCGCCAAGGCTTTGTTATGTCCCTGACTGCCTTTCTCATTTTTATAAATGATCTCCTGTCTGGTAATATTAATCCAATCCATTCCTTTGCTGATGACAGTACCTTCAGCTTCTCATATTCGTTTCCTTTGTCACCCCGCTCTCCTGGATCTTTTGTCATTAAAGTAAAACCCACACGCACTGCCATTATCTATGAATGGCACTAGCATCGCTTAAACCGAAAGACTTTCCATTTTCGGTATTTGTGTTAATGACAACCTCCGTTGGAACGGTGCGAAATGTCTAGGCTTCCTTAAGCGATGTAAGAAATAGTTCACCCCTTCTGATCTGGCTACAATTTATAAGGCGTTTACCCGCCCGAAATTCGACTACAACGCCAAAACGCGCGATTAAACTCATCGGCGATCGAGACATCGCGAGATCGATAGACTCCCTTAGTCATCGTCGTAATGTCTCCTGTCTTTCGTCATTTTATTGTTATGTCCACCATAAGTGCTCAAACGGAATAGCCATTCCACCACTTGAACAGGAATGCTCATCAGTTCACCCTCAAGCCTGTATTCGGACGTACAGAGATGTTCAAAGAATCTTTCCTCAGTCGTACAACACGAATGTGTAATACTCTTCCACGCTCTATTTTTCCTTCAAACCTACAAACATTCGAAACCATCGTGCATCGGCATCTCTCCTTTTTTTTAATCCTAATTTCTTCAACGCCCGCGCTGTGTAGTAATTACATAATAAGGGTACTAAAAAATCCCCTTGTACTCGCACATTATAAACAAAAAAAAAATGTTATTTTTAATGTTTCGGCTTTATTCAGGTTTATTCCACCAGCCTAATTGACGCGCCTTTAAAAAAAGGAGGCCATGTTGCCGCACCCACATCATAGTAATGATAATGATATGAAACAAGCTCAATTTTTCTTTTTCAAATAACACAACGAAACCCCAAAATATGGTTTTCTTCGGTGTTTGTTTGAAGTTTAGCTTGATTAATACTGCCGATTTTTTTTGCAAAACGTCTGTGTTCAGAAACTACAGTCACCATAAATCAAAATTTAATTAAAACGTATTATATTTATGAGCACTTCGATCCGACCCACATGTTGCCTTATTTTTTCCAGAATGTGGGTTGAACTAGATTATGTATTGTGTATAGGATCCAAGAGGAGTGGGATGCAACCGCTTAAAACCATTCGAAATGAAGCCGATATTCCACACTCGCATAGATTTTTGAGTGCATTCTTAATGATCTATTACCTGTCTGCTTCGGTTTGATTAGGGTGACCAACACTATACAAAAGAAAGGGTGCTACACATGCTATCTGCGTTCTTTTGAGTGGTACTCATGAGTATTTGCTTTCTATTGGTACTGGATTGCCTACTTGGCAAGAAATGAAAATGCTGTGTCAATAACCAACCCCTTCAGATATTATGAATTATGCATGTCAATAACCGAGGAGGATCCAGTTAAGTGTGACGTGACTGTGCTAGGCGATTCGGCGGCTTTTTCCTTCAAAAGGTTATGGTAGAGCAGAGAAAGTGCGTTTAAAATATGCATCCCAAATTGGTTGGTTAAAATATTTTTTTTTTTTTATAAGCGAAGTGGCTCATTGGTTGGTGCGTTGGACTACTAAGAATAGTGCTCCAAGTTCGTTTATCACTTAAACATTTTTTGTCCACTTCTTTCGAAAGTCTGTCCAACATCCAACTGTTATAGGAATCTTGGCAACTATATTATACAGTTTAGAATCAGCGTGAAACTGCAGATATAATGTAATGCTACGAATATCTCGAATCAGATCACGTAAAATAAAAAAGATCGAACGACAAACAGTTTCCTCACGGTTTGTTTTTTAGTAAATATGGTGTTTCATTAGGACCGGGTTTTTTGAAATTTGAAATAAAACGTACCTACTGTTTATTTGGAAAGTTCTGATGTTTTTATTTTAATATAGAGTGTTAGGCATGGAGGTTATGTATGGAATACAATACCCGATAAATGGCCCCTCTTGAATGACGGCGCACGTTGGTCATTTTGACGACATTTTCGATGACATTTTGGCATAGTGTCGGCTGAATTCCATAAATGCCACTTGGAATCTCGTCTTTCAGTTCAGGACTTGTTCTTGGGTTATTGGCATACACCTTTCCTTTCAAAAAAAAACTCAAGGAAAGAAATCCAATGCTGTCAAACCGCATAATAATTTTGTTCAATACGCATCGCAGCGGCGCTGTTAAGAAGCAAAATAAATAAATATAAGGCATTAAATACAGGGCCTAAAACCTAGCTTCTCCAACCACTTGCTTGTGCGAAGTGGAAGGGACCTACAATTTTAAGCCGAATCCGAACCGCAAATTTGAGAAGCTTCTCATGACAATTGATACTCTTGGATGTTTGTTTTACTCGGTAGTGGATTCTCACAATTTCTATGCATTATGCGTCTGTGTTATTCTCCATGACTGAACACGTGACAGCTGTTGTACTACCGGCATTAAAAGGAATCTTCTGGCATAATTGAGTTTGGAGAAGAGATGGAATTTGAAGCTTCAAAAACAGTGTCAAGTTAGATATTTTTATGGAACTATGTTTCGAAAAAGTAGGCTGACGTAAGCGCCTGCCAGACAATTAAAACACTAAGTACTACCTGAAGTACGAGTACTTTATAAATAAATCTATAATTAAAATTAATTCGAGTTTTTGTATATGATTTTTAGATCTTTTTTCACGATTTATACTTTCGAGATTTTTGTTTTCGAGAATATTCTTTTTCGACCGTATATGCAAAGTTGGAGAGCGCCATTTTTATACCCTATTCTAAGGGTATATTAATTTTGACGCATAGTTTGTAACATACCTTAATATTGCCCGTAGACCAAATTAAAGTTACTATAATTATCAGTATCGATAGTAATGTCGATCTAGCCATGTCCGTCCGTCAGTCCATCCGTCTGTCGGCAAAAATTAGGCCTTTAAACTGGGCCTAGAGCGCTGAAATTTTAACCATATACTTTCTAGGGTACCGAAATAATCAATTTTACGAATTTTTAAAATCCGCCCACAATTAGATAAAATAATTTTATTGAAAAACCAAAGTTTGAGCTAGGGAGCTGAAATTAATAATATATACTCTCTGGGGTCCCTTTATGCTTATGTGTAAATATTTTCAAAATCCGCCAACTGACACGCCGACAATTTAAAAAACAATTTTATTGAAAAACCCAAGTTTGAGCTAGGGAGCATTTTTTCTTACAAAAGCTTCGTTTTTTTTTCGATTAAATCCTTTAAATGTTATATAACAAAATATATTTTTATATTGTAGGTGTAGATGACAAGCACTTAGACCTATTGGTACATTGTACTTCAGCATAGCTGCCCGTTCGCTGCTTATTTTCGATTAGTAAGAGTCAGTGAGGGAGAACCTGCCAGTAGCCTTGGCAAAGCGAAGGAACAACAAAATATGTAGAGCGTTCTTAACTTATGAGGGATAGGAATAAGAATAGGGTATCCAACAGTAAGCCCAGCGGACTGTAGCCCGTCCCTTTTTTTTTTTAATTTTTGCGGTTTAATTATGATCCTTAACACCCATCTTATACTATTTTTTTTTAAATTGGGTCCCGTTTTAAGGGGAGGGGACCTCTGCTTGGGCTAACTGTTGGATTTGGGGTAGGTGCAAGGTTGGATATATGCAAAGTTGGAGAGCGGCATTTTTTTTTTCATTTTTGAGGTTCCTTTATTTATGGTCCTTAACAAGTTACAACATAATTTTTTTTTGAATTGGTGCCCTTAAAGGAAAGCCAATGTATCTAACACATAGTTACAAAAAAAGTGGCTCAGTCTTACTTTTGCATGTGTTGTTATTATTTTGGTGATAAGTTGCTTTGCGGAGTTTCTTTTTTAGGGAGGCACTGATTTATTGGTCTATTGTTGTGCTTTCCATTTCAAAGGCTCAGGTCGCCCTAGAGTAACGTCTGGAAGCTATGGCCGATATTTGCAGGTTAAAAGCCTTCGGAATTGTCACCTAACAGCTCAGCAGTCTCCCTGATTTCAAAGCTGTAAATGCTCAAACATAAATACGGGGATTAATCGATATTGTCATGAGAGCAAAGATACGTGCTCTTGTACCGAGACTCACGGTATTGCCTAAGTCTTGTAGAATGGTATTTGCTCGCCTTCACCGATAACACGAGGCCAACTGGGGTTGTGTCCTTTGCACTGATGAGTTCAGATTTTGTCTGCGCTCGCCAGATGGACGTTGCAGAGTGTGGAGACGTTCAGAGGAGAGATAGTATTCGGCAACAGTTGGCCAGTGGGAACATTTCTTGGGAGGTGGGAAGATGTGGGGCAGAAATGCGCGGAAAACCGAACTGTGCATAGTGGACGGATAGCATGAAACTCTACCTATTACATCGACAAAGTACTGGAGAAATATGTGGTTCCATCCGCAGCGATTATTGGGGATAACTTCTTGCTGATCTTTTAAATTGATTAGGGTGCGACCTGCCCCCGAACCACACCTAGCGGCCTGAGATAGGCTCTGATGGAGGAACCGGATAATTTGGGCAACACCATGTTATTAATTCTTGTTAAAGTTATGCCCCTGCAAATTACTACTTTGTTTGTTGCTCGAGGAGGCAGTACCCACTACTAAGGCAATGAAGAATCGTCAAATAATAAAAAAATAGTAAAATATTGATTTATGACGCTTTGGTCCATTTTCTTTTATTTGTGTTTTTATTGCTTAATCCTTCCGTTTTTTCCTTATTTTTTTGACATGAATACAAAGTTTTAAAAATGATGTTAAATCTGCCCTTTCATAATTCAACCCTAGATCTCCACAGAAGGGCGAATGTTAAATTAATTTTCGATAGGATTCGAAAACTTACAACCAATTTTAATAACAGCTGTGATAGTTCCGAGAATCCTCTCATAAATTAGCTAAATGTTTAATCTGAGCTATCTGGGTAAATATTTATTGCGTTTGCTGTCATTAACTAGTTATTTATCAATTATTTACTTATCTATTCATATATTTATTTATTTATTTATTTATTTGTTTATTTATTGTTTTATTTATTTCTTTATCTATTTATTTATTTAGTTTTCTATCTATTTTTTATTTTTTTTGTCAAATGAAGGTTTTTTCGTATTTTCATTCAATAAATTCTTCCCATCATCTATAGTAATTTATTATTTGCCAAACAAGAAAATGTTTCAGTAAAAAGATAATGTATAAAATTTCTGAATTGTAAAATGTGCGGTCACAGACTTTTTTTGGAAAACATTGTTACGAAATAAAATGAATTGAATTGAATTGAATACAAAATTTTATTGAAAACAGGGTTCTTATTAAGCTTTCTTGGAATTTACTCACCTTAAGCAAAATTCGAAGGTACGCAAATTTTTATATATTTTGACTTACTGTTTGTAACATGCTTTAATATTAATCGGGGACTGCCAGCCATGTGCGTCTGTCCGATTTCAATTTTGAGGCCCCTTCAATTCGAGATAGAAAGCTGAAATTTGCAACATAGCCTAGGGCTCAAATGCTCAAGTGTTACTCGTAAGATTTTTAAAATCCCCCACTGACACCCCCACTATTTCAAAAAACCGTTTTATTTAGGAAGTCAATGGAAATGAAAGTCATTTTCTTGGCAAAGTATGTATAAAAATAAAGTCGTTCTTAACAATTCCTCTATAATAAAACGCTTGTGTATAAGAACATGTGTAGACAATATCCTTTTTAGCAATTCACTCATAGCTACTAAAATGTTTGCCATGCCCACTATTTGGGGGATAGGAATAGGTTATCCATCAATTCGCCCGAACGTATTGTTGCCTTTCCTTATTTTGTGTTTGCAGAATTGCTCTTAAAACTTTAAAGCGAGCCCCAGCCCGAAAACAAAATCCTGGCTTCAGCCATGGATATACTACATACCTACCTATAATTGTTTCGTGAAAGGAAATACCTAGACCGTCAACCGGCCAGCCACATTCAAATGTAATGTTTCACTTACGGAAAAAATGCAAATACCATTAGCTTCTTTGGCAGTCATAGTTGTGAAGCAAATATTTTATATATGCTTTTCCATCTGGAATCTTCTTTTTTCATTATCTATACGATTGTTATTGCAAATTGAAGGAAATTAATTATTTTTCATAAATTCAGTCATTTATGCAAGCGCTGACGCTTACTTCGCACGCCGCCGCAAGCTGATCAGAGTGGAAACTTTTTCAAAATATTAAGTCCGCCATTTTCTAATCATTATACCCTATTCTAAGGGTATATTAATTTTGACGCATAGTTTGTAACATACCTTAATATTGCCCGTAGACCCCTAAAAGTTACTATATTTATGATCAGCATCGATAGTAATGTCGATCTAGCCATGCCGTCCGTCCGTCCGTCCGTCGGCAAAAATTAGGCCTTTAAACTGGACCTAGAGAGCTGAAATTTTAACCATATACTTTCTAGGGTCCCGAAATAATCAAGTTTACGAATTTTTGAAATCCGCCCACAGACGAGCCCACCAACTCAAAAAAACAAAATTTTGGAAAAAATCGAATTTTGAGCTAGAAAGCTGAAATTTTTGTTATATGATCTATGACTCCTAAAACTGCTCGGGATATAAAATTTTCAAAATCCGCCCACTGACACGCCCACAAATAAATAAAACAATTTTATTGAAAAACCAAAATTTGAGCTAGGGAGCTGAAATTTATAATATATACTCTTTAAGCTCATGTGTAAATATTTTCAAAATCCGCCCACTGACACGCCCACAATTTAAAAAAAAAACCTTTTTTTGAAAATTCAAAGTTTGAGCTAGGGAGCGGAAATCTATAATACTCGTATATACTCTCTAGGGGCCATTTATGCTCATGTGTTATTTTTTTTTAAATCCGCCTACTGACACGCCCACAATTAAATAAAACAATTTTATTGAAACACCCAAGTTTGAGCTAGGGAGCGTTTTTTTCGATAAAATCCTTTAATTGTTATATAACAAAATATGTAGAGCGTTCTTAACAATTCAACCACACTTAGACTTTTGTCACACCCACTTATGAGGGATAGGAATAAGAATAGGGTATCCAACAGTTCGCCCAAGCGGACTGTAGCCCGTCCCTATGTTTTTTATTGCTATTTGTTGTGCAATGTCACCTATAGAGACATGCATTGAACTAAGAAATTCAAATATTTGTCAGAAATGGGTCGATTTGCCGGGAATTTGTGTGCCTAATCAGATACAGAAGAAATCCAATGTTATTTTGCTACTTATCTATCGGTCTAAAATTAAACGTCAATCTCGAAATACCCCTTGCAAAAAAACAATTTTTGTTCGTGCGACGATTGCGCACGACAGTTCATATATAGATCAAAAAAGCCATTCTCATGTCCTTCAAGTGAAGTGCTTGTTAATGATTGATAACTTTAAGTTATCATTTAAATTGCCCATTGACATGGATTTAATATTGCATGTAAATAGACACTAGACAGTGCTGTAAGGACGTCAACGTGAAAATGTTTCGTTTTGCAGCGAACATTTATTTACGTGTTAACGTTTTGAAAATTGAAAGTTTGAAGGTTGTTAAGTTCGAGTGTACATAGCATGTAAACGCAGTTTTGTGAACAACGACCCGGAAATAAGTTGTGAATGTACCTACCTAGGTAGTCGTAGACACGAACTTTATTTTTCCTTCAATTAATTGTTTATCAGTTTAAATCATTTGTAGAAAAAGTATGTACCTACTTACCTACCTATATTTTGATGGATTTTAGGAATTTTAAAAGTCGCGTGTATATCAAGAAATATGGTTTTAAGGCTTGAACTAGACACCCTCTAAGCGGCTATAATAAACTTTTGACCTTTTTTTGATGAAGATATGTAGATAAATAGTCCTTAACGTTCTCAGTCACAAATATCAAATTCAAAACGTTTGTAAACATGCAACTAAGCGTGGTCCAGATGAAGTGATGAAATGAATTCATGCAATGTCGTAATACTATACAAAACGTGGCAAACGTAATAAATTTACGATATTGCAACAAGTTGGTAGGCTTACGACCCGAATTTGGTGTGAAGTAAATCAAGATGGTAAACGTGGTATACTTTTAATCTCTGTCGCACTCACAGATGAAACATTTTTTGCAGAGCATAGATCTCAGGTGCCGTTAATACGCCCTCATTCTTTCTGCACGCTGTGAAATATTGTGAACCAAATGTAAGCGCCGGGCGCATAACTGTGGCGTAGATCCTTTTTGAAGGTAAGGGGACATTTTTCGGTCACAGAAAATGGCTGAGTTTAACCGCCATTTCATCGAACATACACTTACGTGATAAAGCTCGTGATCACAGGCTGCGTCGCTACTGATCATAGGCCCCAGATATTTAAACTTTTTGCACTTGGGAATCACTCTTCTATTCATATAAATGCCTGGAATTGGTCGGAGTGGGTCAGAGAACGATCAGCACAGTATTCTGTTTTCGGACTGATACGATCCCATTTCCATTTAAAACATTCATCGATACGTCAAATGAACAACAAAAATAATTCTTATTTCAGTATACATTCTTCATAAAAAAATGTGGGTGTAGTGTACTTACTCATTTACGCGTGTTAGAAGTCATACCTCTTTTAAAAAGAAAAAAATATTAGGGATTAACGGCCTATACAGGGCATAAAACCTAGCTTCTCCAACCACTTTCTTTGCGAAGTGGAAGGGACCCACAATTTTGAGCCGAATCCGAACGGCAAATCTGAGAAGCTTCTCAAGACAATTGATACTCTTGGATGTTTGTCAGTCGTTCGCAAGAGATGGGGCAGTGGGAAAAAAACTCTAGATGTTACTTGGCCCCGGCGGGACCTTTCGATTAGAAGTCCGATATAAACCATTGAGCCACTGCGCCCGACACTTATACTCATTTTAGGGAGATGAAAAAGATATATAATAAAACTTAAATTTAGTGAAAGTTACCATGAACACAGAAATAGTGCGCTGTTGCTAAAGACATCTTGGAAAAATATATTTTTTTAGGGATTTAAGGGCCTTTTTTGAGGTTCCAAACTCATTTTGGTAAAATAAACTTGAATTAAGAAATAGATAGGTACCAGTGGCTTATTGAGGGGGGGATGTTGGATTCACTTATTTTATTAACTTAAAAGGACTACAAAAAATTAAAAGGGGGAAAATGATTGAACAATTTTGCAAGTGAGCCCCCCCCCCCCCCCCCCCCCCCCGATTTTGTTTGCTGGATACGCCACTGGTAGATACTGCCCAGTTTCTAAGGGAATTTTGGAAACAAATATCGTTTTTTTCCGGTTTTAAGGACCATCTTTAGGATTCCAAGGACTTCTTGGTAAAATAACTTTGAACATGGAAATACTGCGCGGTTTCTAAGGACATCTTGAAAAAATATCTTTTTTCGCGATTGAAGGGGTTTTTTGGGGTTCCGAGAAGCTCATATCAATCTTGACCTTGGCTCTTACCTTGACACTGAAATTGACCTTGGCCAATGAACATTTTAACCTCAATGGGCAAAACTTTACAAATGTTATTTTTTCAGGGTCTAAGCACATTTTTTACGGTTCGAAAGAGCTCCTAGTAAAATAACTTTAAACACAGAAAAGATGTGCGGTTTCTAAGGACATTTCGGGAAAATATCCTTTCTTCGAGTTTCAAGGACCTCTTGGTAAAATAACCATACACACAGAAATACTGCGCGCCTTTTAAAGACATGGAGTTTTTATTATTTTTTTGGGATCCAAAACCTCCTGGTAAATTAGCCATATGTCAAATAAAAGCGACATTCTTAAATTGGCCATCAGTATCCCCGGTACACATCGACATTTTCGGCCGTAATTCTCGTCCCACTAGACAGCAGTTTATAATCTAGTGAAAATGAAGTCAGAATATGCGCTGCTTGATGTTGCCGTACCAGTGAGACTACGTTTTGCCCGAAGTGTGGAGAATATTTCTGCCGTAGAGGCGTCTGTCGCAGACCAGCCAAATCAGTCAATTTCACGGCGTTCTCAAGAATTTGGCCTCTCCCAGACCACATTATGGCGAATTTTGCGTAAGGATCTTGGGCTACACCCTTACAAGATCAAGCTGACTCAAGAACTAAAGCCACTTGATCATATGAAGCGACGTACATTCTCGAATTGGGCTGAATTTCAATCGCAAAATCATCTTCAGCGCTGAAGCGCATTTTTGGTTAAACGGCTTCGTCAATAAGCAAAACATGCGTTACTGGACAGGTGAGAGCCCTCATATGCTTCATGAAACAGCACTTCATCCGAAAAAAGTCACTGTTTGGTGCGGTTTTCATGCCGTTGGCGTCATTATGCCGTTTTTTTTCGTCGATGAAAATGATCGTCTTACTACGGTAAAAGGTACAGAGACATGTTGGAACGTTTTTTCTTTGAACAACTGCATAAAATGGACATCAGTGATATGTGGCTGCAACAAGACGGTGCCACAAGCCACACAGCGGGTGCAACGATCGAGTTATTGGAGTATCATTTCGGTGAACGTGTTATCTCGAGAAAGAGAAACGGACCAGTCGATTGGCCGCCGAGATCGTGTGATTAAACGTCACTAGACTTTATCTATGGGGCTACATTAAATCATTGGTCTATGCCAACAAGCCGGCGACGTTTGAGGAGCTCAGAGCCAATATTCAACGAGAAATAGCGGCCGTATCGGTCGAAATGTACGGCCGAGTCATCGAAAATTGGGCTTAACGTATTGACCGCTGCCATACGTTCCCGTGGTGGAGATATGAACGAAGTCGAATTCCATTTATAAATGTTCTGATATTAATTCAAGTCAATACATTTTTTTTTTGAGATATCTCAAGTAGTTTGCATTTTATTTAAGAAAGAAGTTGTCAAGTCCTTAATGAAAGACCCTTTAGATAGTAAAAGTAATAAAAAGTCACTCAACTTCTTCGAAATCCGCAAAGAAAACATTGCAGAAACAAATTTGTCATTTTATTTAGAAATTGTTTTCAGTTTTTTTTTTAAAATACTGAAATGGCACCAGGCACTGAATGCAAGTTAGAAATATACTCTTTAGGGATTTTTTTAACTTCAGCCAATATCAATTATGTCATTGGGTTAGTGCGCTAAACTTCTAAGAAGTTGAGCTCGAGTTCCAGAAGTTCTAACTATACCTCCTCTCGCAGAGGTTATAAAACGTTTCTTAAACTCGCCTTTCAGATTTCCGATAATGGTTTTCTTTAATTCGTGCAAAAATTACTACACTATGTGTGCCAGAAGACAGACAATATTTATTGTTTGTTGACTAAGGTCGCCTGAGCCAAATATTTACATATTTATTATTATTTTTTTTCTCCGATCTCGCATCGATTCATAACTAGTCCATTAGATAACTTTGTCTTTACCCAGCTGGAAGTAGAGTGTGTGTTTATTCTAGTATAATGTTAAGTCTCAAAAATTGCACATGCTTTAGTGTCTTCAAATAGACAGTGTTAATCAAATGGACAGCGTCAATCGACTGGAACCCCGGACAGTCGATAAAACCATACGTATATAGATAGGAAGATTTTTGAATACGTAAGTCTTAATTATTGTGCTCAAGGAGATATGAATGGAAAATACCACCAAAGCAGAGTCAATAAATTAAATCGAAATTATTTCGGAAATAAAAGGAAGGAATGAATGATTTTTATTTTAAATATCAAATCGGTCACGCCAATTTGTGGATTAGACTAGACCTTCATCCAAAAAATAAACCAAGCTTAGCACTTTAAAGAAAAGTCAAACCAATCAAGAGCTATAGTTTTAATTAGATTTTGATAAGGAAATATTGTTTGTTAATATAGATGTAATAAGAGGGAGAAAGGTCAATTGATGCACTATCGTTTCAAATGAATTTATATTACAAAAACTATTGAATAAAATCGAAAAATTATGGAAGGTAATCAAATGAATGTGATAATCTCCGAATCCAGACAATTTCCTACATTTTACATAATGTTCCATGAAGCAGTAAATATTTCCATTAAGTTTTTGCGTATTAGACTTGAGTGTAAAAAGGCAGGATTCAACACGTGTATTAAATAAAACTAAATTAAAACTCGGTGTGTGCAGTAGTGTATTAGACTACTAATCTAAAGGTCTCTAGTTCAAATCCCGCCGGCGCCAAGTAACATCTAAACGTTTTTTTTCACTGCCCACCTCTTGCGAACGTCTGACAAACATCCAAGTTTCAAGTTAGAAGTCAACTTTATTGAAACATCTGAAAAATACATCAATATCCATACGTGGCAAATTTTAATTTTGGCCGACTTAAGGATATCTCTGACTTTAAGAAAAGTTTTAAAATAAGTAAGAAACTATTAATTAAAATTCATTTCGGTATTAGCTGAACGCAACTTCATTTTTGTATGCTTTTTGGCAAACTTAACTTAAGGAGTAGAAATTAAAATTAAGACTACAACTAATAATATGACTTAAGCTAAAAAAGTTCCACCTTTAATAAGTGGATATCATATCACTTAAAGTGTGCGTAGGCACCTATGCTTTTCATAGAACGGGACTAGCAGGCATTCATTTGCATCTGGTTTTAATAGAGTGAGGGAACCCCCATTTAGTAAAATAAGTGGAGACAAATATTATGTTCCCAGCAGATTCTCATCGATATTGGAGTCCATCAAGGATCTCACTATTGGGTTTTGGGTGTTAGCCTATAAGGCACATTGATTGACATTGAAAGGGTTTATTACTTATTTAACATGCTTCTGGCCAGTGAAGAATCTCTGTCTGAAATACAGGAGCTTACCATCATCCGCGATCTCGGACACACTGATTCCTGTTGTTCAGACAAAGCGCTTTGGCAACAGCGATAGTTTGCAGTCTTTTTCATTAGAATTTACTAAAACACCTCTAAACGGTTGCATATATGTAAAGTTTCTGAGTGTTTATGCAGCCTTCATACATCTTTGCATACATCCTTGTTCATAAAACATTTTCCCTTGCATATACACTTTCGATCACAAGGATGAGGCCATAGATTTTGCAATCGATTTTCAGTTTTATACCCGGAAACTTTTACTACCTGTGAACAGGTATACATATTTTCCCAACAGTAAGTCATAAAATCAAAGGGTAAATAAGAAACGACCGCTGGAATTTCCCAGATCAAACAATAAAAAGATGCGAACTAGGATGAGGCCACAAGCAAAATCTTCGAAAGAAAGAAAAAAAGAATAAAATGTTTCATTTTATTTTTTTAAAACATTTATTTATTATGTTTTTCTACATTTATAATGAGTATGCCCGTTATTTTTCGATATGACCTCTATAAGATGGTTTGGAATAGAATCATACAGTTTTTTTTTTTTTTTTTTTAAATAATTAAGAGAAATTTGGACGAATAGCTTCGATGAAAGTGTCCTTGTCTTCAAATTGTCTGCCGCCTTCATACAGTTTACGAGATAACCATGCCTAAACATTTGCGATTATGTTTAAGTACAGTGAATAGGGCGGCCATGGCAAAAGTTCCACGTCTTCTGATTGAATCCAACTTCTAACAACCCTGGAAGTGTGGATAGGGGCATTGTCTTGTTGGTATATCCAAGACAGGGGTCCGAATATGTTTATCACTTTTGGAAATGCCCGTGCCAGCAAACATTTGTAGTTGTTTCCGTTCATTGTTGTGGACAAAAATCACAACTCGATTGTGTCAAAGTGGGTAAAAGCTCCCCAGACGCCAGACCATTACACCTGATGTACGGCTGTGATGTCTTGCCAAAATAAGCTCATCCTTTCTTAGATCTTGCGAACGTCTGACAAACATCCAAGAGTATCAATTGTCATGAGAAGCTTCTCAAATTTGCCGTTCGGATTCGGCTTTAAATTATAGGTCGCTTCCACTTTGCACTAGCAAATGGTTGGGAAAGCAAGGTATTAGGCCCTGTTTCGGCCGTTAGTGCCTAATATTTATTTTATTTCTACGTGGTCAAACCTGCCCTGCGCACTATCTGCTGCAGAACAAGATTGAAGAAGTCACATGTTTGCGCATCTCATTGTCTTAATCCATTGCAGGTTTGGAATAGTTCGAAGGAGCTGCTTTGGACATCGCCACGTAGAGCTCCTGACGATGACTGCCCTCAGATGCGGCTTTAAGTCGAAAAGATGATGGCTCTTGAGTTAAAATTCGTTTGTCTTTCCACGATTTATCTCAGTGCTTGGTCTTTTGTTGATCTGCCAAGCCGGAGGAGCATGCTGATTATTGTGTTGCGTTGGCTTGAGTTGTTCAATCAGTACGTTGGATATGATTTTATTTATTATGCGACGTTAAAAAGAGATATGCCTTGAAAGTTCTTGCAAAACATAGGATATCCTATCTTGTACATGGGACATATGGAGCTGATGGTATTGCTAGCAGACATCCTGTCGTCCACGCATACTTGGTTGTTGATTTGGTGCATGCGCCCTACCAAAATATCACCACCATATTAAAAGAGCCGGCGCGGCGGGCTTATTGCAAGCTTGTGTACAGATTTTTATACTGAGTCTTGTAGTTGTAACCGGTTCTTCATTCATTGGACGTGGGTTCTCATCTTTTCCCATTACTCTCTGTAGATGGATCACGTTTCTCAGTTGCTGGAAGTGCTGCTGTGTTGATGTGTTCGTCTTCGCTCTCTGTTGACTTTGGTTAGGTACTCCATTCATGATAAACGTCCAACGTTGAATTTCTTTCTCTGGACGGTTGGAAAGGGTTTAATGATAAATAAAAAAATAGTTAAACGTGTTATTTGAACCTATAATTATTATTCATTCGTTCAGAGTTCGTATTGTGGGGAGTTGAAATACTTTTCATAGACGTCAAAAAACGAATAATTTAAATCAGCCCAGTTATCATAATGGGTGCAGTGACTAAGGCCGGTATTCACCAACGAATCCTATGCTATAATTACTAGTAATTAATATTTATAACTTTCTTTCTTTTATTTATATGGACATTCTGAGATCGTCATCTTCGAGACTTTGAAAAGAGACTTAATTTTTCACATACATATTTGACCTAGCGTAGACACAACCCTATAAGTGCTTGCTGAACACATAGCAACAAATTAAAACAAAGAGGTATGTACTTAATTTAAAAATCGACTTATGAGTGGTCGGTGAATACCTGTCAAGTGGTTAGTGCGTTGCGTTACTGGCCAAGGGGTCCCAGGATCAAATCCGCCCAGTAACACCTAAATGTTTTTTTTACAACCCCAAACCATTGTGAAAGTCAGAATCATCCGAGAGTACACATTTCCATGAACAGCTTGTGGCGTCTGGAATCGGCGTTAAATTGTAGGTCCCTTCCATTCGTGCCAAAAACATGTCTTTCTACACACAAATGGTTGGAGAATCTAGGTGTACGGCTCTGTATAGGCGGGACCCTGAGTGCAAAATAATATAAGTTCTCTTTTTAATGTGGGAGAAGACCGCACAAATCAGTTTCGAAAAGTATCCCTCCTTCTTTTGGCACAACTTTCGCAGACGAACTTCGGACAATCGAATAGATAATAGCAATAGAACATTTTTGAAATCATCCGACCATGGCGGTAGGCATTTTTCTCCAGATTAGATAATTTGATATGTACAAACCTCGACAATAAATGATAAGGATTCCGAGAAACTGAACATATAACTGTGTGTAGACGTATATATTTTGTCTATTGAATGAAATAAATATTCGCTGCAAAAAAAACTGATAGATTACTTGGCCTGATAAAATAGTAACAACATCGTCTGCCTTATTGATAATAAATCCATATCGACTTGTTAACTCATAGTTCGTACGTAGTTAAGAAATTTATCCGTTTGCAAAATTTTTCTAATTAATAATAAAAAGTTCTCCATACAATAACTAAATGACGTTTACTAAGAAAATTTAACTTGTAAATATCATCTCTTACCTACATTAGCTGTGTTTAATGGACGACAACTAAAGGGTCCTTCATTAAGGACTTCTTTTTTAATTAAAATGAAAACTACTTGAGAAATCTAAAAAAATGTATTGCCTTGAATTAATATCAAAACATTTATAAATGGAATTCGACTTCGTTCATATGTCCACCACGGAACGTATGCAGCGGTCAATACGTTAAACCCAATTTTCGATCAATCGGCCGCACATTTCGACCAATACGGCCACTATTTCTCGTGGCTCTGAGCTCCTCTTACGTCGCCGACTTGTTGGCATAGACCAATGATTTAATGTAGCTCCATAAAAAAGTATATAAGCGTTAAATAACATGATCTCGGCGGCCAATAGTCGGGTCTGTTTCTCGAGATAACACGTTTACCGAACTGAGACTTAAGTAACTCGATTGTTGCACCCGCTGTGTGGCTTGTGGCACCCTCTTGTTGGAACCACATATCACTGATGTCCAATTCATGCAATTACTGAAAGAAATAACGCTCCAACATGTCTCTGTAGCGAATATCCTTTACCGTAACGTGACGGTCATTTTCATCGACGAAAAAAAAAATGGCCAAATGACGCCACCGGCATAAAACCACACCAAACAGTGACTTTTTGCGGATGAAGCACATGAGGGTTCTCACCTGCCCAGTAACGCATATTTTGCTTATTGACGAAGCCGTTTAATCAAAAATGCGCTTCATCGCTGAAGATGAAATTCTTCATTTTCTTCCATCATGTCCAGAGCCCAATTCGAGAACGTTCGTCGCTTCATATGATCAGTGGCTTTAGTTCTTGAGTCAGCTTGATCTTGTTAGGGTGTAGGCCAAGATCCTTTTTCAAAATTCGCCGTAATGTGGTCTGGGAGAGACCCAATTCTTGAGAACGCCGTGAAATTGACTGATTTGGCTGGTTTGCGGACGCCTCTACGGCTGCAATATTCTCCACATTTCGGGTAAAACGTAGTCTTACTGGAACGGCAACGTCAAGCAGCGAATATTCTGGCTCAATTTTTTTCACTACGCTATGAATTGATTGTCTACTGGGAAAATTGGCGTTAACGCTCCTAAACACCGACTTGGAATTTCGGTAGGAAATTCTTATTATTTGAAAACGTTGTTCCTTCGTGTGCTTCACCATGATGAACATTTTGACATTGAGAAATCGGTAATCGGTAAAGTAATGCGTTCACACAGAAAGTTTGAAGTTGTCAAGTCGCTAATGAAATACCCTTAAATCAGAACAGAACAGGACAAGTGAGTGAAAGAAAAGACCAGCTTCGAGTCTTACGTTCTCATCTCAGCTGTACAATTTTAAAAAGATTTTCCTTTCTGTTTTTTTTTTGTACTTTCCGGTTGAGATTCTAAGTGAGCATTGTACCATCAATGTTTTCTCTTAATTTTAATTATAAATACGCGAATATTTGTAATATAAAATAAATAAGAAAAAAATTCTTTTCTGCCAAAAATATGGATTAGTTGACATCAGTAAAATGTTATTTCAATTTTCCAATTGGACCTTTTTCACTCACTTGCTCTACCTCGTGTAAGAAATTTAATGCAGAATATTTAATAATAATTAATGATTGCTTTAGATAGGTACTTAGTTGTTTTTTGGATGGCTCAAGCAATTGCGGTCAGAAAGATGAAAAGCGTATTTGCTGATATAAATAAATGAAATTTGGAAATCTACCATGTATAGGATGTATTTGGCTTTTACGGTTATATCAAATAATGAATGAATTTGTTGACATTTGCTAATTTAATCGCAAAGGTTTCTGCGTTGTCGATAGCCGAAATATTTATATGCGCTGTTGGCGAATTTTGGGTATCGTGGTGTTGTATTTAACATGCGAATTTTATATCCCCGTTAACGCGTACACAAAACACCATACTTATCATTATTTTACGCGTACAAACATAGTTTAATGTTATCAAGTCTTTAAAAAACCTACGTTTGTAATGTTTTTGCACAGTTTTTTTCCCAGCTTTGATTAAGTTAGCTGGTTGATGTAGCAGTTCAGCAGCACCACACTTGGGTCCTTGTGGTCTCATTGTGATAGCCTTTTGTGGCGCGTTGACCTCGATATCCTGGCTTTGGTCCTATTTCTAGCTCTTCTTTCTTTACTCAACGTTGGTCAGCCATCCTCATGTCCTAAGGAACCTGTCAAGATTAGAAAGTGAGACATCAAAAAGTTGGAATTGGGAGAAATATCTTGCAACTTAGTGTTCTGTACCTCAGGTGAGAGAGACTCCGGAAGTGACTGGGATAGTGCGGCGTGTCCTCATGGGTCTCTTTATCACAGCAGTGTCTATAAATGTCGCCATCCTTGAGTAAGGGCAGCGACTAGTTTAAGGCCCAACTTAAATAGACGGACGAAAACTGAAACTTATATCATAATTGAACGTACCGTTCCCTTCCGATCTATCAATTGCTTAAGGAGCCCATTAAAAAAGTATGTGAACGGAAGCAAACTACTTGTGTTTTCCAATACAAAAAGTATGGTATTCAAATTTACGTAGGTAAAATGTGAATGGGATCGCTGTGGTCTTACGTAAACGGAGGGGAACTAAACTTAACGAAACGGAGAACTCTGCCATTATGGGCACAAAATAAACATTCTTTGTATTCGCGTATTTACGGATGGCGCCGTACGTACCGCTCTGACTATTATAGTTGGGCCTTTGGACAGTGGTTCTTTATCGTAAAGTAAGAATTTGTTGGTCCTGTTTTTTTGTTTCAATTGTGTGTCCAATACTCACATATGACAGCGTACTATGGTGGCAAGCTACAGACAAGGCATCCACTGTTAAGGCTAACCATCACTGATTACTTGTGACATATATCACCCAGCTGATTAAATCTTAAAATGATTATTAATAAGAATCTAGAATTAACGCCTGAATAAACCATTAGTTAAGGTTAAAAACTAGTTAAATTTTTATTATTAATATTAAAGAGCCTGCAGGTGTATGTCAGTTTAGTACCTTTTATGACATAGCACTAACAAATTAAAAGGGACCAAGAATGAAATTGGCAAAAATAGCAAAGCGTGTAATTAGGTGCAATTGAACCTGCAAGAAAAAGTAAAAGAACACGTGAGTGCTTAACAACATCCAAAGCGTGCACTTGACGTATTATGTACCTTTAATGTCGAAATGCCGAAACCAGAACGGCAAATTTGAGTTTTTTATGACAATTGATACTCTTGGATGTTTGCCAGTTATCGCAAGAGGTAGGTCAGTGGAAACATCTTTTAGATGTTTGCCCCGGTGGGATTTGATATAAAAATTGAGAAACAGATAGTATAAATACATGCTCAGTGTTTTTCTACATATATGTATGTACCTTGACCCGGCACTGTGTAGGGGAGAGGAGGGCAAGTGTTTCAGACACCCACTACTTTTGCGATTAATTGGAATCTATTGTAATATTTTCCAGTGATGGGTGAAGATTCGAACACTATAAGGTTACCGTAGGCTACTGTAACATTTACAAACAAAAAATTTAACGTAAGCGAAATATAAAACAAAGATAAAGGCATTAGATCTGTCAAAAAACATTTTTATGCAAGAAATTGCAACCCAATCAAAGAATTGCTTTTTGCCAACCAGTGAAACGACGCACTGTCTGAAACATATACAAATAATCAAATAAGACAAACATGCAAATCTAAGTTTTTTGGTACCCCTCATTTTTGTGGGCATAACTAAAATTTCACTTTTCCGACAATTTTAACAAAAAACAGAAAAGATTTCGAAACAATTAACTCAATATTTTGGCAAGGCCTATATTTTTCTCTCTCCTTTTGCGAACGTCTGACTAACATCCAAGAGTGTTAAATGTCATGAGAAGCTTTTCAAAATTTGCCGCTCGGATTCGGCTTAAAATTGTAGGTCCCTCCCACTTTGCACAAGCAGAGGAGTTACATTTTAGGCCCTGTATGGGCCGTTAATGCCTAATATTTATTTATTTTATTTTTCTATATTTTTAATTTGTTTTTGTTACTTAAAAATTAATCGGTGAACGAGTTAGGGTTACCAGATCAGAACACGATAAATGAGGGATTTTCTTTAATTTTTGGGAAACACTTCTGTTTTCAACAAAAATTTAAACAAACATCAAAATTCTCTTTTTGTCGGTTTTAGAAGCAAACTTAAAAATAACTTAAATTTTTATAAATTTTTTATTACAAAAAGGATTACTTACATGACAGAAGCGATAATTTGTATAACATTTGATGAAAGTAATCACAGTGTTATTTTACAAACCAGGCTAACGAAAAAAAAAAGAAAAACAACAACAACTGGGAAGATATTGTTTCTAAATAAAAAAAGAGTATAATGTGTCGCATTTGCTGTTTCGGGGACGAAATAGTTTTTGAGATGAAAAATCGAGACGGTCAACCAAAAATGGGAACGTGTGGTAACACTAGAACGAATGGTCTTTTTCGTAGATATTATTTGCTCCACGGAAACGGTTTCGTGATTGTTGTAAAGAGTGTATTTTTTAGTGCAATTTAAGCAATAATTTTCCATTGTCATTACTTTTATACCCTATTCTAACGGTATATTAATTTTGACTCATAGTTTGTAACATACTTTAATATTGCTCGTAGACCCCTAAAAGTTACTATATTCGTGATCAGCATCGATAGTAATGTCGATCTAGCCATGTCCGTGGTTCGTCCGTCGGCAAAAATTAGACTTTTGTACCGAAACTAGAAAACAGAAATTTCAATATACTCTCTAGGTGGCCAAAATAATCAAGTCTAAGCATTTTTAAAATCCGATCACTACACGCCCACAATTTAAAAAAAAACGCATTTTTCGATAAAATCGAGTTTTGAGCTAGAGAGCTGACATTTTTAATATATTATCTTTAGGCCCCCAAAATGCTCGGGAGTTAACGTTTTTGAAATCCGCCTTCTGACACGCCCACAATTTAATAAAACAGTTTTATCGAAAAGTCAAAGTTTGAGATATGAAGCTGAAATTTATTTCGCTTACTGAATGGAAGGTCGTGCGTTCGAATCCCGGCCAAGTCAATTACTTTATATTGAATACGTGATATCGTAATCTTGCTAAACAACTTAGATACCACCCATGAAGAAAAACCCTACAACTGCACCAAAACACTTCTTTCCTATCTCTCTATTCTTTCTAATAGTAAGTAGCACCGAAAAGCATGCAATGAAATACGATATTGCCAGGTGCTGCTTGCTGTTAAACACAAAAAAATGCTTACGCTGTGTTCTTAGCACTATAAGGGTACTGTAACAACAGAAAAAAAACCCATTAGCGTAAGCAAATTATAAAAAAAAAATACATAATACTCTTTATTGGCCTTAATCCTCATGTTTCACATTTTCAAAACCCGCCGACTATTTGAAAAAACCGTTTAACTGATAAAAGTATGTAGATAAAGTAGTTTCGAACAATTCCCTTATATAAAGTTTTCTGGCATGCCCACTTTTAAAGGGCGTTTTTTTTTATAAAAACTTAGCTTTTCGATAAAAACCTTTAAATGTTGTGTAACAAAATATGTAGAGCTTTTTTAAAAATTTACACATACTTAGACTTAGCCACGCCCAGCGGATTGTAGCCCTTCCCTATGTTTACTATGTGAGTTCAGGCAAAAATTGCTGGATGGATAACATACAAATATTCAGTGAGAAAAAATCGTCCTTGCCTGAGATCCGCCTTGCAACCAGTGTGAAGGTTTTTGTTAACGAAGTAAAATACATTTATTCAAATATTTAAATTTAATTTCGCTAAAATATGTCGTTTTCTTCTAATATCAATGTGGTTGAACTTTAATTATTTAATTTACTCATAAGATCACCTTAAACGTGCCCCTACAGTCAAAGGCTAATGATTACGGGGCTAGTATAGGTATTTATTGGGCAGCTTTTGCTTGGTCGTTGGCTTGAATGCTTTAAGGTGTTTGAAACTTAATATTCAAAATATTATTATACTTATTATTCAAAATAACGTAGTTGTTTACTATACAATTCCACCTCATGGTTATTCAACTGAATGCTTAAATGAAATCATTTATATTTAGAACGTGCGACAACGTTATCAGCATCTGTCTGAGGCGTGTTAAAATGTGTTCGTTTGCTATCAATCGCTCTTGCAACACACCATGGACACTGGACAGCCTTCGGGTGGTAGTAAGTTCACGTCAAAAACTGTGATCAAAATATTTTGATTGCTAATATTTTTATCGCTCTTTAAGAAGTGCAGAAAATGAAAACAGGTAACTCCCTTTTACTTTAATTTCAGATACATAAAAAGTTATCATTGCAACTATAAATAGCTAGGTAGCAGGAATGCGATAGTTAAGTCTACTGATAAGCTGATACATTCTGGTAGGTATACTTCAGACGTACATGTTTACGAGTTCATTGTTTTTCTTATTTTATAGAGCCAACGTCATTAGGATTCTGTTAGCTGTAAAGGTCTTTCAGTACGACAAAAGTGAACTTAATTTAGCATGAAATACATATTTATTTACATGCAAAGCAAGATTAGCCAGCGTGGTCAATGAACTTAATTCGAAAAGAACTAGTTGATAATTCTGCTTCTGAAAGACAAGATAACTAAGCCCAAACCGATACAGGTAATATAAAAACCGCTTTCTTGTGTGAAGTGGAAGGGACCTAACATTTTAAGCCGAATCCGAACGGCAAATTTGAGAAGCTTCTCATGGCAATTGATACTCCTGGATGTTTGTCAGACGTTCGCAAGAGGTGGGTCAGTTTTAAAAACTCTAAATGTTACTTGGCCCCAGCGGGTATTGAACCGGGGACCTTGCGATTAGAATTCATAATCCTGCACATGTAAACAACTCAATTTTTATGAAATAATACTCGTATAATACGCCTAGTTTACGGGAGTAGTTGTGTGCACACATTTTATGTAACAACACACTACGAAAGTGAAGGTTAGAAGCCGGCTAATATTGTAGAATTTAACCAGATTATTCCAGTAAACATAAAATTGAGCTGTCTCGCGCGCCGCGCCGTCAGAACTCATCCAAAAATAATTGCTATCGTTAAAACACGCTTTAAATGAATACTGAAGGCCGCTGTTATGCAATGAGGCTATAATCAGAACCGAAGGGATCATAACTCTCTCACTTTACTATCCGCCTGTAAGGTTCATCGATTCAACCTCAACGAATATTGGGAGGACTCTCGGTTTCGGATCACTTCATCACTGAGGCCAATTAAATGCTGGTATTCTTGCATTAGTGTGATCCAGACGTTTTTAGGCTTGCCCCTTTTTTTACGATTTCGACAAGTGAATGCTCCCATTATTGCAATATGTACAGTAAAAACTCGATTTACGAAACTAACAGAAATTAGGGCAGTTGCAATATTCGAGGTTGTTGCACTTACCGGGTAAATTATTTTAAATGAAATATGATGACAAAGCCATTTTACATTGTTTCCGTAGAGATAATGACATGGATGTACAAGTGACGCAAGAGTCATCACCATAATCTAAAATTTAAGACATCAATAAACATAGGTAATCCAAAGCAGAACAAAACCAAGGTTTTTTATTCATAAAACAAATTACAGCCGGGTGAGAACTTTTGCGCAACCTTGTATTTACAAAGAAATTGTTTCAGGTTCAAACAAAACTACATGACTCTGAAATAACGGCATAAATAACTAGGCAACAGGAGATGCAAGTAAAAACAGGCGAATAAACGCAAGATGTTGCCCTAATCGAGGTAATTGTTGTGAAAAGTTGCACTTATAGAGTCAAGAATTTCGATGACTTTAGTGTTGCAAAAATCGAGGAGTTGTGCGAATCGAGGGTTGAATTAATCGAGTTCGTACTGTACTTGCAAGACAGTTTCCAGATTGTAAATGTGTCGCGAGGCTCACCCTTAATCGCATTTTACGACAAGCGCTGTTTGGAGGGGCGCTGCAGTGATATTTTTAGGATGTTCCTGCATGAGCTTATTTTGCCATGATGTATCTTCTTCTTCCTTATTGAAGAAGCTAAGACCAGAATGAAAGAAACCATCACCTTTGCACTATACTACTAGCCCACCTGTGGGATTTGCCGGTTTAACCTCAATAAACATTGGCTCGGCAGGCCTCTTCGGCTCAGAAACTTAAGCTATAAAATTCTGGGAACATACGAAATGTACCACCTATTGGGAAAGCATCCCACGAGTTAGATAGGCTAAGCGAGTCATCCAGCCCTTCAATAGAAATACCAACAAATGTCTATATTTGAGTCGGCATGATATCAAAAAACTATAAGGGTATCTTACGGGTCACCACGGGTTACGATACCGCCTTAACAAAATGAAAACAGTCGGCTCTTCAGAGTGCCGGCCATATCTTGAAGATGACGAAACAGCTGAACACATTCTAGTAGAATGACCAGCCCTCAATGAAACTAGAAGGAAGATTTTGTTTAGACAACAATTGAGTTCCGAAGATATAAAAAAGTCCTCTGCTGACGGTACAATAGACCTTGTCACAGTGCCTTTTCTTCGCCTTGGCGAACCAGAAGATAAAACAAAAATCCTGGCCCCAATAAAACCTTTGTAGTATATACATTCCTATAGTAGCGCCAAGAAATCGAATAATAATGTTGTACATGTATCCCGCAGAAGCTTTGGCGCTTCAATCGATCAATAATGAAAACTGGTTTGTGTCCTTAATTAGTTTAGATGGAGCTTTAAGTTCTTATGAAAGTTTTCGTCAAAATGAAAGCTATATTAAACGAAAGTAATTGAAGTGATGAACAAAACAAAAGCAACATTTTTCCGACCAGCGCCGTTATATTTGAAGATTTTCATAAGTGTGTACATACATAAGGCGTTTTTCTTTTTTAGCTCTGAGCGGGGCACTGAGCTGTCAAAAAAAGAACTGTGTTACTTTTTTAGCTCGGAGCGCTCTGAGCACAAAATTCGTATTTCTTTTTTATCTCTGAGCTAGCTCAGGGCTCGCTCGATGAGCTCGATTAAAAATGACCGAGCACATAGAGCAAAAAGCTGAGCGCGGCTGACTTCATTCATCATTTATGCTTTTTCATAGTTTATTTACTAGAAATTATAATTTAAATGGAACAATCCTTGACAAACACCAATTTCAGAAGCAATCCTGACTATTTTGAAAATTAATAGAAAAAAAATTATCTAATTACAGTTCAGTGCTCAATTCTGTTTCTTAATTAGCTCGGAGCGCTCAGGTTACGTTCATCTCGGAGCGAGCTCTGATCGCTCGGGCCCCGCTCTGTTCCCTGCTCGGGGGTAAAAAAGAAAAACGCCTATAGTTTGTCGTTTGTTTATTGAATTTTTTTTACTTCTCATGATGGGTGGGTGAGAGGGGTGCGGTATATGGTTTATAAATTATTTGTTGTTTTCAATGGAAGTTTGGGGTAGGTTATGGCATATTGCAATGAGGCCGTAGCATTCATCAAAGAAAAGGTGTATAGTATTCATTCATAATCGGTATCACAATTCATATTATGTACATATTGCGATTTCATTTTGTTACACAATTAAATCTCCGAATATAAGCAGAATTTTTTCATTTGGTTTTTCACAAACAACTGGTTTGGGACTTTAATTGACACAGAGATTGCATAACTTACATGTTTTGGATATCTACTGAATACGAATTTTTGCATAAAGGCTGGGAAAATATTTAAACATTGCATAAGAAGGTATGCAATCATTTCGAGATGTTAAAGCGAATTCTATTGAAGAATGCTCTAAGTTGTTTGCGTTGATGTGTGTGTGGAGTAGGTAGGGAACATGATTATCTGCTTAAAGAAAAAGTGACGGACCCTAATTGGTATCAGTTATTCTTTGCTAACGATGGATTAGCGAGGTTCAAACGTCCCTGCAATGACCAAGATGTTATATGTGTCGCTGGGCTCATCTCATCTGGATGTTTAAATTACATACATGTGATTTCCCCACTTACTACCTATACTTTTACGACAAACGCTGGTTGGAGGGCGCTGTAGTGATTTTCTAAGCTGGTCCCTGCATGGGCAGATGTACTTCCCGCCTATTTCTGGCATTTCTATTCTGTCAGAAGGAACTCCCATTTCTTGTTCTTCATTCAACGTGCTATTAGGCTTCGAGCTATTTTATCTTCAAATTCTTTAGGAATGGCTGACGTTCGTCCAGCTCCAAGATATAGCCAAAATAGTATCGATAAACTCATAATTTCTTATTTGAGGAAAAAGACTGAAATTTGATTTTATTAAATTTTTCATTTCAAAACTTTTCGTCCCTTCCATCATCCCCCTCTCATCATACATGCTACTTGCCGAGGCGACGATGCAATGTTATAGTTAACTCCCACAGCATTTTGGGCGCCTTAAGACAATATATTCAACATTTCAGCTTTCTAGCTCACAAATTTGTTCTTTTAAAATTGTGGGCGTGTCAGTGGGCGAATTTTAAAAATTCTTGACAATTATTATTTTGGGCCCCTAGAGATAACATTGTTAAAATTTCAACTTTCTAGCTCCAGTGTAAAGGCATTAATTTTTGCCGACGGGTGGATGGACGGACGGACGGACATAGTAGATACACATTACTATCGATACTGACCACGAATATATTACAAAAAACTGCAAAACGACAGGTGACCTGCCTAAATATTAATGTAGGTCATCAATTAGATAAATACGCCTATCCAACAACTATTTCCTTGAATAACGGCTGATACAACACAAAATGAATATTTCCGAATCAAATACTGAAGAAATGATATAAATCGGTACATTTTTGGACGTGATACAGCGAAAATAGCTAAAGTCTAAAAATCCATAAATTCATAATTTAAATACCTACCGAAATCAGCTTTTATTCAATTTTTCTTTTCAAACGAATCGCCTCTTCCATCATACATTCTAATCGCAGACGACAAAGCCAGATTTCTAATTTTTCCATGATCTCCCTCTATCCATCCTACATACTATTTGCCAAAGCGACGCAACAACGCAAATCTTAAAAAAGTATTTGGCTTTTACAAAGAAAAATAAATACTTACATAATATCAGAATGATTCGATAAGGAGAGACAAAGCAGTTTATTTCTTCGTTTCTTTCTTCTTTCTTTCTCTTTTCTCTTCGACTAACGACGAACTATAATATTGAATGATTGAACGAACAAAAATCTCAACGTATGTTTTTTTATTATTAATAAAATTATCAAAGACACAAAAGCTCTCAGCCAACTAATTCTCGATTTGGTATGAGTAGCGACACCTATTAGGATACTGGTACTACTGGATTGGCGCTACTATAGGAATGTACAAGGTGGCGCAAAAGTCATCACCCAGTGGCGTTCACTAATCCGACTGAAAACTACATAGGATAGATGTCAAACGTCGTGGATCATTTAGAATATTGGCACACAGAATTGCCTAAGGCACACCCAAGGGCTGAAAACCCTTCGGAAGATGCTATAATTTTTGCAAATAGCGGCAAATGTCAATTTTACTTTGACATTTGTGAAGTAAACAGATGACAACTTTTGCGCCACCTTGTATATACAAAGATAAAACCAATCTGAGTTTTGAAATGTGGGTCGGGTTTTTAATACGAACTCTTTTGCTTTGCGTCTAAACATGGTTCCCCGCATGGTTTAGAGCGCTCACGCAACTTCGCTGCTTCGCTAAGTTTATGTGCGTGTTTTTTGGCAAGCGCCTATGTCAGCTTGCTTTCTTGAATCAAACAGCGATTGGGTAGGTAAAAGGGATTTTACAATTTCACTTAGAGTTGGCGTTTTGATGACTTTCTAATTTATCCAATACTGATATGCATCCCATAAGCTTTGAACGTCCATCTTAATGTAACTAACATTAAAAAAAACTAAAGAACTGACCAATTAAACCTCTTATCGTACGATAGCCTTGATCAAGCTATTTTTCTCGCTGTAGTACAATCTGATAGCGGCATTTCCCTTTCAAGGCATTTGCATGCAGATCCAGAGCCATTGACGCAAAAACCATGTGAATCTGAATCGGTCGCTAATCTATCTGCTTAGTTTACTGAGTTCTTTCAAGTCGGACTCAAGCTACCTAAGGAATCCTGCAGGAAAGCAGCAGTTTCTGTCACATACGAATATCGGTATATTTTCATATAAAGGGTTTTTCAACAGGGACGCTACAAAAGTAGAGCGACAGGGACAGCAAACGACGCCGAATTTCTTGCCGCTCTTTTGACATTTCTCTTCAGGTTTGCCATTTAATGATGGAAAGATATACGAGCCAACAACGAGTCGAAATTATTAAAATTTACTACCGAAATTCGGAGTCAGTGGCCTCAACGTTAAGAGCGCTACGTCCAATTTATGGTCGTCATAATCGTCCTAGCAGATCAACAATTGAGCGTCTAGTGGAAAAATTTGAATCCACAAGCACAGTACAAAATGTTCCCGTGCCAGTGAGACAAAGAAGTGCCCGTAGTGTCGAGAATATTGCTGCCGCTGAGGCTTCAGTTGAAGAAAGCCCAAATGTGTCTCTCACACGTCGTTCTCAAGCGTTGGGCATCTCTGTGACGTCGTTGTGGCGAATTTTGCGAAAAGAACTTGGCCTACATCCTTACAAGATTAAATTGACGCAAGAACTGAAGCCGCTTGACCACCAGCAGCGTCGTATGTTCGTGCCACAATCAATTTATTGGAAACCAAGTTTGGAAACCGTGATATCTCACGAAATGATCCAGTCGCTTGGCTGCCTCGGTCGTGCGATTTGACGCCGTTAGACTATTTCCTGTGGGGCTACGTCAAGTCTATGGTCTATGCCAACAAGCCAGCGACGATTGATGAACTTCGTACGAATATCGAACGTGAAATTGCAGCAGTATCGGCCGATTTATGCTTGAAAACCGTCGAAAATTGGGTTCAGCGTCTGGATTTCTGCAAGCGTGCCCGTGGTCGCCATGCAAAAGAAATCGAGTTCCATACATAATAATACATAACCAACGACCATACCACGTCGAGTTAATCGGTTCTCGTCAGATCGCCGTAATTAAACGACGTTGGGCGCGGTTAACACGTAGATGGGGGACCGTTTGAGAACAACCGCGTGTCGTTGGCCAGTCCCATCTACAGAGTTGAGGTAGATAATACATACGTGGTATCACAATGGACCTACATTGGTCTAAGTGTGTTGGCTTCTGCCGACAGCCACCTAAACCTAACCTAACCTAACCCATACATAATGGCATCGAACGTAATTTCACAGGAATAAAGAATTTCATTGATATCCAAAACCGTTTTTGTTTTATTTAAAAAAACTTTTGTAGCGCTCTTATTGAAAAAACCCTTTATATAGATGGATTGGATTCAATGCAGATAACGCAGATAGTGTCGTTTTTTGATGGGTCTCTTATAAATGGTTGAAAAGTACCAACACCACAATTTCGACGGGAGCCAGAACTTCAACGTTTGAAGTCGAGTCAAACATATTAAAGACGGCAGCTTCGATAGCGAAATAAGCAACATGTTGCAAATAAAAGAGAAAGTTCTTTCAAAATGCGTATACAATCATATGCGTAAGCGTATTCGCGTCGCGCTACGTGGAATTTTTGGAGACGGACGGGGGTGCAAATGATTGAATTCTCCATGACTTCTGCGTACTTCGTAGTTCATTGATTGGCTGCACGTGCAATCGCTTTGCAATTTCTTTTGCATGTTTTTAACTTAACCGCCAAATCACGAATGAAATCAGGTGAAACCGCTTTGTCTTAAACACTCAATCGCTGTTAATGATGTCGAAAAGTCATCGCGTAGCGTGACGTGTCGTGGATACGCTTAGCCATAAACACAGCCGAAGAGAGAAACTTCGTTCAAAATATAGATATTTGAATGCTGGAAAAACTGAAAATGTTGGTAGGACTTGCAAAGCAACGGAGAAAGTAGAATTTATGTCTTACGTTAAAGAAGCTAAATTTGAGGCGCGACTGTGTTCCATCCGCACAAAAACATTTTTTTTTATAATTTATTTAAGCTAAAGGAGTTTTTCTGTAAATGTTACAGTACATACCCTTATCGTGCTAAGAATTCAGCGCAAGTATTTGTGATTAACAGCAAGCAGCACATAGCAATGGCGTATTTTATTGCATGCTTTCGGTGCTACTTACTATTAGAAAGAATAGAGAGATAGGACAGAAGTTTTCATGTATTCGACTTATGCTAACGGACTTGGCTGGGATTTGAACGGTCCGGTCCGGGTGGCAATGCTGCGATGGTAGTGTATTCACAAAGTGATTGGCAGGTCGTGTGTTCGAATCCCGACCAGGGTCATGCTTTGTAAAATTGAATACACACAACAATTCAAAATCTCCCTTAAGCAATTGAGGCGCCACCTGTGGAGAAAAAAAATCCTATCGCACCGAAAAACTTTTTTCCTATCCTTTTCAACGTGCGCTGTGGCTGCCAAAATCAAAGTCAAGGTCTTAGTTGCTGCGTTGATCGGTTTCCTATTTTTAACCATAACAAACGAATTAGTTATACACGTTGTAATATAAAATTTAAACCTGTCAATCAACTTTGACATCAAATACGCAACATTTAATGATACCCACTACAATACATTGCATCTATCTACGTTATCAAAATACATTGTCCATAAAGCTCTTGACATTTGATCCTTTTATAATTCCTTGGGATGATTTTGTAAGTGATTTATAAATCGAAATATTGTTCTATAAAAATAACCGTCAAAGGTTAAAAAAGCCATCATGTTTGTGTAGTTATTTAGTTAGAAAAAAAACCCTGGGTATTATGCGTTTGCCAAAATTGGTTCCGCTGCAATTTGCTGGGTACCTATTTTGTTGGCAGCATTTCATTTCATTATCTTTATATTTTTGTTTTCTAATTAGTATTTCTATTATCATCGTTTAAGATCACAGAAAATGTATTTCACGTAATTAAATAATTCGAATATGTTACAGTAATTTTCTCTTAACTATTGCATAACACTTTTAAAAATTTTGTCGTAAAAACAGAAAACTTTGACTTGAATAACCGATTTGTTTGGATTTCCTACGTGACCTTCTTTAACTGATCATAAACTAAAATGTTGTCTTAGTGCTTCATTCGGAGGTTTCAAATGTGTATCAGTGGGCGCCAGAGTAGATGGAGGATGAAGTAGTTACGGATTAAGGGCTACGGCGAAAATCTTCTTTCTTAAATTTCAACTAATTAGCTAAAAACACATTTTTTCCGTTATTTGTCTTTTTTTTAGATTATGGGCGTGTCAGGGGCGGAAGTTAAAAACGCATACCTACACTTGATTATTTCGGGCCCCTAAAGAGTATATGGTTCAAATTTGAGCTTTCTAGCTCGAGTTTTAGAGCCTAATTTTTGCCGACTGACGGTTGGACATGGCTAGATCGACATTACTATCGATGCTGATATTTAAATTAACTTTTTACGATTTTGCATGTCATCCTTGCGCAGGGGCCAAGCTAATCTTCGCTGTATCGTTTAAACTTTTGAACGCTACAGCTGCAGTTTGCTGCGTATATTGTTGACATCGTTTTATTTCATTATCTTTACATTTTTGTTGCCTAAAAAGAATGTCGTAAAAACACGCAATTTTGACTTGAATTACCGATTTGTGACTTTCTTGAATAGATCAAAAACAATACGATTACATGAGATTTTACTTTAGTTCTTTATTCGGGGTTCCTGACTCAAATATGTATCAGTGGGCACCAGAGTGGATAGAAATTGGAGTAGATGGCGAGTTAACGGATTAAGGGCCGCTGATATTCTTGTATTAATATTTAGATCAGAATAACTCCTGAGAAATTACAAAGCATATCTAAATAAAAACAATGCTAACCGAGAAAATAGGAAAGCGATTATGAACTTAACTTGACGTTTTAAATATAAATGAAAATAAATAAATAAATAAGTTTCCATTGAGGTTTTACGTTATTAAATTATATTGTCAATAGATCTGTTGACATTTAAATTAACGCTTTACGATTTAACGTGTATCGTTCAAATTTGAATACATGTTCGGCCGAAGCAAGATCATCTGACCATTTTATAATTCATTATGGAAGTTTTTTTAGTGATTTATAAATCGTTATAGTGTTCCATAAAAAAACCGTCAAAGGTTAAAAATGTCATCATATTTGCCTCTGTATTTAAGTAGAAGAAATCCATCGGAAATCTGCGTTTGCCAACAGTGGACCCGCTGCAATTTGTCGCGTATATTGTTGACAGCGTTGTATTTCATTATCTTTATATTTTTGTTGCCTAAAATGTGTGTCGTAAAAACATTGACTTGAATAACCGATTTGTATGGATGTCCTACGTGACTTTGTTGAATATATCAAAAACTATATGAATAAAAGAGATATTGCTTTAGTTCTTCATTCGGGGGTTCTGACTCAAATATGTATCAGTGTGCGCCAGAGTAGAAGGATAATGCAATAGATGGCTAGTTAACGGATTAAGGGCCGCTGATATTCTTGTATTAATATTCAAATTGGAATAAATGTTAATAAATTAAAAAGTATATTTAAGTAAAAAAATGCTTAACGATAAAATATGGAAGAGATTTCAAATTAAACTTAGCGTGTTATATATAATAATAAATATATAAATCATAATAAATAAATAAATGTGTTTCCATTGAAGAACAATAGAAGAATTTTCATAATCAAATTTATAACAAATTCATTTTTAACAACATCATTGGATTTAATTCTTATATACATTAGATGAGTTCCACTGGATCCCTTTGAGAATGGAACAGCATTCTCCCGAAGGAGCAATTCATGTCAATATAGAGAACGATATCATCATAATCAAAAAAACACAATTTTTCTGGATGATTAATGTGGCATCCATTGTGAATATTAAAGACATTTATTTGTTGTTTAAAGATTTCCCATGCTATGGAGAATGTTCGAAATTTTGTTCTCTTTATTAAGACATAACTGGTTTTATTTCTTAGCAATTTATTGTTCTTTTGAAAATAATATTTTTCTTATGTTTTCGTTATAGCACTTCTGTTCAAAAGCAAATTACTTTTTTCTCAAAAATAATTTTGAGTTATGACACTTTCAAATCAAATATTTTAATAGCCTTAATACAATAGAAAGTCACAATTTGACTTATGTCATTTATAAGGAGGGGCTCCAACGCAATTTCCAACACGGACTCTGAATTGATACTGTTGATGACGAGTTTATTATTATACAAGATCACTGTATTGACGTCACTTCTGCTCTCTAGTGGCGAGTTTTGGAACTAGGCGTGTCTCTAAACGAAAAATTAAACGAAAAAATAGATTTTACCCTGTTCGAACTCGAATTAAGTTCTTTCTTTTTTGGAGTTGTTCTCAACTAGCGACACATTTTCTCTTAGTTTCATATATTTTCTACCGCAACCCAAATATTGAATTTCACTTGCGATGTATAGTATAAAATGAAAACTAATTTATCATTACAGTTTTCTCGTCTCCGGGTTACCCTTAGGACACATTGACACATTTTCGGCGATCGGACACCAGGACACCTCTTTTAAAAATAATTGATTTTGGACACTTGTTAGAGATCTAACAATCCTTTGAACACTATTTGAAAGAAACAAACAATTTGTTGGAAAAGTTGTTTGAACGCAACCCGTTTTCAATCAATCAAAACAAAGAATTAACGTATCTATTTCTTTATCATTTAAACTCTATCTCTGTTAACACGATTTGTATCTCTGTGTTTGAATTTAGTGCAAATTTTCTTTGTTCACACACACACTACGAGAAACGAAAGTCTAATGTTAAACAATGTTAGCTGAGTCCATTTAAAAAAAACACTTTCTTTTAATTAAAATAAAAAATTGTAATGAATGTTGTTGCGTTTTAATGATTATTTGTATGGACCTATTTTTTACCTCTCGGACAGCTTTTTTGAGATGTCCTTAAAGCCAGAAAAAGGATGTCGTTCCTTGCTTAAAATTATTTTTTAACTCAAATATTAACTTTTAATGTAATAAACCGGAAAACAAACGATATTCCCAAACATACTGCTTACCATTACAAATATCTGCGGCAAACTCCCAAATGTTTAGTGCTACTTACTTACTAAACGGGCACCCGACCCGTGGAAAGTCTCTGCATGAGACACTGCAGCCTGGCGTTGGCTTGGAATTGGTCTTTAAAAAGCAGGTTCGGTTTTTAAAATATTTAGTGCACCTTGATTTAAAATACGAATAATCAGTGTGTTTGATTAAAAATGAATATTCAACTCACATGCCATTCAACCATCAGGTATTAAGCTCATTTACGTTGTAATCTAGGAGCGTAATGAGTTGAGTGCACCAAATAGTATTGAATGTCTCAGAACTGGTTTAAAGACATCCATGCAGATCTCTATGAACAATTTCCTCTGATATATTTTCCAGTGGCTCAATGGTTAGTGTGTCTGCCTACTAATCGAAAGGTCCCCGGTTCAATTCCCGCCGGGGCCAAGTAACATCTTGAGTTTTTTTCACTGCCCCACCTCTTACGTCTGACAAACATCCAATTGTCATGAGAAGCTTCTCAAATTTGCCGTTCGGATTCGGCTTAAAATTGTAGGTCCCTTCCACTTCGCAAAGAAAGTGGTTGGAGAAGCTAGGTTTTGAGCCCTGTATGGGCCGTTAATGCCTAATATTTATTTATTTATTTATATTTTCCAAAAGCCGTTCCTAACCGACTAGGAAGGCGGTCAAAGACTTCAGAAAATGAAAAGCAGGTGGAGATAAAAACAGGTAGCGATAGGTGGCGCTAAGACAACGAGGAGTTCTAGAAACTTACGTATAGATGATCATGGACTCAGTCAGCTTCTGTGATCGAAGAATGCCCTTAGCTGAAAGGAAGGCTTTACACCGCAGTTGCGCGCCCGGCGCTCACGTACTATTCACAATGTTGGACAAATGTTCGCATGAAAGCAGGAGTAACAAAGCTTGATCAAATAAGAGGTTCCAAGATCTGAGGAAGCATACACGTCAAAGAAAAAATGTCATGCTCAGAAGAAAGATCCCACGAACCTTATCAATAAGGCAATATCAATCCACGCATGAAAAATTGACATGCCTGGTTCACACCAATACAGCAACAGCAGTATTCAGTTGGCCGAAATGACTAAGTGATTCCAAATCAGGAGGGTTGCCGTTATTTTCTGAGTTCAAACCGGCGAACCCCACCGGCGAACCATTAGGGGTGCAGTTAAGTAAGAGGGTTATGATCCATTTAATCCTGATTGTAGCCTCACCGCCATTAAGGAAGAAGAAGATGCAGACCTATATTTAAAAATTGAAATTGAAAAAAATTTGCCTGATAATATGCATAAAAGTACATTTACATCGGCCCGAAATTCGTCATTCCAGCTAATTTGAACACTTCATCGGAAATTGTGTTTCTGTGTCACTGTTTCATTTCGAAATTTTGAAATTCGCCGGAATGTTTAATTTCGTCTCTGCACTCGAAAGCTTATGTTAAATCGAACAAACTTTTTAAATATTTTTTGGAAGAAAACAGCTGTCAAAAGCAGAACACAGTTCATGTTGTTTTGCAAACAAAAAAACTTTAATTTGATATGTACTAATAATACGCAATAGGAAACACTTTTCCAAGAGGGAACTCGACTCACAGCTGACTCTGACAAATGTCAAAAATGACATTTTGTAGTTTGGCACAAAAAAATCCAGCGCGCAGGTTTCATCTATTATTATTTAATCAATAAAATATTAGTAAATGAAAAAAGAATAGAAGAAATAGTACTCTTGAATAACAAAGAAATGCCGGTATATAAATAAAATTAGTTTTGTTCATATAAATTACTTTAAAACGATAATTAATGCCTTTCTTTCAGTATGACTCTTCAATGGATCAAGAAGAAATTGAAAATGTTCGAGTGGTTGTTCGTTCTCGTCCCATGGATAAATTAGAGGTCCAAAACACTGCGTTAAATGTATTAAAAGTGGATAAATTAAATCGATCGATTACGGTCATCAAACCAAATGCAACGCCAAATGAACCACCGAAAACATATTTTTTCGATAATGTTTTTGGTGATGATTCTAGTCAGGTAAGTGGCTGAAAAAAATATAGTAAAATTAGTCATTTTTCATTTGTGTATTTGAATTTTGATCAATCAAATATTTAAAGTTAATTTATTTCAAAGTATGTTGGACGTACCATACTTCAAAAATCAATGATAATTAAGTGAATATTACAAGAACGATTTAACTATTCAAGTCTATTGTTGGGCCGTCGATTTATTCCTCATTCCAAATGTAAATGGTGGATATATCCGAGTTTCTGTGATGCACATTGGAGTTGCTAAGTGCCCAACAATTACAAATGTGCTGTTTCAACCAATCCAATGGCAAGACTTTTGAAAATGGATCACATTTATATTGCAAATTACGCTTTGTTTCCAAGTTGCCGTGAATTCTCTTTGACTTTTCTGCTGTCGATAGCATAGGTACTGAAAAAGTCAATTATCATATTGTCAATTGACACTCGCAAGGTGAGTGCGTTTCGTGCAAACACCTGTCCTGTGAACTATCTGCTTCAGAACAATATTAAAAAAGCCACATGATTTCCTTGCCGTAATTAGGTCCAGGTTTGGAATAGTTTGGAAGAGCTACATACTTCTATATTGCACATTGCATTGCTTGGTTTCCAGCGGCACGCGGCAAAGCCCGTAACGAAGAACTCTTGACGATGAATGCTATCATATGAGGCTTTTAAGTCGATGAAAAGAGAGTGGATGTCGACTTGAATTTCTTATTTTTTAGGATTTGACATGCTCCGATAGTTCTTGCAAGACATAGGATCGGATTTCTTGTAAATTTATCATTTATCCAGTCATCGGACCAAAATACCACCTCCGTATTTTTAGAACTCCGCTGGATAAAGATCAAAGCCGGCGACCTTGTTCGTAAAATCATACAGACATGCCAACCTCTTTTACACTGGTGGTGGAACCGGTTGTTCATTGGCTGGACATGGGTTCAATTTTTGTCTTATCCCCCTCTGCATGGTGCCCATTTAACGGCTGCTGGTAGTGCTGCTTAAACACTTCTACTTTTCCATTCCCTTCGGTGACTAGGTTTCCTTCACTGCTTCAAAAGGGTTCCGATGTCAAAGCCAGCGGCCAATTGCTTGTTTTCTTTTTTATAAACCCTCTGGATGTTGCTTCAATCGCGAGACTCTACGACTAACTAGTAACCTACGGTGGTTTTGGCTACTTCTTTAATGATGTCCCGATACTGGTTCTAGATATTGTTGACGTTTATCGGTGGCAAGTGCACAGCAGCGAGATTCTCGCTCATGCGCTCTCTGTAGACTCTGGCTACTCCAGTAATGCTAATGCGTCCAACGTTGAATTTATTTTTTTGGGAAACAAGGATATGGTCGGTTTCGATGCAATCCAAAGTATGGGGATTATGATGGAAAAAACATCGTGATTCCTTAAAGGATTTGCATATGGTGTTGGTTGGTTTAGAAAAGGCATTTGATAGACATTCTTGGTTGATATGGGTGGCGCTAAGACAACGAGAAGTTCCAGAAACCTACGTACAAATGATCATGGACATGTATAAGGGATTAAAAACAAGAGTAGGATGCCGCACAGGAGTCACCGAGGAGTTTGCAATCGAAGTCGGCGTACACCAGGGAAGCGTCTTAAGTCCCTTGATATTTATTACAGTCCTAGTTATCAGCTTGAAGGAAAAGTGACGGACTCCATAGCGCATCAGTTATTCTTTGCTGATGATGGAGCCATCATTAGCGAGGATCAAACGTTCTTGCAACGAGCACTTGATGTATGGGTGAAAGTTTTGGAGATAAATGGGTTATTAGTTCGAAAAAATGCAATACCTACTTGTGCTGCCCGTTCTTTGATCCCCTCCGACCTATTCCAAATATAACCATGAATGGAGGAGTGATTCCCAAGTGCGAACAGTTCAAATATCTGGGGTCTATGATCAATAGCGAAGCAAGCTGTGATGACGGCAATAAACACCGCGTATTAGTAGGGTGGATGAAGTGCAGCCATCCTCTGTGACCGAAAAATGCCTCCTAAGCGCTAAAACACGCTTCACAATATCGGACATCGTGCAAAAAGTATGAGGGAAAATTAACGACAGCTTAAATGGAGATGATTCGCATGACAGCAAAGTAACATTAATTAACAGTAATTAGTGTTTTTATTTATTAATATTTAGTTACTGCTTCTTGATAATGGTTTGTTTTTTTAATTCTTTCTTTGATATCGTTTGTTTTTTCTGGTTATCTTATTCATTTTGTTTTTTGAGTGTCCCTCTCCGAAAGGCTTTTTTAGTTTGCCAAAGTTAATTTCATTACTAAATATTTACTGTTTTTCCATCAAGCCCTTGAGTTTTGCTTCTACTCTTGATTATCTCTGTTCCGTATTTGTTTTCTGGGATTTTGAGCGTAGTGTGCGGGTCTTCTCTGAACAGGTCATTGCCGATGTTTCTCTTAGTTGAAATTTTACCTGCATTATTTCTTTTTTCTAAGTGAACTGAGTTTGACAGTCCATAATTACATCTACCCCTTCCAAGCCTAGCTACATAATTTAATACCTAAATCTGTGGTTTTTACTCATACTTTTTGTTCTATGAATCTTGTAGAGTTTGTCCTCATCTTTTTTATCTCATTAATGTTGTGTAATAAAAAGTTATTTTCTCTCGTAGTTATTCTTAGCCGATCAACCACGACAAATGTCAAAGGGAAGTTATTGGAAGCGGCGACAAGAATGGCTAATCAAAGATAGAGTTACTTAGCGGGGCACAAGTCACCCAAGGCCATGTGACCAATTTGAACAAGAAAAGAACTGGGGCAATCCTGAATCTACCTAGATGTCGGTTTAGACTGACAACAAAAATACTACAAAGCACCAACACTTCTTTCATATCTCCCTTTCCTATCCTCCTATGCGTATAAGTAGCACTTTAAATTATACAATACAATACTTCATTGCTAGGTGCTGCTTACTGTTCAACAAAATATGCATGCGCTGTGTTTAACACTTACTATTAGGGTACTGTACATAGCAGAAAAACAAAGCCCCTTTAGGGTAAGCGAATTATAAAAAAAAAAGGTTTATTCTTAAATCTCAAACAATTTTTATTATTTATAAATCACAGTCAAAACAAACGATTATGTTGATGAGTGATGACTGACTGTCCACAACATGCCCAGATGTAGGTCACTGTGCACAAGTGTATCGGGATAATTGGATTCATACACAACACGGTATCCTGTTCGGACATTGCCTTCTGAGAAGACTGGGGCTCTAATAAATGGACGCGTGCAGATAATGCAATTATATTTGTGTCATGGCGGACATTACGCCCAAACTTTGTGAATCGCTCGGCACATGGGAAATGCGTAGGCAATTATTTCTTGGATAATCTTGACGAGGTAGCATCGATTGACTGCAGCAATTTGGGGGGTTTTCGTATAGAAATAAAATACTATGAGGAATAGGCTTCGGATGTTGACGACTGTCGTTACATTTTGTTTCCCAGGGATCGCGGTGGGCCCATTATGCCGCCTTATGTTTCTATGACAGTAATGACATATAAGGATGGGAAACACGGCTGGTTATTTGGCGCGTTCAATTTGCCAGGCAACTGCAAGTTCTCTACTAATTAAATTTCTATCAATTGCCAAACGATGGTCACGTGAGTTATTTGATCAATGAGGAAAGGTAAAATAATAGGGATTAGTAGTTGCCTTACAAATTGATCGCGCTCATTTTCTTTCGGTAAACCGTTTTTTTTTTGGTATTTTAATCCAATAACTGTGAAGCGGTTATTTACTGCCAATGTAACACCAGCAAACGCAGACAACACTGAAAGCACTCCGTATAAAAATATCTGTTCTCTCACACGACCTATACATTACCGCTTCTACCTTCTCTACTACACACACTTTCTTAAAATTGTAGCTTTTTTTTTGAAGTTTATACGCACACTTACTTAAAAAATGTTACTTTTGGAAAATCCCTTTCCATTCCTTCATGAATCGACTTCTTGTCCTTTGGTAATTTTCTTATATTGTTTTCTTCTCGTTGTTGTTTTAGTTTTTGACGTTTGCTGAGTTGTTGGGCCCCTTTTTTTTAATTTTAATAATAAACTTTCAAAAAAGTTTGTTGTTCTAAAAATCTGAAAGTTGGTTATTAGGAGCGTTTTAAACTTCTGGCTCGCAGAGGTGATTTAAAGGGGGAATAAATGTCGCAATATTGTTGTTTTTGCATAACCGATCCTATTCATCGTATCTCTTGTACCGCAGTAATATCTGCCTGCCTTATACCGCACGAGGACAGATTCAAGTTTTTGAGCAGCACTAATAGTGTTCGATGTACAAACAAAATAAAAATAAAAGTAAACAACTAGTTTCTGCTTTACGTAATAGGGAAGTTACCCCGACGGCACAGCTCCCAACCTGGAGGGTCAGTTCAAAAATGTCTTGTAGAAGTGATGTCAGTCTTTCATTTCGGGAATATAACCACTTCCGTTGGCCCGTGAATGGTTCATTCGCAAACATCTCTATTTCAACACCCTGACTTAGCCTTGAAAGAACCAAATATGTCGGAGTAGCTCATGTAATGTATCTGGCTGTTGACGACACCGTTGACCCAATGAAGGTAATTAATCCGCTGCACGTCCACCTTCCGAGGGGCTCATAAAAGACTTCTGAGACGCGCTAGCCAGACATTTTCGACAAATCTTTATAGTGTTGCTATTTTTTTCTTGACTAACTTTCGTGTTTATAAGTTTAAAAATTCAAGTCATGACCAGTACGCGGTGGTTTCCACGGGGAAATGAAATAAGCACAATTTATGTGCAGTCATAGTTACGGCTGGGCCAGGTTGATGAAGATCAATGGTTAGCTTAGTCGTCTGCAGCCGTAGATAGGTACAGATTTCACACAAATGTAAGAGACCTATCGTTTTATACCGAGAGCTAAAATTGAGAAGTTGGATGTTTATCATTCGCCTATTTACTGAACCTCAGCAACGAAACATATGTGTACATATTATCAATTAATAATTCCTTCCAACAACGACACGAATGTTCACCATAACATTATCCTAGCATTATAAAACAGTACCCGAAATACTGATAAAAGTTCCGTACCAATGTTTACTTCAAGAATACTTCGTTAAAATGATTTCGTTTTAATTTGCAACAATTAATATATAAAAGGTAGATGGCAATGTGATACTTCCTTAGCGCTTTGTAACTGGTATAACCTATAAATGGTGTACTTTAAGTTTGGCCTGTTCGATTGATTTTGCAATAATGTTTTTTTTTAACTAATAAATGATGCAAATGAGCAACAACAAAACTAAAACATAACAATAAAATTAAAATTAATCTAAATGCGCACGAAAAGTAAATGCTTTACATTAATAAAAAAAAACTAATTTGTTCAATCAAAATCCCCACGGGAACCGAAAAAGATCGTCACCACCAAATCAATTAAAAAAATGACTGCCGCCACCAATGCCACTGATGCAGTGCCCAAAACCAAGTCCAAGCGCTGCATATTCGGCTGCCAGTAGCTACGATCCTTTGTATTCGCCCAGTCCCTAAATAAAAGCGCAGCGCAAGCGATTATCAAACAGAATCCCACAATTGACCAAATTGTCGCCGTTTTCCATGGTGTTCTGTTGGAAAAGAATATTTCCACATTCAATTGAATTCCAATTACACTTTAAACTTACGAATCTCCAAACATGGACATAATTAAATAAATTGACGTATAAATTAATAGACAGCCAAAGGTCACATAACTGAGTGCCACGGTGCGCGGTGTTATGAAGATCCGAATATGTGAATGTGTGGCTGGTTCATCTATCAGTCCTATGCAGCAGATCATAAGACACTGGAAAAATAAAAAGAAATCAATTAATTTGAGTTAATTGCCTTTAATCGAATTGTGAATTACCAATTCCAAAAACTTGAGCGCGATCAGGGCGTAGGTTGCCTTTTTGGAGTTCCCACTGGGGAAGGTATTTTCATCGGCCGGAGACATTTCAACTGTTGATATTTCTAAAAGAAAATTAACATTTGTGGGTTTAAGAATTGAACACATTGAGAGGCTGTGGGAAGGCATGATTGTTTTAACTGCCAGCAATAGAATTGTTTTGAGATTGTTTTGGTACACTTGATGGCTTAATTTTTTCCTTAAATTAATATTCCATTATATAACCATTTAGCTAAAAGCAGACAAATATTCTTTTTGTAAATCTTTTTGTAAATAATGAGTTCTGCAAAGTTTTGCAAGTTTATTTTGATTCAAATTCTTAAGAGCGGGTCTATTAGTTGGAGTAAACTTTGTGCTTTTTGACTTGCGAACGATTGCAAAAATGTTCATTATCGAATGTCAGAAAATTTACTTAAAGAATCTCAAAATCAGTTTTTCATTTTTGTTTTACTTAAGGTTCTTCCTCTTTCTCCTTAACGGCAAAGCGATGATCAGGAATAAAGGGATCATAACCTTCCCACTTTGTGGCATCCCTACTGGTCCGCCTTTTGGGTGCGCCGGTTCGACCTCAATGGATCACTTTTTTTATTGAGGCAAATGCTGCCTCTTTTTAAAGACTTCGACGCGTGCATGATCTTATCATTGATTTATGTCTGATCGCCCTTTAACCACGCCGGTGGTCTCAGTCGTGTCAGCCCACGGATTTGCAAGCACACTTTGCGGGAGTGTTTCAAGATGTTAAATGCGTCGCTAGACTCACTAGGATGTTTAAATTGCCCAGATGTGATTTGTCCTCTTAGTCGCTTTTTACGAAAAACGCTGCTGTTTTTTGGGGGCGCTGCAGTGATCTTCTTAGCTCGTCCCTGCACGGTTCATTACAGAAACTACATTTGTTACAATAAATAAAACAATCGTGTTGTTTTGGTTTGCCTTCACGAACTCTGTTCACTAACAAATTGAATAATCTTTCAACAAACAAAACAATCGAGTGTGCCTGTGGCTGGATCATCCTGAAAGGCCTTAGAATTCATTCCGATTGTCGATTCTGGTCGCAGCAATATTGATATGGCGTGGACTGAGTTTACTGACCTTTTTTTTTTATCAAACAACTGTTTTGGAAGACGTTGTGTGGCCGCTCAACCTACAAATGTTCACCAACAAACCGTGGACATTCAGACAAGATTCTGCTCCAGCTCACAAAGAGATAGCCACTCAACAGTAGCCCACAAAAATATGCTACGTGCTGCATATCAGATCAGGCAGTCCAGACATCAACCCGGTTTTTTACAAGTTTATACCCGTTGATTTAGTTGCGTTTGAGAAATATGTATTTTTAATTTGAGAGCTTCGATCTTCTTTTATAATACGATGGAGACAAACTCGTACACATTGATAGGTGGACGATTTACTTTTATTTATTTTTTAATTAAGGGAATAATCAATGAGAAGATCTTAAATATGGCTGAATTTAGATGGCAAAATTTAGAGGGGCATAGGGTGTCTAGAGGCCTCATTGAGACAAGAAAAGATCTAAGGAAATTCTCAAATTGAGCAGGGAACAGTTTACAACAGTAGTTGGGATTATGTCGGGGCACTGTCTTCTAAGAAAGCATGCTAGGCAGCTTAGATTGGTATATGTGGATATATGCAGGTTCTGTGGTGAGCAAAGGAAGACATAACGCACATACTGTGTGAGTGCGAGGGTATAGCACGGAATCGTAGGAGCTTTCTAGGAGAATACATCTTCGAGGATTTAGGGGAGCTGAGCGGCACAGGCCACAGGAAGCTGGTAAAATTCTGCAGAAAGATTAAGCTTTGCCTAGGAAAAGTTTTTGAGGTTTTTATTTGGTTTCAATTGGTTCCCTAGGGATCGCGATGGGCCCTTCTGGTGCCAAGTGCTGTATTGCATACCCCTGTTTAACCTAACTTTTGTTGTTGTTGAAATTGTGCTGAAACAAATTCGATTCTGATTACGTTCACGTTAGTAATATTTGTTGATAGATTGTTCACTCAATTGGAAAGTCGTACAAATTTTCAAAAAAAATCAACAAATTCGAAAAAGTCGGGGGCGAGAAAGAGAAACCAACTTCTCATACAAATTTATATAAATGCGTACATTTTTTCACAAATAGCTATTTCGTGTTTTTTCAAGTAATCTTACACCAAAAATTAGTTTAACATTTGATACTTTTCTCTACTTTTGCTTTGACACGCGTCATTTAACAGCAACGTTACGAAACAGAATACAATCTTGTAAAAGTTCCATATTTTTCTATGCTTCAACTTGATGCGTCTGTCAACGCAACGCCCAAAGCGTGATTGTGTTTTACACAATACTCTCCCGCATTTCGTTACGTGCGGGTTAATACATATTCTTACATCCGTTTTTGACGTGTTTGTCCGACCGCAAGACCAAACTCAATCCAACCGATAATTGCTAAATAATTTCAAAACAATTTCAAACGTCAATTCTACCTGCTGTCAGCTGCATCCACGCTTAACAGTTATCAAATACCTATGCTTCGCAGATAGTTCATGATTTTCTAATTATTATTATTTTCTTTTAACCGAAATAAAAGACAAATGACACCAGTCTAAAAAGTAAACACCAATAAAATTAATTCATGATTTATTGTTAGGAAAATTATTGGGTTTTATGGTGTTTCGAAAACAATACAGTGCTTAATGTGCAATTTGTAAGCAATTGAAGGGTGTTTTCGCCGCATTACATCATGCGTCACACATCACAGCATTAGAAAATTATAAAAATCGAATCGTTTATTTTTTTTTCAGAATAGAATCAAGGTTTATTATTCACTACTGGTAAAGGCGATAGATAATTGGTGTATCTATTTATAATGTGCAAAATGGTTGTCAATAGATTGGTTGTTAGAGAATCTGTACAGAGGAACGATTGTTAACATCAGCGACTGATCGAATAGAATTTATTGTCCCATCGATATGAATGCATACGACTGTAGTTCGTTGTGTGTGTTTTTTTAACGATTAGACCTTAATTTTACGGACAAAACATAATTAAAGCAAATCACGCAATCTAACAGTCTTAACACCACCACCCACTCCACTCTGGCCTCATTGGACAAAGTGGGCACGGTCAGGCTGCCTTGTCATCATGTACATCACGTTCTTAAGAGTCAGTGATGTAAAGTAAGAGCATTTTCCCCCTCGCACTAGAAAGCTGTTCAGTCACTTACAGGTTTGAATGTATTGACTTAAACCACGATGTAGTTTGTCGTGCCTCACAAGATCATGATGTGCCTAGTAAAATAGCGCGGCGTAATGTGGGAAATGTAAACAAATAAGTGAGAAACTTAAAGCGTGCTAGTTTGAGTCGCTGCTGTATCAGTGAACGATAGAACTGGATTTTTGTTTTCACATTGGCTTTGAATCGGACCAGACCACACCAGTGTCACGCCACACCTGTGTTTTACACTTAAATCAATTTCGTTAGAAGAGCTAGAAAATATTTAGCCAATCAATTTTCAAATAGATTAGGAAGTTTTCCTTTTAGTATTTTTCAAGTGTATTCCCAAAGAATAAACTGATACGTTTTATTGACTGAAGCAATTAGCGTTTTTTGTGTGCACAATTGGCGCCTGCCTTTGAATAATAAATTCGACATTCCAATCCAGTCATCAGACTTGTATGTGCGTATACCTCCTATAATGTTCACAACTATGGTCTACTACTGCACTTGTTTTACTACACTCCTCGTCAATTAAAGTTGCATTCCACGAATCGCCTGAAGTCAGTAACTCGGTTTCTGTGCGTACACGTATATATTTTTTAATTTAATCGAAAGTTAGTTAATTAAATTAATGATTCTCTAGAAATTAGTACAGCTATGAAAGTTAAAACAAAAAATTACTTCACTCTTCTGCGTGCGCTATTTAGTAAGACTGTGTGCTTGTATGTGCTTGTTAAGGCGTTTCCTAAAACAAAGTTTCGTTTAGCTATTGTTTTGTTTCGTTTTTGTTTTTGTTATTAAACTACAATTAAATCCGCGCAAAACTTTAATTCACAATTTAAAGGAAAACTTATTTAACCAGTTTAGGAAGGCGCAAAGCAAAAATAAAAACAAACAACAAAGTATAAACTCGATATCCGTTGTAATTCCACCACGTTTCAACTGCAATTGGTTGGGTCGATCTCGTATTAACTCTCTACAACTCCTCATACTGTTCTGGCTAAGCTCTGGTTCGACCAGTACGACAAGACCTAAGAAAAATTCTCCTTCATTACGCTGCAAACCGTAGATGAGCAGAACTTACAGTCGTATCGTTTGTTTTCCCAGCCTAGCCCTATACCCTAGACGTCTAAATGCGTTGCTTTGCTGATGTGAATAGCTCGACACTGGGATTAATACGAGTTATACGACACATCTTGTTTGATTGTACGCACACATTCAGTCGGTGTGTTTTTAGAGGGTGTTGCTTTGCAGTGCAGTAATAATAATAGTGTGTGTTGTTGCTTCTGACTAATTAAGTTCGAATGAACAATTAGCGAGAAGTGTGCGAAAGAGAAAGAGTGTAGGGTAACGCATTGCGAACTATAGAATGGAATTAACAGAACTGATTGTACTACTCGTACATGATGGCTGCGTAAAGTAGATGCCTTTTTTTCATAGTGTGATTGTAATTGTATAGTGAGGTGGCAAAATAAATATACGAACCATGCGTGCTCAGATTTCATTATAAGACCTGTCCCAGGACATAGGGAGTTGCGTAGAAATAATAAATCACAAGACAATGTTCTTTTTAACTTTCTTGTATACTTAAATATACTAAAGAGAGTATTTCAATCTTGCTGAAATTTCAAACTCAAACTGAGTATGAGGTATAATATTATAACTGTAGAGAAGTTCAAAAAAGTGTGTCCCGAATTTCGTCTGTCAGCGAAGCTCCAGCCACAATGGGTAGACGGATTTTCTTCAAACTTCGTATTTGGGTGTGTAGGCCTATATCTCGTGACCTTTTTGTTATTCTATTACTTTTAATAACGGTTCCCACTATACAAATGTTTTTTTCAACACCCCTGTTCTCATAAATAGCTTAAACAATTTCAATAATTTTTGTAGTATAGAAAAATTGGGATGAGCGTAAAAAATGGCATTTTTGCAAAAATAGTCGAATGACGGTTCTTTACAAAAATGCTGATATCTCAAAAACGGGCCAAGTTATTTTGATGAAAATTTACACACCGACTTATACTACTGTGTATATTTGAAACGAATTCGTACCTACATAAAAAATGTTTTGTATAAGTTTTTTTGAATTTTTGAAAATTTAATTTCTCTCAAAAACGGCTCTAAAGATTTTGATTAATTTTAATATCTTGAATACTTAGGTCGAGTGTCAGAAGATAGCTTACTCAATTTCATCCAAAAGGCTCAATTAACGATTCTTTTGAATGACGTAATTTCTAAGAAATTTGATATTTTAGTAGATACAAATATGTCTGCGTACTCAGATTTTAACAAATTTTGGGTTTGTAAGCCTATTTCTCGCGGCCTTTTTGTTATTCTATTACTTTAAATAACGGTTCTTACCAAAGAAATGTTTTTTTCAACACCGCTGTTCTCATAAATGGCTCAACCAATTTTAATCATTTTTGAAATATAGAAAAATTGTGATGAGCGTAAAAAAATTGGCATTTTTGCAGAAATAGTCGAATAACGGTTCTTGGCAAAAATGCTTATATCTCAAAAACGGCCCAAGTTATTTTGAATAAAATTTAGATACTGACTTATACTACTGAGTATATTTGAAACAAATTTGTACCTACATATACAAATTTTGAAATAATTTTTTGAATTTTCGAAAATTTAATTTTTCTCAAAAACGGCTCTAAAGATTTTGATTAATTTTAATATCTTGAATACTTAGGTTGAGAGTCAGAGTTTTCTCAATTTCATCCAAAATGCTCGATTAAGGATTATTTTCGAAACCAATAATATCTTAAAAACGGGCGACATAATTTCAAAGAAACTTACTCAGATTTTAGAAATTTTGGGTTTGTAGGCCTATATCTCGGGGCCTTTTTGTTATTCTATTACTTTAAATAACGGTTCCTACCATACAAATGGTGGCGACGGTGTAGAGGTTAGTGTGTTGGCTTGTGACCCGTGCGGTGCAGGTTCAATCCCCATGGGGAGCAACAACATACGCCACCCAATCTCCAGGATTTCTGCCTGGTAGTACAATGGACCATTACCAAGTCTGAGCGCTCTGAGATTTTCCTTGGGTTTTTTAACACCAATGTTCTCATAAATACGAGTAGCTCAAACAATTTCAATCATTTTTGAAATATAGAAAAATTTAGATGTAAAAGTTCTTTACAAAAATGCTTATATGTATCTCAAAAACGGGCCAAGTTATTTTGATTAAAACTTACATACCGATTTATACTACTTGCTTCCGACTCGACTATACGGTTATATTCGCTGTTTGATGTTGCCGTGCCAGTGAGACTACGTTTTGCCAGAAGTGTGGAGTATATTGCTGCCGTAGAGGCGTCCGTCGCAGACCAGCAAAATCTGTCAATTTCACGGCGTTCTCAAGAATTGGGCCTCTCTCAGACCACATTATGGCGAATTTTGCATAAGGATCTTACAAAATTAAGCTGACTCAAGAACTAAGCGACGTACGTTCTGGAATTGGGCTCTGGACATGATGGAAGACTTTTTAGTTAAACGGCATTTTTGGTTAAACGGCTTCGCCAATAAGCAAAATACGCGTTACTGGATAGGTGAGAACTTTCGTGTGCTTCATGAAACAGCACTTCATCCCCAAAAAGTCACTGGTTGGTGCGGTTTTCATGCCGGTGGCGTCATTGGGAGGTTTTTTTTCGTCGATGAAAATGACCATATCGTTACGGTAAATGGTATTCACTACAGAGACATGTTGGAACGTTATTTCTTTGAGAAATTGCATGAATTGGACATCATTGATATGTGGCTCCAACAAGACGGTGCCCCAATACACACAACGTGTGCAATAATCGAGTTATTGAAGTCTCAGTGCGGTGAACGTGTTATCTTGAGAAACGGACCAGTCTATTGGCCGCCGAGATCGTGCGATTTAACGCCTCTAGACTTTTCTTTATGAGGCTACATTAAATCATTGCTCTATGCCAACAAGCCGGCGACGTTAGAGGAGCTCAGAACCAATATTCGGTCGAAATGTGCAGCCGAGTCATTGAAAATTGTGTTCAACGTAACGACCGCTGCATACGTTCCCGTGGTGGACATATGAACGAAGTCGAATTTCATTCATAAATGTTTTGATAGTTATTCAGGCCAATAGATTTTTTATTTGAGATATCTCAAGTAGTTTGCATTTTATTTAAAAAATGAAAGACCCTTTATATATAATCAGGTATACCGTATACTGTATACAGACTAACGAATGCAATTGAGGAAGAGAAAGAGGTAGGTTCAAGCGCTTGCCTTGACGTCCCTCAAGCCTTTTATAAAGTATGTCATAAGGGATTGAAAAATAGACCTAATGGTAGAAACACATCAACATTTTAACTTCGACTTTGACTTTGACAAGAGCGAGAACTACAGCGTTTAAAGCCGAGTCAAACAAATTGAAAAAAGCTACTTCGAGAGCGAAACAAAAAATGTTTGTAAAAAAGAGAAACTTATGTCAAAATTCAATTCAATTCAATTTATTATTATTATACAAAATTAGGGTACATAAAGATAAATATCTTTTATAGTACTTAGAGTTAAGACAATAAGAAAGTAATTTCAAAAATGGAATAAGTTAATCTTATAATTACAATTAAGTTTACAATATAGTATACAATACAAGCAATTGAGACAATTCGCTCAAAATATAAGCCTTTGCATGTTTGGAAAACAGGAAATATCGCCTCAAGGTTCGTGGGATTTGCATTTCAACTTTGAATTTTGGATTTAGGTCTAACGTTGAAGTCGAAGATGAGGTTAAAGTGCTAATGTGTTCCGTCCCATTAAAAAGCATTAGTTCTAAATCTTGTCAAAGTTGAAGTCCAAGTTGAAGTGTTGATGTGTTTCTGCCGTAAGCAAGTAGGTACTTATTTAAGCTCCTGTTATTTATCAAGCGGACTCTTCTATGATAAACATGAAAACGAATACAAGAAATTGTCCTTGGTCCAATTGCACAAGATGGAGCTACAATTGTACCCACGTCTGTGAATGATTCAGTTGTATTAGAAAACATATAACATTGATGCAATTCATTTCGCAGTGTCACATTTCTATACATGGTGCCAAGGAAGGATACAGAGAAACACTCGTTTTCGTTAGCCCATAGCCCATAGGAAGAAGTGTTTAGTTGCTGTTATAAAATTGAAAAGTATCCCAGGAGTACTTATTTGGGTGGGGAAGACACACGGACGTAGATTTTCTGCCATTCTCCAACCGAACGACGCATTTTTACTGACTGTTAATCAGTTAATAAAGTGACTCGAAATTAATGGCGGCATTTTTGAATGCAATTTTCCGTAAATTAGTTTAACCGCAAAAACCCATGTTTGCTGACCTTGGAATTGTTTTCGTATACGTTGTCAATGACAAGGGAAAGACTATGTGATTGTTTAAGAGAACTGATTGTTAGTGTACGTACTTTAAAATATGAGTAGGTGTGGCATTGTTAAATGACAAATTTTCCGCTCGGTTGGCTGTTGTTCTACAATGCTTATGCATCACAGAAGGTTGTCAATTTAGCTGTTGTTTTATTATCTTTTATGATGAATCAAATACGATAGCAATCTAATTTATTAAGGTACTTACTTTTTCGTCTTTTTATGTTCCAGATCGATTTGTACGTAGATACAGCTAGACCAATAGTAGAAAAAGTACTAGAGGGCTACAATGGAACAATTCTTGCATACGGGCAAACCGGAACCGGTAAGACGTATACAATGTCTGGCAATCCTGACTCTCCCCAAACCAAAGGTATCATTCCTAACGCGTTTGCGCATATATTCGGTCACATTGCTAAGGCCAAAGACAACCAAAAGTAAGTGGTCGAATCATAGGGCTTAGTTTTAAAGATTCTAGACATTTTTTTTTTCAGGTTTTTAGTTCGTGTCAGTTATATGGAAATATACAACGAAGAAGTGCGGGATCTACTGGGAAAGGATGTTAATAAAAGTCTTGAGGTAAAGGAGCGCGCAGACATTGGTGTCTTTGTGAAAGATCTTAGCGGGTATGTCGTGCATAACGCTGATGATCTGGAAAATATCATGAAACTGGGAAATAAAAATCGCGTTGTTGGTGCTACAAAAATGAATCTAGAATCATCCCGATCGCATGCTATTTTCTCGATCACTGTGGAGTCGAGTGAATTGGCTGACGGAATTCAACACGTTAAAATGGGCAAACTGCAACTAGTTGACTTGGCTGGCTCTGAAAGGCAAAGTAAAACTCAGGCGACTGGGATTCGATTAAAGGAAGCAACCAAGATTAATTTGTCACTATCGGTTCTGGGAAATGTCATCAGTGCTTTAGTCGATGGAAAGAGTACACACATTCCATACAGAAATTCCAAGTTGACACGTTTGCTGCAGGATTCCCTGGGCGGTAATTCCAAAACGGTTATGGTAAATCTAGGTGTTTTGGGATTATAACCAGATTTAATGAGCAGTTATTTTTTAGTGTGCCACAATAAGTCCAGCTCACAGTAATTACGTGGAAACTATTTCCACTTTGAGGTACGCTAGTCGGGCAAAGAGCATTCAAAATAAGATGCACATCAATGAGGAGCCTAAAGATGCATTATTACGACATTTTCAAGAAGAAATTGCACGTTTACGCAAACAACTGGAGGAAGGATGTTTCGAACAAGAATCCGAAGAAGAGGAGGAGGATGACGAAGACGAAGATGAAGAAGAAGAAATTGAAATTGAGGCAGAAGCCGAATTGACCAACGCATTGTCCAAGAAGACGAAGAAGAAGAAAAAAGCGGAAAAAACCGATGAAGAGAAGGAAGCCCTAGAACAGAAGGCAACGGAACGTGAGCGAGAATTAGATCACGCAAAGTAGAATTCTTATTTTCCCATAATGTAATGCCAAATAATTTCCCTTTCTTGTTTAGATCTGAGCAAGAACAACTGAAAACAAAACTCATGTCATTGGAGACGAAGATTTTAGTTGGTGGTGAGAACCTCCTCGAAAAGGCCCAAACTCAGGAAAAGCTTTTAGAAAATTCTCTAGCCGAATTGGAGGTGCGTGAAAAAACCGAAGAAGAGTTGAGAATATCCCTTCAAAAGAAGGAGGTAGGTTTAATTTGAAATTCTTAATTTTGCTTCCCACCCTAATATCAAAGTGTGTAGACTGAGCGCATAGACATAGAGGAGCGCTACTCAAGTTTGAACGACGCCAGTACCGGAATAACCAAGAAGATACACCGTGTTATGCAAATGCTTATGAGTGTTAAAGCTGAGTTGGCTGATCAGCAACAGGAACATCAACGTGAAAAGGAAGGAATATATGAAAACATTCGCAGTTTGTCTAGGGAGTTGGCTCTGTGTGAGCTTGTATTGAATTCGTATATACCGCAGGAGTATCAAGTTAGTATTTCAAATACATTTTCTCAAAGGATTTCTCCAAGAAGCTGATGACATTTTAGATGATGGTTGGACAATACACACACTGGAATGAGGACATCGGAGAATGGCAACTGAAATGTGTTGCCTACACGGGTAATAATATGCGCAAACATATTGCTGAAAATGAACAACATTCAAAAGAGGTAAGCATTCAAAGGCCCAGTGTTTGTAGGTAAAGGAACTTATTTTATTTCTATCGCCAGTTGGATTTCATCGACTTGTCACATGTTTATTTGAGCTACACTACGGAAGCAGTTACAAATCCGGTGCGCGCCAAATCTGATCGACCAAGAACTTCTGGCGTTCCAAGACCTACTACAGCAAGACGTTACTAATGCGATTTAGTTCATTTCATTTTAGCCGGAAAGAAGAAAGCATTATTCATGCTGTGATAAGTTTGTGCAATTCCCGTTGCTTAAGTTCGATCTTATTTTGAAGAAGTTTACTAACAGCACTAAAAACAAAACAATTTGATTTGTGGTTTCGTTTAGGCCCATTTTTTCATTTTCGGAACAAATGTCTATTGCTTCGTCCGGGAAATCTACATGCATGTGGCGGGCCCACACAATATCGTTGAAACATTCAACTTTTTATGAAACAAAAATTGTTTTAAGCTTATCTATGTCTTATTGTTGAAAAAAAGTTGCAACGTTTTTCTGATCAAACTTTTTCAAGTTAGAACTGAGATTTTTGTTATCAAGATGGTTGCTTTTGAGAAAAACATATCCTTTAGGAACTCAATTGGAAACATCGTCGACACTTTTTTTACTTCTTTCACATTTCGGATATACAAACATCTGTGAAAGTTTGATTAGAACAACATTGAAAGTAGCACATATGGCAAAACATAAATATATATAGAATACTCGGTGATCAAATTTGGAAGCTTATCTTTAGTGATGGCTTCTTTCTTTTAACACTAGTTAATCTGCTGTTTACATTATTCAAGACATCCGAAGACATTTTTCCCATTGGCAGCAATGCAAATAAGGTTGCTGATTGGGAATTTGTTCGATCTTATATGCCAAATTCATGTATTAGAAGTTAAAAATGTACTTTTAAAGCACGTCGGATAAAGTCTGGAGTGGGGCCAAATTTTAAGTATTCAGTAATAGGTTGTTTCACATATTTTGAGCATATTTTGAGTATGTGTTCTAGCTCAGAGCTAATTATAACTATAGGGCCTGTTATTTGTTAGTGAGTTGAACAAAAATGCTAGCGAGACTTGTTTGTATTATGGTAAGCGAATTTGCAAAATTGTTTCGCCTTAAACGTCTTATTTAAGGGAATAAATATTGAAAAATTCGCTAGCATTATGACAAGGAAGACTCTGAGCCCATTCATAAATGCAATATTGCGCAAGATGTGCTAAGCAGAGATCACAAATGCATCAATTTTCATCACTGCTAAGCAGAGATTTCAGAATCGTATTGCTTTTTAATTTCTTTTTGTTGAAAATGGGTGAAAGTACTACAGATAAGTAATGATTGAGAACAATCTATCATATTTAGTAATGGTTGAGAACAATGTATAATATTACTTATTAAAATGACAGCGATCGACGTAAATTCCATTTTTACGCAGTTGTTCGTAACACATCTGATATGTGCCTTGCAAGCGATGATTTGCAGGAAACTCTGAACTTCAATTTGCGCAGTACTTCCTGCTTTGCATTGCTTTGCTAACCTTGCATTTGTGAATGGGCCCTCTTTCTTCAGGTTTTTATTCGCTATTGTACCTTAAACGTCAAATGAAGGCAAAACGATTTTGAAAAATCAACCATAATACCAACAAATCACATTCGCAAGAGTTTTGCTTCGAAGCGCAACGATAATAGGCCCCTATGCCAAATGGAGTCATTCATTCACTTGATTTTTGAATGATGACTTATAAGCATCAATTATCAGTCATTTTAAAGTCATAAATTAATTTAGGCATTCAAAAGAGTGAAATCAAAAGATAATTCAATAGTGTGAATTTGCATTAATTTTTTTTTAAATCATTTTGAATTTATTTGAAGTTACTTGCAAACAGTTAAAGTTGTTTGCATTCCGTGCCGCAGAGGTTAGTGTGTTGGACTACTAATCTAAACGTCTCAAGTTCAAACCCCGCCGGGGCCAAGTAACATCTAAAAGTTTATCCACTGCCCTACCTTTTGTGAACGTCTGACAAACATCAAAGAGTATCAATTTTCATGATACTCTCACTTAAAGTATTTTGCATTAATATAAAGTCTATTGCGTTCATTTTAAGCCTCCTGCATTCAATTGTCTTTTAGCCAATCTCATTCAATCGAATTCTTTAAAGTTTTTTCAATTCAAACCGGCGAACCCCACAGGCTGACCAGTAGGGATGCAGTGAATTGGGAGGGTTATGATCGCTTTAGACCGGATTATAACCTCGTCGTTTGGCAAATTTTCAAAATCTGGAAAGGAATTTCGCCGCAACGCAAATCCATTATTGATTATTGTTTGATCGTCCTATTACGCACCGGTCAACTACGGTCGTTTCTATTCACGAATTCGCATGTAAACTTGCGACTTGCGGGACAGTTTCAAGATGTTAAATGCGTTGCATAGAAGGGATTTATGCAGTTAGTCACATTTAACGACAAGCGCTGTTTTTTGGGGGCGCTGCAGTGATATTCTTAGCCCGTGTCCGCGGGCACGATTTTAACTTCATAAGCATATGATTATGCTAAATACTAAGAATTTATGCTAATAAATGCATGGGACTGCCAAGAATGGAAATGGATGCTAAAGAATGCAATTGAATGCAAAATTACTTCAAAGAATTTCACTGACTGCACATTAATGGGAATTGATTAAAGCGTTAATTTGAATGCAGAAGTCTTGAAATGAATGAAAAATACTTCAAGTGAATGCAAAAGACTTCAAATAAATGCAAGTGAACTGAAATTCAATGCAGTCAATAAATGAACTGATTTTCAGGAAAATCATAAGAGTTAAACTGTAAAATGAATGCATTTCTAGTTGTAGCCCTGTTCTAGTTGTAGCAAAATTATCGAAAATGTCAAGCAAATGATCAATTTTAGACGATGGACTTTTTAATCGCTAGCAGTAAGATCGAGAACTTTCATAAGAATCTGTATACAAGCCGACATTTTTATCATTCGAAGTTTCCTCGAAGTCTCATTTCGTTCTAAAGGACTAGTTACATATGTAGAGATACTGAAATAGCTAAGTAGTGTTAAAAAAAGAGCTTACAACTATCACCGAAGCTTAACTTCCAGATTCGATCGATTACAGCGCAAATAATTGTTTACCGCATTTTTTAACAACCCGCAATTTTATCTTATTTCTCGATCGAATTCGTGTGAAATTATTTAAATATTTATAGTTCAAAAATAGCATTTTGGCTTATATATGCATTTTTTTAGTTATTTAAGTTGCGTTAATCAATAATAAAGAATTAATTATAACAATTTTGTGTACAAAATATTTGCTTCGATATTCAATCATTTACGCAAATAAATCAATGCAGTTGACAGATAACCGATGGTAGCGGTGAATATTGTTGAAACAAATTTTTTTCTGCTTAAATTACATTTTTCTATTTGAATATTGTTCTAAAAATAAATTAAAAATATTTTTCTTTTTCTTGAAGACAGTCTTTCGTTTGGAAAATGTGGAGACGTACTGCTACTGAGTAATAATATTAATCGTCTCGATCTTTTAATATTAATCTCACTGGAATTTTTGGCACCAACAAGAACTCAAATTCGGTTTCTATAGGCTTAAGGAAACTTATATCAAAAGCTAAAACCATCTGCGAATGTAAGTTTAAGAGTTAAAAAAAGAAAAACACAACTAAGCTACCCACCTTTGCTAAGAGCATGATTACTTCCATTTCAACAAAGCGTTTTCCCGGACAAGTACGCTTACCAATTCCAAATGGAACCACTATAGACGAACTTTCGATATTTATATTGAATGTGTCTTTTTCGATCCATCGTTCTGGTGTGAAATTCTGGGCATTTTTAAAGTTGCTATTTTTAAGACAGCTGATCATATTTTGACAGAGAACAACGGTCTGTAAGAGCATGAATATGAATAATTTCTTAAGTAGGGCATTTTTTTCAAATTTAAAACTAACTCCAGGTTTGAGATCATATCCCGACAGCTTGGTGTCTTCTTCGAGTATCCGAGCCAAGCAAAAGGCAGTAGGTTGCATGCGATAGGTCTCTTGCAGGCAAGCCTTGGTGAATATTGCATTGGTTATTGCATCTTGTAAAATTGCGGTGTTTTCATGCTGCTGGAATTCTGCGAAAATCCTCTCTGTCGCATCCTTATGACTAGTTACGAAATTAAGAACGAAGATGAGAGTGTTGGCCAACTGTAATTGATGAAACCGATCTAGGGTGCGGTAGTTAGGTTTATTTAAAGAATTACCGTCTCTATCCCAGCGGCAACAAAGTCAATTATGGCGGATTTCTTATCGCGAATATCAATATCTTTCAGCTGTAGGATACTGCGAAATATACTTTTCACATCCTCGTCCTGGTTATTGCCGTCTTCATCATCTTGAAGAGCCTGTTCGACCATCTCTGAAATCATGCTAATAAAAGATTACAGCCTCACATGGTTGATTTAACTTTTCACAAGCTTACTCGTAGACGATCTCTTCGCTTTTAGAGAACTTTGCGTACGTTCGTGTCGGAATATACTTCCAAAGCCCAAATCCGTAATAAGAATCTCGCTGTGATACGAACAGTTGCTTAACCGCACCCGCTAGCAACTTGATTTTTTCCGGTTGTTCCAAATCGTTTGACAAGAAGCCCATTCGACGGCCCAGCATTAATGTGCAGACCGCTTCTAGTCCCATCAAGTTTGAAATATCTTCAAAATGTTCGACTTCACACGTGTCCGAGTTTCTTCTGTGACGAAGCAGATCTATAAAGTCATCACAAACAGAGTTCAGAGAGGGTAAAAAGTTCTGTAAGATTTTTGGAGAGGTTATGTGTGACGTGAGCGATGATCGCAATTTGTGCCAAGTTGGTCCTTGTCTAGAAAATAAGAATAATTATTCCGTATGCCAGTTAAAGCGAAAGGCTCACTCATTTGTGATTCCAACGCTGGCGTAACGATCTGGTCTAGATTTTCTATAGTAGACGACTATCTCAGTTGGCGGTCGAAATGGATACTTGCTCGGATATTTTAAAACTTTCTCAATGTCATTTTTATCGAATAAGTGTACTATTGGCACTCCTCCTGGTGTTACCTCCAACACTATAGGACCATAGTGTTCGTTCATTTCTAGAAAAGTGTAAACGTTAAGTAACTCGGGTGTAAGTTGAAGTAGAAAAAAAACTCACCTTTATAAGCTTCGTGCAGTTGGGATATCTTGTACTGCCCCAGTAAAAACGTCCATTTCGTTCCGAAAAATGGAACCGGATATGGTCCTGGTATGTCCCAAATGGTTTTAGTCACTGGCACTAGTTTACTACATCTGTTGCCAAGCGGAAATTGCTTTACCAAACTCGATTGCAATTTATGAAAATTGTAGTTGAAGTATACCGCCAGCGCAATTATCATCGATATGAGTATAATAAAAGCCATCTTCGTTCGTTAGTTAAACTGGTCACATTACAAGTTACTCAATTGAATATTAACTTCTGCTCCACCGGCTAACTAACTTATCAGCAACTGTCTACAACCTCCAAAAGCTGCCACAAACTAAGTTTTACGATAGTATTTTGCACATCAACTTCCCAAAAAAATTATTCACTTACTGGCTGGTATATTGGCCATAGATTTATAGTAACATAGGCGTTTCTGTTTATATCTATATGAGGAGATATACAAATGTATAGGTTAAATAAAAATCTAAACAAAAATATTAATTACCGCGTATATATCGTCTAACCGGTATTTTGATAATTTTCGCTACGTTACTAAGGCCATGAGCACGTATAATATGTAGGTATATCATCTGCATGTGCGATGTTGGCAGTTTGAATGAATATTATATTTTACACCGCAGTAGCTTAGAAAAGGATTTTTTTTCGTCTGTAAGGTCTTGTCTCGAATAATAATACAAACGCCTTGTGGTAATCTGAAGCGACTGTTAGCAGACACAAGTGACACAATTAAAAATCAACATAGACTTTTCGATAATGTTTAGATTAAAGAAATTTAAGTTGAACTCGAACTTGAAACTTTTGGCGATGTGACGCATCAAGAGAAGGAACACAAATTTGTGCTGTCGACAAGATAGATATATCTACATTTTTATGGATCTTTATTTACACTCAGTGTCTCGGCTGAGCTATCGGATATAAATTAGTGAGATCCAAATTGTATCACAATTGTGACGTCGAGTGTTCGGTAACATTGTAAAAGGGAAAACTGAGATTAAAAGAGATAACCGCACTTAACACAAGACGTATTCATGAGATAGATTTCAATGACAAGGTCACTGTTATAAATACCGTGAAGATAGGAAGGCGAAGGTCAAGTATTTTGTTTTAGATGTTGATGTTACTGTGTTGAATTGAATTTAAAATTGCAAAGAAACAAACATTTCTAAAATTTCATTTCAGATTAAATAACCGTTTTCAAAATTGCTCGAACTCTAATTAAAATTTTTATGTTTCGAACTTGAAAACGCCATCAACCACGTAGCTATCTAAAAATCATAGCGTCTTTTATATAAACATAAAGAAGCACTTCAATATTTATTTTACTACCCTGAATGCAAAACTCTTCGAGTGATGTTCGGTCCCGTTTGCGTTGACGGGCTTTGGAGGATTAGATTCGACTAAAATGGCTAAGACATGTTGAGCGAATGGACACCAACGCTCCGGCCGGAAGAGTCTTCGATCCAACCCGGAGGGACAACGCAGTAGAGGAAGACCTCGCCTTAGGTGGCGCGCGGAAGTGGAAGGGGGCTCAACCAACTTGGAGTGCGCAACTGGAGGCAGTTAGCCAAAGATCGTGCTAACTAGAGAGGGGTATTGGTTGAGGCCCAGGTCCACCCTGGACTGTAGCGCCACCAAAGTATGTAAGTACGCTGATAATAGGTCCGTTCGCGTACTTTATGTGTAGAAAAATGAAAAGTGTCAAATCTCCAAAATCGAGAGAGAATCCTCTCATTTCAAAGAAAAGTACGCGAACGCTTTTGTGTAAAAAGATGAAAAACGTCTTAGTTTGGCTTGAAAAGAAGCAGCAGCTGTTTTTTTTTGCTGATGGCAAACTCATAAGATTTCATCATTAGACAGTTTTCATTTTCTTACCAGCTGAAATTCTGTGGGAAGAAAAATGAACGAAAGTACATTTTTCTTTCGTTCATCTTTTTACCATTTTCTCAGTACCTACGTGAACGCGTTTGTGTAGTTTTACACGAAAGTTTATATACATTTACGTTTGCATATGAGTTCGCGAACAGACCCTTATTGTTAAAGTTCAAGGGTAAATCTGTTACACACCGTACGACAGTTGATGTCAGTGAAAATCTCTGATGAGCGATCGCATTTTTGAATGCGAAAATTTAATTTTCTTTGCGGATGTCCAGCTTTAGCCAACACTAGACATCGCATACTAGGCAAACTTTTGATGACTTTTCGGGCATCTCAGGCAGTCCATTAACTTCCTTAACACCACAGGTTGACTGTGAATCTTTCCTATTTGTAGGTATCGTGAGTTGAGCTCTCAAAACGGCGCTTAACCGCTAATTGCGTGTTCCTGGTAGAAATCCGGGTACCAGCCACTTTACCTACCAATCTAAAACAAAATACCCGAGGTACATTGTAAACAGTTGAGACATTTTTTGAAGATAGATAGATAAATTCGATTTATTAATTCTTTAATATATATATACTTATTTTTACTTTACAGCGTAGCTATAATCAGAATTTAAGGGATTATAGCCCTCCAACTTATTTGCATCCCTACTGGTTCGCAGGTCCGCCCCGGATCACTTTATAACTGAGGCCAATCAAGCTTTTTAAGCATTTTACAAAATTATTATTTTTTTCTTGGTGTGTGGCAGCTATTGTTTTTCATCTATATTTCACCTTGGCGGATCCTCAATTAAGGAACGAGGTCAACCTTTGTAGTGTGAGATTTCGAACCGCCCATATTATATAACCTTTCTATCTTAGGTGGACAAGTGGTAACACTTGCCTAGCGACAAAACAGATTTGGCTAAAGCTGGATCTGAAACGCTCTAAGTGTTTGGTATCTCGGAACAGACTGCACATTGGTGCTACTTTTGATGTAATCACCGGACACTGTCTCATAGGCAAGCATGCAACAAGGCTTGGTGTCTGTACAATTGATTTCTGCAGAAGCTGCTTGGACGAGGAGGAGGAGGAGACTATTCTCCACCTTCTCTCTCTCAAAGACGAAAACTCCATTTAGGATCTTTCTTTTACAATGATCTCAACGATCTCATAAACATCGACATTAAAAGTCTTTCAAGCTTTATCAAAAGCTCCAACTGGCTCAACGAGTAGGAAGAAAATAGACCCGTGTGGTATCACAATAGACATTTTTATTGGTCTAAGTGTGTCCGCTTTTGCCGACTGATATTATAACCTAACATAAACCTTTTGTTTTTGGTTCAAGCGGTACTTTATGTATAGATGGGAATGGGTATCGTTTTAGTCCAAAAAAAACAGAATACAGCCCGTTCCCTGATCCACTCCGACCTATTCCAGGCATTTATATGAATGGAAGAGTGATTCCCAGGTGAATGATGAATTGGCGGGAAAACTCAGCCATCTCCCCCCCCCCCAAATCGGGGAGACATGTCGATATTTTTTGACGTCGAACCGGTGAAACCCACAGGCGGGCCAGTAAGGATGCAGTGAAGTGGGAGGGTTATGATCCATTAAGTCCAGATCATGACCTCTTCATTAAAGAAAAGAAGGTGTGTCGTTTCCTCTTAAGGGGCCCTTACACGGTCAATCGGTCGACATCATGCATCGTGTATGTGTGGATTGACGCTACCCCTTACACAGTTCAATCGATTGACGTGAAATTTTTAGTTTTTGTGAGTTTTCCTGGTGTACGGATGTGCGATGAGTGAAACGGATGATTTTATTGCATATATTGCTCTTGCAATATTTTCTTGAATTCTACAGCGAGATGCACACAGAGATTCGCTGTCTGTAATGAAACTAATTTCATTAAAATACCAAAGAGTTGGTTAACTGAAATTATCAACACCGGATCCGCTTTTGTTTAATTCATTTAAACGTTTTAGCTCGCGCCGAAAATTCGTTCTCAACGTATTTATTTTTCTGGTGACATCCGCTTTTGTGCATCAGGATACTTTTCTTAATACTTTTGCAGTACAACTTAATATTGTTGCATTTTTTTATTTCGGTCGCTATAATCTGCCTTTGACATCCCATAAACTCGGTAATAACCGATACGTTTCAATTAATTCAGATACAAATGCTCGGTCTTCATCGTCCTTCAGTTTTCCGCACATGTTTTCGCTTCCGCGACACAAAACACAATGAAGTAATTACGTCAATCCAACCCTTACACGTATCAATCGGCATGATTTGCTTTGATTTTCGTCAATCAGACTTCACCAAATGTGTGTGACTCATACAGATACATTTTCACAAACACAATTTGGTGATTGATATCATTCCATTGACCGTGTAATGGCCCCTTTACAAATTGATTTCTTTCATTCAAAATGTAAGAAATTCCGAGAAGATTTGCAAATTATTAACTTTAGCAAAACAATAAATTGGTTACTGTCTTGTACTACTAGCCCTGCGGCTAATAAGAATACAGTATGCACACCTATCCCTCGAATTGCACAGTACTTGAACAACACGGTTTCGCTTTTACACAATTTTCCTTTTAATTTGTTATATAATTTGCTCTGCCGTGGTTCTCGAATTTAAAAAAAAAAACATTTTGCACGGCTTGCATTTGTTTTTTTTGTAGCCGTGTAGCTTAAGGGATAATATTGTTCTATAACGTTATACGAACACGTCTCAAATTACTTCACGTCAAAACATCAAAAAATAATTGTAGCACTTATGGTTCAGGCTATAAAGATAAAGCCTCCAAAGCAAATTTATTACGCAGCCAACATTGGCTGCAAGTCGTTAGGCAGACATGCAGTGATTCACAGAAAATCGCACTAAGCATGTGCCTAAATCCTATACGTGAGTAAAATGGTGATCACACTGAGCTTCTTCATTGATTTGTGACGGTGAGAGGGGGTACTTGAGAAAGACGTGTGGGTGTCTGAACAAATAAATAAATAAAAAAAACAAAAGCTAAAGGAAAAACAAAATCCAAAACAATTTAAAAGTCGGTCGGGAGTTGTTTTTCTAGAATAAAAAGTAATACAATTTAATAAAATAATTTTATTTTAAAACTTAACATGATTGCAATGATATGACAGGTGAGTGCTCATGTTTGCTTCACAAACAACTCAGAACGCGGGGTTCAGAGCATACTCACACTCTGTTTTATTTAACGTACTCTGTTCTGTCGAACTAAAAAAAGATTACACCTTCAACCGTATAAATAAATGCGAATTAAGGGTGAATTATTTTTAATCAATGAATTAACTGAGAATAATATAATAATAATAATGTTTTTTTGAAGTTAATTGTCTTTGATAAACGTGCAAACAACTAATTCACGGAAGTTGCTGAATTAACGAGTATAATTAAGTTAAAATATAACAGACCGATTTTTTGACAGCAGACAGTGAATCTTTGAACCAAATGGTGTGTTGGGTATGGTATCTCCATACAACTATTACTTAACGACAATTAGCTAATGCATGGACATAACTTTTAATTATTGAGTCGTGAATTAACTTTTAATCCACATTTTAGTTAATTTGTGAATTAGAGGCAAATTATGTAATCTTTATGCTTGGGTGTTACTTATTTTGATTGAGTTAATTCACATTCAAACATTCCCCTTCTTTGATAAGTCACGAAAAACACCAAAAGGAATAGAAGCTAAGCGGGGAGCCTTTATCATAAGAGTAACAAACAACATTTTCAGCCTTTATGACAAAAATTCCCAAAGGCGAAGCAATGTGACAATCGACGAGAAAAAAGTGTATTGCAGATTCTTTCCCGTGCATTCTTAGGTAAAAAAAACAAACGCCTGATCAATGAACTTTTTTTTTTTTTTTGGAATTCCAAATCCCAGAGCATTCAGACTCAGTAACGGTCCATTGTACTACCAGGCAGAAATCCTCCTTTTGGTGTAGAGGCATGTGATTGGGTGGTGTATGTTGTTGTTCTCCATGGGGATTGAACTTGCACCGCACGGGTCACAAGCCAACACACTAACCTCTTACTTTTTACTTACTTACTTTACTATCTGTTTGCCAGCAGAATGTTGACTTTTTTAAAAGCCAGTTAAATATAAGATTAAATTATTGTCAGAATGGAAAACCTACAACCTACAACGATCTTATATAAAATATACATTTTAACCATTCTCCCACAAAACTTATACAATGTATATAAGACATGTATTAGAAATTTTCAATACCCCGTTTCCGGAAGTGATTACAGTTCACTGACATCAGTATCACTTGCACTCTGTCTAAGTAGTTGCAAAATTTTACAAGCGCACAAATTTAGTATTTGTTTTCTTGTTGTGCAATGATATCACATTTGCAATTACGCACCCAATAAACAACTAACAACAACAGACAAGATGCGGAAAAACACAACACCAATCGAAAGTAATCCAAAGAAATCTAATTAAAATTAACCATTGAATTATTTATTGTACTCTGTCGATTGTTCTTCAAATGGTCTTAGCCTGAAGAATCACACAAAACCTGCTCTTCATAAAACTATCTGCTTCTAACGATTCTATTATAGGTGCAATGAACTCGGTTTATTCAAATGGCATAACTTTATTAGTTTCGAGAACACACAAACAAAATATCTATCGCAAAAAAGGAAAGAACAAATAATTTAATTAGGTGTTAATATTCGGAATTCGCACTACAGCAAGAATGACAATAATGAGAAATACCTTGCGAATTTAATTTGCGTATTAATTTTTAAATAGATACCGAACAAAACTTGTCTGTCATGCCTATGGTGAGGGACAAGAACAAGAACAAAAGAATCAGAAACATGTTACGCAATGCGGTAGTCACCTTATTTGTGTTCCACGTCCTTAAAGTCGTAAGATGTAAACAAACTCTGGACACATGCCCAACACTTTACTTTGCAATTTTTTTTTTTTTTTTTTGCGAAAATTATTTTTGCACCGCTACAACAACAAATGATCAACAAATAAAATGCAACCGAGCTGTGATCGCTTTTCAAGTTGAATGTCAATAAAGCCGCGCCGCAACACACAATCACAACCCGCGCCGCGCTCTAATAGACGCCACCGACCGAATGTGAGCAGCAGCTTTGCTGGGAACGAGAGAAAGAAACAATTACATATAATAGTAATCGTACACTTTTCCGCCTCGCGATTGGTGTGCCGATGCCGAACGAACACCACCGCTCAAGTATTGTGTTCAGTTGTAGCATTAGTGATCGCAGAGAACCACCAGGCACCTTCCAGCAGCATCAAAACCGAACCCCCTGATAACATACTGCTCGTGTATAGTCGCAGTCGCCTGGTACTTAGCAATGACCACTGCTTAGCTGCTGGCTGATTAACTCCTGCCTGAAACAAAACGCAAATTCACGACGATCGCGTCACAAGCACAAGAGATTACGACAACCAGCTATAACGAGATATACCAAAGAACACATACAACAACAAGAAAACTCAGAGCGCGAGAGAAACTCTCGTTATCGGCATAGGAAATGGAAAACGGCAAACTAACAAACTATGACCACGACGAGGACTCTTTCAAGCCAGCGCGGAAGACAACCGAACGATAAACTATTGAGATATGAAAACAAGGGAGACTGTGGATGGATGAAGATAAATCTGGTTGTTGTATCTGATCTAATGGGTAAAAGTACATCGATTGAAGAGATACCTTAGACACGCTTCAATTTTCGGGATCAGAACCGATGGCAAAAACTAGTTAGGTTAGTCCGACTGGCGGCCGGCAGGTCAGCTGACTAAGTAATATTTTCAAGGTGATTTTTCAATTTTATATCCGCATATTTGCGCTTGTGATTTTAATTCTTTGTCCTATCTGCGGATTATGATGTCGTTTTCATTTTTTGCGCACGACCATCGCCCTTCGCGATCAATTTGATTTGATTGAAATACGTTGATTAATCCAAGTTGTGTTGTGTTGTTTTTCTTCTCTTTTTGTTGCTGTTGCTGTTTTCTTTGTACATACATAATGCTTCGTAATCGCAACTCATACCCCACAACTGAATGCAAATGCACACTTCATATAACCACACTGACGGGGTTGATAATGACACCGCGAGGATGATAATGACGCAAGGAGATCGAAAGTGCTGGCTACAACACAAAAATCAACTGGCTCTGGCTTGCGTGAATAAATTGGTTCGATCATCGCGTGCACTCTTGTAGAGATGACGATTACCCATATTTTTTTGTTGCTTCTTCTTGTTGACTCAGTGATGCGGTGCTATTCTGGTACGATCGTTGTGATGTAATTTTAAAGAATGTATTTTTTTTACAGGCTAGGGTCATGTGTGATTGTCGAGTGGGGATAAGTTTTTTTTTTTTTTTTTTTTTTAATCGGAAAATTCATAATCATAAGCCATTGCCTTGCATATTACCATTGCCAGTCTATATGGCGTAAATGTTTAGCTATGTAGGTATTATCACTATATGAACAAAAAGCTCTTGTGGAAATTTATAGGTTCCGATACCAAATTCATCGACCACATACCATTGAATACATGCTTGCATATTGGACAGTGTCCTGTGATGACACCTATAGTAGAGCTAATGTGCAGTCGGTTGAGTGAGATATAACACTAAGAGCTAGAGCTGTGTCAATCGTGATTGTTTCGATCTTTTTGACCCGATCACAATAAAGTATTGGTGATTGCAATCACAATGCCCGAAGTCAATCGTTCATCGAGTCAATACTTTTGTTCTGTTCTGACTAACTCATTTCTTTATTACTGATTTCTTATGTACTGAACCAATAAATGTGTTAATATATCAAAATATTTTTATTTATTTCGGCTTATTTCGTTTTACCAACACACAAAAATATCGCTTCTGTGCAATAACCTCCATTTCCTAATTATTCAAAGGCGTTTTGGTATCTATATATACAATCTGCAGTTTGTTGTTATTGAGTGTATTCACTCTTACAATCCATTCGAATGTATCTGTCTCTATCGAAACTAAATTGAACGAATGATGATTGGGGTTTTTGATTGTATTGAAATTGAATGGAGCAATACAATACTCCCATGTCCCATCTGTCATTGATTGATTGAATGATTGATTGAAATGACCGAATCATTTTTTCAACCAATACTTGAACGATTCGATCATTCAATTTGAACGATTGACACAGCTCTACTAAGAGCGTCGCAGGTCCAGCTTTGGCCAGATATACTTAGTCGCTAGCAGTGGCGTGGCGTGGAAAATGTTAAATGGTAAGTCGGAAAAATATGCACCTGCAAACGCTTTCTGAAATTATATTGTGTACTGCAAATCGCATAGATGTAAAGCAATTCAAGCCAATTTTTTATACTTCAAGTCATTTTAGCTTAAATTTACAATGAACCTAAAGTATAATAAAAGTGGCTTCGAAAGAAACCTTTTTGGCAGATGCAAATGCTGTACCTTAAAGAAAATTGATAGTAAGTAATAAAAAAAGGAACTTCATAAATCACGGTTTGTTTAATAAATAAATACATAAATAAAAATTTAAATTAAAAAGCTTCACGCATAATATTTACAAAAATGTATAGATATAGATAATATATAAAAATATTTTAATATATAAAAATATTTTAAAAATAGTTTTTGTACAAAGTTAAAAAGAGAAAATATTAATGATTAATATTTTTTAAAAATTTTTAAAACAGTAGAATTTGGAAAAAAATGTGAAAAGTTTTGTTAAATATTTTTTTTTATTTGTACTCTAAGTCTATTCTTCTACCTTTTTTCACGTATTCTGCAAGAACTCTTTCATACAAGTTAGGCATACTTTTTATTTTTAAAAGGAGTCGCTTTTCTATGGATAAAAGTGCTAAATCAGAAAGCCTGTCTTCTCCTTGAGAATTTCTCAAATATGTATGAACTCTTTTCAGAGTGGAAAAAGATCTCTCCACGGAAGCAACAGTCATTGGTAGTGTTAAAAATAGTCCACTTAATTTTAAGATTTGGGGAAATGTTTCACACAGTATTTCACTTCTTAAATGTTTATAGAGGGATAAAACGTCAAGTGGTTGAAGTGAAGACGTAGTATAGAGAACTTTCAGCTCATTTTTTAAACCTGCAAAATCGAAAATTCCAGAGAAAAAGTTAATCACCGAAGATATTTTATCATCTGGGCTTGACTGAGCAAAACGACTGTATTTTGATTTATTGAGTAAATCCAAAAAAATTAAATCCGTGAAAGATTTATATCGTGTCTTAATTTGAGATATAATATTGTCCTTTATTTCTACAAAAAGGCGCTTATAGTGAGTCTTTAAATCAAAATCAAGTAATCGGCGTTTCCGTGGAGGTTCAGCACAATCATTTATACTTTCAAAAATTAAATCAAATTTGTTTAGAAACTCAGTAGAAAGCCAAGACTCAAAACACTCGATTTCTCGTAACAGTAACTTCAACATCTGTTTGTTTATTTTGTATTAAATTAAACAATACATCGGTTTTAGCAAATATTTCGGAAACCGCGTGCAGTAAAAAGCAAAAATCTTTCCCTTCTAACTTAAGCAATAAACTTTCGGCCATTGAAAGTGCGTCAGTGTCCCATTCTTTTGGATGGTCTAATATTTGCTTAAAAGTTTCAATAATATCTAATCTACAGTTAAAAATAACGTTAACTATTCGGGAATGGTAATGCCAGCGAGTTTCTGATACTCCCGGCATGCGTCTGTTTGCTATTTGTTTTAAAATATTTGAACGTTTAGTTGATTTATTAAAGAGGCGTACTATTGTGTTTCTATTGCCAAAAATAAGCCATTGGACAAGCATCCAGGACTTTTTTTTTAACACCACCTACTTCCTGACATAACCGCGGCCCCATCGTAAGATTGCCCAACTAATTTCTCCTTGCAACCGTATACATCAAGTATATTGCAAATGTGTTTTGAGAGCTCATCGGCATTTCGACTCTCACTCACGTCAAAAAACCCAAGAAACCTTTCCTCTACTCCTTCCTCCGATAAGTAACGCAAAACGGCACTAAGTTGCTCCCTATGGCTCATGTCTGGTGTTTCATCAATCATGATGGACACAAATCGCGTTTCACTTATTTCTACTTTAATTTCGCATTTGATCACTGCGGCTATACTTTGTATTAAATCGTTTTGGATGTCATTTGATAGACCCGAAAAAACCGGATTACGTGCACTTGAACACTGTTCCAAATGAGAGTCCATTAACTGGTCATACTTAGATAAGTATAAAAGTGTTTCGACATAATTGCCACGATTATTAGAATCTGGCTTTTCATTATGACCCCGAAATGCTTGTTCCTGTTTGCCTAAAAGAACTACCGTATCTATAAAACGTTCCATTAGTTTACGGTTTCTATCAACTTTTTTGTTGTGAGCTACAAAGGAATTACCTAACGAGGTTTCAATACGATCAGTACCGAATTCGTGCAAAGATAAACATCTACGAATGTGTTTTTCCGTCTTGACATGTTTATTTGCCGAATTAATTAAATTGTTTATGTCTGCGTAGCCCGTGCGACTCCAAACACTAGGAGAATTAGAAAAAAGGAGACAAGGAAAACAAAACATTTTATTGAGCTTACAACTACCAGTCAACCAAGTATATTTTTGATATATGGATGCGTTGAAATGCGAAACAAAACCATCCTTGCGCTTATAATCTATTTTCATAGAAGGAGTAGAGCGCCCTATCTCTATAACTTTTTTTTTAAGAAAACTCAACTTACAAAAATAATTTTCTTCTTCCAAAAGCAAATCTACTAAACAACAATTTACTGTTAATAATGCCATTTTCTCCTTTGCTGAATCTAACTGAAAACAAAACAATTTAAACTTTTCACACTTCTCACACTTTTCACTGTTTTCGATCACTTTAAATAATTATATATTGCACAACAATAATTCCACTCAATATTACTTTAAGTTACACATCGCAGTCTGCTTCACAACTGAATTTTTCAAACAGAACTCACCTCAGCTACGAGTACATACAAAACTCGCCAAATAAGTCGCTGAAAAGCGGGTTACATTTTTGCATAAGGAAGCGTGTATCAAACAGAGAGGAGTCAAACGCGGTGAACGATAAGTGTAAAACAAGGAAAGAAACGCGAAAATTCCCGGGTTACTATGCTTTGTTTTGCTATCGCTTTGCTTATGGGGTATGGAGAGGAGTATGTGATGTTGGAGAATAGGCATGCAATGGTGTGAGTATTTGTGTGCGTAGAGCAGTAGAACGATATGAGAGAAAGTGAATAGCAGGTGGTGGGTTGGTAGAATTTGTTGCTTGCAAGTGCAGGTGTAGGAAACATACAAATCTTATGTTTATATACACACATTAAGATGCATGTTGCTTGTTGGATTGAAACATTGTTGAAAGGTAGAATTTTAAAAGGTAACCCGGCGTGAATCGAGTTATATCGGCGCCTCGCCACTGGTCGCTAGACATGTAGTACTACTTGTCCATCCAAGGTTTGTTCTCTAGATTGCGAGTAACTTAAACATAAGTTTACATGTAGCGATGGGTATACCTAGCTTTGTCAGGTATAAAAGGCAGTGTGGTTCCCTTTTTGTCGAGTTCATCTGCCCTACAGTTTCCTGGAATGTCTATGCCCCGGCACCCAACAGAGGTAAATGTTGAACTGCTCCGCCATCTCATTAAGAGATGATTGGCAGTCTAGGGCTACGATGGAGTTTAAAGAGACTGAATCCATGGAATTTATCGCATCTTGTCTATCCGAGAAGGTACGGATGCCCTTAGTGGATATCACATTTCCTTTCAGCCACGACAAGACTTCTTTTGTCGCCATAATTTCCCCCTGGAACACGCTACAATGGTTAGGAAGACGGAAAGAGAGACTAATATTTAGTCTTTCTCAGTCACCTACCCCATCACTAGTTGTTGGTCCATCGGAAAACAAACCAGGCAGCTGTTTGCCTGCTGAAAATGTCGAGGGGTGTCAGATGAAGTAGAATGTCTATTGTCTAGTGCGGCGGAGGGAGTTGTATGGGGTGCTCCGCTAATGCGCAGACAAGCTGTACGTTGGACCTTGTCCATCTAAACACGAATTATCGTTTTATCCAAAGCAGTCCACCAGACATCCACCCCGTATGTTAGAATTGGTCTAAGGACCGATACATATAGCTAGTGAGTGATGCGGGGTTGTAAGCCCTAGTTGTTTCCAATAACTACTCTTTGAGCTGTACCAAGATGTGGATGTAGTCCAAAAAATATGTCGACGACATTAGCTCGCCAACATCGAGTGAATGGGCAATAATGTTCCAGCAAAGATGATTTTCGACTCCCAGCCTACAGATTCCAGATGATAAGGAAGACCGAACCTCCGTTTTAAAGACCAAGCTATCGCGGATGCCACAGCGCTTAGTCTGGACAACTGGCAGCACTCCCTGGATCATAGAGTATTCACGGGTCGGGAGCGTGAAAAATGTTTCGAGGAATTTGTGTGAAGTCGGCCATTCATATAAAATCACTGGCCACAAGCAAGTATAAAGGGTCTTGTTGCAAAGTGTGCGAGAAGCCAACCCCCTGAACATTATAAAGGGTCTTTCATTAAGGACTTGAAAACTTCTTTTTTAAATAAAATGAAAACTATGTACTTGAGATATCTGAAAAAAAATATATTAGATTGAAATACTATCAAAACATTTATAGAATTCCACTTCGTTCATATGTCCACCACGGGAACGTAGCGGTCGATACGTTTAACCCAATTTTCGGTGACTCGGCCGCACATTTCTCGTTCAATATTTTGGCTCTGTCTTCCACTAACGTCCCCGGCTTGTTGGCATAGACCAAAAAACAAGTCTAGAGGCGTTAGGTTAGGACAGAGGCCGACACACTTAGCCAATGACAGGCCCATTGTGATACCATACGGATGTATCATCCTCCTACTCGTTGAACCAGTTGGAGCTTTTGATGAAGCTTGACAGACTTTTTATGTCGGTGTTAATGAGACCGTTAAGATCATTGTAAAAGAAGGATCCTAAATGGAGTTTACGTCTTTGAGAGAGAGCAAGGCACGTGCAGAGAAGGTGGAGAATCGTCTCCTCCTCTTCCTCGTCCGGATACAGCTTCTTTAGAAATCATTTGTGTGGACGCCAAGTCTTGTTGCATGTCTGCCTATGAGACAGTGTCCGGTGATCACACCAATTATAGCACCAATGTGAAGTCTGTATAGAGATATCAAACATTTAGAGCGTTTCAGATCCAGCTTTGGCCAAATCTGTGCCACTGTGTTGCCACTTGTCCACCTAAGGTTACAATTCTCTAGAGGCGTTAAATCAAACGATCTCGGCGGCCAATAGACGGGTCCGTTTCTCGAGATAACACGTTCACCGAACTGAGACTTCAATAACTCGATTGTTGCATCCGCTGTGTTGCTTGTGGCACCGTCTTGTTGTAACCACAGATGTCCAATTCATGCAATTGCTCAAAGAAATAAAGTTCCAACATGTCTCTGTAGCGAATACCATTTACCGTAACATGACGGCCATTTTCATCGACGAAAAAAAACGGCACGGCATGAAAACCGCACCAAACAGTGACTTTTTGCGGATGAAGTGCTGTTTCATGAAGCACATTAGGGTTCTCACCTGTCCGGTAACCCATATTTTGCTTATTGACGAAGCCGTTTAACCAAAAATGCGCTTCATCGCTAAAGATGATTTTGCGATGAAATTCTTAATTTTCTTCCATCATGTCCAGAGCCAAATTCATATGATTAAGTGGTTTCAGTTCTTGAATTGTTCAGGGTCTAGGCCAAGATCCTTGCGCAAAATTCGCCATAATTTGGTCTGGGCGAGGCCCAATTCTTAAGAACGCCGTGAAATTGACTGATTTCGCTGGTTTGCGACGGACACCTCTACGGCAGCAATATTCTCCACACCTCGGGCAAAACGTAGCCTCGCTGGCACGGCAACATCAAGCAGCGAATATTCTGAGTCAAATTTGTTCACTAGACTATGCGTTGCTTGTCTACTGGGACGAGAATTACGGCCGAAAATTGGCGTTAACGCTCCTAAAGTTGCGATTACCGTCTCTGAATTTCGGTAGTAAATTTTAATTATTTGTAAACGTTGTTCCTTCGTGTACTTCACTTTGATAAAAATGTTGATTTTACTGAACATTTTGACATTGACAGTTTGGTAATCGGTTTAAGGGTGCGTTCGCACTGAAAGTTTGAAGTTGTCAGATCGCTAATGAAAGACCCATGGCAGCGACAAAGCAAAACTGGTTCCACTCAAGGCTTACAAATTGCATTTTCTTGAAATCTATCGATTGTTCCACAGATTCAATTGAATGAGCAATCTAAGAAAAACCCCTTATCCAATATTGAAAATCTCTTTCAAAGGAACTAACAATGCTTAAGTAGCAAAGACGTCAATGAACCGCGAGGCCGAGCCGATTAGTGATGCGGAAACATGGTTGAACCCAAAGCATGGCGAAGTGAACTTTTACACCACCCAGTTCTTGACCGGGCAAAAAAGAAAGTACACATTGTAACTACGGGGACTCTTCTGGAGACGTCGCCTTGCGTGCATTCTTTGTCTGCATTATAGGTGGACAAAAGAAAGAAGTAGGTTGGAGTTGCAAATAGGCGATTTTACCCTAGAAAATGCATTATGGTTGGGCACATCGACACTTGAAACAAAGTATCGTGTTTCATAAAAACGGTATTGAAAGCGAACAAAATTAGAGGAAGAAGCGAATATACCCTCAAAAACATATATATAGCCGATGGAGGCTTAAAATAGCGGCGCCATCCTGAAGTAATGTGAAGAGCAGTTCCGGGGCATATCTCGCCTTGGAAATGAGAGTTGTTAGCCGGTATGAGTCTGACGCATCGGTAAATGCTTGGGCCTAAACTCCCGACGGTACTTGAGGAATTTTTCTTTTCTAAAAAAAAAGTTCCCAAATGTAGCCTAAAACTGAGCAAAGACATACAGACAATACAGCGAAATACCTTTAACTCCTTTATAAAGCCGATTCAAAGAAAACAAATTCACAACACCATATTTGCTTTTTTCCTTTTATCAACTAAACAAAACGTTAAGGCTCGTATTACATTTTTACCCAACGTAACGTATTTTTCTACACACACCAGCGTTGATTTCTTTTGCAAAACAAAATGCTTGCATTATCATTTACTGGGCCCATCTAATCCAATTAATACCTATAATTATATTTGTATTCCACTGATATAATATTTTTAAATTTAACCTTGTGCTATATATAATATTCGCAAACCATTCGAACTTCTTATCAGCTAAGGTTGAGGTTGAACAACTGACCCATAATGCACAATATAATGCAACAAGTTACGAAGTCCTTATTTTGCTTTTTTGCTCATTGATTGACTTCATAATACAAATTCCGACTTGATGAAGTGTTTTGTTTTACCAATTTGATAAAAAAAAAATTGCCTCAAATTATAAATGCAAAAGTGTTAGTAAAAAATAAACATACAATTGCGAATGGCATACAAATAAAAAACATAACAAGTATTCGCAAAACTCTTTAATATCTTTCCGAACAGTAATTGTGCAAAAAAGATAATCAAACAATTAAAATATTTACGTAGCTGAATTTATAGGTAAACACATGTTATTTTATTGTACTCTGTCAAGGTCAGTCATGGTATCATCTTGCAGCTCGTGTATGAATTTGCATACACTGTCGTTCATAAGTTTCCGGACACTGCATACACTGTCGTTTATAAGTTTCCGGACAATACCCACATTTTGCAAGTTAAATAAACTTGGTCAATATTGAAGACGTAGAAATGAAAAAATATTAATTACAAAATGAAATGAGAAATAATAATAGATTTACTACGCACTATCTCTACATAAGTAAGATACTTTTGCCCTGGGCTTGTAGGGACTATGCTCTGGTGTTCAATTTGTAGTAGAAGTAGTTTTGTTTGGTACATTTGTACCATTATCTATTAACAATACCAAAATACAGTATGTAAATGGTGTTCAGAAATTCATAAATAAATAATAGTATTTTAGATTTTGTTATTTTTTGTTTTTAAATAATAGAAATGGCATTTAACTATCCATTTTCACTCCTCACTTAAAATTTCAGAACAGCAAGACAGCAATTTGCAAGCCTTTTTTTTCCTTTAAGGGAAGCGGGCGAAATGCATCGTGCACCATACGGAGGCCTTTTCGGTGTTGACCCATTGACCATCGCCGTGTGTCGGACTCGTTTAATATGTGTGCCAACATACCGACTAAAACTCCTCCATAACCCTTCTCGGTATCTGACCCACCCCCGGGACCGCTCTTTGCATTTTTTTTTTTTTTTTTTTTTTTCTAAAAAAAGGAATTCCAAATCTTAGAGAACTCAGACTCGGTAACGGTCCATTGTACTACCAGGCAGAATTCCTCCTTTTGGTGTAGAGGTTGTAATTATTCCCTTGCGGGATTAACTTACGGGTTCAACTGTAGCCCGATCATTTTCCTCGTCTCTTTTTTTTTTCTGAGAATATGTTCAGTGTAGCTAGAGACTTTTTACCAGTTCTCGTAAGTCGTAACTCTGTAGCATCTTCTCTACTATGTTCTCCGGTGTGATGGCGCCAATACTTATCTGAAGGACTTTGCGAAGGCCTTCCCATCTGCTGCAGGCGAAGAAGGTATGTTTCGCGTAATCGTCTAGCGAGCCTCCGTACTGGCAGGCTGGACTCTTTGTTTTGCCGATTTTGTGGAGGAAGGCATTGAAATATCCGTGTCCGGTGAGTAACGTATAGTAGTTAACCTCACCGTGTTTCCGGTCATTCCACTCAGCCACGTTCCTAATCAGCCTCGCTGTCCATCGTCCTCTGTTTTCCGAGCCCCAACGCTCTTGCCACTTCTGTTTCGTAATTTCCAAGCCTATTAGCGTAAACAGATTCAGGCACATTGGCAATAAATTTGCCTGGGTGAGTCTTCCCATAATGTCAATACCATAAAAGCCAACTTTTGACATTTACATTGCTGAAACCGAAAGACTTGCTATTCTCGGTGTTTGTTTTAATTTAAACCTCCATTGAAAGGACCATTCGACTTCGGTCGTCAAGAACACCGCAAAATGTCTAGGTAACTTCTATACAGAGAGACCTGTCTACATATTATAAGGCGCTCATTCGGCCTAAACAATACAATAGTTATGTCCGGTCTATAGAGTCTTTTCTTTATTTTCGCTTCTATTTTAATAATATTTTATGTCTGAAGTAATATGTGTGACCCCATATATATGCATTGGCGCATTGGCTCAGTGGTTTGTGTGTTGGAATACTAATCGAGGTTCTGCGGTTCAAATCACTCCGGCCCCAAGTAAAAGTTGGTGCCACTGCCACACTTCTTGCGGAATCTGACACACATCCAGGAGTATCAATTGTCATGAGGGGCTTCTCAGATTTGCCGTTAGGAACCGGCTTTTAGTTGTAGGTCTCTTCCACTTCGCACAAGCAAATGGTTGGAGAAGCTAGGTTTTAGGCCCTGTATGGGGATTTGCTAAAATGTCTTTTTTTTTTACTACATACTTTGAACAATTTCTCAATTTAGCCAAAGAGCCTATGTCAAATATTGCCCACAACACAATTAAAGTTGAGCCCATAATGGGTCAAAGTTCAAAGCAGTTCACCTTCCAGGTTGGAGGTTGTGTAACTTCCCTACTACTCGTATGTAAAATAAAACCATATTAATCATGCGAGAGAAACCAGCATCCGAAACGCCTGGGATCACTGAGGATGTAAGGCTGCAGTGTTTCAGGCAAAGACCGTCTACCGGTCGGAAGCTCGTTTAGAAGGTGCATAATTAATGCAGACCGTTGAATTATTATTAAAAAAACAGTTTGTGTGGAAACGTATGGACGAAAGTGCTCCTAAAATATGGTTAAAGAATATGGCCCATGTTCTGCATTCCACTTTTTGTGAATTTGCAAGGTAAAAGTGAAATTGTGTGTTCTACATTTCGATCGAAATGAATATTGTGAATTGGAGCAAATTTTTAGGGAGTTATTACGAACTGTTTAAGTGCGAATCCAGCATTTTTTCATTGAAAATTGGTAAAACTATTGCATCCATGTTGACTTAAAAGCAAACATTGTGTTTGTTTAGGATTTTGACAATTCGAAAGTGAATTCGAAAAAATCTAAAACGATCGAAATGCACAACACCAAATTCCATTCCGAGTGAAATTGAAAAGTGAATTGAATTCGATTTCGATCGAAATGCAGAACATGGGTGTACGTATACGAATATTGTTTCTTTCTTTTACTGCGACATTTTAACAATTGCTTACAAAAAAAAAACACAAATAAATGAACACTCTAAAATAAAAAAAAGTATATTTATATTTATTTACAAAAAAAAACACAAATAAATGAACACTCTAAAATAAAACGTAGCGTAATGTTATTTCAAATTTGTTTTCCGCCTAACAGTATGCAATGAAAAATGAATATGGACAAATGTGAATGAAACGTAACAAGATTTTCATCTAGATACCTACATCATTTCGTTTATAAATTTATTCTTCAGTATTTGTTGTATAAATTGACTTTATTTAAAAGTTAGTTAAGAGAAAGTTCTATTTAAATGCATTTGTGTGAGTATTATCAACCTGCTACAATTTTTTAACACCTGCACTAAATGATGAGCCTGTGGCAGCACTTTATGTGCCACCAAATTCCGCTCGTGATAACTGCCTGCTTTAAGCACTCCACGACACAGATCTGATAGTGTATTAAAAATAATGATCTTTTCTACCCGAGGTCAGGTCAATTCGATTTGAAGCATGCGTTTGACAAAATTCTCTCAAAAACAATAGAAACTTGAAAATGTTTTTTTTTTACGAATGTATTCTTAATCGAAACAAATTCATAAATAATACACACACAGTATGCATGTATGTGTGCCAAGAAACATTTGTACATTATATTCTAAGCAGCAGTTGAATGCCTCTGCCATAAAACCAGTTTACAATAAATCAAACAATAAAAGCCTCTTAACATCATCCTCATCGTCCAATTTCTTAAAAAGTACGTGTATCACCTCCCCAGTGCGAGAAATTATGTGCAAATATATGAAAAGATATAACAATAACTGTATTTAATACCCATATACTCTTTTAATAATATCTTCAACTTGGGAGCAATTAAAATTGCCCTGCGAAATGTGTTGTATGCTATAGGGCGAAGGGTTACCAAAGGAATTGTTCACAAAAGGGATGCATCCGTTGGTCCTCAGACTTGGCATCGAATTCGAAGGAGTGCCGCAATATGTCTTATAAAGATACAAAATATTTCGCCTTACACATATTTGTCTGTGTAATGGATGTATGTTTTTGCAAGTGGTTCATAAATTTACTTTACTACTTTAGTATTGAACGATTCGACAATGGGTTAAATAGGCACTTTTAGATCGCTTAAAAAAACGCACATAATATACATACGTACATGCATTAATATGTCATTTTGATTTATTCTAGTGAAGAAGTGATATTATTCTAAGCATTATGTATCTTTTGACTTGGGTCAGCCGTTTAATCCGCCTGTATAAGCTCCACAATAAATTAATAAATCATTTGAGAAATGCTTGCTAAACCAATCAAGAGGCTTTGTTAAATGTTTATTACCTTCGGTCGGGTCGGGGCAAAACTTGTATGTTTGTATGTACTCGTATATATTCCCTCCTTTTGAAATTTTATTGCACAAGTCAACCTTTGATGAGCAATCTTATCTGCAGAGTCATCAATCGCATATTTTGGGATGCCGGTGTTCTGAAGCGTTTTTTTGTGAATACCAAAACAGGCGCTAAATAGTTTCAGGTAGGTATATGTATGTATATTAAATTAAATCTATAAAAAAACAAACCTCCGTCAATAAACGACAAATGTATGAAGGCATTTATATGGCTACCAAATGTCGACCAATAGATTTGAACGTAAACGGAAAATTTATATCTTTTTCTTTTTCCCCTTTTTATTATCGAATTACATTTAATGTTGATTGCCAGCCAATGAAGGTTTTGAAGGCATACAATAAATATGGCGTAGGGAATAAACCTGTTTCTTTAATTTATTCTTATTCACTTAAGAATTTGTAATTGTGAAGAGGTTACAGTTTGGGTCGCCTCGTATTTAACTTTAACCACCAAAAATGCAAAGTGTTTAATTTATTAATAAACGAAAAAAACGTTGAGCCCATTCATAATTGCAATATTGCGCAAGATGTGCTAAGCAGAGAATTCACAAATGCATCAATTTTCATCACTGCTAAGTAGAGAATTCATAAATGAAGGAGAATTTTATTTATTGCGCAATTTTGAGCGTAATCGTGCAGATTTCAGAATCGTATTGCTTTTTAATTTCTTTTTGTTGAAAATGGGTGGAAATACTACAGATAAAGGTAAGATTAGACTGTATGCCACTTTGGCATTTAATGACCATTTTTGACAGTTCTCGCTGTCAAAACAGGGTCATGCAGTGTAATCGGCATATCTGAAATGACCTAATGACCAAATGACCACATATGACCATGCTGATTTGACAGATAAAAATGACAAAATTGCATGCAGTGTAATCGGACAATAAGCACGAATGCCAGTATAATGACCTAATGACCATATGCAATTTATCGAAATTTGGTTATGGCATTGCTGTCATTTTTGTCATCTGAAAATTGTCATCTTTTCCAAGCGTGCAGTTATTTAATACTTCAATAATAACATTTTTGCATGATAATAAGAATATTTTTGGATAACATTTGCCTTAAATTGTTTTAATAATTACATTTTTATTGTGCTTTTGTTCAGTATTAATTAGTGGTTTTCTTGTTATTTTTATGTGCATGGTTTAGTATTTGTTGTGTAATACCTAGGTATTACTTTAATGTTTCCGATTATCTGTTTTATTTATTTTGTTGAAAAATTAAGTTTCGCTTTAACATGTACGGCGTTACCACAACTCACTTTGAAAATATAACAACAAATGCCTTTAATGACCAGCAGGGCAAAAATGACAAAAATGGTCATTGTGGTCACGTAGACTAATATACTACCATGATAGCGCCGAATTTTTGGGCATTTGACAGATAATCTGGTCATTTGGCTGTGGTCACTTGAATGCACAATTGGCATGCAGTCTAATCTTACCTTAAGTAATGGTTGAGAAAAATCTATCATATTTAGTAATGGTTGAGAACAATCTATAATATTAATTATTAAAATGACAGCGATCGACGTAAATTTCATTTTTACGCAGTTGTTCGTTCATAAACATCTGATATGTGCTTTGCAAGCGCATGATTTGCAGGAAACTCTGAAGTTCAATTTGCGCAGTACTTCCTGCTTTGCATTGCTATTGCTTTGCAAACCTTGCATTTATGAATGGGCCCGTTTATAAAATAAACAATTAATACTTCGTCGGCTAACCGCAGATATGTCAGAAGGCTATGAGAGAAAATATAGTTAAGTTCTCTTATATTTTTAAAAATGAACGTCGGTGTTAAAAATGTTTGTCTAAATTTTTGTTTTTGAATTTCAAATATTAAAATTTGAATGAACATGCAGTGATAAGTACTTAGCCCTGGCAAGAGATGTTATACATTACCTACTTATTAAGTTCAACGCAATTATTTGTTCAGGAGCAGCTAGTGCACAGGGCAGGTGTCAACACTTAAGGCACTAGCTTCAAGAGATCCGTCAAACTACATGGATAGGCGGACAATATCGACATCATCGCCAGGCCGATCTCAGCAGCGTGTCGTGAGAGAGGTTTTCATGGCGACTAAAGAACGGGAACAATTGGTTGGCCTTGACGTACCTACAGTAAAACTTAAAAAGGTGGCAAAGGTATAACGGTTTGCGTTTTTTTCGGATAAAAAAATGTTTACATACATTCATATTAGGTCCTTTTTAAAACATTGTGTAAATACTAATTACGTAATTAAAAATAAATAAAATAACCAAATCAATTCATACAAGTCTTATACATTTCTGTTCATGTCAACAAATGTATTAAATGTGCAAATGCAAGACGCTTAAACATGAATGAAGCTCTTGTAATTTTACTGCTATAAGTTTGAACATATTATGCGTAGCTGTTAACATAACACATGGGCCATAACAAATGTGCGACCAGCACGCGTCTTTTGGTCAAGGCCAACTTTCGCAGGTTAGTTAATATAAGAACTAAGATAAACCATCAAAATTCGTGGCCAAGTGCCAAGATAGGCCAACATAGGTACAAAGATGTTTTGAGGAACATCCGTATATGATTTTCCGGGTGCAGTTAAATATTGGCCAACTTCGGTTGGTGGGTAATTTGACAGGTTTTACTGTCCTTGCTTTCAAAAACCAACCAAACATCACCGACTACGACAAAACGTCACTGTTTATAGCAGTCATTTCGTGGTAGGTACCTCGGAGGAAGCATCAAGTCATCAACTCCATACGAAGGAGACATTAGTGGAGGTCCAACGAAAAATTTCTCTAGGAAACCGTTGCTACTTCGGTTAGGCAAATGAAATGGGTTCAAAGTTCCTATCCCTTAAGACCAAGTCTATGCTGTACACTGCCAGCTCTGCTTCATGGCACCGATTTCTGGACAATAAGCAGGAAAGGTGAGCAAATTTTGCGTTTTTTCAAAAGAAAATTACTCGCATGAATTTGGACCTGTGTGATCGTAGGGCGAATGGAGGAGAAGATACAACCGTTAACTGTATCAGCTGTAATAAGATGTAGGTGCAGCCTAACAAATTAAACATTGGCTATATTGGATCGGCCTTTTCTAGCACCCAGATTCAAGACGACAAGGAAGATCGAACCTCCGTATAAAAGACCAAGCCATCGCGGATGACAGAGCGCTTGGTCTGGACAACTGAAAGCAGTGTGTCCGTGATCGCGGAGAATGGAATGTTGTAGTGTATCTGAACTCTGAACGGGTGGGGAGCCCGCAAAGTAATCGCAAGCGACATTGTTGCCAGCGACTGATTGTTTAAAGCGATTTCGACTAGTTTTGCTCGAGTTTTGGCAGTGGTAAAGTAAACAACACGCTCGCTGAAATGAGGTGCTTATTATTATCGGAAAGCAGTTTTTTACTGTGTAAAAAACATTTGAGAACCTTGCGAAACACCTCCAAATGTACGCACGTAATTGAATGCTAGCATAATCACAGCCTGAGGTAAGTTCAGTGACACATTTAACATGTTGAAAAGTTCCCCCAAGTTTATGCAAATCCGTGGGCTGACACGGAAGGAGATAGTTAAAGTAGTTTAAAGAAATCAATAACAGGAGCATGTACTTGTCGAAATCGTAAAAAAAGGTAGGCCTTAAAATACCTGGATCACACAAATGCAACAACAATTAAATTGTATTGGTCTCATTAAAGAGGTGATCTCTAAACGGGTGCGGAAATCATGTCGATTCATATTGACGTCGAAACGGCGAGCCCACAGGAGGACGAGTAGGGATGCAGTAAAGATCATCGTTAAATTAGAAGAAGAAGAAGAAGAACTTGGTCAAGAATAATATTCGTTGACTTTCTGACGTCAACATGGCTCCAGAATCAAAAGTCTTGACGACTTTGGGACGTCATTTTGACCTAATTAGTTCAGCTTAATTTTTGGGATCCCTGAGGCCTGTACCAAAATACAACAAGTCTTGTTAAACAAATGAGATTTAATTCAAATTCAAACAAGTAAAATTAAATTGTTTTGTTTAACGACCTCGAATTGTAATAAATAATGTTTGTTTAACGGGCTGTAGGTCTTAATTTAAAAATACTCTTTTTTTGTATTTTAAATTATATATTTTGTCCAATATTTCGACTTTCTTCGAAAGTCATCTTCAGGGACTGTCAAGAAAAAGTATTATGACAATAAAATGAACAATTTACATTTACATTGTGAAACTTACACAACTTATTGTACAACATAAATAATTACATTTCACAACAAATTTGTTGGTATGACGAACATAAAACATAAAGTTATGATGCCGGCTGAGTTATAACTATTTTCGTCTTCCGTTGTTTGTTTATAAGATGTCTGTAGATGTGTGCGCATTTGTCGGTGTCCGTTTTATAGTTAAGTCGTTTTTGTATTGGTACATTTATTATATGTAACATTTCCGTTGTGTACCTCCTCATATAATTTGATTCTTCTTGTAGTATGTCAACGTTTTCGAAGTCAGGATAATGTCCGAATTCAATGCAGTGGGCAGCTAATGCAGTTTTTTGTTCTATAGGTGTCGAGAGAGCTTTTTGGTCCGATTTATGTGAGGCTATTCTTGTCCTTAGTTTATTTTTTGTTGTCCCAACGTATGTTTTATTGCATACATTGGACCCGTCTCCATTACAAGATATTTTGTAAACCAGATTCGATTTGTCAAGTTTGTCTATTTTTGTTTTTGTATTGCTGTATAGTTGTCGTAGAGTATTATTTGTCTTAAGTGCGATTTGATATTTATCTTTGTCGTATATGTCCGATTTAGTCAATCTCTCCGAGAAGTCAGTAATATACGTCATTGATTTAAATATTATGTTTGGCTTTTCTTTCAGCTCAATGTTGTCCATTTTATAATAATTATTGATTAAGTCCCTCGTTGTCTTCTTTGGAAATTCATTTTTAGCTAGTATTGTCCTTAACTTGTTGATGTTGTCGTGGTGAAATTGTTTGTCACTTATATTTAGTACTCTTCTAATAAAATTATTCGCGGTATTTATTATTACTCTTTTCGGATGTTTGGAGTAGAAGTTGATGAGTCGTCCTGTGGCCATAGGTTTCTGATACCAGTCGATTTTCAATTTGTTTCCTTTGCGTATGATTATGTGTCCAAGTACGGTAATCTTCCATTTTGTTCCTCCTCTTTTGTGAATTTAATGTTTCTATGGAACGCGTTCAATGTATTTAATGTCTCATTTATTTTGTCCATTTTTATAATCGCGAATAGGTCGTCTACGTATTTAGTTACTAATCTCGGTTTTGTTTCTAATAAGTCCATTGATTTGTCTAAAAGTTCTTCCATAATTATGTCCGCTATAACTGGTGATGCTGGAGATCCCATAGGCATTCCTCTTTGTTGTGAATAAATCACGTCCTTGTATTTGAAATACCTGTTATCCTTTATGCAGAAGCTTAAAATTCTCATGAACAGATTTGCATCCATTTTGGTGTAATTCTTAATTGTTGACCATCTATTTTGAATCACACTTAACGCTAAATTTACGGGAATGCTGGGAAATAATGAGACTACGTCAAAGGCAGGCAAAGGCAGGGCTTAAAACTTAGTTAAGTGGAAGAGAGAACTACAATTTCAAGCCGAATCTGGACGGCAAATTTGAGAAACTTCTCATGACAAATTACTTCGAAGAAAATGTACACACCGACTATTTAGAACGAATTTGTTTATTAAAAATTTTGAAATATTTTTTAATATTCTTTTTATTTTTGAAAATTTCACTTTACTCGAAAACGGCTCTAACGATTTTGATCAATTTTAATGTCTTGAATATTTGGGTTGAGAGTCTTACTTATTCAGTTTTTTTCAAATGACTCGATTAACGGTACTGTAAGAATCTAGCAATATCTCAAAATTTGGTATATTACTAGATACAAACATGTAGAAGAATTCTGCATACTCCGATTTTTGAAATCGATTTTTATAACTTTTTTTAATTTTTTTTTATTACAGTGGCTACAATTTAGAAAACATCACTTTTCTTAAAAATTTCTCCAATGACTCAAACATTTATGACAAGCTTACGAGTAGGTACCTATAGAAATCGGCTAAAGGTCCCAGTCGTGCACTTAAAAAATAAAAATCTTAAATGGCTTTTAGGGTTTTCATTACTTGAAGTAAATGTAAGAACATGGTATCTTTGGACCCAACAACAAAGCCTAGATACCTATGGGAATGTATTCCACGGTATTCATGCCATTGAGATCTGCGCGTTCTTAAACTCCACTAAAGGAAATAAAGGCGCTAATATACATATCTTTTCAGATAGTAAAACAGCACCACAAGCATTGTCGGACTCTTTGACCGTAAAAAAACTGCTACGAGGCATGGCAAAATCTAGCCAAAAACAACAAGTTCAAACTTGGATGGGTACCTGGCCACCAAGGTATAGCAGGCAATGAGCGGGATCCGAATCTGCGTTCTTTAGAGCACAACCTAATTGTAGAGTCAATTGGACTGTTACTACTTAAGGGCTAATTAAAGACTGTGAACAACAGCTTCGTCTTAAACATTGGGAAAGTGTCACTGCTTTAAGATAATCCAAACGATTAATGAGGCCCTACACCTATAATAATATTAGAAAGATGTAAAGATGGTGGGCTTTCTCGCTAGCCACTGAGATATCATCTCAAAAAAATTTACATTCCGCAGACAGAATGTAGGTTCTGTATGGAGGACGAGGAAACCTCTGAGCACATTCTCTGTGAATGTCCAGGTCTCCAGTTGTTGAGACGACGCATCTTTCACAGGGAGATACGTTCACAGGCGGAGCTACGAAACTCAGCCACTAAAGACGTATTGGCCTTCAAAAGGGAGGTCACTCGTCTTTTAAGGTAAGGCCCCCCTTTGCAGCAAAATTTATACAGTTTAAGATTTCACTTTTCTCAAAAGCGGTTGAAACGATATTGATGTGTGTTGGTATTTTAAATACTTGGAGTGAAGGTAAGAAAATGGCAAACTCTGTTTTTACCAAAAGACTAAAACAACGGCACTTTCGAAAAAAGGCAATTTCTTATTTATGACTTTTGTTCGTTTCTTATGAAGTTTTGTAAACTTATTTGCTTCAAATCGACATAATAAGATCGAGAGCATTTATAACAAGTTTACGATTGCAGAAAATGACTAAAAGTCCCAGTCGTGCACTTAATTTCCTCTTTTTTTTGCCCAAAAATCTGAAATTGGAGCCGTTTTTGGAATTTTTATTCATTTCCAACATTCAACACCGACTTCGAAGGGCAGATTTAGAAAAGTATGTTTCTCAGACCGCACCTATCGCAAGAAATGGTGCTGCGGAAAAAAAATTAAGGTGTTCCTATGGGTATTTGAATCTGGGGCCCTTTATTTAGTAGATTAGATTATTTTTATTCAATTTACATTTGTACGCACTATTTCCAATTTTACAAATTCTTGAATAATTTATTATAAAGGACATGACAATTAAATCGGTGAGAAGAAAAAGGAAAACATTCCACATTTTGGCGAAATTGACTTAAGAATTCAGAAGTGTAGATATTTATATAGCGCACCTAATGAGCCTAAAACGGAGAACATTCCAATAAAACCTATGCTCTGAAATGAGCAAACAAAATTTCGTTGAGTGGAAAAAGGAAAAAATTCCAGGAATGTTTTCCTTTTTCCACTCAAAGTTTGAAATTTTCTGTTTAAATGTTCACAGTTATTATTTTTGAATTTATTCAAAATCTTGGTAGGCTATGATTGTTAAGAGTATCTACTTTCCTAATGAGTGGATTATTCTTTGTTCTTGTTTCCGCGTGTCTTGGTGATTTAATGACAATGATAAAAATTAATGTGAAATACACATTAATCTCTAAATAATAAAGTATAAAAAAAGCTCAGGTACAAACTTATGATTTTTTTATCTGCTGATTTAAGTTATTAATATTATCGAAAAAATAACAGGTGAAAATGTCAAGTGATGAAGAATTTGAAGAGCCAAGAAGGAAGCGTGGTCGTGTCAACAAAGAAAAACATCTGAAGGAGAAAGAGAAATTAGCGCGGCAGAGGGGTGACGAATTTTTAACCCACAAGGGTAAGTTGGTGCAAAAAAAATCAACAGGGGCAAACTGCGAATGTAGAAAAAGGTGCATGGATTCGTTCAAGGCATCGATCTTTATCGGAATCTTCAAAGATTCCAGCCTCATATGAGTACTTCGCCATGAAAGTTGCGGAAAGAGTAAAAGTTTGCCGCAAGGCTTTCCTTAGCTTGCATGCCGTGTCTTCGAAAGCCGTATTCCGCTTATGCCATCTACTGGAGAGTTCAAAAGTGCCTGTAGACATGATAGGAAAGCATACTCATCGTGGGAACTCTCTCAAGCAAAATGAAATATCGAAGGTAAGTGAACATATTGAATCCTTTCCGAAAAAAGAGACACATTATAAGACTGTTCCAGTATTTTACTTAGCTTCTGATTTGACAGTTAAGAAAATGCATGAGCTATTCCTTGATCTTCACCCAGACTTGTTGGGGATTGTGAAATATGAATACTATTTGAAGTTTTTTTATGGACAACTATGACTTCAAATTTGGAAGGCCACAAGTTGATGTGTGCTCTACGTGTGAAGAAATAAATGCGAAAATACAATCTCCAGTATTAAATGATGTGGCTAAGAGGGTAGCAGTTGCTGAGCTTCTCGTGCATAAAAGGCGCGCAAAAAAGTTTTATACCAAACTGCAAGAAGTAACCGAAATGTCCAAATCAAGAAACGATGTAATGGCCATTGTTTTCGATTACATGCAAAATCTTCCTCTCCCACTTATGCCTGTTCAGGAAATGTTTTATTTGCGTAAACTTTGACTGTATGTATTCAATGTACACAATATAACAAAAACCGAAACCTCAGTTTTTTACACGTACACCGAAGGGGAAGCTAGGAGAGGACCGAACGAAGTTTGCAGTTGCGTGCTCCATTTCATCAATGGAATACCAGACGAAGTGAAAGAACTACATATTTTTAGTGATGCATGTGCCGGACAAAACCGTAATCACACTTTGACAAGACTGTTGATGACACTGACTATGAATGGGAGATTCAAAGTCATTCAACAATATTATCCAGTTCGTGGACACAGTTTCCTGCCCTGTGACAGAAACTTTGCGGTTATAAAGCGAGTTGTCCGTAGGTATGATCGGATCTATTCGCCAGATCAATATGCAGAAATCATTCGCACTGCAAAAAAGCGCAGTTCTCAGTTTGAAGTACGATCACTTCACAATGACCAAATACTCGACTTTAAAGATTGGTGGCCAAGTTTTTTTAAAAAAACCACCAAGGATGTTCTTAAAAAGGAAACTTTCACCTTGAGCAAATATAGGCACCTGACTTATACTCAAGAACAAAGCGGATATGTGAAGGTTTCAACTTTCATTGATGAACTTGTGAACGGAACTTTTCGACTTAAAAAGAAGGATGTGGTCCAGCTCCCTATCATTAAAGCTTATCAACAAAAGATTCCAATTAACGGAAAGAAATTGGAAGATATTTCCAAAATTGTGCAGTATATTCCCGATGAGCACAAGTTATTTTACGACAGTATTCTTCAATGGCCAACATCGAATACTGCAGATAGTGATGATGGCGATGTTTGAAGTTTTTTTCTATACTAATATTTTATGTTTTTTTGTTTATCCGTTTTTTTCATATACCTTAAATAACAATAATAATAAAATGAATTCTTTTGTATCTATTTTGTTGTGTTATATAAATAAAAAAATTGAATTAAAAATAATTTTTTTATTTTTTTTTGAATAAGTGGAAAAAGGAAAACATTCCACCCCCCTTATCAGTAAATTCTGGACTTAGCTTCAAAGATTTTAACCCAATTTTTTTAGCATGATACTTCTCAATGCTAGCTTTACATTTGTTTCTCAGTGAGTTTTTGAAAATAACTTTTAGTTTCGGCAATAAACAGTTTTTTTCGATTTGCCAAGAACTACTCGTATCATTTGTGGAATGTTTTCCTTTTTCTTCTCACCGATTCAATTATCTGTCGTCTGCCCGAGTGGCAATATCATTTTTAAATTCGTTTAAGATACGAGGGCGGGTCAATAAGTCCGTGACTTTTGGAATAAAACACAGATTTTTTGATAAAAAAATAATTTTATTTTCAACGTAGTCTTCTTTGAGCTCTATACACTTTGTCCAAGGTTTTTCCAATTTTTTTATCCCTTCCAAAAAAAATGATTTGTCGAGGTCCTCAAAATAGGCCTTTGTTTGCGAGATGACTTCATCATTGGAGTCAAATCTTTTTCCACCAAGCCATTTCTTCAGGTTTGGGAACAAGAAGTAGTCGCTCGGAGCCAAATCTGGAGAATAGGGTGGATGAGGGAGCAATTCATAGCCCAATTCATGGTTTTTTGCCATGGCAACTGCACATGTGTGCACCCTTGCATTGTCTTGGTGGAAAAGAACTTTTTTCTTGGCCAAATGAGGTCGGTTTTTTTTCAAATCGTCATTGAATCGGTCCAATAAGTTGGCATAATATTCCCCATTGATTGTTCTTCCCTTTTGAAGGTAGTCAATGTGGATTATCCCGCGTGCATCCCAAAAAACAGTCGCCATAGCTTTATTGGCTGACAAACCCACCTTGGCCTTCTTTGGCGCCGATTCACCCTTAGAAACCCACTGTTTTGACTGTTGTTTGGTCTCTGGTGTGATGTGATGGATCCATGTTTCGTCCACGGTTACAAAACGGGGCAAAAACTCCTCCATATTGCGATTAAACAACGCCAAACCTTCCTGTGAAGTTGTTACACGATTGCGTTTGTGGTCGACTGTGAGCAAACGCGGCACCCATCTTGCGGAAAGCTTTCTCATGTCCAAGTGATCATTCAAAATTGAAACCACTGAGCCATGCGAGATCCCTACGGCTTCCACAATCTCTCGCACTTTCAATCTTCGGTCGGCCAACACCATATCGTGAATTTTTTCGATTGCTTCGGGTGTAGAGACCTCAACTGGGCGTCCAGGACGTTCGGCTTCTTCAGTGCTTGTACGGCCACAACGAAATTCAGTAAACCACTTTTTTACCATTGAAATCGATGGTGCAGAGTCCCCATAGTATTTTTCAAGCTTAGCCTTGGTCTCGGTAATGGTTTTTTTTCGCAAGAAATAATGCTTACTAAGCACACGAAATTCACTTTTTTCCATTTTCTCCTCAAATTAGTGAGTAGTCTGATAAAAATAGCTGTCAAACACAAACTAACTGACGCAGCAAGTTTAAATTTTGACAGGAGTCAACTGACAGATGCCTGTTGACAGGAGCAGTGTTGCCGTTTCAGTAAAGAGGTCAGACATTCAAAAAGTCACGGACTTATTGACCCGCCCTCGTATATTATATTAAGGCCCTTTTAGACGATCAGTTATCAGTTCAGTTATCAGTTCAGTTGTCAGTTCAGTGAAAAAAAACCGGGCGTTTAGACTTCAGTCCGGTGTTCAGTTCAGCTTTCATTTTACTTGTGAGCAGTCGAAAGTCAGAAGAAATACATTGCGTAATGGACGATGAATTGGTGATTTGTCAAACTATTTACGTATGAGTGAAAGCTTACTCAACTAGTGTGAAAGCTACTGCAACTAGTGATTCCAATTTCAAAAAAAAAAAAAAAACAGATACCAATATGAGAGAAGCCATATCACCTCACGAAACATTAAGTGCAACCCTCCGATTTTTAGCAACTGGAAATACTTACCAAAGCCTTAAATTTCTTACTGCAATATCGGCACCAAGTCTAAGTGCAATTATACCTGAAACCCACCTCTTTTAGTTTTTGCAGCAACATATTGTATGCTGCTTCCCTTTTCACTGAATTGTGATATAAAGGGTCACTTTTCTTCCACAAACATGGACAAGCGCGATAAATTTCAATGAAATCGACCATGCTATCATTCCGTTTCGACATATCGATTAAACGCCAACTGCGATTAAAATGTCGACTGAACTGACGACTGAACTGAAACGTATTTACACATCAGTTTAACTGACAACTGAACTGAGAACTTATGGGAATTCCATCAGTTTCAGTTTCAGTTTCAGTTAAACGCTTCAATTTTTGCGTTTAGACATCAGTTTAACTGAAAGCTGGACTGATAGCTCAACTGAAACTGAAACTGAAATTATCGTCTAACTGGGCCTTTAGATTTAGTTTTACATTTCTGAAGCAAAAAAGAAAAAAACGGCTTTATTACATTATTGAGATTGGCACAGTTTCCTAGTAATTATTTTGAAACTAGTTAAACATACAGTGAAAATTATTAAAATTAATTAACAAGGTTTTTTTACATTTTTTTTTTGTTTTTTGGTAATTGAGTGGGATTTTAGTTTAGTTAAAACGAAAATTGATAACTTTCTTTTGTTAAGTTACACCTTATTTGATTTTTAGATTAGTTAAATCGGAATATTTTGATAGACTTTGAGTTTAGTTAAAACAAATTATTGAGCAAAAGCGCTAAGAATTTAAAAGCTTTCATTGATGATTCTCCTTCTGTAGGATAGAGCTTCTTTGCAGTATTCATAGAGTACAAGCAAATTAATTCCGTTCAGGTAGTTAGCAACCTCTTCGCATTGCAAAGTATTTTTGCCGAAGTGGACCCGCCTTATCTCCAGTATTGGACAAACGCCAATTAAATGCATTACGTCTTCCTTTTCTCGAAGATTGCAAAGTATGCAGATATCAGATCCCCCACTTCTATGTGGCATGAAGGCTAGCTTCATCAGTTCTCCTCTTACTTTAAAGATAGTTCCAATGATATTTCTGTTGTAACTATGAACTGTTAAAATAATTTCTTTCGTTGAGATTCAGATTACACCTCGAATAATATCGCCTTTCCGTAGATGAACGTGCTTTTTCTATGAACGCATATCTTTCGTTCTCATCAGTGGCAGCAATTACTTCATACAAGGACTTTTTCCAAGCGTCTGCATTTACTTCCGACAAATTGAGAGCTATGCCACAGTCCGCAGCTATCCGGTTCCAATCCTTGACGAAAAGTGTCTTTTGCTGCACTGTAAACTGTAGGATTTTCTTTGGAAGCCTTTGCTCACCCATATGTAACACTCTAACAATGTAATCCACATTTAGTTTTAGCGTCGATATAAACATTGTCGGAAGCCCAGTTTCCAAATAGTACATATAGTTTGGTGTATTGATTGGCAGGAAGAAGGTTTTTCGTAGAAAAAAGCGAAGCAAATATTCAACAAGCTCGTACTTCTGCACACCCCACACTTGAGCTCCATAAAACAAGATCTCTTTGGAAGTTGCGTTAAAAACTCTTTGTTTGATAATGAGCGATATGAGTTTGTTGTTAAAGATTTTTCGCCAGTTCGCGCATATGGTGGTTTTAAGGCTAAATTGTTAGATGCTTCTCTTACTTCAAGTTGAACATAACTCCATACCTAGATACGTATACGATTTCACAACTTCCAGCACCTTTCGCATTTATCGTCTCCTGCCGTTTTTCCAGAGCCTTTCTTAAAAACCATAACTTTAGATTTCTCTGTGTTGACCTCAAGATTATACACTTTGCAATATTCCTCTAACCTTTTTACCATCATTTGCAGGGAATGGCGACTCCGCCAGAATAACAATGTCATCTGCGTACATAATTACTTTGAATCGCGTGTTGTTAAATTCAACTCCACAGGGCAACCAGTGTATTATGCTTGTAGTAAATTAAACTTCCATAAACTTGTTTTATATGATTCTATCTTTATTAGCTCGATGTTGCTCTTACAATGGTTAATCCTCGACTAACCTATGACTGTCTTACATATGTTTGACAGTTCAACCTATTCTAGCAACACTAGGTGGCAGCACTTATTACACGCTTTTCTTTTTAATGAAATTTTGAGTTTTTACAATTCTCTACTGTTGGACCAGGCCTTTAGTTAATCATTAAAACCATATCTTTAGACCATACATTTAGTTTATCAAATACAGTTGCTTCTGAACCACTACTACCAGGACTATTTTTGTTCACTAATAATTGATCAGTCTCAGTAGTCTCATTAGCTTCAAGGAGTATTGGTTCATCCAAAATCGTTACATTTTGCCCCTGTCTATCTAACTGACTCACAGGTCGATTATCCTCCTTATTTTCAATGCTACTTCCTTGTGGTGCAGCGATTTGAATTTCCTTTAAGCCTCCCGTTGTATGATTCGGACTACACTTGACGTTAGCTTCATGCAGAAAGTCGCTAGCATTACAATTTCTGTTAGTGCTTCTAGCGATAAAACGTCGATTACGCCTAAAAAGATTATCAAAACTATGCTTGATAACGTACTATGACCTATCATTGACAATTTCAACTATCGACCCATAATGCCATTCTTTTCCTTCTTTTTTAAAAATTACTAAATCACCCACATGCAATGGTTGTAATGACTTGCGTTTCGATCGTAGTAGTATCTTTGCCTTTCTTTTTTATTTTCTATCTTTTTCTGAACTTCCGCTTCAATCATGTTGTTTCTGACCAATAATGAATCCAACACTGGTAATTTAATTTTTATCAATCTGCCAAAAAATAATTCCGATGGAGTAGTGCGCATGCTGGCCACAGGTGTAGTGTTGTATTCCAACAAGCGGTATTGAAATTTATCGACTTGATTTGCTTCGAAACATGTTTTTAAAATATTTTTTGCTATTGCCACTCCTTTTTCCGCTAACCCATTACTCTGAGGATATCGGGGGCTAGAGAATTTGAGTTTAATATTGTATTCCATTGCAAACCGATCAAACTCAGACGATCCGAAAGGGCTGTTATCGCATTTAAGTGTTGTTGGATAACCGATTATATTAAATATAGTTTCCAACATAGCTATTATGTGTTGTGATGTCTTAGCGTGTAATTGTTTCGAGATAAGAAGACCAGAATATGCGTCAATAATAGCAATGAAACTCCGTCCTGCATATTCAAAAATGTCCATATTGACAATATTAAATGGGTACTTCGGCGACTATTCCTGAATCAGTGGTTCTTTTTGATGGCTTCTTTTGAATTTTTCACAAATCACACAAGACGCAACCAATTCCTTAATTTGTGTGGACATCCCTGGCCAATAATACAACATTCGTGCACGTGCAAGTGTTTTTTCAATTCCGAGGTGTGGTGCGTGTAACCAGTTAAGCATTTTTCGTTGCATCGTTGATGGTATGACCAGTTTATGGTCCAAGAACAATAATCCGTGTTCAAGATGCAGTTCTGATTTCAGTTTATAAAAATGTTGACTCAAATCATCAAGTTGGTGAAACCCTGGCCAATCACTTTCTACGTATTTACAAATTCGGCTATATTTTAAATCCATTTTTAATGATTCAATATAAAAATTGTAATTTTTTTCCGATAAACAAACATTTTTTACTACAGAGTGAATGACACCCGATAGCCCTTACAGTTCATTTGCCTCCGGTAATGGGGCTCTTGATAGGCAATCCGCCACAAACATTTCTTTGCCCGGCTTATAAACTACTTTCTCAGGCAGACGGCAGTATTGCCATGTCCTCATTCTTAAGTATACCAATTTGTAAACTTTATGATGGAAAAAATAAAGAATCTATCTAATCATCTAATCTAACTACTTTCAAATTAGGATATTTCAGCAAAAACATGAACATTCGCTGTAGTCGCATAGTTACATCATCAATATCCCGTTTGACCAGTGCCTCCAATGGCCTATGGTCGCTTTCAACCGTAAATTCACGACCTTATAAATAATAATGGAAACGATTACACGCGAAAACGATGGCCAGAAGTTCTTTCTCAATTTGAGCCCACTTTTGCTCACATTTACTTAAAGTTCGCGATACGAATGCGATAGGATGCCCGTTCTGAGCAATTACACAGCCCAATCCATCTTTCGATGCATCGGTTTGTACAATAACCGGCTGCTTCGGGTCATATACTGCCAGCACCGGCTTCGAGATTATTATGCCTAACAAACTCTGCAATTCCTTCTCATGCTCCTGTGTCCACTTAAATTGTACATCATTCTTTGTCAAATCGCGTAAATTTGCTGATTGCTTTGACAAATTTGGAATAAACTTAGCCAAATACTTAAATAGCCCCAACAACCGAAGTACATCATTCTTATTCTCGGGCTTCTTCATTTTAAGGATTGCATCCCTATATTTATTATCCGATTTAATCTGACCTTCCGATAAAATGTGACCCATGAACTTGACCTCCTTTTGGTAATATTGGATTTTTTCCGAATTAAATCTAATATTATTTGCTCGGGCACGGCAAAGAACAGTAGATAAAATTCTATCATGTTCCTCTTCGCCACTTGCAACAATTGCCAAATCATCAAAGTAAACTAAAACTCCCGGTATATCACCAAAGATCTGCACCATTTTCCTTTGGAACATTTCAGGAGCGCAATTAATACCGAATGGAACGCGATTAAATTTAAATCGGCCAAAAGGAGTCATGAACGTAGTTAATTTCGAACTAGCGCGATCCAATTCCATGTGCCAAAATCGACTACTCAAATCAAGTACTCAAAATACCCTTTTCTTTGTCAATTTTGTTATGAAATCCTCTATAGTAGGAATCAAGAAGTGCTCCCGTTTAATGCACGCATTCAGTGGTTTTGGATCCAGGCAAATTCGGAATTTTCCACCGGGTTTCTCAACAATTTGTAAGTTATTAACCCAGTCCGTTGGGTATTCCACAGGTGAAATGATTCCCTCCTGTACCATATTATTGATTTCCCTTTTCAATTTTTCAACTAGTGAATCAGGAATCCGCTTTTTATAATGCAAGACTGATCGTGCATTTTCTTTCAAATGAATCTTGACCTTTCCGGGAAATTTACCAAGTCCATTAAACACATCTCAGTATTTTTCCACGAAAATTTCTTTCACCAGTGGCAAGCATGCAATAGTAGGTACTTACATCTAGACGCTTAATCAATACGAAGCTAACGCTATTTTCAAGCCCAAGTATTGGTTGAAATCGATCATCAACAACGAGAAATTCAGCTATTTTTTCATTTTTCGAATTCAAATCCTTGCATTTCAACTTTACTGTACCAAAAACTTTTATTTTATTACTACTGTAATCGAAGACAGGAAAGTTATTTTCCTCATTGTTCATGTTTACATTAAGATCCCTAATAAATTTTAATGGAATACAATTGACATCTGATCCTGTATCAATTTTAAATTTTACTATTTCACTTCCTATTTGATATGCCTTGGTCCATCTTTGATTTATTCCGATTGAGTTTATTCTACAAAAGCAATTCAATTTAAGCGGGCTATCTAATGAGCTAATTTCCAATTAACACCATCAACGTTTCGCCTTGTGTAGTTGTTGTTGTTTTATTTTATTTTGGTGTATTTTGGTGGGGGCGATAGCCCTCATTTATTAGGCTTAATACAAGCTAAAACTAACATAATGACTTAAAGCTAAAAACATAAATCTATGGTTACTTAAAATTAAGACATGGAAGACCTTAAAAAAAAATAAGACTTAGAGGCTAAGGAAGATTAAGGAGATCGTTTTTTAGGGAGGTAGAGCTGCGGTTAAAGTTGAAAATAGTGAGGTTTAAGTTAACCTTTCTCAGCATGCGAGAGATTGGTTCGTTAGAGCCATAGGAGGTGTGGTGGGATGGAAGATAGAAGAGGCGGGGGCAACGTAGACTACGAGGGTTAGTATTAAAGCAGATAGAGTTATAAAGAGACGCGCAATCTACCAAACCTGAGAGTAGTCGGTGAATGAAAAGAATGTCTGCTGCGTCCCTGCGTTCCTCAAGTGTATTGAGGTTAATGAGTTTGAGACGGTCACGATAAGGAGGTAAGATTAGGTGATCATTCCAAGGAAGGCCACGAAGAGCAAATCGAAGAAATCGACGTTGGATGCTCTCGATTCTTGAAACATGAACTTGTTGAAAGGGACACCACGCTTGGCTAGCGTACTCGAGGAGGGGGCGAACGAAGGTGATGTATAACGATCTGGTCACATACGGGTCGCAGAATTCTTTGGACCATCTTTTAACGAAGCCAAGTGATGAGTTTGCTTTGGTAATTATCTCATCTATATGTGAGCGGAAATTAAGCTCCCTGTCGCATAAAATGCCAAGGTCACGAATGGATTGCACGAGGGAAATAGGTTGGCCCAGAAGAAGGTAAATTCGAGCAGCAGACTTATTGCTTTTACGTGAGAAGGTAATAGATTGACATTTGGAGACATTAAGTTCTAAACAGTTTTTAAGGCACCAGGTGGAAAAACAGTTCAAGTCTTCTTGAAGGAGACCGGAGTCAAGGTGTGAGGAAATGGGTTTGAAAAATTTGGTGTCGTCAGCATAGAGAGAGAGAGAGGAGTTTCGAATGACCCTTTCAAGATCGTTAATTGTTAGAATGAAAAGAAGGGGACCTAGGTGACTACCTTGAGGAACACCCGAGCTGGCTAAGATAGGGGCCTAGAGAACGCACCTAAACCGAACACTATAAAAACGGTTTTCCAGGTATGAAGAAATCCATTTTAACAATATGGGTTCGAAGCCGAGGGCAGACAATTTGAAAAGTATTAATTTATGGGAAATCTTATCAAAAGCCTTACTGAAGTCGGTTGTAATAACGTCGACTTCTTTGCCGCTTTCTAGAGCAGAGAGTGTAGAGGATATGAATTCGATAAGATTAGTTGTTGTTGATCTACCTTTCAGAAAACCGTGCTGGTTAGGGGAAATAATGGACTTGCACTTGAAGCTTGTTGCCACCACTGTTGTTTTTGTTGTAAGCACCTTCCTTTTCCGATGTTGACTTCTTCGCTTTGCGGCACATCTTGGGGTAATGACCCGTTTTCCCACACGTTCGGCAGCTGATACCTTTTGCTTTGCATTCGATCATGTGCCCGCACTTCCAAGCACCACCACAATTGAAGCAAAAGCGACTGATTGCATTAACAGTTGCGGTATTTGCGGTATTGTATTCTGTTGTAGCAATGGATGTTACCGTTTGCTTAGTCGCATCCAAAATTCCTTTGTTCATATTAGCCGCTTCATAAATCTTACATGTATCAATTACACGTGGCAATGGTTCATCACGTCCATCCAATAACTTCAATTGAAGTTTTTTGTCGTGGACACCGATAACTATTCGATCACGAAGCATTCTGTCTTCGTATGATGCACCACATGTACATTGGAATTCACATTTGCTTATTTGTGTACGCAATTCTGTTTCAAATTCTGTGAATAATTGCATTTATTTTTGTACAATTGAATTGAATTTATACGATTCCATCGCAACGCTCTTTTGTGGCAAGCAATGTCCATCAAATGCTAATAGTACTTCCTTTAATGTTCGCTGTCGTGTTTCTTGTTCAACACGTGCTGGTTGCTGTTGAACACCATCAACAATCACTGCAGGTATTTGTCGCGCAACTACAGTTCGGCCAAGTAAAGAATCTTCGGAACCATCATTTGGGAAAAGCGAATTATAAATTCGTCGACCACCTGCTCCAATTGTCCACACAAACAAAGCGATTTTTGGTTTCTCGTCTTCACTTGTTTTCCCGTGTGCGATCATATACCCTGTGAATTCACTTTTCCATAGCAGCCACTCTACTTCCAGGTCTGAACAATTCAATGGTTGTGGTTTGTCTTCCATTATGGGAACTGAAGTGATTTTCCTTCTGACACCATGTATTATGCTTGTAGTAAATTAAACTTCCATAAACTTGTTTTATATGATTCTATCTTTATTAGCTCGATGTTGCTCTTACAATGGTTAATCCTCGACCTCGACTGACCTATGACTGTCTTATATATGTTTGACAGTTCAACCTATTCTAGCAACACTTAGGTGGCAGCATTTATTACAACCAGTCGACTATATCGTTAAGAAAAACTGCAAATAGAAGCGGGCTTAGGTTACAGCCTTGCCTTACTCCTTGTTCCTTGGTGACGTTTCAACTGTCAAAGTGGAATTGCAAAAATTTTCGAAGCTCCGTATTTTTTTTTCAAATTAAATTATAAATCCAAGTAACTTCCTAAGAAAAACAACGTAAAAACACTCATTTAATCACTTTGAACTAACACCGCAAATTGCTAGTTAAATTTACTCAAGTAAACAAGCTCAAAAAGGAAAACAAAAAATAAAAAAAAAAGTTTTCTCCGTGTTGCATCGAAATCAAATTGCGGTACAACGATTTGCCGATGAACCGCAAGCGATACTTATGTGAAATTTCTCCTGAACAAAACACTACCAACAAAAAGATTTCTCATCTAAAAGCAGCAAATATGGGAATAGGCGATTTATCAGTTGCTGATCTAAAAACTATCTTAAATGAGAGTCTCGAAGAAAAGCTTAAAGATCTAGTCACAAAAAATGACTTGTTGGTGCTCTCGAACGAGATACTTTCTTTGAAGACACTTAACACCCAACTCAGCAGAAAACTCACTTTAATGACAGAAAGATGCGATTTGCTTGAAACCCAATTGGAAATTCTCTCACGAAAATCAAACGATAAGTCTATTGTGGTACACCTTCCTTTAGACACAGAAACCGATGCAATCCAATTAGCTAAACAGACTTGCAAGGGGCTTCTGAAGTTAAATGAAGACGAAGAAATCCAATTTAAGAGCTCCAGACAAATACGCAACAACAACACTGAAAGAGCAACTGTCATCATCGAACTTCCAACAGCGGCGATCACCGATAAACTTATTACCTCCGCGCACACGCTCAAAGGCTCCGGAATAAGTATATTTCGCGAGCAATCATTTTTATCAAGAAGAAAAAGAAAAACACTAATAGAAATAAAAAACAATCTGCGGCAGATAAATCCAAACGCCCGAATTTTCGTTAAAGGAGACAACAAATTGCAAATCAACAATCAACTTTTTGTTTATCAAATTTCACGAGGTTTAGTTGTCAAATCAGCAGCGGACATGTCACTCATTAGTGAACTATTTGGTGACAGTGGTTACGAGTACTTTGACTGCAGCGAGGGAGCGAGGTTGGCCGTGGTTCCAAGCTCTTCTTCCGCTTTTGGCCTCCAACCGCAGCGTGCGCCATTTGGAAATCAGAGTTCACACCATGTTAGGGATAAAACACAATAGGTAAATTCTGTCGTCTGCCATAACACAACTATTTTTCAAAAATTAAATATATGCTCGTATAATATAACTGGTCTCAAAAGTAAGCTTTTACATTCCGATTTTTTTAAATATTTACACCAATTTGATGTTATAATTCTTATAGAAACTTTTATTGAAGAAAAGAATCAAAATGAATTTCTAAAATATTTCAAAGACTTTAAAGTAATGTTTACACCCGCGATAAGATCTAATTTGCATGGAAGAGCCAGTGGGGGTATTCTATATGGGATTAAAAAATCTTTATGGGGTAATCTTATTAATTTTAAAATTATTGAATCTAAAATTATTTTTCATATGGTTAGCAACAACCTAAACTATTATATTATTCCTATTTATTTAAATTGCAATCATTGGCTTAGCGACTTCGATGAACTAGTGGAATTTATGAATAACACTTCTCTTGACCATGTGTTAATCGTCGGTGATTTAAATGCTAGGATTGGTGAATATCAAAATTCTTCCGCCAATATTATACGAGCACGAGTTGCACTGGCCGAGAGTAGATGTTCTAAGGATAAAATTTATAACCGCAACGGGGGGAGTTTAACAGAATTTTTTGAAGTTTTCGGTCTATTTGTTTTGAATGGGTCTTCTATTAGTGATGCATGTGGCGAATTCACTTTTGTTAGCGGGCAGGGACAATCCGTGATTGACTTTGCTGCGATTTCAGGGGACTGGCTGAACATTATCGATGACTTTGAAGTTGCACTAGTCAACTACTCGGCTCATTTTCCAATTGTAATTAAAATTCAGCTAAAGGAGTTAAACCAGCAAGCTACACCTTCTAGTTTTAATAAGCTGAAGTGGTCGGAGAACAATGCAACCCTCTATAGAAGCCTCCTTTCTCGGCACTTACTATCTCTGCCCCAACAATCCGCAGTCTCGTCTGAAGTGGTATGTGAAAGTATAGAACGGGTTATAAAGACCGCAGCCCCTTTTGCGTTGAAGAGCACACACACTTTTGTAGCTAAAAATGTATGGTTTGATAAGGATTGCAGAAATCTCCGTAAACTTTCGTTCGTTTACTTAAAACTGTTTAGAACGACCAATTCTCAATTTTTCAAAAACATCTATCTTCGCGTTAATAATGATTTTAAAAAAATGTGCTCAGTTAAGAAAATCACCTATTTAAAAAACGTGGCTAAGAAATTGGAAAACTGCACAAACTCAAAGATATTTTGGGAGACAGTGCGCAATCTTGGTGGGCGCAATCAGGGTATGAAGTTCTCTTTAGAAGCTGAGACGTTAGCAGCTCATTTTAAAACTCTACTCTCAGCTGATGAAGACCTTCATACCTTTGATTACGCGCTACCTGATACTAGAGTCAACGAGCTGGATTTAGAATTCTCATTGCCCGAATTGGAAGTAACGCTCCAAAGATTGAAAAACAGCAAGGCTCCTGGCCTAGACGGCATACCAGTCGAGTTTTATAAAAACAGCACTATTGATTTTAAAAACTACCTCGTGTCTTTCTATAACAAAATGTACAATGATGGATGTGTCCCTAACAGTTTCAACGAATCTGTAATTTTTGCCATTTTTAAAAAAGGTGATGCTAACGCTGCGGAAAATTATAGAGGTATTTCAATTTTAAATTCAATAAGAAAAACTTTCACTGCAATCCTATATGAAAGGCTCTCAAAATGGATTGAGGATAACAGTCTTTTGAGCATCTTTCAAGCCGGTTTCCGCCCAGGTTTTTCAACCATGGATCATATCTTGGCCATTTCAAGCATTGCTCAACAATTTATAGATAGAAAAAAGAAACTATACACTTGCTTTGTTGATTTTAAAGCTGCATTCGATAAAGTCAATAGACAAGCTTTAATATACAAACTTTCTTGCATTGGTTTGTCAAGAAAGTTTCTCGAAGTGTATGCAAGTCTTATTTCGTCAACAAATGCAAGGGTATGGGACGGTTTCACATTTTCAAATCGATTTGATACAATTACAGGTGTTCCTCAGGGTTGTATCCTCAGCCCATTATTATTTGCCCTGTTCATAGATGATGTCTGCGAGCTTCTTCCGGGTGGAGTTAATTTTGCTAACATTATAATCAAAGTCCTGTTGTACGCGGACGATCTAGTCATGCTTGCTGATAATCCTTTCACGCTTCAATTGCAAATAAACCGTCTAAGTTCATTTTGCGAGTCTTGGGGCTTGCAAATTAATACCCAAAAAACTAAGATTGTTATATTTGAAAAGAGACAATCAAGAAGGCGAGCGGAAGAAAAATGGTCTCTAAACAATACACACATTGAGGTTTTACAAGAGTTTAAATATTTGGGTGTCCTCTTGACCTACAATTTAAGCTATCTAAAGCACTCCAAAGAAAAAAGCAACGAAGCTAAATTGGCTCTTAATATAATGTGGCCAAAGTTTTTTTCGAACCAAAATGTTGATTTAACGTCCAAGTACAAAGTTTTTAACGCGACAGTAAATGCATGCATGGCATATGGCGTCCAACCCGTCGGATACACAAACTTCGAAGCTTTTGAAACTGTACAAAGGAACTTTTTTAAGAGGATATTTCGTTTGCCTAACTCAACACCCAACTACGCCATATATGTAGAGTCAGGAATAGTCCCTATATATATACAAAATTTGAAGGCAAATGCGAACTTCATTACTAGAGTGATGAAAAGAAGTGAAACTTGTCTTCACAAAATCATCTTAAGAAAATTACTTCGAGTGAATGCTTCCCCGTTTAAAAACTGGAACGAACTAGCTTTATCTTACGAAACAAGTTTAAACTTAACAGAAACTAATGTGACCGATTGGCAGGCTCAGTTTTCTGATGTGATTGCTAAGGTGGATCACAAAATGTTTCTGGATAACCTTTCCAGAGCATCTTCATCTACTTCAAGAGCTATTTATAGTCATTTAAACCATGAACTGCCCTCGGAAGTCTCTTACTTTAGTAATGAATTTTCAGCCTCGGTTATAAGTATTATTTTTAGAGCAAGAGTTGAAATTTTAAATTTGAACTTTATACCTCATCGATCAGACTTGCCCCAGCTATGTGATCTATGTAACGGAAGAGTGAATGAAGATATATACCATTTCGTTGCTGCTTGTCCTATTCTACAAGAAATTCGCCGGTTGCATTTTCGGGAAAGTTTTATATCTTTGGACAAACTTTTTGAAATTTTAAATGGAGCAATGGGCTGGCTCAGCCTCTTTAAATATTGCCAACATGCTCTTTCTTACCGTAACAGTTTCACATATTAAACATAGTCGATTACCCACTTATTGCAGTTTTGACCAAATTTTATACCTAACTATTTATTGTTTTGTTGCTGATCATACTAAATTTGATAATATCTCTTTTGTGTTTCAAATCACGTTAAAATTGATAATATTGTATAAACAGCTATTTCTAACCAAATTGCGTATTATTTTGTGTTTCAAATCACGTTAAAATTGATAAAATTTTGTATAAACAGCTAATCAAATTATCCAAATTGTATAATATTTTGTGTTTCAAATCACGTTAAAATTGATAGCATTGTTTTATATAGTAATATTTCTTCATATCTTTTGTTAAACATTTTTTCTTTTTTTTTTTCTTTTTTCCTTTTCTTTATATTTTAAAATTTTTGCTTTTTATTATTTCTTTTATTTTTAAATCATATTATGAAATGTCATCTCAGGCAGACGGCAGTATTGCCATGTCCTTATTCTTAAGTATACCAATTTATAAACTTTATGATGAAAAAATAAAGAATCTATCTATCTATCTATCTATCTACTCCTTGTTCCACCTCTAACTTTTCAGAAAATTCTCTTCCAATAAATGCTGTTGTTTGTTGATATATCTTCTCAATAGCTCGGACGAAGTTTATAGAGATTCCTAGTTTGTAAAGTTTGTAAAACAATGATTTTCTATTTATGGTGTCGATGGCTGCTCTAAAATCTACAAAAAAGGCATACAGTTTTTTATTTTGGTTCAACTTCCATTGCGCAAGCGACCGTAGAACAAAAATATTATCGACTGTTGAATATCCTTTACGAAATCCGCTTTGAAATTCGCCCAATTTATTTTGTTCCTGAACCCAACTGTTGAGCCTTTTGTAAAGGACTAATGTAAGCACTTTGTTAAGTACTCCAATGTTTACTAATCAATGAAATGTTTACAAATTAAATTTTATTTTGTTTATTATGGAATTAAGAAATTGCATAACGCACGTATTTCTTACTAAAATGAACTACACAATACCAGGTTCGATTTCTCACCGCAAGTTTTTCTAGGCCATCTAGTCTTGGGGAAAATTGGCCGCTTGGAAGTTCCGCCGTAACCTCTGTGCTTTTTTTGTTTGTTTTAACTAACAACTACGTGAACTACCCTTAGACTTGAGACGATTCAATGGCTCAAGTAGGGAGTGGAAAATTTCAATCGCCCGCCGTCTTAACTTTACAAAACGTTTTCAAAAACATCACAGATACCTACCTAAGGGTGGGATATTGTAAAATTCGAAACGAAAATCACTTTCGGGCTGTATTAACAAAAGAAAATCGTTCTTGCAGACGAAAAACGTGTTCGCCTTACAGAAACCCACCCCTAGACTGTGATTGTTGTAAAAGCAACAGAGACTTTTTAAATCTGACAAAATTTCATCAGATTATGTCTATACAAACAGAAATTAATAATTAGATAATCAACAACTTTAGTCACCGATATAAATCAATACAATTTAAATGAGAATAAACGAGGGCGATTTCAATTAATTTGATTGCTTTCGTTATTTTATTTATATTGCGCATAGGGTCTGTGTAACACTTAATTTTTCTGCGCATTACAAAATTTCGATCTTAAACAAAATTACTAACGTTTTCAACCACCCCAACACTGTGTACATTAACATAACTGCTGTAGAACTCGTTTCATAGGTACATATGCATCATCCGAAATAATATATCTGCCACCTCAAAATGCGTGTTTATTAATTAAGAGCATTTATTTTCATTAAAACAGCTTAATGGCAAGTAGTACGAAGGGCGCTATGGCGCCAATTCGCTATCAGACGCTACATACACAAAAATCCATACAACTAAACGCGTAATGTAGTTATGGAGCGTTTGTAGTAGCGCGTATCAACAAGCATCCGTGGTGGTGATTTCAAGTGCATAAAGTGTGTAAAACAAACGAACAATATAGCTCGGCAGCAACCCTTCCATCGCATGATGGTTAGTCGTGCTTTTTCGTTATTATTAATGGCCTAGCATTTTGTATAAATAATAATTAATTTTCCATGTCCCCTTATCATTCTGTTGGTTCTTGCGCTTACACAGCTTCCCACCCACCATCGTGCGGTCCCGATACACAGAATCATGATGAATAAGAACCGAACAAATGGAATTTGCTATTATGGCTGACACGTCGTTATGAATTAAATAGAAACAACGAAAGCTGGGACACTTAATTTTGAAGTGAAGTCACTTGTTGTATTCCCATAAGCGTTCCTCCTTAGACGGGGTCAAGAAAGTTTTCTAAAACTTAAATAATTTGTCGCCCCTTTCGAAAGGGGTCGTATGCTTCTATGACAGTATCTACTTAAAGGTATCCGTATCGTGGAGATCTGCATAAAAAGCTTGCTGAATCTCATCTGTTCGTGGTTGAAAAAAATGATTAATTTGATCAAAAAGTAGACAATTTCTTTGTATCTAAATTAAATCATGGTCTACGGACATAAATTATTTTAAGTACAAAAACTTCGTAAAGTGGGATCGCGAATGTATGAACTATTTATAACTTTTGTTGGCATAATCGAGCTCAACAGATTATGGTGCCATTATAGAGTGAAGGACTATTACCAAAATGTAGGGGACTCTGCACTAAAACCGCAAAATTGTAATTAAACTCCCAAGACCTCTGACATGACAGGCTCTCGATGAGACATGGCTTAATGTCGGGGCTCTTCCCGAGAAGATGGAAAACAGAATTTGTCCAGCCTGTACCCAAAAATTGCAATAACGTCCCTTCTTTCCAAGTTCATGGAAACGCTGATAAGCCGTCAGCTCATGAAATACATATCTTGAATCGCGAAAACTCCTTAATGACCGGTAGTACGATTTCCGCAGCAACAGATCCACTGGTGAGTTGATGACTTATCCAACCGAAAACTGGAACCAATCTCTTCACCAAGATGGTGAAAGTAAGACCGTTGCGCTTGATATTTCAAAGGCATTTGACAGAGTTTGGCACCAAGCTCTCTTGTAAAAAATGAGTGCATTTGGAATCAATGATACTCATCATGGATTAGAAATTACCTTTTGGACCGTTCTATTCAAGTTGTTTTCGACGGTATCAAATCTGCAACTCGCCAAATAAATTCTGGTGTTCCCCAAGGCTCTATTCTGTCTCCGATTCTCTTTCTCATTTTTAATTATCTCCTGTAGTCCTGTCTGTTACTTCTAATCCAATCCATTCCTTTGCCGATGACAGTAGCCTCAGTTTCTCATATTCGTTTCTTGGTCCCCTCATCTTCGGGTGTGGAACTGGAACGGCAACGTATGTCAACCTTCCGTCCTCACACATATTTTTTCTAACGCGCGGGTATCACATACCCCACCCCAAAAGTATTAAAAAAAAAATGTAATTTTATGTATATATAGGTTTTCTTTTTTTTTATTCATATTTTTATTTCATCTAAAAAAATTCAATACGATGAATAACATAAAATATAAAAAGACTTTGTAATACAGGTTTTCTTTAGTTTTTTCCCTTTTTTTTTTAATATAAAACAAACAACAATTTAAAATGAAACAATGGCGGACCTCGAAAATTGTGACCAATCTTTTCTTCTTCCTTTTCCAGAGTGCGAAGTTAGCCACGGCTATTTCGTTTTATATCTCACAAAACAACCAGGTGGCGCAACTCGAGTTACAGAAAATGAGTGCGTTCACCAAGTGTTCATGATAATGGTTACTTAACATTCTTACAACTTAAAAAAAAATTATTATTTCCAAATTAGGTTACAAAAAAAGTTAATATATAGTTGTCAACTAAAATCAGTCAAATTCATAAAAAAGTTTAAAATAATAGTTTTGAAAACTGTAGCATTACGCTTTCTAATACTCTTTCTTCAATGTTTACTCCAATGTATTGTTTTAACAGTGGGATAAATGTTTGCTTTTTTAAATAAAAAAATTAAAATTTTTTTCACTGCATTCTATGTATGCATTGCAGTGAGTGATCAGTGATGATCCTCGCACATGGGAAGTCGGCATGTCACCTTTTTTAGTTTTTTTCCGATTACAGAAGTTACACAGTTTTGAATGTTGATTTTCAAGATTCGAAGCTGGTTCATTTTTGGCTTCATCCCTTCAGCGTCAAGGAAAAGCCTTTCAATTGATTCGTCTCGAAGAAAAGCGATTTTGCTGCAAAGCTATAGTTAATATTGTCATCTACAGTAACTTCCTTTATGGCTGAACAAACCCCACACTTGTTTTATTAATTTTTAGTTCAAAATAACTAAAATAGAAAACATTTCACTAAAATAATGTATTCACAAATTCCAAAAAATACTAACACGCACTGCACACTGGTATCATAAGATACCCAAGCTAAAACTTCGAAGCACGACTAAACACGCTAAAAAAATCTAAGAACTGAACACCCTCGCCTGCTACTGCAGAGAGTTTAAAATTAAATATACATACGAGTAGGTATGGCATCCTTAGGAAAAATTGTTAACGTGATCTGCACACTTTTGAAATCTCTGTGGGGTATCTCATACCCCAGTGTGTGGTTGGAAGGTTTTAAGCTCATTGAATTCCGATCTCCACAGCATAACTCAGTGGCGTGTAACTTATAGAGTGAGTGGAATTTAATGCTTCCAAAACGCAATGCTGTGTTCTGTCATTAAAGCAAAACCCAAACACCATGGCATTGTCCATGAATGGCAATTGCATTGTTGAAACCGCTATCCATTCTCAGTATATGCGTTAATGACAACTTTATTCGATGTCGCCAAGATAGTTGCGAAATGCCTAGGCTTCCTTAAGCGCTGCAAGAAATATTTCACCCCCTCCGATATGGCTATTATTTATAAGGCGTTTATTCGCCCGAAACTTGAGTACAATGCTCATATCTGGTCTGGTGCACCAATGACTTATTCGGAGCTACTTGACAGGATTCCAAAACGCGTGATAAAACTCATTGGTGACCGTGACATCGCGAGATCGCTTGGCGCTCTTAGTCATCGTCGCAATATTTCCTATCGTTCGTTATTTTATCGTTATTTCCACCATAAGTGCTCAAACGAAATAGCCAGTTGCATTCCACTCCTAGAACATTTCAACAGCAATACCCGCTATGCAAGGAATGCGCATCAATTTACCATTAAGCCTGTGTTCGGACGTACAGTAAAATACAAGGAATCTTTCCTTAGCCGTACAACAGGAATGTGGAATGCTCTTCTTCGCTCCATTTTTCTTACACATTATAATCTACAAACATTTAAAACCAACGTGCATCGGCATCTCCCCTATCTTCTAACCCTAATTTCCTTAACACCCGCGCTGTGTAGCTACTACATTATAAGGGCAGGTATTAAACAATCCCTTTAGTGCGAGTACATTATAAAAAAAAACTTGAAAGGACTCAGAGGAGGTGTCCTGACTGCTGTTCGTACTCACCTTAAGCTAAATAAGGAAGACAACCTGTTTAAGGAAGGCAATTGTTGAACAGCAAGCAATCAGGAAACCGAAGATCTGCTTCTCGGAACTCAGTTCCTTGGCTGCACAAACTTAAAAAGTGATGAACAAAACCCTAGTGGCAACATCGCTTTGATTCCGGATGGACTGGTGACTATGAGAGATCGTGTGTGTGTGTGCGTATCACAAAGGGTCTACATTGACCTAAGTGTGACGGGCGCAGGATTCTCTTTCCCCGTCAACCCAGTAACCAAGAGAGATTGTAAATCGGCGGGACCGGATGGACTTATATCCGCCATGCTAAAAAAGACAAGCCTAAGGTAGGCAATTTTCGGAGGCTGCCTGAAATTGGTGGCTTGAAGGAAGTGCGAGTCGTCTCCATCCCTAAAGCGGCAACCCCTAGTCACTCCACAGCCAAAGATTACAGATCAATAAGTCTTTAATCATTCCTAATGAAAACCCTGGAAAGACTATTGGACCTCCATCTAAGGATCAATCTCAACGCAACTGGTTCCTATGCAGCGCGCAACAGCAGATCCTTGGAAACAGCACTTCATGAAGTTACCAGAACGGTTGAGAAATCCCTTATCCACAAAGTATTCACATTAGTTGCCTTTGTACACATGGAAAGTGCTTTCAACAATCTGAATACAGCAACCATTACTTCCTCACTTAAAGAGCTATGTTTGGAAATTTCCCTGACAATTGGGTTGAGGCAATGCTCTTCAGCAGAATCACAAACAGCAGTGTCGCCGATAGTTTACCAAGGGACATCCTAAGCGAGGAGCGCCATAATGGGCAGTCATTTCTCCTCTCTTATCGACTAACAAAATTCTTGAATTCACTTAAATCCACACCGCAAACAAACGTGGAAGGTGCTCTAAGACTTAAAAACAAAAACAATATTTGGAAGCCTGCTAATGCACTGCTTTAATCAGAGAGGATTCATGCCACTCGCTGACTAAGAAGCACTTCGGTATAACTTCGGTAGGAACCTTAAAGCCTTTATGCCCGACAGACTTTAATTGGCTCAAATGTACACCGATCTTCACATATGGGTTTAACACGGAGTATTAAATAGGAGCAGGGGTCTTAACAGCTTAGAGCTTCATAAATGAGGTCAGACTTTAATTGGCTTAAGTTCAGTGGCGCAACATTAGCAGCTGTGTCGAAACCCGTAGCCTGTGGCCTGAAATAGATGCTACAAAATCAAAAACCCTAATATCCTTTGCTGGAAAACAGCGCTCGTTTTGGTATTAACGGGGGTTTACTTAAATTGTAACTTACTGGCTATACACCCGTACAGCAACACCATCCTCCATTTCTTTGGGAGATGACCAATCAGGTCAACACAATCAGGTGCCTGCGTTGAGTGCCGGGGCATAGGTAGGCACATTTTATGTCAAGCGTATGGCACTGTGCCATATATGTAATCTAATCGAAGCTTGACAAATCATCTGATAGTTGGATATGGACAGCGATTCGAAATTCAAGCTGAGACGCCTTCATCATAAATCACTCCAAATATGCTAAAAAGCTAACAAACATTTAATACCATTTTCGCAATTGTCGTAAACTTGAAGTATCCCTAATGCGACAAACTTTTAACGCAGCTTTCAAACTAAAAGAAATCAAAGATATCAGGTACCGTTTATTGCAGAGCAATATTTCATGAATTTCAATTTAATTAAACGAAAATGAAATCAAATAGAAAGCACAAAAAAAAGGAAAATCCATAATTTTATTTTTATTTTTAAAACCTCCTCATAGTCTTTGTCATAAATTTTATTGATGACATTAGTAAATCGATGTGAAACAACTTCCACCTTGCGACGTTTATAAGACTCTCTCGCAAGAAAAACAAAGGAAAATTAATAAAAAAAAAAAAAAAAAAAACAAAAACAGAGAACAAGAGAGGAATAAAATAAAAATTATAAAATCCTGCGACCCTTAACTTGGCAAAACGTGCTTGTGCGGATATCGATGGACTGGGTGGATGGAACGCCCGTAAATATTGTGTGCCCACAGCATATTGGCGAAATTGGCATTTTCAATGGCAGTTCACACGAAGTGACTGGCGGCAGGAGGAAATTATTACCGCGAATGTTTCTTCCCCGCGTTCGATGATTTTTTGATTTTTTTTTTGAATTAAGCAATCACGATCTCCAGAGAGCTGTACGGTTGTGCCAAGAAGAAGACTAATCGTATATAATCCGAATTTCATTCTTGGCCTATTGGGGCTTGATAAAACGGACGAAACCATCATCCCCTGCCGCCCCAATTTGTCAATTGGAAATTGGAAGTGGAAATATTTTTGTCGTCGCCGTGCTGGTCGACTGCATTTTTATCGAGAGAAATCGAAATCATTGTTTCGCAGAAGGCAATGCAATAAGCAAACTTTTAAAATGATTCATAAAGAAGAAATGTCGCATGTTTTTATGACATTTGGTGCTGAGGTTTTTCTTTTGTGTTCTTTGTTTTGGGACAAGAAGAAAATGTTGGGCCATGTTTTTGGATTTTAAATAAGACAACATTCATACTCTCTTTTACAATTATTGATTTTTCTCCATTGACATGTCTTAGAAGGGATCGTTTTGACGGGAACCATCGGACGGAAATTTCGAAATCAAAACCACAAATCATTGATTGAGCAACCAAAATATCAAGGAATAGAAGTGGACACCGCTTATTTTGAATTATGTTCATTGCAACCGAAATAGTATTAAATTAATCCATGTCATTTAAAAGGGCCGTATACTACACAATATATATATGGGTTTTCCAATGAGAGGTGTTATTGTGAATGACCCGCTATTTCGGTAGCTGTCACTTTTGAAGCTTTTATTCTTTGACATTTGACAAGTAGAAACTACGCCATTACTAAAAATGGAACGATACACGCTTCAACAACGCCTTGAAATTATTAAAATTCACTACAAAAATGGTGAACATCTTGCAGTCACAATTCGCAAAACTAAAGCATTTTTTGGTCGTCGTGAAGCACCTTGTCGGACCGCAATACAGAAATTGGTGGCAAAATTCGAGCTGTTGGGACTGGTTAGTGATGTGAAGAATAAAACCCGTGCACGTCGCTCAAGCACAACTGAGAATATTGCTGCTGTAGCCCAAAGCGTTGAATAAAACCCAGGTTTGTCCATTCCTCGGCGTTCTTTGGAATTGGGCATTCCACAAATGTCATTACACCGTATTTTGCACAAAGACTTGGGTCTTAAGGCTTATAAAGTTCAGTTAACACAAGAACTCAAGCCGGCCGATCATCAACAACGTCGTGTCTTTGCTGATTGGGTTCTTGAAATGCATGAAAAGGATCCGGAATTCCATCGAAAAATCATCTTGACTGATGAGGCCCATTTCCACCTCGGTGGCTACGTCAACAATTGTCGCATCTGGGGCTCGGAAAACCCAAGAGTTATTGTTGAGAAGCCTCTCCATCCTCAGCGTGTGACTGTTTGGTGCGGTTTATGGTCCGGCAGGGTCATTGGACCTTACTTTTTCGAAAATGAGGTTGGATCAACAGTTACGGTGAATGGATTGCGCTATCGAGAGATGATTAATGATTTTTTACGGTCGGAGTTAGATGGTATTGATCTGGACAACGTTTACTTTCAACAAGACGGCGCTACGTGCCACACAAGCAACGAAACCAATGATCTTTTACGGGAAAAGTTTCCGGACCGTGTTATCGCTCGAAGAGGTGATCACAATTGGCCACCGAGATCTTGTGATTTAACACCTTGCGACTTCTTCCTTCGGGGCCACGTGAAAGATAAGGTTTACGCCAACAGCCCAGCGTCAATTCAAGATAAAATTCGTTAGGCTATCGAGGACATAGGGCAGCCACTTTGCGATTTGGTTATGGAAAATTTCATGAAAAGGATATGGTCCTGTATGCGTGCTCGTGGTGGCCATTTGGCTGATGTTGTTTTTCATCATTAACGGCATACCTTCCTCTTTATTATGAAATAAACATCCGATCATTTATCTCAAAAAATGACATTTTTCTTTGAATACCAAAATTACACCTCTTATTGGAAACCCCTTTATAATATATATTTATAGGCCGCTTATTATCAATTGTCATGAGAAGTTTCTCAAATTTGCCGTTCGAAATCGGCATTAAATTGCGGGTCTATTCCATTCGTGCCAAAAATATAACTTCGCACACACAAATGGTTGGAGAAGCTAGGTTTAAGGGTCATGTATGGTCCTTTGATGACTAATTTTCGTTTATTTATTTTTAGTAAGTTGAGAGGTATACAAATGAAGCTAAAGCAGTGATAAGTGCCAAGAAAGCGTCATTCAAAGCTTGGTCAAATTGCTTCACTAATAATGGAGATGCAAAATCTGGCATCGAATTGAAATATACAGACTTTGCAAGAGGCTCGCGAAGAAAAAGTGCGCTAAAATTTAAGCAAAGTGTTTCGAGGGCCTGTGTCCTTCTTCGGCTGCTGATAGAAGCCAGGCTATCCACGAACTCCGACATACAGATGCACAACCATTTTCAAAACAGCCGCTCAGAGAAGGAGATATGCCCAGGAAACCCGTTCTCCAAAGTTCATCATCAATGCTCAAGGAACTTCTAAATGAACAATTTCCTCGGATATATTTTCCGCTAGCCGTTCCTAACAATTAAGAACTACACGACCTTAATGTTGACGAAGTTATAGTCTTTCAGAACCCTACGTACAGATGATCACGGAAATGTATGAGGGAGTAAAGACAAGAGTAAGATTCTCCGCTGGCGTCACTGAGGAGTTCGCAATCAAAGTCGGTGTACACCAGGGAGGCGTCTTAAGTCGCTTGATATTTATTACAGTCCTTGATTATCTGCTTGATGGAAAATTGACGGACCCCAAAGTGCATCAGTTAATCTTTGCTGACGATGGAGTCAGAATTTGCGAGCATCAAACGTCCCTGCAACGAGCCATTGATGTATAGGTGGAAGTTTTGGAATGATCTATGATCAATAGCGAAGTAAGCTCAGATGGACTAACAAAGATTGATCGAATAAGAATTCCCAAGATCCGATATTGACTTTTTTGGTTGCAAAAATCATAGCTCGTAAACAAATAAAGATATCGTGATAATGTTTTTGCAGCTTTGAAGAAAATTTCCAAAGCTATATATTTTGTGAATTTTAAGAAAAAATATTCATAGGGTGTTTCAGAATTTTCTGCTGAAATACGACTTTCTCCCAATAGGAAATGGACTTAATATTTTAGCACCAAAAATGTCAATAGTAAATAACTGAAGTAAAAACAGGGTGTCTTAAAGTCAAACAAAGTCACAGTGGTGCATACAAGTAAACGAACAATAATTTTTTTTAAATATTTCTGCATGTGTAGGTATCAAAAGCCTTTTTTTATTATTTTGCTGCACATTAGAGTACAAATATACTACTTCAGTGGTACATTTTAAGTCAAGGTATAAAGAAGGTATGTAAAGTGCTATAAAATATTAAAATTAAAGAAAAATGCTTTACCAGAATTGCATGCTAATAATATATTTCAAGTTTAACAGTGGAGATAAGGTCTTTAAGTCTTTTTCAGTTCTAACATGATAGCGAAGAAATAAGAGGGTCCGATGACGCTGCAAGCATGTTCAATAGGTCTTCATTCTACCGCATCCTTGGAACCTTGCAGGTATTTTGGTACCTATAGGTATTTTTGTATAGTCTTTATTTTTGGATTCCTGGGCTTCTTCTGACAGTTCTCCGATTGGTGACGACTGATAGGTATTCGCTTACACTGTGGCCATGAGCCAACATTTTATGAAGAGTAGGTGTAAGTTGCTTTTCGGGATACTTTTCTTTGAATAAATTTGTTTTTCCATTGCATAAACTTCAAACTCTTAACCGTCAACATTTTCTCTGCAGTTTAGAACGTTATGTATTTTTTTAAGCCTTCTAATCACCTCCATATTGACTCCAGTTATACGAGCTGTTACATCTGGTTCTGCAAAAAATCGTCTCGATTTATTTCCATCGTAAGTGTTTCCAAATCCTTGTTTTGGTTTATCCACATCCTTTGGATATCTTGATTCCTTATTCTTTCTGGCTCCTTAGTTCCAATACTTTCATCAATATTTTATAGATCTTGTTTGAGTGTGTATGCAAGTTTCAAAATGAATTTCATGCATCTGATTCTGGCATGTAAAGGAGGTATTCCATATTAGTAATTATGCTCGTCATTTGTTGACTGGTCTTCATTGTTGAAGTTCTTTTGCGTTCTTTTGCAAATTTGACATGAACGAGTCGACTTTGTTTCAGTGATTTCATTCAACACTTTTCCGTCAATCATCGTTAAAAATAGTTCGTGGTGTACAACAATAACTACTTCGTCATTAAAATTATATTCAAAAGGTTGAAGGCCAGCGATTTGGCTTTGGATGTCATTCACTGTGCTCCTTATAAGATCTGCATTTTCCTTTGCATACTGGAACATTATTGGTCGGCAGAAATGAACTGATGATGGACGAGGGTTTTTCCAATACTCACTATTTGAGCACCTAAGAAATTGAGGTCATAAACATGTTTGCATCCGTTATTGTTTGACCATCATGTGTTACTATTTTTTGGTTATAGGCACTTTGCCCAGATGATCCATCACAGCCCCACTTGCTTGTAACGCCAGACTAGGTTGTCAAAAAATGGCCGGAGGACCATAAAATATTTATTATATGTACATAGTTAAGAAATACATTTTTACATGTAAAAATAATGTTTTTATGACCAGGATAAGGATATAACAAAAAAAAGCCATAAATGAATAAAAATAACGTTCTTTAATAAAATCTCTCTAAACCGCCAATAGGCAAAAAAGGCAGCTGGTTTTCTTAGTAAATGTTTCAGAAATAGTCAAAGATTCAATTTCCGTTGAGTTTAGATCAAAGACTCTTAAAGAATTTTTTATAACTCAACTCAAAGTCAGAAAATTAAGCCATAGATCATAACTTAAGTACAAATGGTCCTTTTTACAGGCTCAAATGAAAAAAAATATAATTTTTAAACAAGGTTTTTAGATTTTAACGCCGAAACTCTGAAAGTTTTCATAAAACAAATATTTTTTCTTTGATTTTTAAAATAAGGAAACTTTGACTACCTGTATCATTCGAATCCTTCGACCGATTTTAAATTTTCTTTTGGCTTTTAAAGCTTCCAGTATTTCCTCCATATCCAGTAAATAAATTAGTTTTGGATTTTAAGCACACACAAAAATTGAATTTTGCAATAACTTTTGACTCGCCGTTGGATGTTGCACCTCTGCTAGGATTAAGATAGTATTTAAGTTTTTAGTTTTTAAGTTTATGCTCATGAGAGTGGTTATCAGAAATAAAGTTATGGTTTAAAAGAGAAAATATTAATGCAATTCAATTGGCGCCCATCGAGTGGGGCTCGGGATTTATTGACGACCTCAAGTAACTCGCAAAGTGTAGTGCAAAAATAATTATTGACGACCTCAAGTAGATCGCAAAGTGTTGTGCAAAAATAATTATTTGACGACCTCAAGTAGCTCGCAAAGTTGTATTGCAAAAAAAAATCCTGAGCCTAAGAACTCACAAAGTGAACATTCTGACCTTTTTAATAAAAAAGGCAACCAACGAGGAAGTGCAGAGAAAGGCGCCTCAGTAACCAAACAAGGACGAACAGGATTGATGCCCCTTTGCCAGCGTTGGAAGATGTTCCTAGTTATTTTATTGATACTGCTGCCATTGTGCAATGCAGATACTCAGATTTTGGACTACTCCAACGCACAACTAATTAAAATAAGTGCAGGAACAGCAAAATTACAAAGTGGATCATTTAAAATTATTCATGTTATCGAGATAACAGCATATGAAGAAATAGTAGACAACCTCGAAGCATCAATCAAAGCCAACATTAAAATCACCTACCCCATCTATCCCATCCTATCTTTTGAAATTTCACGAATTAAAAATTATTTATCTAGACTTAAGATTAATAATAATAACAAGAGATCAATAGATTTCCTTGGCACCGCCTGGAAGTGGATTGCCGGCACACCGGACCACCATGACCATAAAATTGTAATAGATAATGTATTAAGAAATAACAATAAACAAATCGTTATTAATCAGTTAACAGTGGAAAGAATAAACGAAATCTCTAATCTAACTAATGAAATTCTTAAAGATCTTAAACAAAATTCAAATGTTTACAATGAAATTGTTATGAAAATTAAATATAAATTGGAGTTACTCAAAGAAGAAATAATTAATGTAGTATACGCGATTCACTGGGCGAAAGCCAATATTGTTAATTCATACATATTATCCAACTTAGAATTAAGAATTGCAGAGCAAATATTTAAAGACGAAAATATTCCATATATTAATATGGACGAGGCTCTAGAATTTGTTAGTGTTAAAATTGCTTCTTATAAAAAGAACATTATTTACATTTTAAGTTTACCAACTTACTACCTTTCCCGAAACATGTAACATTTCAATATTAAGAGCTGTAAAATTAAAAACAAAAATAAACAAAATACCATTTAACTCAATACTAGAATGTAATAATAACGTAATATTAGGCATAGGCATAGAAAGAGAATGTCAAACCTACAATAAATTATCAATATGTCAGAGCAGCAACATCGTTAACATAAGCCAGTCAACATGCATACCAAATCTACTCAGAAGTCAACCAGCAAATTGCACCATGATCAACAACCAGCATATTCCATCATATGAAGAAATATCCCCAATTCAATGGACCTATCGTTATTAACAACGACACCATCACGCTTGATGGCACATACATTATACGGCACTTTAACACCTCAGTGCTAGTAGACGGAAAACTCATCGTGGCAAATGAGATAACAAAATACCCAATTACCCACCATTACCTGCAATACTCCAACCAACATCTAAGCAAACTAAATTGGAAGAAGTACTCTCGTTAGAGATGATGAAGCAACTCTACAGCAATGGAACTGAAGAGATTGACCTCCTAGAATCTAAAAACAAAGTCAACCTATCAATTAATATTGTCTTACTAGCAGCATTTGTTAGTATGTCAACAATATTCGCATACAAAATGAAAAAAAGTAAACGCACTACACCCCAGCAAGTACCAGCTACAAGAACCTCAACATCCGGAACCATAGGCATCGAAGACATTTCAAATATGCTCTAATCAACGAGATCAAACGAGGACGTTTGAATTCAAATGCGAAGGAGTTAACACCAAAAAGATTCTCATGGAGAAACACGAAGCTCAACATCGCTTCCAACGTTCGCAACGATGAACATCGCTGACAGCGCGTCTGTACTATGTGCAATACGATTCGTCGACGTTGCTGGACCCGCATTCCATCACGTACGGTGTCAGATGTACGAGCACCTGTGAGAACGACTCGCCGTTGGATGTTGCACCTCTGCTAGGATTAAGATAGTATTTAAGTTTTTAGTTTTTAAGTTTATGCTCATGAGAGTGGTTATCAGAAATAAATTTATGGTTTAAAAGAAAAAATATTTATGTAATTTAATTTATACAAGAAGATTTTTTTTTTATAATATTTTTTATTTCATCAATCATACCGATATACGAGTACCTACTAGAAATCTGCTTCCTACGCACAACCTTAGTTTACCATTCAAAAGTTGTTTACTTACTCTTCTATTCTATACAACGTACCCCTTCTAAATGCCTGACATAAGAATTTCTCTTTCCAAGATTTCATCATTCCCTCGAGACAGCATAAACAAGCGCTGATGTTTCAAAACAAATTTATATATTCAATGCACAATCAAAGTGTCCAGCTGAGTCCAAGTTCACACCTCTTTGGAAGCAATTTCAAATCCCAGATATTATGACAATGATGACGCCACATAAAATCTCATCGATATGCACACCGCGTTTATGCCATGATCCCTATGTCCATCCATATTCTGCAGCCCTTTTGCGCCTAATCTGCCAATAACTTTGCATTTATTCAATTTAAATTTTCAGCATTTGAAACAATTCACCCTCCCTGCACATACACACGCATAACATATAGTGGGCGGAAACGTAATATAAAAGTTCCAAAATAAGAGCTAAATTCGGACCTCATTTGTATCGGATACAGGTTGAGTATAGCTATTGATTTGATTCGTTTTGATGTGTCTTCATCGGTTGCAAAAATATTTTCGAGACAATCTGAATGCTACGTGAAATGCTGTGATAACCAACCCTCCGCCCCCCTATATCCTACCCATGCTAAATCCGTTATTTAATATCTATAAATGGACCAGAGAAAATTCTTGTTGAAACCCTTTGTTTACCCATTTGTTTTGTTTTTTTTTTTATTATTATTTCGTCCTGCCAGGAACAAATGTTGTCATTGAGTACCGTAAACCGCTGGTGTAAGGGGCTAGGGTGGGTGAAGGGATCTAAAGTTAGCAAAAAAAAGGGTTTAAACCAATAGCTCTAAATCGAATCGTTTTGTGGTCAAGTTAAGGGCGAAGACATGCCAGTTGCTCAGCGCGTTTAAGTATTTGAACACCCTTTTCGTTGAAACGCACGCAGCAACGACGACGTGAAGTAGGTACATACTTTTTGCTTTTTTTATTATTTTATTGCGTGCAATATAAGCAATCTGTTTCATTCGATGCAGTAGTCTGATGGCATTCTATAATAGGCTGGCGATTGGGCGAATCAAACTATGATAGCACATTAAAGATGCTGAAGGCGATATATGAATGCAACATGGCGTACGTGTGGAACGGAGAGTTTGTATCGACAAATTTGGAACGCAACTGGGAGTCAAAAAAGGATATATGTATACAAAACTGCTGTTCATCTTATTTATCAACGATATAATCGGAGAAGTGGTAGGTGGGATCGAGCTTGGTGGAGTGCGGATAGCGGCTCTTAAGTTTGCTTTTTGTCTGAGTCAGTTGAGGGGATGTAGCTTGTTGTAAACCGTCTTGAAAAATACTGCAAGTGACGGAATTTGACGGTGAATCTATCAAAGTCCAAGATGATGATTTTTAGATATGGCAGCGCAAAGAAAAGTGGTCCTACCAGGGAGAAAGCGTTAAAATAGCGAAACGGTACAAAAATTTAGATCTGTTAATTACGACGTACCTCAAAATTAAGAAACATTTCGAACGTCAGCTAACGGCAGCTAAAAGGGCAATTTCATCAGTCTGACGATGCATTGACATTAGTACGTACCTATATCGAACACTCTTCGAAAGCCCAACTATGTCCAGCAACTGCTGCCTCTATACTTCTTAACGGAGCCCAAATCGGAGTTCATTGTTTTTTTGAAGTAGAAAAGTAGATAGTCAATTTCCTAAGATATTTTTTTATGCGCATCTTTTGATGTGCCTGGGCACATAAACGCTGAATATGCTGCATTTAGAAACTAGAGGAAGATTGGCGACGATTATAAAAAAACAGAAGTATACTGAAACATACTCGTATAATATCGACAAGAGGGCACTTGGTTCAAAAGTTGAAGGAGTTGATAGTAAATTGTGCAGCTGATATTCAACCTTCATCGATGAAATTTCAGTTTACCAATATTTTGAAAAAAAAAAAACAAAAAAAAACTCAATTAATGTATGGCAGATTTGAAGCTGAAGCACGTTCATCAAAACAGAGGCACGTCTTTAGTAGGCTGAATATTAACCCTCCACATACATAGGCTTCAATCGATATTCTGTGCATTTGTTCGGCACAATATAAAAACTTAGAGGTGAACTAATAAGTCTTTTTTATTCCGCGTCTACCCGATTATACAGTTTTGTGTGACCTGTCAGCTGCGCAAGGATGGAGAATGTTTACCATTTGTCTCATCTCATGTCTCATCTTAAGAGAATTCCTTCTAAGATACTTTGGAGTAATTTCGCTGAACCTAGATGAGGTTGTTAACGTATTGAACATCAGTCAGAAGTGGGAAGTATTAATCAATTAAGATACAGCTGCTATCCCATACAGAGTCAGTAATTTAAGTGAATAAAGATTTTTGAACACATAAGCAACTACAAGGTGGCGCAAAAGTTGTCATCTGTTTACTTCACAAATGTCAAAGTAAAATTGACATTTGCCGCTATTTGCAAAAATTATAGCATCTTCCGATAGGGTTTTCAGCCCTTGGGTGTGCCTTAGGCAATTCTGGTGCCAATGTTCTAAATGATCCACGACGTTTGACATCTATCCTATGTAGTTTTCAGTCGGATTGGTGAACGCCACTGGGTGATGACTTTTGCGCCACCTTGTATAAATAAGGCCGTTACTAATTTTCTAAGTAATTCATGATAGCTTGATTGTCAATCTGGTATACGGCCTTAAAAAAATAATATATTAGGCATCAACGGTCCATACAGGACCTAAAACCTAGCTTCTCCAACCATTTGCTAGTGCGAAATGGACGGGACCTACAATTTTTAAGCCGAATCCGAACGGCGAAATCGGGAAGATTCTCATGACTCTTGGATGTTTGTCAGACCTTCGCTAGAGGTTGTACAGTGGAAAAACTTAAAGGTGTTACTTAGTCCGGCGGGATTTGAACCTGATACCTTTAGATTAGTAGCCCAACTAGAGCTTTGTCAATCGTGATTGATTCGATCTTTTTGACCCGATCACAATAAAGTATTGGTGATTGCAATCACAATGCCCGAAGTCAATCGTTCATCGAGTCAATACTAATAAAAATATTTTTATCTATTTCGGCTTATTTCGTTTTACCAACACATATTTGTTCTACAAAAATACCGCTTCTGTGCCGTTGTTATTGAGTGTATTCACTCTTACAATCCATTCGAATGTATCTGTCTCTATCGAAACTAAATTGAACGAATGATGATTGGGGTTTTTGATTGTATTGAAATTGAATGGAGGAATACAATACTCCCATGTCCCATCTGTCATTGATTGATTGAATGATTGATTGAAATGACCGAATAATTTTTTCAACCAATACTTGAACGATTCGATCATTAAATTTGAACGATTGACACAGCTCTAAGCCCAACATACTAACCTCTGCGCCACTGCGGTAGACGGCTTTAAGCCATACCATATTAGACTATGTAAAAGATGACTTAGGGGAGAAATCGCATCTAAGTCGGCAATCGGCACGCAAATCCGTGGGTTGACACGACTGGAGAAATATTAGGCATAATAGGCAACATGGTGGAGAATTAAATCCGTCCACCGCCTTAGCGCCATTAAGAGTCACCTGTGCATTTCGAACTGTTTCGAACGATGCTATACTAGTCGTATCTTCAATGCTACCTATCGATATACTTGCTGAAGAAATAAAAACTTTAAGAACCGAGCGAGTCCGAAATGGCCCGGTAGATGGCGAAATAAGGAAACTCGAAAGAAATCGCAGTATCGCAATCTGGCAACAACGCTGGAACGAATCCTTAAAGGGAAGATGGACATATCGTCTCATACCAGTGATCGATGCATGGATTAAACGAAGTCATGGCGAAACAAACTTCTATCTGACTCAGTTCTTGACGGGTCATGGCTGTTACAGAGAATATCTCTTTAAACGCGGACATGAAACAATCCCAAACTGTCCACATTGTAAAACAGTGTCATCAGATGCAATCGGTTCCAACATTGAAACCAATTTGCAATCTGCCTTGAATGAAACATGAATATGAATACATGCTTTAAAGACTCAGGCTGTCTTTTTTACCAGAAAAAGAAAAACCTCTTTATTACCAAGCAACAGACTGCAAATAAGTGGTATTCAGACAGAATGGAAGCAGAGTGCAAAGTACCTAGGGGTACATCTCGATAAAACTTTGACTTTCGGGCCACATATACAGCAAATAAAAACGAAGGTAAACATAACAATAAAGACGCTTTATCCGTTCATAAGTCGTAAGTCACAAATGAGCCTCGAAAACAAAATAATCATATTCAAGGTTATCTTCCAGGCGATAATGTTTTATGGATCCCCTGTTTGGGGGAAGTGTGCAAAAAGCCATATTCGTCGGTTGCAAATAACCCAAAACAAACTCTTAAAAATGATTTTTGATCTTCCCTGGCATTTTTCCACCGAAGAGCTGCATGCATTGGCAAATATTGAAAAAGTATCAGAAAGAATTTTAAAATTACATGATCGATACAATGTCGCATGTATTTCTTCCGACAACATCCTGATTTCAAATCTAGCTATTTGATTAAGGAAATGTGAAAATTTATTTACTTATTTATTTATTTATTATTTATTTATTTATTTTTTTATTTATTTATTATTCATTTATTTATTTATTTATTCATTTATTTATTCAATTATTTATTTATTTATTTATATATTATTTATGTATTTGTTTGGTTACCAAATTATTTATTTATTTAACTTTTGTTTACATTATTATCTATTCATTTGTTAATTTATTTATCTGTAGATTAGTTCATTTGTTTACTCTTTAGTCCTAGAATTGTGTTTAATTATTAATCAATTGTTACTTGAATTGTTGTCCCAATAGTTTGTAAACATTTTATTCTGAAATCAGGATGTCCTTGCGATATTCCCCGCCTTTCCTTCTCTCCAGCCTTCGTTCCTAGGATCTTAAATTGATAAGAAGGTTTTTATATTAGCTTTTCCTTCTTACATTGTTTAAATAAAAATTCTTTAAAACATTTATAATAAATATTTCAGTAGTAAGGTAGAGTATACCACATCTCTGTAAATTGTGCAATATAGTCTTAAGAACAATGTAATATTTCCGCTAAAATAAAAATACAAATACAAATACATTGTAAAACAGTTTCGGAAAACGCGGAACATGTGTTCTTTCATTGCACACGATACGACAACGAGAGGATCACCCTACGGGACCAATTTGGGGAGTGGCTGACTCCCGATAATGTCGTAAATCACATGCTTCAGAATGCTGAAAACTGGACCATTGTAAGTAACGTGGCGGTGCGCATACTTAGCGATCTTAGGCGTTTAGAGCGCCAACGTAAAGCGGATAATGCTAATCATAGAGTTAGATTAGGCTAAGGCTCTATACCGACCCCCGTGTAGTATTGAATAAAATATATGATCGGTCTATTCAGGAAGGGGGTGTGGTTTTAGCCGGTAAGAATCCGGCACTACCAGTGGACGTCGGACCATTGGTGCATCTGCAAAAAACGACTGGAGATCACGAGTGTCATGGGAGGACGAACGAAACAACATTCACAAATTTAGGAAGCATGCACGTGTCAAAATCGTAAAAAATACAGGCCTTAAAATTTCTAGATCCATCACACAAATGCATCAAAACCAGCATTTGATTGGCCTCAGTGATAAAGTGATCTGAACTCAGGCAACCCGCCGATATTTATTGAATTCGCACCAGCAAACTCCACAGGCAGAACAAGGTGCAGTAAAGTGGGAGGGTTAGGATCCCTTTTATCCTGATCACAACCTCACTGTAAGGGAAGAAGAAGGCTTTCCGGTTTTCGGAATTTCTGATTTTTGGGATTGTGTCCGTCTCCCAATTATTCCTTCTTACTTCTTCATTTCATGCAGAAGATTGGCTCGTCTCTTTAAAATAAACATAGGGACCGGCTACAGTCCGCTTGGGCGAACTGTTGGATACCCTATTCTTATTCCTATCCCTCATAAGTGGAGGTGACAAAAGTATAAGTATGGTTGAATTGTTAAGAACCCTCTACATATTTTGTTATATAACATTTAAAGGATTTTATCGAAAAAACGCTCCCTAGCTCAAACTTGGGTATTTCAATAAAATTGTTCTATTTAATTGTGGGCGTGTCAGTAGGCGGATTTAAAAAAAATTAACATAAAGGGCCCCTAGAGAGTACTTATATATTATAAATTTCAGTTCCCTAACTCAAATTTTGGTTTTTCAATAAAATTGTTTTATTTATTTGTGGGCGTGTCAGTGGGCGGATTTTGAAAATTTTATATCCCGAGCAGTTTTCGATTTTTTCCAAAATTTTGTTTTTTTGAGTTTGTGGGCGGATTTCAAAAATTCGTAAACTTTATTATTTCTGGACTCTAGAGAGTATATGGTTAAAATTTCAGCTCTCTAGGCCCAGTTTAAAGGCCTAATTTTTGCCGACGGACGGACGGACGGACGGACGGACATGGCTAGATCGACATTACTGTCGATGCTGATCATAAATGTAGTAACTTTTAGGGGTCTACGGGCAATATTAAGGTATGTTACAAACTATGCGTCAAAATTAATATAGGTACCCTTAGAATAGGGTATAAAAACGTCGCTTTACGCTTGTCTTCGTGATGTTTTGTTGACCCCAATTTTAATGGCGGATATTTAAAAGAGCTTCCTACAGAAATGTTCATACATAATAACGGTATCTTTAGGTTTCAATTCAGGAAGAAACAAATAAAATTGTTTATAATTTAATTTTAGATACTTGTTAAACTTTCAAGTTGCTACGCTTTTTACTAAAAAATAATTAAATATAAAATGAATACCTAATCCAACAATATCTAGTAGGTACCTACATAGCTACCAAAATAAAACTGTGGGTGGTCGCAATAATTACCCGAAATCAATTCAGGTACAACGTTCGAATTCCCACAAGAGATTTTTTTTCTTTCTACTAAACCGCGTATGAATAATAATATCAACAAAACATCAATCTATCATAATTAACAATAAACGCGGGTTAAATAACGAAGTTCACTTCTCCACACAATAATATCCATATACCTACTCTTATTAAGCAATTTGGGAGGTTCCGCCAAATCCTCCTTCGTACCTACGTCTCCATGTACACTGAGCCACATACAATTGAATATTGAATAGAACACCTCTTTTCAACAGGGCTGCTTTCAAAGAGATCATTAAGCCGAAAGCCAACAGGCACACGCAACAACAGAAACATCAAACAACACCACCACCGACCGGGGGGTTCATCAAGACGTCGAGGGGCCAGTAATATTAACTGCTTCTTTATTTACCTGCATCGTTTTTCCATCTCATTTTCACTTCATTCCCATCCAAAAGACAACAGAAGCAGCATCAAGTTCAATCCACCGCACTTGGACCTGGACACACTATGCACGCCAGCCAAATTACACATCTCTTTAATGAGGCACTCTATCCGATGACAATAGGATGCGGTAACTCCGCCTGTAAAATTTCGGAATTTATTTAAAACCGAATACAAACTATGACAATATGAACTCCGTAACCGTTCCGCGAAACAACGCATGTTCCGAATGGCTGCTGTCGCTTTATAATGGCGATGAACTGTTTTTACAACTTATTGGAAAAGGCGTGGCCTCCATGGGCTGTGTTGGTGTGCAACGTCTCATTCTCATTCCGACCCTGAGGAACAGAACAGAACGAAAGCGTTTGAAAACAACTTCATATCCTTTTTGTGTTGTATTTGTGTGTTAATATCTTTCCACTCAACCAACCCTGCTGCCTGCTACTTCTCCCTTCCCAATCGATAACCGAACCACCGAGGAAGTAACTGCATCACAGCAGTAGATGTAGAAGATGCTTGCTGTGGTGGCATCACTGGAATGCCCTCGGTCTCTCACTTTGGGTTAATGAAATACAATTTTGTTTCAATTTCATTTTCCAATTTTACTTGGCGACTGCCTACGCACACACGTAGATTTGCTTTGGCTCATACGAAGAGAGTGCCAACGAATTTTTTAGCTCTTATTGAAGAAAAAAACCTCGGCAGTCAATTCCAAACTCATTCTTTGATTTCGGGCCTAATCATTCGGACACGGCAACGGTAGCTCGCGTGCAATTTTATGTGAACTCTCCTTCGTCGATTGTTTGCGTTGTGAGCATCTAGTGTTACAGGAAGTGCAATTACGGATCCGAATGGGATAACAGTGACAGTGAATAATACTTTTATCAGATCTTGAAGCCGGTTGGGACAGTGATCATTTTGTGCAGAGATTTAAATTCCAATGCGAATTCATGTATCGGTCGTGTTAACGAAGCGTACTTACACGCATTAATTTAACGGTGTTTTGTCGATATCGTCAATCTGGGTAGCCCATATTTGACAACATCAGCTTCGGGCTCCGAAAGCCCCAAGTTGTCAAGATCGGAACTGCATTTGATAGGTGGTGATCCGAAGCATCAGTTTCACCTATCGCCGAGTTCGTCCTTTAATTTCGGAGCATTTCGAACGCCTGTGGGTTTCCCCTTCGGAGCTCATCAGTTCTTCAACGGCAACATCTATCAGAATTTTCGTGAAGAGAATCCCGACTCTAACAATCTGGATCTAGTCAATCCCTATATACGTCACAACAGTGGCGGTTTCAACAATCATAGTCCGCCGTTGCATTCGGTGGCAAACGGTTACGGCAACTCGGATAATTCACCCCAAAACCCCAGCGAATATCACCAAAACCACACATACGGTAAGCGAGAGACAATATTGGACTACCATACCGCCTACCCCAACAACAACAATAATAATAATAATTTACCAAATTCCTTTATAAAAAAATCCACCGAAGGCTCGTTAAAATCGCGCTCCGAAGAGGATAACCCTTCCACACCGCCGCCGCCTTTGTGTTCCCTTGATAGTGCTTTTCGAGGTGATTCCCTAGCATCGTCCCGATTGCATTCGGAAAGTCCTACCGACTGCAATCCATATAACAATAGCCATCGTAACAATCGCAACTACGAAAACTCCAGCCCTGTTGACAGTACCAAATCTTTCTCGGTTGTCAGTCATCGGAGTAGCGAAGAGGCTGGCAACAATAGTGAGTCGAGAAGTCCGCCGCGTAGTGATTATAGTCCGGAGAATCTATCGAACAAAAAGTACGGTGGTAGTGGGAGTGCAATGTTGGATCATAAACTGCCTTTGAGTTTTTTGGGACCGCCATTAGCGGCCCTGCATTCTATGACTGAAATGAAATCAGCCGTCGGCGGCAGTCCCAATGGCGTTGGTAACATTATCGGCGGTTTGACTGGCAATTCAAATGCGTCCAACACTGGATTCGGTATGAACAATAGTCATCATCACAGCTCGACAACCCACACGCAAGGTGCCGCGAATCCACATGGAATTGATACAATATTGTCGAAGCCACCACCACCGGTGACGTCGGCGGGATTAAGTGCTTTAACCGGAGGTAAGTTTTACGGACTTGACAAATCAAATATTCGAAAGTGTTGCATAGGTATATCAGTTGCATTTCAAAAGGAGATAGTTCAATACTTAATACATCACTGCCAGTGCTTTTCGTTAAAAGGTTTTTAGGCCCGAACTCCAGAAAGCACATAAACGTGCTTATTTTGAGCTTCGAATGAATAGTCAATTCGTTCGAATAAAACCAGTTTTCCCCTCGAATAAGTTTTCTGTTCGATCGAATTTCAAAATAGAAATTCTTCAAATTCGAAAATCTTTCGATCGAATTCGAATAAAGATTTCATTGAACAAAGGGCAAAGCCCGACAAGCATTTCGTCCATCATCTAATCCTGATTTTCTTAAAGCCCGCACTGTGTTTGTATTTAAATTAAAAGGGTAGTTTATGATCAAGACTAAGGAGATCACAACCCTTCCACTTTACTCTACTGGTCCGCCTGTAAGGTTCGGTTGTGCATGTACATTATACCAAGAAGTCGCAAAGCTGCCTTGAAATTTCGGGTAAAATTGCGCTTTCATTTTTTTGATTTGAAAACCTTATCAAATGATTATAGCTCGTTTCCTTAAAACAGAAGTAGATATCACAAATAGCTCATCACCATTTATCCCGGAACTTCTTCGCTTGACCATTTCTGCCAGCAACAGGCGATAAACAAAGCTCTCGTTCATTTCTTTTCCGAGCTGCATTTACTATAGTATTTATGTTGCGATAATCGAGGCTGCACTGTATTTAAAAGCGGACTAGTAGGGATGCAGTGGCCCACTTCACTGCATCCCTACTAGTTAGGATTATTAAATTTATTTTGGTGCTTAGGTAAGATGCTCAAGGACTTGGAAAGTTGTTTTATTTTGTTTGTTGTTTGCTATCATAGTTTTTCATTCAAAAAAATATTCATGGGATGACAATTATTGTCAAACAGCCATGCCACTGGATTGTCAAAGCGACCACAGAGTCGAAAGAGACAGCATAATAGCTATTCTATTGAGCAATAACTTCACAACGTGAAAATGTTAAAGTAAAGCGAAGTCGGCAATCGAAAACAAGTAACTGAAAGCGAGAGCCATACATTATAGCCTCATAAGTTTAATTTTTTGATTGTATAAATTATTTTATTATATGTACTCAGATAGCAAATGTCAAAATTTATATACAAGATGGCGCAAAAGTTGTCAGGTGGCGCAAAAGTTGTCACCCGATGTTCTTTCGCTGTAATTTTTTTTATGAATGAAAAACTTTGGTTCTGCTTTTGGATTATGTTAATTGGTGTCTTAAGTTTTTTCTGTATCAGTTAACTTCACAAATATCAAAGTAGAATTTACATTTGCCGCCATTTGCAAAAATTATGCTTCTTCCGATAGGAAGATGACTTTTGCGCCACCTTGTATAAAAAGACTCAATAAAGAATCTGAATCTGAATATGGGTTGTCAAAGATTTTTAACGAGACAAACATATTTTGGGGTGAGAATATATGATGTGTTTAATGATCCTGCTGCAAAGAAAAATACAGAAAATATCTGAAAACTGCAGGATTTTGTAATACACAAGCAATAACATGAGGGAAAATCTCGCCCCAAAGTGTTCTAAAGGGTCTTTCATTAAGGACTTGAAAACTTTTTTAAATCAAATGCAAACTACATACTTGAGATATCTCAAAAAAAATTGTATTGGTTTGAATTACTATCAAAACATTTATGAATGAAATTCAACTTCGTTCATATATCCACCACGGGAACGTATGCAGCGGTCGATACGTTGACCCCAATTTTCGATGACTCGGCCGCACATTTCTACCGACACGGTCACTATTTCTGATTCAATATTGGCTCAGAGCTCCTCTAACGTCGCCGGCTTGTTGGCACAAACCAGTGATTTAATCTAGCCCCATTAAAAAAGGCTAGAGGCGTTAAATCACACGATCTGGACCGCCAATAGACGGGTCCGTTTCACGTTCACCGAACTGAGACTTCAATAACTCGATTGTTGCACCCGCTGTGTGACTTGTGGCACCGTCTTGTTGAAATCACATATCACTGAGGTCCAATTTATGCAATTGCTCAAAGAAATAACGTTCCAACATGTCTCTGTAGCGAATACCATTTACCGTTACCGTAACGTGACGGGTATTCTTTTCGACGAAAAAAAAACCTCGCGCACCACCGGCATGAAAACCGCACAAAACAGTGATTTTTTGCGGATGAAGTGCTGTTTCATGAAGCACATGAGGGTGTTCACCTGTCTAGTGACGCATATTTTGCTTATTGACGAAACCGTTTAACCAGAAATGCGCTTCAAGATGATTTTGCGATGAAATTCTTTATTTTCTTCCATCATGTCCAGAGCCCAATTCGAGAACGTACATCGCTTCATATGATCAAGAGGCTTTAGTTCTTGAGTCAGTTTGATCTTGTAAGGGGTCACCATAATGTGGTCTGGGAGAGGCCCAATTCTTGAGAACGCCGTGAAATTGACACATTTGGCTGGTTTGCGACGGACGCCTCTACGGCAGCAATATTCTCCACACTTCGGGCAAAACGTAGTCTCACTGGCACGTCAACATCAAGCTCAAATGTTTTCACTAGACTATGAATTGCTTGCCTATTGGGAAGAGAATTGCGGCCGAAAATTGGCGTTAACGCTCTTAAAGTTGCGACCACCGACTCGGAATTTCGGTAGTAAATTTTAATTATTTGTAAACGTTGTAATTTTGTGTACTTCACCATGATGAAAATGTTGATTTAACTGAATATTTTGACATTGACAGTTCGGGAATCGGTTTAAGGGTGCGTTCACCATGAAAGTTTAAAGTTGTCAAGTCGCTAATGAAAGACGCTTTACATTCTGTCACTTTCTGTTTCATGAACATGTTGACATCAGTTTAGCACACTACTTTCTACACCTGCTTTTGAGAAAGAGGAAGAGCAAGTGCGTAAAAAGTGTCAAATTTGAAAGTTCAGCTAATTTTTATAAAATGACTAGCTGCACCCGCCCGGCCTTGCCCGTGCCCGAGAATTCTATTGGCCAATATGTTCGAGTAGACTTCCTTATTATTGTCTATAGCGGGTATTCGGCGTATGTTGCTGCGCCTAAAAAAAGAAGACCGATTTTGACTAAACTTCACAGAAACACTCTCAGGCCAATACCGAAGATTGCCTGATTTGAGCTCAACCGGTGAAAGGGACTACACGTTTTTCCTCGCATGGCTTAGGTCGCTCACACATCTTCGTTGTTTCGTTTAGGGTAGGTGCTTGTTGTCTGGCAGGCGCCTATGTCAGCTTACTTGTGCGAATCAAACCACAAAGCGAAAGTAGAAAACTTCGATAGAATCACTATTCATTCACTTGCAGACCGATTGTTATCAAAAGCAACTTTCCGATGTCCGATTCACAAAAAAAAAAAATGCAAACAAATTTAATAAGAGTTATTTGAATAAAACATTGACCACACGATATCTCAAAAATGAAAGTGCGCACAAACACCACAGGTGGCAATGGTGCGATGGTAGTGTATTCGCAAAGTGATTGGCAGGTCGTGTGTTCGAATCCCGACCAGAGCCATGTTTTGTAAAATTGAATACACACAACAAATTAAATCTCCCTTAAGCAATTAAGGCGCCACCTGTGGAGATAAAAAAACCCTATCGCACCAAAAACTTCTTTCATATCCTCCTATTCTTTCAGTAGTAAGCAGCACCCAAAAACAGGCAATGAATCTGGGTGCTGCTTCCAGCAACGAAAATGCCTGCGCTGTGGCAACACTATAAAGGTACTGTATCAATTACAGAAAAAATTAAAAAAAAAATCCCTTTAGCGCACGCTAATTATAAAAAAAAGGCTTGAAACGTTCGTGTGGTCTCCCTCTTTCATATGCGCGTTCAGATAACAAAATAGGTGACGTCTGTACGATGGTTTTTTATAATGTGCGGTCTCTGTATCTGCATCGGAATTTACAGACATACGCATACTCACTCAAATGCCCATAATTCACACACCGCTGCAAATCCAGACATCGCACATACCTAGATAACATCCTTCGTACAGACGTTACCTTTCATGAAAAAAAAATTCATTGGAATCGGTTAACTCGATTTAAGCAACTTATAGAAATAAAGGCAATTGCAATAACCGAGTTTGTTGCGCTTACCGAGTTACATTTTTTTACATAAAAAATTATGACATAGCCATTTTACTATGTTTTTGTAGAGATCATGAAATTGATGTATTAGGTGGCGCAAAAGTCATCACGCTATTAAAAATTTAAGAAAGACATCAATAAACAAAATGCAAAAGCAGAACCAATGGTTTTTAATCATGAACAAAATTACATCCGGGTGACACCTTTTACGCCACCTTGTATTAACAAAGACAAGACGGGTTAAATAATGATACAAAGGAGAATATGAAAATAAAACATAGGGGCGGGCTACAGTCCGCTTGGGCGAACTGTTGGATACCCTATTCATATTCCTATCCCTAATAAGTGGGCGTGACAAAAATTTAAAGGATTTTATCGAAAAAACTAAGCTTTTGTAAATAAAAACGCTCCCTAGCTCAAACTTTGGTTTTCCAATAAAATTGTTTTATTTAGTTGTGGGCGTGTCAGTAGGCGAATTTAAAAAAAATTTAAGCATGAGCATAAAGAGCACCTAGAGAGTATATACTATAAATTTCAGCTCCCTTGCTCAAACTTTGGTAGTGTAGTGCATATAGGTAGTGTATTCACTAAAGTGATTGGCAGGTCGTGCGTTCGAATCCCGACCAGAGCCATGATTTTTATAAATTGAATACACACAACAACAATCCCATCGCACCAAACTTCTTTCCTATCCTTCTATTCTTTCAGTAAGTAGCACCCAAAAATAGGCAATGAATTGCTGGGAGCTACTTGCGCAACAAACTAAATGCCTGCGCTGTGGTTTTACCATTATAAGGGTACTGTGTCACTACAGAAAAAAGAAATCCCTTTAGCGCACGCAAATTATAAAAAAAAAAAAAAAAAAAAAATACTTTGGACTTTCAAAAATAAAAATAATTGTGGGCGTGTCAGTAGGCGGATTTTGAAAATATTTACACATGAGCATAAAGAGCCCCTAGAGAGTATATATTATAAATTTCAGCTCCCTACCTCAAATTTTGGTTTTTCAATAAAATTGTTTTATTTAATTGTGGGCGTGCCAGTGGGCGGATTTTGAAAATTTTATGTCCCAATCAGTTTTATGGGCCATAGATCATATATAAAAAATTTCAGCTCTCTAGCTCAAAATTCGATTTTTTCCAAAATTTTGTTTTTTTGAGTTTGTGGGCGTGTCTGTGGGCGGATTTCAAAAATTCTTAAACTTGATTATTTCGGGACCCTAGAGAGTATATGGTTAAAATTTCAGCTCTCTAGGTCCAGTTTAAAGGCCTAATTTTTGCCGACGGACGGACGGACGGACGGACGGACGGACATGGCTAGATCGACATTACTATCGATTCTGATCATAAAAATAGTAACTTTTAGGGGTCTACGGGCAATATTAAGGTATGTTACAAACTATGCGTCAAAATTAATATACCCCTAGAATAGGGTATAAAAACAGAGAAATTAACACAAGAAGTTGCAATAATCGAGGTGGCTGTTTTGAAAAGTTGCACTTATAGAGTCAAGAAGTGTGACGACTTTAGTGTTTCGAAAATCGAGGAGTTGCACGAATCGAGGGTTATGTAACCGAGTTCGCACTATATTTGTTTGTTTTATGTTATAAATATTCCCATATTCATAAAAAAATAATACAAGAGAACAATATGGAACAAGTTCATATTGAGATCATCAAATGTAACAATGCTCACTCAAAGCACATTAGCAAAAGTGAGTGGTTCCCGTTTTTCAATTCCATAGCTGATATGAAAGCATAAGACTTCTTGAGATGTACACGTCTGTTCCCATTTTTGATCGGACAGTTTTCCCCCACTTCTGCTATTCTATTCTGATCTAGTTTTCCATCAATAAACGCAGTTCATATAGAATTTGTGGAGATCAGGCGCAGCTGTTAATTATTTTCATTTCATTTGCATGCCTTTGTGACGGCTAACCCGGACTGGGTGCAATAAAGAAGGAGAGATTTGAATCATGATCATTTTAATCCTGATCATAACATCGAATTAATAGTAGAAGAAGAACAACAACAGTAAATTTTCACCAAATCCTGTTTCTTGAGTTTTGACCCAGGAAAATTGCAACAGAAATAAATTCTCCCTCCATTGAAAACCAGCTATTTTCAAATACACACATTTCTTTGGTAGGGTGTAATTACAATCTGTCATTGCGTTGACAAATCACCTCGCCGACGTTAAGTGTTGCTGCACATTCTAGCAAAATGTGGTAAACAATTTAAGCCGTTTTTTGTCGATGAAAAAAAAAATACGCGTGTGTGTCGACAAATATGGGTTAAGAATGCTTATTCACCTTTTTTGACTTTATGTGTGCAAGAAAATGCAGTTGGCTTTCGTATCTAAAATTTTTTTGGAGAAAAGAAAGTAGGTAGGTGAAAAAAAATGTTAAAGGTAACTTTAGCAGCTTCACTTTTTACTTTTCTGTATTTCACTGCGCTCAAAACTGTCCAAGTTTTCTGAATTGCACAACTTCGCTGGTTGTATTTGTGTTTTTGATTTGCTTTCATTTCTTTCCTTGTAGTGTATACTATCCTTACGTCAACGTGTGTTTTTTTTAATGAATGCGGTTCCAGGCGTTTTCTCTCAGTTCTTAGATTTGACTGATTTTATTATACACAAAAAGTAAGCTTACGGACCTGTTAAGAGTATTCATGCCACTTTTCAATTCGTTTGTAGACTTCGTGAGTCGCCGCGGTCTTTGTTTATACATTTGCTAACTACGAAACCACATTCTAATTGGGAACTTTAAAACTTAATTCAGAACTTTGAATAGTTTTATAATTTTGTATTTGAGTTGTTGATATAGGTACTTGTGTTTTTATCTAACTATCAAAAAGGGTTCTGCTTTGAAAATTTAGATTCACGTAAAAGTGATCCAAATAATAAGATAAAAGTATGCTCCAGACAGGTTAAAATATCGACGATATAGATCGAAGGAAAAATATATCTACATAGATACCTAAATAAAGGGTGTCCCTAAATTTGAATTTCCCGCCATGTGAAGTGTTGCCAACGACAAAAAAGACGGTATAACAGCTGACAGTTTATAGGGTTAATAAAAATGGAGCGCTTCACAAAAGAACAACGCGTTTTCATTCTTGAGCAATATATACAAAATATTGAAGCTTTCTTTGGCGGCTGCAGGTCGCAATTAAAGAAAAACAAAAACACCTTCAGTGATGAGGCTCATTTTCATTTTGATGGCTTTGTTAATCATCAATTGTCAAATTGGGGCTTAGAAAATCCACGAGTGATTGTTGCGAAACAAATACACCAAAAATGAGCCATTATTAGGTGTGAATTTCGAAGATGCCACAGACTACCTATATACAAGGTGGCGCAAAAATAACCTTCCGATGTGCCAAAGTCACCGACCGATTATTGCTTAAATAAATAGTCACCAATATTCCGCGTTCTGGAGCAGTGTAGCGTAACATTGTTTATTAACGTGTATTTCGCATGTGTTTAATACACAAATTTCAAAACAGAACTGACATTAGGGGCCAATCGCAAAATTTATAGCATTTTCTGATAGGAGGATTACTTTTGCGCCACCTTGTACTAGACAGTCAGCTGAGAGGACTTTTTTACAAGCTGAAAACAGCTGAAAAACTCCACAAAATTCCTATCTGTTTGCATGCAAATCAAATGGGAAGCTTGCACACAGATAGGATATTTAGTGGAGTCAGGTGTGAAGTTGGGAGCAACTGAAGAAAAATATCGAAATCCTTTCTCAAAATGATGGAAAATACGCTGCGTTAACAAACCTACTTCGTTTCGAGGTGTAGAATTTTAATAAAGTACGTATAGGTAGGTACTGCAAACCTACCTGCAAACCTCTACGTTCCCTGGTGAATAGTAAAAAGTATAAAATATAGTAAAAATCATACATAATAATGTTTTAAATCATTTATAATACTTTTTTTTAGAGAAATAAAAATAAAAAAACTTAAATATAAATCACAGCATAAACGAAAATAATTTAATTTTGTCTTCTTTATACCCCTGAATCAGTATAGCAAGTAGGATCGTTGGTCGTATATAGGTCGAATATATGTAAAAGTTTAAAGTGGCTGTTCCTACATGGTCAAAAATAATGTTGTTACTAGTAATGATGAAACTCACCACTCACCACGGTCATTACTAAAGCCTGATTACTTACTAATAAAATAATTATTTTCAGTAATTCGTAAGAGGTGTGTTTATGTGTCCGAACATCTGAAATAACTTTGTCATCATTGCTAATCTTTTCGTTACACCAACACTATAAATATTAATGACACTATAAATGCAGGCCATATGATCAGTGAAAATGATTTTGAATTTATGGCTTACAATAATTGGATAGTTATTGTGTGTTGATTGACGTTCGTAAATATAAAAGTGAAACAAATCGGTAATGCAAACAGTTCGAACCGTTTTTATTTTGTTCATGATTTTGTTGAAACATTGCGAAATATTAAGAGAGGCTCCCTTGCAACCTCAGCTAAGTTTAAGTCTTTTTCATGTTTCACAGATGATATAAATTGTACCAAAAAATTAAACTCACCACACAATCTTGTCATATTTGACAATCTGACAGAATTAATAAAATTCAACTAAGTTCACTTTTATTGATTCACATATATTCACCGTGATGTGGACGATATTTGGTTTCAACAAGACGGGGCAGCATGCCAAACAGCCCGAGAAAGTATTCAATTACTGCATGAGGCATTTCCTGGTAGTCTAATTTCTCGTTTTGGTGATTAGAACTGGCTGCCCAGATAATGCAATCTAACGCCGTTGAACTTTTTTCTTTGTATTTTTTTGAAGTCTACGGTTTATGCCAACAAGTCCACGATCACCCTCGCCTTGAAGGATTAAATTGACCTCTGTATGATTGGCCACATTTATATAAGACGGTCATGTAAAATTTCGACAAAAGGGTGATAGTACAAAACCCGTGAAGGCCCTTTACTCGATATTCTATTCCAAACACAATCCTATACCGTATACTTTATGAATCAATAAAAAAATATTTAAATTTTAATTAAGGGTTTTTTTTTATCAAAATTGCTTCTTGCGTAAATTTAGGGGCACCCTTTATGAGCTCGTTCAATTCAAGTCATGAAGTTACAAAACTGTTATGCTTCGACGAATTGAGAAAGGTGGGTCAATATGTCCTTAAAAATTGAAATAAGTCCTAAGACTCTTTTCGGAAAAAAACGTTTCATTTTCCAACACAGAGTCCTTTTAGCTCAATACACTTCGTCCAACGTCCATTAATTCCTGGATCACACAAATGCAATAACACGAGAATTCGATTTTCTTCAGATAAATAACGATCCAAAACCAAGTCCTTAATCCCGGAACCCCACGGGCGGACCAGTCTAGGGAGGCAATAAAGTGGGATGGTTATGGTTCCTTTAGTTCTTATTCTAGGTTCGCCGTTTATTGTCATTTTGAACGAGAAATTCTATTAAATGCTTTCAACGGATATTGCGAAAGATTTTGAGAAAATATTTGGAAGGCCTTAAACATATAAAAACCCGAGCTAATCATTTTCGACGAACCCGATGGCGAAGAACTTTGTTCATTTCATTAGAGAGAACTATTTACTTGTACTTGCCGTTCAGCCATTACCTTACATTTGATTGGGTTTCTTGGCAGTGTTGTAACCCGCTAGTGGTGACGTATATGTCTGTGAGACCGGATGTTTTAAAAAAATCTAATGACTTGGCAGCACGCCTTATTGCACTTAACGTAAATGAATTCACTTGCCCTTATTTCACTTTCACAGAGCGAAATAAGGCCAAATATTTACATCTACAAGGCTCCCGTAATGGCTGTAATTTGAGACCGGTGTCACTGATGATGTTAGTCAAATTGACGTCACTAGTGCCTTAATAATGCTCGTACGAATATATCCCTTATAGTGAGTACCTATATTAACTATAAATGTATTTGATCAGCATCGAAAATTATGTCGATCTAGCCATGTCTGTCCGTCCATTCTTCTGGCACCTGAAATTTGACAGAAAAGATTTAAGGATTTTTAAAAACCGCCCAGTGTTTAATGAAAAAAAAAAAATTGGAAAAAATTAATGGCAATGAATGTCGCGTTCTTTGCAAAGTATGTAGATAAGGTCTTTCTTAATAATTCGCCCACACAAACTTGTTTGCCACATTCACTTTTTGGGGGCGTTTATTACAAAAGATAGATAGATTTATTTCGCATAATATTGATTTAGATTCGGTACGCTACCACACATTTTACATAAGTACAGAGATATTATATTTTTGTATCTTACTACTGAAACAATATATTTAATAAATCTGAAGAGAATTCTTATTTACAAAATAGCAATCTTTTTGAAGGAAAGTGCGAGAAAAACCTTCAATTTACCAAAAAAAAAAAAAAATAATAAATAAAAAATAAATAAATTAATAAATAAGTAAATAAATAAATAATAAATAAATTAATAGATAATTAGATAAATAAATAAATAAATGATAAATAAATAAATAAATAAATAAATAAATAAATAAATAAATAAATAAATAGATAAATAAATAAATAAACAAATAAAAAAAATAAACAAATAAACGAATAAACAGGTAAATAAATAAATTAACAGATAATTAGATAATTAAATAAATAAATGATAGATAAATAAATAAATAAATAGATAAATAAATAAATAAACAAATACAAAAAATAAACAGGTAAATAAATAAATTATTATTAAATAATTAATAAATAAATAAATAAATAAAATGCAAATAAATAAATAGACGAATAAATAGATATAAATATATATATATATATAAGCAAATAAAGAAACACATAAGTAGGTATATAAACAGGAACAACATGAGATGGAATTTAAAGACGCATTTGATGGATCAGGGGATTTTCTGAAAAGCTGTCTTTACTTATAAAGTTTGCGGCAAGTTTTTGGATTCTATCACAAATCATTTCAACATTCGCTCTTCTGTGCAAATCTAAGGTAGAGTAATAACATGGTAGATTCAACATCATTTTTAATACTTTATTTTGAGCTATTTGCAGCTTCTTAATGTGACATTTTGCAGAATTTCCCCATACTTGGCACCCATAAAGAAGAATGGGTGTGATCTTGATCTTGAAAAGTTAACCTTGGATCAAGATGCACACCCAGGTACTTCACAGATGGTGCCCAAGTAATGTTAGACCCGTTAATATCTATTTGGCTATTTGGAAGATTGCACGATTTTCTTTTTCTGGTAAAAAAGATGGCATGCATTTTCTCAGCGTTCAATTTGATTTTCCATTTTTTAAAATAACTTACTAATATTTCCATCGCATTTTGCAGATTCCTCTCAACGTTGAGAGCGAATATATGTGATGAAAAAATTGCGGTGTCATCCGCGTAAATACCAATTTCACAGTTCGGTACACTCGGTAAATCAGAAGTGTATATATTGTATAAAATGGGCCCGAGTACGGAACCTTGCGGCACAGCTGCGTGAAAATACACTAAGTTGGAAGCGCTACCAAAAACTTTCTTTGAATATCAACCAACTCAGCGTTTTGACCAAATATTACATTATTGGTAATTTTGTTAGAAACAAAAAAATCATTGTTTCAAAATGGACAACAACTTTCAACCCAAAGCCACGCCCACTTTGTGTGATAGGAATATGGATAGGGTAGGTCAACAATTCGCCCAAGCGGACTGTAATCTTTCCTTATGTTTTAAAGAAAAGTTTAACAAAACTGTTTGTAGGTTTTGAAATACAATTTTGGGCTATGCAATTAAAAAGTAAAATTTAAATGCATTTTTTAAGAAAAAACATATTTGGTCTTCATGACCAACTTTGTGATAAATTTAATACAATTTCAAAGTTATGGCGAATAAGAAATCTTTTTGCTTGCGGATATTGCTGCTTTTGAATTGCTTAATTTGAAATGCAAACACTAATTTGTTGACCATTTGTCCAAAGAATAATTTCAGAGCTTAAGTGCTTGACTACACGTGCATGTAGTAATAATTTGCCTTCCCATCAACGCTGTGGCCACACACACATTGCAATTTCCGTAGCAACGTGCACTTAGTACCTGGCTACACGTTCAAAGGAATGAAGGTCATGCCCAGTGGGACAGGTAGATTAGAACAGAAAAGAGAGAGTTTGATTGCACCGAAAATTGACTTTGAAAAAACTTTCTAGGTGTGGGCATGAAAGAACTTCTACGGGTTATTTCCTCCGATCCTCAGCCCTAAGCTATTAAAAAAAAAGATTTGCACAGAAATAAAACAAACGATGGTCAACACAAGTGAAACCGAAATGATTTCGCAGCTGGTTTTCGAAAGATAAATTCATTTAAGTTCGTTTTATAATATCATTCGATAATGAACATTATTCGATCGAATGTCAAAATACACAAGGTTCATTCGAACGAATAGACCAATTCCAACAAATGGACACTATTCACACGAATGTCAAAATAAGCATGAGTATGTCACTTGGAAAAATTAAACGCCCCACAATGTGACCACCATACCTGTCTATATGTCACTAACCTCCGGTAACATTATTCAGATCACGTTGTCATCCCTCCACAGTGATCAAGCATTAATTACGTCGTTAAGTATGTTCTTCACTTTGAATAACATTACCTAGAAGATGCGAATAATTGATTTATCACAAATCTTTTTTATCACAGCTTTATTTCTGTTTATTAATCGACTAAGTAATGAATAACGTGCGACCTGTTGAGCGATTCATTTCCAAGTCAAATTATCCATTTCATCAATATCATTATTTTGGTATCTACTTTTTCTCTGCTTTAATGGACTATTGGCACTACTGGCATTCCTAAACTCAACGACAGCCAAATACTTCAAATGCGACATTTCCATAAACGGTATTAATTGGATTGGACACGGTAATGTGAAAAAAGTATGTCCAAGTATTTGTCCAGCCCCAATCGACAAAGCAACAGTCACATAGCGGGTACTCCCCGGCACACAAAAGCCCATCATAGACTTTTAAAAGTGACACCCTATGCCGGTTATGATTTGGAATTGATTAGTTTAATTGGGCAGCTGTTAAATGACTTCTGCCTGATTATGTAATTAAATTAATTATCTTGTCGTTTGTCCAACCAAAATGGATGCATATTTATACTAATTAACTGAATTGTTGTAAGAAAATAAAATTATGTAACCAGCCAAACTTTAATCGTGTAACAATAACTTCTTTCAGGCGGAATTCCTCGTTTCTCAATAGCTGCTGCAGCTGCCGGCATGGCTCAATACCTGTCACAAAGTCAAGGAGCACCTCTCAAGGCACATGCTGGACATATTGTAGATCGAACGCATTTGTATTGGCCGGGACTACAAGGTCTTGTGGCGAACCCGATGGCATGGCGAGAACGACTTTCCAACACAAGTAAGTATTTCTACGGATTGTTGTGTCATTAAAGTTTTGTTTGCTTTTTAAATTATCAGCATTTGCAGCGAAAAAATGTATACCTATAATCCGGACAGGTGTTGAAGTATAGTATGCAAATGATTATCGCAGAATATGTTTATTGTTTATGTATGATTATTACTTATGACTTTCATCGGATGAAATCAATTCGTAACTGAACTGCAACTATGTGTATTAGTCGCGAAAGATTACCCAGAATTTTGATTATATATAAATTACAGTGTGGTTAGAAAGTAACGTTGGCATTTTGAATATTCATATTCGCCGGTTTGTTCTCTTCGTTTCCCTCATTTTCCGGCATCACCTTAATTGCTCGATGTTGAGCGTTAAAGGGACGACAAACCGGGCTTGCCAATAAATTTTTTTAATGTGGACCGAAGTATTTCGGATCACTTCATCACTGAGGCCAATCAAATAGTGTTATTGCATTTGTTTGAGCCAGGAGTATTTAGTGCTGCTTTTTTGTACGATTTGAACGTTCCCATTATTGATAATTGTTACATCGTCTTTTTACGTGATCTCCAATCAAGTCAAACCAAGAATTTGCATGCATAGACTTGCGGGACAGTTTCAAGATGTTAAACGTGTCGCTAGGCCCACTGGAATAGTAAAAGTGCTTAGATGGGATTTCTTCCACCTTTTACAAGCGCTGTTTTTTTTTTGAGGCGCTGCAGTGAAATCTTGCACGGGCGTCCTCAAAAAACGCGGAATATTATGCATTAACGAAAATCTAGCTTCTCCAACCACTTTCTTTGCGAAGTGGAAGGGAGCTACAATATTACGCCGAGTCCGAACGGCACATTTTAAGAAGCTTCCCATGACAAATAATACTCTTGGATTAAAATAAAACTCAAAATGCTACTTGGATCCGGCGGCAATTGAACCGGGGACCTTGCGATTAGTAGTCCGACACAGTAACCATTGAGCCACTGCGCCCGACAAATATAATAATAATTGTGCTTGACAAATAATAATTGGTCGTTAGTTTTGGCTCAACGCGAATTTCGTCGTCGATTCCCTGGTCGAGTGGCACCAACTGTACAAACACTGAGGTGTGTAACCGCTAACCAGGAGACTGACCCAACACGGTTTTTTGTAAATTCGGTGGAGAATATAGCTGCTGTGGCTGCAGATGTCCTGGAACAACCCTCAACATCAACCAGACGATGGACCATGCAATTCGACATCAGAAGGCGGTCGTTATAGATAGAATTTTGGTGAACGACTTTAGAATGAGCAAACACAAAATACAATTAATGCATCATTTGTTGCCTGAAGACCGCCAATCGCGTGTGAATTTTAGCCCAGCTCTTCTAAAAACCCCGATAAGGATGTATTTCGACTGGAAATAATATTGAGCGACGATACACATTTCCACTTCTGCGGATAGTTGAATAAGCAAATAACCGCTTCTAGGGCAGTGAAAATTCGGTTTTAATGCAGGAAGAGCCATTACATCTCTCTCAAAGTCACTGTTTGGTGCGGCTTTAACGGACGAATGGTAATTGACCCATATTTGATCGAGGACGGCATTAGCAAAACTTTAACTGGGACTGATGAGCGCTACAGAACCTTAAAAAACAATTTGCTGATGCCGCAAATTAACGAAATGTGGGTCGAGCAGGACGGTCGGTGTAACCACACACAGAAAACGAGCACCAGTCAACATTCTGCAGAAAGATTTTCAAGTCCGCTTAAAATCTCTCGTTTTGCAATTTTGCACTGCCCCGCAAGATTGCACAATCTAATCGTTACAGACTTCTTTCTTTAAGTTTTTTTTTGAAGTCTATTCGAACAAGCCATGGACCTAGGCGGCCCTAAGGGAGAGCATCCGCACAGAAGTGAACAATTTGTCGGCAAAAGTTTTGCGAAAACTCAAGGAAAATGCTGTGGAACGAACCCAAATATGCGTCAACTCTGTCGGCGGCAGCTTGACTGATATTATCTTTGCGACTCAATAAAAAAAAAAATCCACATAAACGAACGGGCGGTTCGAAATCTCACACTACAAAGGTTGACCTCGCCCTTAATTGAGGATCCGCCAACGTGAAATATAGATGAAATGATGAAAATGAAATCTATTAGAACGAAGTTATTGTCAAAACGCAGCTCAGCAGGTCTGTTACAAACGAATGAGATATGTCTTAGTGACCACCCGGAACATATGACGCTGCTCTCAGAAATTCCAGAACTTGACATGATCTGCGCGGTTACAGACCGCCTTCAAAAAACATTATGTTTCAATAAGCAGCCACGTCGAGTGAATCGGTTTTCGTCAGATCACCGTAATTAAACGACGTTGGGCGCGGTTAGTACGTAGATGGGGGACCGTTTGAGAACAACCGCGTGTCGTTGGGCAGTCCCATCTACAGAGTTGAGGTAGATAATATACGTGGTATCACAATGGACCTAAATTGGTCTAAGTGTGTCGGCTTCTACCGACAGGCACATAAACCTAACCTAACCTAACCTAATAGCGGTTCTCTACAGAGATACCAAATAGAGAAGCATGGGCTAGTAATAGCCCTCCGAACCGCCAAATCGGATTAAAGTGGTATAGGGACGGTTCTAAAATGGAATCGGGCACAGGAGCTGGTTTTCACGGACCAAATCTCCACGTCTTAATATCAATGGGAAAAAGCCCTAGTGTATTCCAGGCAAAGCTCCTCGCCATTCAAGAATGCGCTAACCACATCTTCAACACTGGTATCAAAGGCGCTCACATCCATATATTCACGGACAGTCAAGCTGCTATAAAATCCCTTAGATCACACACAATTGACTCCAAATCAGTCTTACACTGCTTCAAAACACTCCAGAAAGTCAGCCACAGAAACAAAACCAAACTGTGGTGGATTCCTGGCCATCGGGGTTTTGAAGGAAATGAAAAAGTGGACGAACTAGCCAGAGGTGGTTCAGAAACCCCTCTCACAGAACCTGAACCCTTCTGCTGCACACCTAAATCACCTACTAATTTAGCTATAAAAAGCTGGAAACACTCAAAATGCATCTCTCCAGGTCTAAGACAGGCCAAACGAGCCATCCAGCCCTTTAAAAACAATGCCAGCAGGATCCTAAACCTACGTAGATACGAGTATGATATTAAAAACCTAATAGGCTACTTCACAGGTCCCCATGGTTTACGATACCACCTTAACAAAATTAATATAGCCGGCTCTTCAGAGTGCAGGCTGTGACTCGAGGATGACGAAACCACGGAGCACATATTGTGGGAATGCCCAGCCCTCTGCGGAATCAGAAAGAGCATCTTCTTCAATAAACTCTTAAGTAATGAAGACTTGAAGAAATACCCTGCTAGAAGCATTATTATCTTTTCTAGAAAAGTGGAAAACCCACTAGCCTAAAATTTTCTCTACCTATGGTACAATAGATCTATCCAGGTCGACGTACCGTTTTTCTTCGCCTAGGCCCTGACCCGCCTAAGAACCAGTTTTAAAAAAAATAAAGTCTAAATGAAATCGATGAAATCGAACCACCATCCATGTTTACCAGAAATCGCAGTCCAAATCATCAAGGTTATAAATCCAAAAAATGCATACATTTGAAGATACTTTTACATTTAAAAGGTATCTTCCCAGATTCACTTAAAACATCGGTCGTAGTTCCACTTCATAAAAAAGGAGATACAACAGTTTTAAACAACTACCGTCCTATTTCTCTTTTATCTACTTTTTCAAAATTTTTTGAAAAGGGTGTTAAATCTAGAATGCTTTCATTTCTTGGTAAAACTAATTGTTTAAGTGAGTTTCTGTTCGGTTTTAGAAGCGGAAGATCTACCGAAGAAGCCTTATTGAAACTGTGCGGCGAAATCTATAATAGCCTGAACGACTCTAAAACTTCTGCTGCTCTATTTATTGACATTACTAAGGCATTTGATACTGTAGATCATAAGCTGTTGGTTAGCAAATTCAGGGGATCGATTCATTCGTGGCTTGCGTCTTAACTGCGTAACCGCAAGCAAAGGGTGAAAATAAAATGCGTCCTAAGCTCAGTAATCTTTATAAACATAGGTGTTCCGCAAGGGGCCGTTCTGGGCCCAATTTTATTCTTGATTTTTGTAAATTCGCTATTTCTTCAATCGTTCAAGGGCAGAATTACAGCTTTCGCCGATGATACTGCGTTATCCTACTCCAACAATAATTATGTTGACTTATTTGTAGATATGAACTCTGATCTAGAAATACTACGAAAATGGTTTAAGTTGCATAAACTAGTAATCAGTGCTAAAACTAAGTTCATGGTGTTTGACATTATGGGTTCAGTTCCAGAAGATATGATGTTGCGGTATCACTCACCTGGGTGTTTAAGATTTCTTCTTAACAATATATGTTGCCAACGTCATTTTGTGCCCTCCTTTGATGTAAATGCCAACTGTTCCAATGACTGCTTTACAATTGAAATGGTTGAAAACTTTAAGTACTTAGGAATTGTATTGGATGCAAGACTAAATTGGAAGGCCCACACTACGTATTTAAAGCATTATTTTAATAGACTCGTTAGGCATCTTTATCATCTAAGTCTTTATTGCTCTTCTTCTGTTTTAACGCTAGTTTACAATGGTTTGTTCAAATCAAAACTTCAATATGGAATTTCGTGTTGGGGCGGTACGCATTTCAATCAAATTAAGCCTCTATTAACAAAGCAGAAGCATGTGATTCGGATCATCTGTCGAGTAAATCGTAGAACTCCAAGTTTCGAGTTATTTAGAAGTGTGGAAATTCTTCCGTTAAGGCATCTCTATTATTTTAAAGTACTTAAAATATTCTTTCGTAAGTCCGGGTATACTGAAGCCAGGCTGTATGGTATCTACAACTTACGCGTTAACACCAGGAATTTCGTTAAAGTACCAAAAATCAATAAAGCTATGTTTTCTCGGTTTTATAATGTTACTGCGTGTCGCCTATTTAATAGGTTACCAATAAATATTAGATGCGAAAGAAACGAGTCAAGATTTTTAAATTATACTCGCATCTGGCTGTTTTCATTCAATAACTGCGAAATAGAAAATTTGTTTACTCCAATGATTTAACACATTGGCCTGATATCATAATATGATTATTATTATTATAAATATTGCTGCTGAATTTTACATTTTGATTCTTAGTTATAACATAACCCCACTGACATATTAATTCAATTTGTTAATTTTTTATAAAGGTGCATTCGCCTCTTGTCCTTCTGACAATAGAATGTTCCTAACTATTTTATGTTAAAACGCTCGTTAATACCAGATGTTAATTTTTATAATGCTAATTATGTAATACTTGAACCGTTTTTTACATGAAATAAAGTTATTATTATTATTATTATTAAATTGTTTTGTTTAACGACCTCGAATTGTAATAAATAATGTTTGTTTAACGGGCTGTAGGTCTTAATTTAAAAATACTCTTTTTTTGTATTTTAAATTATATATTTTGTCCAATATTTCGACTTTCTTCGAAAGTCATCTTCAGGGACTGTCAAGAAAAAGTATTATGACAATAAAATGAACAATTTACATTTACATTGTGAAACTTACACAACTTATTGTACAACATAAATAATTACATTTCACAACAAATTTTTTGGTATGACGAACATAAAACATAAAGTTATGATGCCGGCTGAGTTATAACTATTTTCGTCTTCGTTGTTGTTTATAAGATGTCTGTAGATGTGTGCGCATTTGTCGGTGTCCGTTTTATAGTTAAGTCGTTTTTGTATTGGTACATTTATTATATGTAACATTTCCGTTGTGTACCTCCTCATATAATTTGATTCTTCTTGTAGTATGTCAACGTTTTCGAAGTCAGGATAATGTCCGAATTCAATGCAGTGGGCAGCTAATGCAGTTTTTTGTTCTATAGGTGTCGAGAGAGCTTTTTGGTCCGATTTATGTGAGGCTATTCTTGTCCTTAGTTTATTTTTTGTTGTCCCAACGTATGTTTTATTGCATACATTGGACCCGTCTCCATTACAAGATATTTTGTAAACCAGATTCGATTTGTCAAGTTTGTCTATTTTTGTTTTTGTATTGCTGTATAGTTGTCGTAGAGTATTATTTGTCTTAAGTGCGATTTGATATTTATCTTTGTCGTATATGTCCGATTTAGTCAATCTCTCCGAGAAGTCAGTAATATACGTCATTGATTTAAATATTATGTTTGGCTTTTCTTTCAGCTCAATGTTGTCCATTTTATAATAATTATTGATTAAGTCCCTCGTTGTCTTCTTTGGAAATCCATTTTTAGCTAGTATTGTCCTTAACTTGTTGATGTTGTCGTGGTGAAAAAAACGGACACCGACAAATGCGCACACATCTACAGACATCTTATAAACAAACAACGGAAGACGAAAATAGTTATAACTCAGCCGGCATCATAACTTTATGTTTTATGTTCGTCATACCAAAAAATTTGTTGTGAAATGTAATTATTTATGTTGTACAATAAGTTGTGTAAGTTTCACAATGTAAATGTAAATTGTTCATTTTATTGTCATAATACTTTTTCTTGACAGTCCCTGAAGATGACTTTCGAAGAAAGTCGAAATATTGGACAAAATATATAATTTAAAATACAAAAAAAGAGTATTTTTAAATTAAGACCTACAGCCCGTTAAACAAACATTATTATTATTATTATATTATTATATTATTAAAGTTGTATTTACCTTTGGCTTGAATGTCAAGCTGTGAGATTGTACCGACTCTTATTTCCAGGCAATTATAATTTCGAAGGGTTCTAATTTTCGAGGTTTTGCTGTATTTGAAGAAAAAAACATCCACAGTCGTTTAAAGTGAAGTGACAATTCCAAATACAAGAATATCATACGAGCAGTCACATTGATATCTTAATGAAGGGGCCGGCCCAACCATATGTGCAAGATGTGCAAATGCACAGCGCGCCAAATTTCGGGGCGCATTGCTAGGAGTAAGAACAATTAATTTTACCTTGCACGGATACTGCCATTTGCATTTAACACAAAAAACTTGTTCACATAGGTACATAAGCCCAAAATAGCAACATCCATCACACCTGTGCCGAATTTTTGCACATTAACTTACATCACTTGCAATATTGCAACTTCAAGGAGAATCTAACTCAAAATAGGGCGCTTTCTGTAAATCTTGCACAGGGCGCTTGTTTGGATGGAGGCGGCCCTGCTTAATGCCTATTAATAATCTTATTAAATCATAATGAACGAGTTCACAGCACTCTGACACTATACGCATCAAAATGATCGGAGAGAACGATTGATGTTTGTTTATTTGTTTATCGATGCTTTATTTGTTTTCTTTAAGAAAAAGAGAACTGCTGCTTTAATATACTTGACAATTTTGTCGTCTCATGGTAGACGTTATTCTTTTTGAGAATTATTGCGTCTCGTCTGTGTGAATATATGAATGTAGCTGTATTTCTCATCTCGTCGCAAAGTGAAGAAAAAAAATAATACCAATCACATTCATTTACACGAACAAAAACCAGTAAATTCACACAGGAGCTCCTTCGATATAGATACTCTCCATGGGGAACGATGTGGAACATAATATAAATTAATTATGCGACCATAATTACGTCGAATGATTGATTGTGTTTTGATATGTCATCGACGATCGGACAAACGTGATGAAGTTAAGCAGAAGCACAGCACGAACATAAATTTCTAAAAATAACAAACAAAGCCGAGTGAAAATGTAGGGTACGGTTGAATATTACAATCAACCAGCCTCAGCCTCAGTAGGTATGCAGCACCTACATACATACATCCTTTCCACGGACATGTGCACGATGGTTGCACATGCAAGGAGTGAACGAAAAGAAGACAGCGCCATTGTATTCTGATATCCTGTTCGGGTTTGTTGTCATTAAAACTTATTGAATTGCTATTTGGTTGTGCAAATGCAAAGCAGACCACATGTGGCATTATTTATTTCTGTTACATCTTTGCAATGACAATTTTTTCTACCTGGGCGATGGAAAAAAATGGGATTCTATTATTCCAGAATATATGTACCTATGTAGAAAGGGTTTTTATACGGATATTTTCCGGAAAGCAGCCAAATTAATTGTAGAGCACGGTTTCCTACGGTTTCCGCTTGAGCTTCGTATAAAACTTTACACAAATAATAATTGTAGGTTTTCGGAGAACTTGATTCAGTATCCATATTTCAAAATTTAAAGCGGCCCTTACACGGTCAATCGGTTGACATCATGCATCGTGTATGTGTGGATTGACGCTACCCCTTACACAGTTCAATCGATTGACGTGAAATTTTTTTTTTGTGCGTTTTCGTGGTGTACGGATGTTCGATGAGTGAAACGGACGATTGTATTGCATATATTGCTCTTGCACATTTCATTAAGAGGAAAAAGAAAAAAAAAGTCGAGAAAAAAGAGAATTTGGATGAAGGAGTGGCTAAAAAAAGAGGAATCAGTTCAAACATGAAAATCTTTTGAATGAATTGAAAATATAAATATTTTATGAGAATGAATAACTCCACTTACGAGGAATTGCTTAAAATAATTTCTCCTTTGATTATGAAAAAAGATACATGCATTCGTGAAGCGATTTCCGTAAACCAGAGGCTTTCTACAACATTGCGATATTCTGCAGACATGTTTTCGCTTCCGTGACACAAAACACAATGAAGTAATAAATTACGTCAATCCAACCCTTACACATATTAATCAGCATGACGTTCATCATGCAAAATCAAACTTGCTTTGATTTTCGTCAATCAGACTTCACCAAATATGTGTGACTCATACAGATACATTTTCACAAACACATGCTAGTGATTGATGTCATTCGATTGACCGTGTAAGGGCCGCTTAAGGGAAACTTTAGAATTGTGTCGGCATAAGGCTTCGCGTTTATAATGCCGCGGTCTGTATTGAAACGCAGCTCTAATGTGCGTTCTGTGTGGCGAAGCCTTTATTTTTAAAATGAAATTGTTTGTCATTTATCTTATAAGTACTTTTAACTAATTTGTACTGAATTAGAATATGAAAAAGTACACAAATTCAGTTTAACCGGAGCTTTCGAGTGTGTATGACGTGTCATCTCTCTCGCAAGTTCTAATTAACAACATTCCCAAACGCGTTAGATCGCCTGAAACCGGCGACAATTGCTTGTCCTCGGGTAAAAAACTTCGTTCCACTATAGCCGTGTTTCTTTGCACGCGGATATAGGGATAATTTGAAATTTTCATGTAAAATACAACGACAACTTATCCTATATACGCTAACTTTAGCGGAGATAGCTATCGCCGCTAAGTCCTTTAGCGGGGATAAACAGTGCTTCCAAAATCCATTTTCTTCGTTTCTGATGAATCCGTCCGATGAATTTTTCAGGAAATGTCAAAGTTTGACAACCCACCGACCACTCACACATCCCGCCGAATATTTTATTCGTGATTTTATTATTATTATTTTTCAAACTTCATTTTAAGGGTACCTAATTGAATTTAGCAAATCTGTTAATGTGAAATTGTTTTTCATAATTTTAGAATATGCTTGGCATCAATTTCAATTGGCGGAAGTAAATATTTTTCAATTTCAGGATTTTCAATACAAATTTCTTAACTACAACTTACAGTTGTGTCAAGGTGCATGTCATAGGTGCATGTGTGCTGCCAAGTTTTTTTTTGCTGAATTCTTAAGCGGCGATGGTCGTTTTTTAATGCCATGCCTATATCCGCGTGCAAAGAAACACGGCTTATGTTTCTAACAAGCGGGCCCAGTAAAAACATCTACTCTAATTAATTCACTCCACTACAATGCCATCCAGATACTGACAATTCAGAAATGGACGAAATTGCATCCCCAACCGTAAAAAAAAGTGTATGTGCCACCTATAAAAGTGCTCCAAAAAGCACCTGAATATGTGCATAATCTGATGGAGAACCTCAACGTATCCAACTACTCAATTAAAAAACTAACAATAGGAATAAAAATTGTGTTAGATAGAATCCATAGATTCGCTAAATATTGTTTTAGAAAAACTAAATAAGGAAAGTTGTCAATATTTTTCTCATGGCCTTAAAAGTGCGAAAACTTTCAAAGTTGTTCTGTATGGTCTGAGTGACACCAAAATTAATGAACTTAAAGCTGAACTCATTTCTCTTGGCTTAAAATGTGTCGAAATACGAAAAATCGAAAAAAATACGATCAATTTACTGACTTCTTCTATATCTAAAAAAAAACATAGGGACGGGCTACAGTCCGCTTGGGCGAACTGTTGGATACCCTATTCTTATTCCTATCCCTCATAAGTGGGCGTGACAAAAGTCTAAGTATGGTTGAATTGTTAAGAACGCTCTACATACGAGTATTTTGTTATATAACATTTAAAGGATTTTATCAAAAAAAAACGCTCCCTAGCTCAAACTTGGGTGTTTCAATAAAATTGTTTTATTTAATTGTGGGCGTGTCAGTAGGCGGATTTCACATGAGAATAAAGGGCCCCTAGAGAGTATATATTATAAATTTCAGCTCCCTAGCTCAAACTTTGAATTTTCAAAAAAAAAAAAAATTAATTGTGGGCGTGTCAGTGGGCGGATTTTGAAAATATTTACACATGAGCATAAAGGGCCCATAGAGAGTATATACTATAAATTTCAGCTCCCTAGCTGAAACTTTGGATTTTCAAAAATTAATATACCCTTAGAATAGGGTATAAAAAAATTATTTTATTTATTTGTGGGCGTGTCAGTGGGCGGATTTTGAAAATTTTTTATCCCGAGCAGTTTTAGGAGTCATAGATCATATATAAAAAATTTCAGCTTTCTAGCTCAAAATTCGATTTTTTCCAAAATTTGGTTTTTTTGAGTTTGTGGGCGTGTCTGTGGGCGGATTTCAAAAATTCGTAAACTTGATTATTTCGGGACCCTAGAGAGTATATGGTTAAAATTTCAGCTCTCTAGGTCCAGTTTAAAGGCCTAATTTTTGGCTACAGACGGACGGACGGACGGACGGACATGGCTAGATCGACATTACTATCGATGCTGATCATAAATATAGTACCTTTTAGGGGTCTACGGGCAATATTAAGGTATGTTACAAACTATGCGTCAAAATTAATATACCCTTAGAATAGGGTATAAAAATTGCCGCTCAATTTTCCACACCCAAGTGAATTGGAACTTCCAAAGAAAAGTCATAGGTAAGGTGACACAATGCTTTAACTGTCAAATGTTTGGACATGGTGAGAGAAATTGCCACATAAAAACATATTGTGCTGTCTGCGCTGGATCTCACAAAGCAAGCGAATGCAATAGGCCTCCTACGTTTAAATGTGTTAACTGCAACGGCAATCACAAAGCTACTGACATAACATGCACTAGCAGATCTAAATATTTGGAAATCAAAGAAAGATCATCTGGAAGAAAAGCTCATCCCCACCCAAGAGCTCATTTCGCTGCAACCGAAGAAATTTCTGCTCATCGAGCTTACCAAAAGCCGGTTTCGTTTGCTTCTTTGAGTGACTTTCCTACGCTCCCGCAGCCTCCGCGTCGGCAGGTACATGCACTAAGCAAAAGCCATCCAAATTTAAGTTCCCAACTTCAAAGAACACCAACAATTAATTATTGGCAGAATGGCTCACACGGCGCTTCTTTATCAAATATTAACGATAAAGTGACCAACAACAATTCATCACTCTTCACAATGGAGGAACTCAATTCTTTGTGCATGGAAATGATTTCAAATTTATCAGTTTGTAAAACAAAAATAGAACAATTTAATGTGATCGCACATTTAGCCACTAAGTTTTTATACTCTAATGATAAGTGAAATGGCTAACACACATAAAAAAAATAATAACTTGGAATGCTAGAGGCATACGTAATAAATTCGATAATCGATTGAAATACCATCTGATGATCGATACGAGTACTTGCAATCTTGCTCTCATGACCACAATGACCTACTAGCGCACGATTCGATTGAGATTACGAATTCCATGCCCACTTCGCCTCTTTCGCTTACTGAGGACATCTCTGTCGACAGCTTCGGCTAGGTTAGGTTAGGTTGAGGTGGCTGTTAGCCGAAAGCTAACACACTTAGACCAAAGAGGTCCATTGTGATGCCACTAGGATCGGGAGTATCTACCACTACCCGCTAAAACCATTTGGAGCTTCTAATGAAGCGTGATAGACTTCTAACATCTGAGTTAGCCAAGTCACTGAGTTCATTAAGGAAGAAGGCACCCAAATAGAGATTTCTTTTATGGGAGAGTGCAGGACATGTGCAGAGGAGATGAAGTGTAGTCTCCTCCTCCTCCTCATCCCTGCAAGTTCTGCAGAAGTCGTTAGAATAGACGCCAAGCCTTGATGCGTGCTTGCCTATTAGACAGTACTCTGTGATGGCACCTATGACAGAGCTAATATGCAGTCGGTTAAGTGAGATCAAACTCAGAGAGCGTCGCAGGTCCAGCTTTGGCCAGATATGCTTGGTCGCTAGACACGTATCACTACATGTCCACCTGAGGTTTGTACTCTCGACTGCGGCTAGCTTAAGCATGAGTTTACAAGTAGCGATGGGCATACCTAAGAAACCTTTATCAGGTAGAAGAGGTAATGCTGTTCCTTTTTTGGCGAGTTCGTCTGCCCTACAGTTCCCTGGGATGTCTCTGTGCCCTGGCACCCAAAAGAGGTGAAAGTTGAACTGCTCTGCCATCTCCTCAAGAGACGAGCGGCAGTCTATGGCTACGATGGAGTTTGAAGAGACTGAATCCAAGGATTTCAGCGCGGCTTGACTATCCGAGAATATGCGGATGTCCTTAGCGGATATCACGTTTCTCTTTAGCCACGACAAGACTTCCTTAATCGCCATGATTTCCGCCTGGAACACGCTACAATGATCAGGAAGACGGAAAGAGAGACTGATATTAAGTCTTTCTGAGAAAACACCACCTCCGACCCCATCACTAGTTTTTGATCCGTCGGTGTAAAAGTGGATCGAATTATCTTCCGTGCAATCAGCCTCCTCCCAGAATGATCTGGAGGGGATAGTGATTTGGAAGTTCTTTTCGAACTGTAGCTGGGGTATAGTGTAGTCGATGTTTCTTGGTAGGGACCCATGTGAGTCCAGAATGATAGAGTGGCCAATATTCGTATTGATCCACTGTGATGTGGCTTTTAAACGGATAGCGGAGCAGGCAGCTGATTGCCTGCTGAAAATATCCAGGGGTGTTAGATGCAGTAAAATGTCCAGTGCAGCGGAGGGGGTCGTACGGAGTGCTCCGCAGATACACAGACAAGCTGTGCGTTGCACCTTGCTCAGCTTATCACGGTTTACCGCTTTGTCTAGAGCAGTCCACCAGACAACCACCCCGTATGTCAGGATCGGTCTAACTACCGATACGTATAGCCAGTGTGATATGCGGGGCTGTAGGCCCCACTTATTTCCGATGGCTTTTTTGCAAGAGAAAAGTGCTACTGTAGCTTTCCTTACTCTTTCTTGTACATTGGGTTTCCAGCTTAACTTCTTATCGAATATTAGACCCAGAAATTTTGCTTCGTTGGAAAAGGTTAAGCTTGTACCGTTGATAGAGGGAGGGTCGATATGAGGGATTTTATATTTCCTGGAGAAGAGGACAAGCTCGGTTTTGTGAGGGTTAACCCCCAGCCCACAGCTTCTTGCCCAAATTGAAAGCTTGTTGAGAGCGTTTTGAAGGAGTTCCTTTAGAGTGTTGAGGTCTTTCCCTGAGACGGCAACAGCAATGTCATCCGCATAGGCAATCACCGTGCAACCCTCCCCTTCCAGGCATGTCAGTAGTTTATTCACCACCAAGTTCCACAGAAGGGGGGAGAGGACACCACCTTGTGGCGTGCCTCTACTGACAGACCTTCTAGCGGATGAAACGCCCAGTTTTGAGTTGATAATCCTGCTTGTGAGCAAAAGATTGATCAATGCACCAAGCGATCCATCCACATTTAGTTCTGTTAGTGCATTTGCGATTGCAGATGTGTCGACGTTGTTAAAAGCGCCCTCTATGTCTAGGAAGGCAACCATAGTGTATTCCTTGTGGTGAAGGGAGTATTCTATGGTGCGTACCAAGGAGTGAAGGGCAGTTTCCACTGATTTACCCTTAATGTACGCATGTTGTGCCGCAGCTTCGGCTAACCTGGTTGTTATTAAACGGAATCCTCGTAAAGCCGTATTCCTTTCAAGACTTGCGGCTGCTACCACCGTAGACGATATGTTAAACTACATTAAAAGTAAAATCTCTTCAGTTTCAGCGTCCGTAAAGTGCTTTAAGTTTGAATTCAATGAACCAAGGGATATATCGTCCTTTAAATTGATTCTTAATGAAATTGACTTTGTCAAAATCGTTGCGAAAGATTTTTGGCCTGATGGAACTTTGGTGCATGAATTTATACAGCGACCGAGAAAGGTACCTAATGCTTTAAATTCAACATTGATGAAGGAAGCGATTTTAAACGTCCCGGACAGTATGCATCCAAAAAACGATTAAGTTCTTCGGACTCATCGCCTTATCCTCAATGCTTTCATCTGTACTATCAAAATATTGGAGGTCTTCGAACTAAACTCAACCAGTTTCTACTTTTTTCCTCCTCGCTACAATATGACGTCATGGCTTTCACCGAAACTTGGCTGTCTAGCAAGCATCATAATGCCGAAATTTTTAACAACCAGCAATACTCAGTTTTCCGAAAAGATCGATGTGCTGATTTGACTGGTTCTGAGAGAGGCGGCGGAGTATTAATTGCTGTTCGTGCTTCTTTGAATGCTGTAGAAGTTGATTTACCGCACTTATCCGCTCATTTAGATGTTGACCAAATAATAGCCAAGATAAGAATTGACAACACCAAAAACATTTAATGTACGAGTATCGTAAGTTATATCCCACCAAAGAGTTCTTTTGAATTATATAAACTTCATGTAGATAACTGTTGTTCTGTATTAAATAACTTGAATGATAATCAGCATATCCTCATTATGGGGGACTTTAATTTGCCGAATTTAAATTGGTTGCTTGATTCCGATGACCTAAAAATCGTTCCTTTTAATGTAAATTTTGATTTTGAGAGTGAAGTAGTTGATACTTTTGCGCAATTTGACCTTCGGCAAATTAATAGTATTAAAAATTCTTTAGACCGCACTCTGGACTTAGTTTTTGTCGATACTGAGTTTAGCGTTAACATGAGTAAATGTATCCTTCCATTTGTGCCAGATTCAATACACCATGTTGCCTTAAGCTTAGATTTTCAGTTCTACAAATTTGTTAAGCCAATTTCTGTTTCAAACTTTAAGTATAATTTTCATAGAACAAATTTTGGTAATATTAAAAATTGTCTGAATGGTATTGCGTGGTCTTCGATATTTGATGGCATAGACTTGAAACAGTCATATAATACACTGATCATGATAGTCAAGGACATAATCGACGTAAACACACCTAAGGTTACAGTTAGGACAAACTCAAAGCCCATATGGTTTAATAAAAGATTAATCCATCTAAATAACCTGAAAAACAAGACTTATAAACATTTGCGCAAATCATCTTCTGATCGAGAATTACTTCTGAAATATAGGAGGCTTCAAAAAGATTTTAAAGTTCTCAACAAATTTTTATATAAGCAATATGTCCTTTCAGTGGAATCAGACCTGAAAGTCAATAGTAAACGATTTGGGAGTATCATCAATTGCAAAAACCAATCTACGGGAATTCCTAATAAATAGTATGAAGTATAATGGCGAGTTGTCATCAAACCTCTCAGTTATTTGCAACATGTTTGCTAGCCATTTCAAATCTGTTTACTCAAATAATACGCCTATCTTACGACCAGGTACGATATCTGACTACTCCATGAATTCGATTAACGTTGGTAGCATATACTTATCGATTTCTGAAGTAGTAGTTGCGCTGTCCGATTTAGTATCCGACATGAGAGGAGACGTTGATGGTATTCCTCCCATTATTTTAAAAAGATGCGCGGATGAACTATTCGTTCCACTTCATATGCTCTTCAATAGTTCCTTGGAGCAAGGATTTTTTCTAGATGCTTGGAAGAGCTCATTCATAACACCGATTCATAAATCTGGTCCCAAACAAGATGTTACTCACTATCGTCCAATATCGAAAATTCCCACTATCCCGAAATTGTTTGTGGTAAACTTACAGCTCTCCTTAAGTCCACAATTTCTTCGAATCAGCATGGTTTTATTGCTGGAAGATCCACAGAGACTAATCTTACAATTTTTACAAATTTTATCGCAAACAACATGGAAAATGGTATGCAGTGCGATGCATCTACACAGATTTTGCAAAAGCATTTGATCGCGTAAACCACGATATTTTTATACCCTATTCTAGGGGTATATTAATTTTGACGCATAGTTTGTAACATACCTTAATATTGCCCGTAGACCCCTAAAAGTTACTATATTTATGATCAGCATCGATAGTAATGTCGATCTAGCCATGTCCGTCCGTCCGTCCGTCCGTCCGTCCGTCGGCAAAAATTAGGCCTTTAAACTGAACCTAGAGAGCTGAAATTTTAACCATATACTCTCTAGGGTCCCGAAATAATCAAGTTTACGAATTTTTGAAATCCGCCCACAGACACGCCCACAAACTCAAAAAAACAAAATTTTGGAAAAAATCGAATTTTGAGCTAGGAAGCTGAAATTTTTTATATATGATCTATGACTCCGAAAACTGCTCGGGATATAAAATTTTCAAAATCCGCCCACTGCCACGCCCACAAAAAAATAAAACAATTTTATTGAAAAACCAAAATTTGAGCTAGGGAGCTGCAATTTTTAATATATACTCTCTAGGGGCCCTTTAAGCTCATGTATAAATATTTTCAAAATCCGCCCACTGACACGCCCACAAATAAATAAAACAATTTTTTTGAAAATCCAAAGTTTGAGCTAGGGAGCTGAAATTTATAATATATACTCTCTAGGGGCCCTTTAAGCTCATGTATAAATATTTTCAAAATACGCCCACTGACACGCCCACAAATAAATAAAACAATTTTTTTGAAAATCCAAAGTTTGAGCTAGGGAGCTGAAATTTATAATATATACTCTCTAGGGGCCCTTTATGCTCATGTGTTAATTTTTTTTTTAAATCCGCCTACTGACACGCCCACAATTAAATAAAACAATTTTATTGAAACACCCAAGTTTGAGCTAGGGAGCGTTTTTATTGATAAAATCCTTTAAATGTTATATAACAAAATATGTAGAGCGTTCTTAACAATTTAACCATACTTAGACTTTTGTCACGCCCACTTATGAGGGATAGGAATAAGAATAGGGTATCCAACAGTTCGCCCAAGCGGACTGTAGCCCGTCCCTATGTTTTTTTTAATTATTTGGTACATATAAAAGTTGCAAGTATTCATGTTCCATGACGCTTTTCTTTCTTCTCGGAAAGTATCTTAGACTTGCTAAGAATTGGATCTGAGGTTATAAGCAATCGATTTAAGGATCAGTATTTGTATCTACACGTGATATTTTTCTGGTAGGAAGTTCCCTAAACCTTCTATTTTCCTTGTTTCTTGCGCTTCTTCTGAAAGTTGTCCGATTGGAAGTATACAAGTCGAAATTATTTGTTTTCCATGAAAGAAGACCTTATGCACACTTACTGGCTTAAAATACCAGGCATAATTTTCAAAGGCATCTGCATCTATTGGGAACCCAGACCCAAGAGCTTCTAAGATGATATGAAACTTTTTGATAATTTCTTTAACTATCACTGTAATTTGGGCATTCTTTTCATCATCTCTAAAAAATCGTCTAGCCTTGTTCCCGTCATTAGGATTGCCCGACTGTTGAGTTGGCATATCTACCAATAACCCTGTTTCTCTTGTAAATTTTTCTTGGATTAGTTATTTTCTGGCTTTGACTTTTTCTTTACTGCCTTGGTCTTTTACCTGCCGCAACTTGACATCTAATCTATAAGCTTCTTCGGTCTTCCTACTCTAGATGAAGAAGGTATTTCATCTAAGATATGTTGTGGTAATGTTAGACTTTCATTTAGCCACGGAGAATTTGAATTTTCGAAGCGCTCTCTATGCCGACCACTTTTGGCCCATGTCTCGTCAAATCTTAAACATACATAAAGTTTTAAAGGTTAATTTGATTGACTTTGTTGCAGCCTCAGAAAATATTACATGGCTGAAGTAACCCACAACAAAAGGAGAAACAGCATCTAAGCGATTAATTTTAAATTAAGAAATCCAAACATAAAAAATTTGCTTTAACGTGATTTCCATGGGCATCCTAAAAAACGAAAAATTTTGTTGAAACACATTTTAGCAGTGCATATGCAAGGCTTTAGAACAGACACGGTCTCCAACTTGGACAACACTGAATAACTAGGTATACTTTTCGGTTAATGAATACAAAAAACACATATTTTATCTATAAATTTTACTTTCATTTACCCCTTATACCTATTAAACAAAATCTTTAATTATTTAAGAAAAACTTACTTTTATATCAATTGACTTTTAACTTATTGATAAAAGATAAAAAAAGCTGTAAAATATACGCGAACCAATTAAAACCGATATAAACACTTTCAATTTGGAGTTTGAGATGATTTTTTTTTGTTGCACTATGCAACAACAGGTAGCGACTACCGATGCCGATGGTGGCTGATGTTTGATGTAGCGGACATGCTCATCGGGTAGATTTGTCGTATTTTATTTGTTGGCTCTGATGGAAGTATCAGCAGAATATTTATACCCTATTCTAGGGGTATATTAATTTTGACGCATAGTTTGTAACATACCTTAATATTGCCCGTAGACCCCTAAAAGTTACTATATTTATGATCAGCATCGATAGTAATGTCGATCTAGCCATGTCCGTCCGTCCGTGCGTCCGTCCGTCCGTCCGTCCGTCCGTCGGCAAAAATTAGGCCTTTAAACTGGACCTAGAGAGCTGAAATTTTAACCATATACTCTCTAGGGTCCCGAAATAATCAAGTTTACGAATTTTTGAAATCCGCCCACAGACACGCCCACAAACTCAAAAAAACAAAATTTTGGAAAAAATCGAATTTTGAGCTAGGAAGCTGAAATTTTTTATATATGATCTATGACTCCTAAAACTGCTCGGGATATAAAATTTTCAAAATCCGCCCACTGCCACGCCCACAAAAAAATAAAACAATTTTATTGAAAAACCAAAATTTGAGCTAGGGAGCTGAAATTTTTAATATATACTCTCTAGGGGCCCTTTAAGCTCATGTATAAATATTTTCAAAATCCGCCCACTGACACGCCCACAAATAAATAAAACAATTTTTTTGAAAATCCAAAGTTTGAGCTAGGGATCTGAAATTTATAATATATACTCTCTAGGGGCCCTTTAAGCTCATGTATAAATATTTTCAAAATCCGCCCACTGACACGCCCACAAATAAATAAAACAATTTTTTTGAAAATCCAAAGTTTGAGCTAGGGAGCTGAAATTTATAATATATACTCTCTAGGGGCCCTTTATGCTCATGTGTTAATTTTTTTTTAAATCCGCCTACTGACACGCCCACAATTAAATAAAACAATTTTATTGAAACACCCAAGTTTGAGCTAGGGAGCGTTTTTTTGATAAAATCCTTTAAATGTTATATAACAAAATATGTAGAGCGTTCTTAACAATTTAACCATACTTAGACTTTTGTCACGCCCACTTATGAGGGATAGGAATAAGAATAGGGTATCCAACAGTTCGCCCAAGCGGACTGTAGCCCGTCCCTATGTTTCTTAATAAATTGCGTAACATTGGTTTTCACTCAAGTCTCTTAGAATGGTTCAATTCTTACTTAAGAGGACGCTCGCAGTTTGTTAGGATTAATGGTATTGTCTCAGATCGCATTGACGCTACTTCGGGAGTTCCCCAGGGCAGCCATCTTGGGCCTTTGTTATTTCTTTTGTGTGTTAATGATATTCCCAATGTCATCCTTAATTCTGAATGCCTAATGTTCGCTGATGACTTGAAAATTTTTCGGTCTATTAAATCACCCCAGGACTGTTTATTGTTGCAGGAAGACCTCAACAGATTATCAGATTGGTGTACAATTAACTGTTTAAATCTTAATGTTTCAAAGTGCAATAGCCTTACATTCTGCCGGAAAAGGGCACAAATTCAGTTTACCTACAGTATAACAAATCTACCCTTGGAAAGCATCTCATCCAAAAAAGCCTTAGGCGTATTATTCGACTATAAGCCTAATTTCAATAGTCACATAGACTACCTCGTCACAAAATGCAGGTCAATGATGGGATTTATCTTGCGAAACTCTCAAGATACCTATATTTTGCATATGTGAGGTCTTCCTTAGATTACTGCTATATTATCTGGAATCCATATTATACGGTTCACTCTACAAGGATAGAGAAGATTCAAAAATGGTTTACTAGAGCTGCGATAAAAAAGCTTAATTGGAATATCGACTTGCCACCATATAATATCAGATGCCAACTGATTGGAATCTTGCCTTTATGTATTCGGCGGAGGTATTTTTCGATCATGTTTGTGAGAGACCTAATTGTCATTACCTGCTTACACAGATTAGATATCGAAGACCCGTGATACCATTGAGAAATCAAAATATTTTTGTTGAGCCTATGCACAGAGTACAATATGGATATAATGAAACAATAACTAGATGCTTAAGAGAAGCTAATTCAGTTGGGAGTCTCATTGATCTTCACTCTAATATAAGTATACGTTTAAAATCAATTGCTTATGCTTTTAACAAACTTTGGTGAGGTTAATTAAGTATGTTAACCATGTACGTTAACCATGTATGTAATCCATTAGAGGACCAAGTGTACCTCCGTTGATGATGAAATAAATAAATAAATTTCTTGAGTTTTTAGACTTTTTGAATAGCTACAAAGTGGACGTCGCTTTAGTAACGGAAACTTGGCTCGATTGTAACGTAAGACTGCCATCATCTGATTTCAAATGCTATCGCTTGGATAGAATAGAACAAAGAGGTGGGGGAGTTGCGATTCTTATTAGAAGGTCAATTCAACATTCGCTTTTACCTGTAGTCCCAACACACTTGGTGAAGAATATAGGGATAGAGATTAAATTAAGAAACCAAAAGACAGTAAAAATGTATATTTTCCTGTGTATTTTTCCCGGTGGATCGGTGTAGGATATAAAAAGGAAATGGCTCAAACAGGATTTCAGAAAGTTATTTACAATGAGTGGAGATTTTCTATTAGGTGGCGATTTTAACTGCCGGCATAGAGATTGGGGGTGTGCAAGAGCGAATGCCTGGGCAACATACTGTCTGACTTTCCATTGACTGTGCAAATTAATATCTTTTATCCTCCTTGTCCAACTTATTTTCCTGCAAGTTCTCGTGGTCGTCCTTCTGTTCTTGATCTTTTTTGTGTCCAATGGCCTTTATCTAATAACAGAACCCAATTCGTTTAGAGCCCTCAGTTCTGATCATAATCCTGTTTCTTGTAACCTTTCTTGGCTGGGGGAAAAAAGGTTCATTATTTCCTAGATTTGAAAAACGCTAATTGGAAAACGTTCAAATCAAAGATTAAAAGGAACCTTCAAAATAGCTCCACAGATCTTGAGGGAGTATCTTGTAAGGATGATGTTGACTCCATTGTTCAAAATTTTACGCAAGCTGTTCTTTCTTCAGTTGATGAAAGCATTCCCAAAACGGGAAAAAAGGGACTTATAAAAAACTTCCAGTTCATATTCTAGAACTTATAAAATTAAGAAACATTCATCGAAAAAATTGGCAAAAGTATCGTCAACCTTTTTCTCGAACAATGGTATCGCCTTTCAATAAACTGATTACTGACCAAATACTGGTGCATCGGAACGAAGAATGGAACAGAAAATTGAGCGTTCTCTAAAAAAAATGCCAAGCCCTTCTGGAATATCGTCAAGGTAGTAAAAAACAAAAACCGTAAGATACCATTCCTAAAGGATTCCTCCAAGACATATTTTACAGATGTTGAGAAAGCAAACTTACTCGGCACAAATTTTTCAAAAAATCACCTGGTCTCTCAACAGTGGGCGGATTTTGAAAATATGTACACATGAGCATAAAGGGCCCATAGAGAGTATATATTATAAATTTCAGTGTTTGGATTTTCAAAAAAATTGTTTTATTTATTTGTGGGCGTGTTTTTGATAAAAAATTTATCCCGAGCAGTTTTAGGAGTCATAGATCATATATAAAAAATTTCAGCTTTCTAGCTCAAAATTCGATTTTTTCCAAAATTTTGTTTTTTTGAGTTTGTGGGCGTGTCTGTGGGCGGATTTCAAAAATTCGTAAACTTGATTATTTCGGGACCCAAGAGAGTATATGGTTAAGATTTCAGCTCTCTAGGCGCAGTTTAAAGGCCTAATTTTTGCCGACGGACGGACGAACGGACGGACGGACGGACATGGCTAGATCGACATTACTATCGATGCTGATCATAAATATAGTAACTTTTAGGGGTCTACGGGCAATATTAAGGTATGTTACAAACTATGCATCAAAATTAATATACCCCTAGAATAGGGGTTTGTTATTTTTGGCTGTTTTTTTGTGTGTTCCTGGTACCCACCTGTATACCTATACCTACCTTCATTATAAGAAATATATTGTAGTTTGTTGACAAAGTTGGAAAATATTTGTTTTCTTTAAATTCGTAAATTGGAAAAAAAAAAACAGAATTAGCAGAATTTATTTGTTAGAATATTGCCTGTCAGAATTTTGCAAAGCAGAATTTTGAAAGCAGAATTTCGACCCGCTCCCCTTCTTATCACCACCATATTGACTCCAGTTATACGAGCTGTTACATCTGGTTCTGCAAAAAATCTTCTCGATTTATTTCCATCGTAAGTGTTTCCAAATCCTTGTTTTGGTTTATCCACATCCTTTGGATATCTTGATTCCTTATTCTTTCTGGCTCCTTAGTTCCAATACTTTCATCAATATTTTCTAGATCTTGTTTGAGTGTGTATGCAAGTTTCAAAATGAATTTCATGCATCTGATTCTGGCATGTAAAGGAGATATTCCATATTAGTAATTATGCTCGTCATTTGTTGACTGGTCTTCATTGTTGAAGTTCTTTTGCGTTCTTTTGCAAATTTGACATGAACGAGTCGACCTTGTTTCAGTGATTTCATTCAACCATTTCCGTCAATCATCGTTAAAAATAGTTCGTGGTGTACAACAATAACTACTTCGTCATTAAAATTATATTCAAAAGGTTGAAGGTCAGCGATTTGGCTTTGGATGTCATTCATTGTGCTCCTTATAAGATCTGCAGTTTCCTTTGCATACTGGAACATTATTGGTCGGCAGAAATGAACTGATGATGGACGAGGGTTTTTCCAATATTCACTATTTGTATTACCTAAGACTCAGGGGAACAATTGAGGTCATAAACATTTTTGCATCCGTTATTGTTTCACCATCATGTGTTACTATTTTTTGGTTATAGGCACTTTGCCCAGATGATCCATCACAGCCCCACTTGCTTGTAACGTCAGACTAGGTTGTCAAAAAATGGCCGGAGGACCATAAAATATTTATTATATGTAGTTAAGAATACATTTTTACATGTAAAAGAATGTTTTTATGACCACTTGCATTTTTAAGGATATAATAATAAAAAAAGCCATAAATGAATAAAAATAACATTCTTTCATGAAATCTCTCTAAACCGCAAATAGGCAAAAACTGACAGCTGGTTTTCTTAGTAAATGTTTCAGAAATAGTCAAAGATTAAATTTCCGTTGAGTTTAGACCAAAGACTCTTAAAGAATTTTTTATTTCTCAAATCAACTTCAAAAAATTGAGTCAAAAACAGCTTTTCGAAAATCTTAAAATTTTGCAATTAAAAAAAAAAATGGATCATAAATGTGATACAAATGGTCCTTTTTACAAGCTCATATAAAAAAATATAATTTTTAAACAAGGTTTTTAGATTTTAACGCCGAAAATCTGAAACTTTTCATAAAACAAATATTTTTTCTTGGATTTTAAAAATAAGGAAACTTTGACTACCTGTATCATCCGAATCCTTCGACCGATTCTAAAAATTTCTTTCGGCCTTTGAAGCTTCCAATACTTCCTAAGCCAGTACCTAAATAAATTAGTTTTGGATTTTAAGCACACACGAAAATTGAATTTTGCAAGCACTTTTTGCAAAAAGGGGCCACAGTGCGCCGTGAGCCGACAGAAGCCTTACAGCGTCAGTCACCTCTCGGAAGCACCACCACAAGTCCAACGCACTAACCACTGCTCCCCTTATATTCATAAAGGGGCTCATTTTATTATACTTGTTTACGATAAACTACTAACTTAGACCAAAGTGAATAGAATTCAAAAAATGTGACACACAACTCTGAATCTATGCAGTTGATTCATTCTTATGGTTTCCGCACGTAGAAAATGGTTTATCGTAGGCAAAATGTCAAAATTTGTCGCCCACATTAGCCAATAATAAACCAATAATCCCATACAGACTTTCATAGTGACATATAGTAAATTAAAATTGAATTGAGCAGCATATCATATAGCGTATTTTTTTGGTCGCCGTGTTTTTGAAAACAACACTGTTTCCCTATAAAATAAAGCTCCCTCTTTGTGCGCCATTTTCTCTTTTCCGAATGGATGTTTTGCAAATTTTCCCTTTTGGTAGTGTTTGTGTATTATCCCTGTCCATTGACTGTATATTTGTACATAATAGAATGCCAACATCAAAAGCAGAGGGAAAGAAATGGAAAGGATACATCACATTGAATCCCTGCGCCGCTGTGTATATTATCCCTCGCTTCGCAATGGGCAATAGAGTTCATGGAGCTTTTTATTATGTACCCGGCGTTAACAGTTTCTCCCCCTCAACGAAATTGTTTCAATTCGGGTATACACGTCCCAATGCATGTATCCATCCGTTTGTGGAGTACGCACACACAAATAAAAGACTTGTTAGTCGGTTTGTTCTTCACAGATTTACAAGATCCTGCCTTGTGTTCTTCGTGTAGCACCCCCGCCCCATCCCAAAACGTTTGTGAAAATAATGCAATCATATATTATTATTATATGTGTGTCAGTTCATCGTTCCCTTTGCCGCCCCCCATCCACCACATCTACGTTGTCTATGGAAATTTGGGGCCGTTTTCAAGAGAGTGGAAACTGGAAAACACACATTTACATGGTGTAAGGCGAGTAGGTTCCCTGGCTGCTGGCTTACGATGTATAGATGGATGTGCTGGATGCTGCTGCTAGCAAAATGGAGAATTTATTATATTTTAGGACGCGTCGGAAAAAGGGGGTGGATGAACATGTTTATCCTGTTTGTTCGTATGTGTTTTTCTCGTTTCATGATACATAAATATGTGAAAATGATTTTCGTCGAATGAAATTAACATTATAGTGAATTATGTATGCATATTGTGAAGAGGTTGAGGAGATTTTAATAAACATTGCAGAATTATTTTGTTATTTGAGGATTTATTTGGAAGGGTTTTTTGTTGTTTTTGAAATAAGTATTTAGCTGGGTTTGGAGTTGAAAAGAGGACAGTTGTTTTTTGTTTTGCGAATTCAGTCAATAATCATGGAGATGTTACAATTCCATCAAACTTAATTGACTGAATGTTTCCGATCGATGTGTTCGGCATACGCATAACAAACAAATTTGTGAAATTTAAGTTGATTGAAAGTGGTTGTTTTTTGCCGTCAAAGTCTTCTTCTTAGAAAATCAATAACACCAAGGCAAGCTGTCATACAGAACCTTAGCAAGTTCGCATGTGACAATGAAGTGTAATGGTTAACACCTGTATAGCCTTGCCTGGGCTGTAGGCGGAAGCACGCCCAAGTATAAGAAATCCATATCTATACGGACGGGTCAAAAATGGATGTAGGTACAGGAACAGGAGTTTTCTGTGAGCCTCTAGACATAAAGGACTCGTACAAACTCCCTAATAAATGCAGCGTCTTTCCAGCTGAAATCGTAGACGGCGATTCAGTCACTAGACACTTAGACAGAGAAACCATAAAGTCAAAAACAGTCAGGCATTGCCAAAAATCCCTTACCGAAATAGGCGAACGACACAGGATCACTCTCTGCTGGGTCCCCGGTCATAGCGACATTGTTGGGAATGAAAAGGCGGGCCAGCTAGCAAAAATGGGACCAGAACATGACGCAATGGACGCCATTACGTCAATAGACATTCCAATTAGTGCAGCAAAAAGCAACATTGACCAAAAACTGAGAGAACAAATTAACACTACATGGTCCAAAAGGCACGATTGTGTTACATCTCGCAGTCTATGCCCAAGAATCGACGAAAAAAGAACAAAATACATTCTGGAAATGAACAAATAAGAAATACGTATCTTAACCGGCGTACTGACAGGCCACTGCACCATAGGTGTAATGGCAAACAGGCTGGGCACCAGCTCACCAGACTACTGCAGGAGCCGTCAAGATATAGAAGAAACCGAGACCATCAAACACCTGCTCTGCGAGTGTCCAAGCCTCCAGACATCTCGACTTCGCTATCTGGGCAACAGATTCTTTGAAGACCTAGAGGACGTAGCGCAGGTACCATTGACGGACACAATCAGGTTTGTCAAGAACACAGGTAGGTTCCTATAGGCCAACCAGCAAGAACAATTTTGATTGTGAATGGTAAGTGTTTATTGTAAGAGTAGTTTGTTACCACGAAAAACAACAAGGGATCACAATGGACCAAAGGGGCCCCGGTAAAGCACAGCATGGCCTTGGTGTGCACTTTCCTTCTAATTCTAACCTAACCTAACCTAAGGATGGTTACTATGGCTTGCGATCATCGACCAAAATCTGTCAGATTTCAATAGTATTTGAATCAAGACAGTCGAATATGCAGACGACGTTGTTATTCTGGTATCTGGGATGTTACCCTCAGTGATTAAAGAAATCACAGAAAGCGCTCTAATTAAGCTAAGCGGCTGGGCCGCAGGATGTGGTCTCAACGTAAATCCGAGTAAAACGAAACTTAAGCTGAATACTATAAAACACAAGACACCGCCCTTCAATATCCCTCCACTCAATAACCAAACATTCTATCTTCCGATGCTAGATACCTGTGAGTTATCCTAGACCCAAAGCTTAACTGGAAGCTTGGTGCGGTTTTCATGCCGTTGGCGTCATTGGGCCGTTTTTTTGTCGATGAAAATGCACAGATCATCGTACGAAAAGCATATGTCGCTTTCTACGCTTGCATTTGGAGTTACATTCCACCACCTCATATTAGGCAAACAGGGTTTCCCAGTAAGGCGAGCGAACGAATCTATCTATCTGAGCAAATGTATAAGGTAGCACGATTTACCCTTCGGATTAAACGAACATTTGCAGTACCTGCTATCGCGAAGATTTCAGCATGACAAAATGTTGTTTGTTGCTTCACCTGACAGTCTCTAGAGTAGACTTCGGGTGGGAAGAGATTCATCTGTGTGAAGGATGGCATCACCCGCCCTAAAGCCTTTTAACCCTTGACTATTAAATTGGGTGGTCCCTAATAATGGATAGGGAATACCTACAGTCAGTAAGAGCTCTGAACCAAGCACCTCTGGTTTCTTCGCCGAAATTAACCTGCCGCCCAAGTATCACACCGAATTAAAACAACTTTCTAAAAGTCCGAGAATGAATTCGGCCAGGCCTCTATTCTAACAAATTTCAGAATCCTCCCTAGCAACATACTTCAAAGTCAAAATCCCCCCCACCAGATCATTCTGCGAGGAAGCCCCCTCTGATGATCTGATCTCTCGGAACAGACTGCACATTTGTGCTACAATTGATGCAATCACCGGATACTGTGTCATAGGCAAGCATGCAACAAGGCTTGCCGTCTATACAATTGACTTCTGCAGAAGCTGCTTGGACGAGGAGGAGGAGGAGACTATTCTCCAACTTCTCTGCACATGTCCTTCTCTCTCTGAAAGGCGAAAACTCCATTTGGGATCTTTTTTTTATAATGATCTCAACGATTTTATAAACATTGACATTAAGTCTTGCAAGCTTTATTAAAAGCTCCAACTCGTTCAATAAGTAGGAAGAAGATAGATCCATGTGATATCACAATGGACCTTTTATTGACCTAAATGTGTCAGCTTCTGCCGACTACCAATATAACCTTAAGTAATCAACATGCGGTATATGACTTTTCGGGCCTCACTTTCAACAAAAAAAACGAAAGGCAGGTAAAAAGAGCTGAATTTCCAAAGCAGCAGTTGGAGTTCATCAACACGCAAGTTGTAGCCTAGTCAGATGTCTCGACCATACCACATCGAGTTAATCGGTTCTCGTCAGATCACCGTAATTAAACGACGTTGGGCGCGGTTAGTACGTAAATGGGGGACCGTTTGAGAACAACCGCTTGTCGTTGGTCAGTCCCATCTACAGAGTTGAGGTAGATAATATAAACGTGGTATCACAATGGACCTAAATTCTTCTAAGTGTGTCGGCTTCTGCCGACAGCCACCTAAACCTTACCTAACCTTTAAGCTACTTGTTGAACGTAAGTGTTGAAAATGGTTGCTTCCCCAATTGCTTAAAAAGTGCTGAAGTTATACCTCTCTTTAAAAAAGGTAACAGAAAATGTGTTTCTAATTATAGGCCGATATCCTTGCTTCCCACTTTCTCTAAACTTTTTGAAAAGCTAATGAAAGTTCGAATCATGTCCTTTCTGGATAAAAATAATTTTTTTTAGCAATAAACAATTTGGGTTTAGATCAAAAATGTCCACGGAAGATGCTATTTTGAAAGTTTGTAGTGAACTTTATGGCAGCTTGGACTGTAATAAAACCACCATGGCGCTTTTTGTTGACATGACAAAAGCGTTCGATATGGTTGACCACAATGTTCTACTTGACAAACTTTATGCTGCAGGTTTCAGAGGTGAATCTTTTAAGTGGCTTCAATCATACTTGAGAGAAAGGAACCAAAAAGTAAATGTAAATGGTACCTTTAGTAATTCCTGCTTTTTAAGAAATGGTGTTCCGCAAGGGTCCGTGCTAGGTCCGCTCTTTTTCCTCATATATATTAATTCTATTTTTAAACTGAAACTAAATGGGTCAGCTACTGCCTTTGCTCAGGCAGACGGCAGTATTGCCATGTCCTCATTCTTAAGTATACCAATTTGTAAACTTTATGATGGAAAAAATTAAGAATCTATCTAATCTATCTAATCTACTGCCTTTGCTGACGATATAGCATTCACTTACCAGTCTGACTCATTGCTCGATTGTGTAACCAAAATTGAAGAAGATCTTGAAATCCTAAGAACGTGGTTTGCTAGTCATTACCTTATTATTAGTGAGAAAACTAAGCTGGTGTCGTTTAAGCTTTCTGGTAATAATCTTTCTGATTATAATCTTTACTTTCATGCTCACAACTGTAAACAATTTAGCTTACCTATTCACAAGTGTGGCAAATCCAATTTTAGTTCCGAATCTAAATGCTCTGATAACTGCTTTAAAATTGAGTCTGTGCCGCAATTTAAATATTTAGGGGTTTTAATTGATTCAAACTTAAATTGGAAGGATCACATTCGTACACTGCGGTCGCATACGTTGTTGGTTTCCCGTAAAATGTACCTCATTAAACCATTCTGATCAAAAAAGGTTCTGTCTCTTGTTTATAATGGTCTTGCGCAGTCTAAACTTCAATACGGCATATCGAGCTGGGGCGGATGTTACTCCACTTATTTGAGACCTCTCTTGATTGCCCAAAAACATTTAATACGTATTATATGTAACGAAAACAGACTCGTTGCAAGTTGGCCTCTATACAAGGAACTGCGAATACTACCAATGAGACACCTTTACGTATATAAAGTGTTAAAAGAGTTTTTTAAAAGAAGTGGCAATTTCCCAAGCAGAAACTCGCAACTCTACTGCCTACGTATAAATAACTTGCATCTTGTAATCGAACCATTCACGCGCAGTTTGCATTTCTCACAATTTTACACTGCTACAGCTCGAAAGCTTTTCAACAAACTACCGTTATTCATCAGAACGACACTCCATTTTACTTCTTTTTTGAGAAAAGTTAAAGACTGGCTATTCACATATGATAATGACAGCATTGAATCCCTTTTAAAATCAGCTTAAGCATAGAATATTGCTAGTTTCTTCGTAATTCTCCGTAGAGTATTGTTTTTCTAAAATTGTTATGTATTTTCATTTATATTCTTTTCCCGTTCAGCAAAAATTAAGCCCATTAACTGTTTCCATCAAAATTGTTTCTATGAATTACTTATAACTGATTGTCACCCCACTTCAGATATTTATGGAATTGTTAATTAAATTTTGGAATGTATCATTCAAAACTAACTTCCTAAGTTACAGAATGATGACTTTTATTTCATTAATTTTTTTAAAAATTGTACATAGCTATAAGTTTATAATGAATGAATGAATAAATAAATAATAATAAAATAATAATATAAATAACCTAACCAAATGTCTCTAGGTATGTATAATTGGTATGGTCTAACGATGGAAGTACTCGTATGTATCCACTAAACCACTCTAAAAAAACATAGGGACGGGCTACAGTCCGCTTGGGCGAACTGTTGGACACCCTATTCTTATTCCTATCAGACACCTAGTCTATATTATAAATTTAAGCTCCCTAGCTCAAACTTTGGTTTTTCAACAAAATTGTTTTATTTAATTGTGCGCGTGTCAGTAGGCGGATTTGAAAAATATTTAATCATGAGTATAAAGGGCACCTAGAAAGTCTACATCATAAATTTCCTAGCTCCCAGTTTCCTAGCTCAAACTGTGAAACTTTCATTTCAAAAATTCTTAAACTTGATTATTTCAGGCCCCTAGAGAGTATATGTTTAAAATTTCAGCTCTTTAGGTCCATTTTAAAGGACAGACGGACGGACGATCGGACGCATATGGCTACATCGACATTACTAACTATCCATGCTGGTCATAAATATACACTCGATAGCAAATAAACCGGCCCACCCGCTACGTCCAAACTCTGATTCGATTTTCTAGTAAATATAAAACATACAACTAAAAAAGTAGTACCAACGGAAAGTGTATGTTGAATAAAATGAATGGAAACTCATTGGGATTATTCAATTAATTCAGTGTTTATTTAAGGTTATACAAAAAAGAGTGGTTTTCCAATTGTGTTAATTAATGCAATCATAAAATGAAAAAAAATGTAATCCAATAACAAACAAAAAATGAAAACAATATCTGGTATTGCCTCCTCTTGCTTGGATAACTGCCAGCATCGACCTCACGAGCCTGACGATGAAATCTTGAGGAATAGTTTAACTTGGTTTTGTATGTGGTATCTCACAATTTTCCCGTTTTTTTGGTTTTGTTTACATCAATTTCCTTTGCGTTGTTTTGAATGAACAACCATAATTCTTACAATTGCTACCACGTGAAGTGGATGGCTGGAGTTACAGCGCTGTTTCACGGTCTGCCACAACCGATCATCAGACTCCTTTTTCCTAGGTTCGAATCCCAGTGGAAGTAAAAATGGATTTTCGGGATACAAGGAAAAAACACAGACCAGTACCATAGAAAAAGGAGTCTGATGATCGGTTGTGGCAGACCGTGAAACAGCGCTGTAACTCCAGCCGTCCACTTCATGTGGTAGCAATTGTAAGAATTATGGTTGTTCATTAAAAACAACGTTGAGGAATAGCATTCCACTCCTCTTCAAGTGCGATTCGCAGCTCTGGAAGTCTTGTCGGAGCAGGTATCCCGGCTCGAACCCGATGTTTCAGTTCATCCCATAAATGAGGCGCTCAGCGCCAAAACGGCCAAAGCCCAAAAAAATCGTACCGAGAAAAACAGGTTTAAAAAAAAACATGTTTTTGAAATATTTTAATTTTTTTTTTATTAATCTTTGATAAATAATATTTGTTTTTTTTGTTTGTGGTTAACAGTAAGGGGTTTATTTACAAACAGAAAGAGCATTTTAAACAATAAATAAGAAAAAAAAAAGGTGGCTTAGGCCATTTTGGAATTCATTTAAATTTTTTTTATTGATACCAATTGAGGGTTAGGCCATTTATATAATAAAAATTTTTATAATAAGCGTTTTGAAAAATTATGCAAACTAATTGAAAATCTTTATTCTTCTTCTTCTTCCTGAATGTCTTCATCTTCGGCTCTTGTATTTGTTTTCAAATTATTATAAAACGAGTGCAATACAGGAGGTATGAATTCCTTGAGTTCTTGAAGGTCCTTAAACTTTGCAGCTTCAATGAATCTTCCTCCAGGATATAGTGACTCCAATTCCACATCTACGAATTTACTGGAGTTTCGCTTTGAAATGTCAACTTCTTGAAATAAAACATCTGACAAAATGACTTCTCATTTTGGAATCGAAGCCACTGAATTTTAAGCCATTCAACTTTCGAACTGTTGTCCGTGGAAACTTTTCTGTTTGTCACTAGTTTCTCGATCAAAGAAATGCTTTTAAAGTCATCTGCTGTCATTTTGACTAAGTGGAATGGCTGCTTTTTTTTGCTGTGATGATTACACGATCCCAATCATCAGGTGTAAAAATGTCCTTGTAATATCTCTTTTCCTTTTCAATGAGACCGAAATCTTGGCCACATGGTAAGAATGAGTGTCCACATACTAAGAACTTATGGTCTATCTGATCAACTTCAAAGGTAGAGTTGTTAACCATGTATGTGCAAATAGTGCTCATTCTTATGTTCCGGTTTTGACCACCACATTGATCACTATACATAATTAAGTTCCTACACTTGACATTCGCTTTCACGTAATGCATAATGCAAGACCCTATTTCCTGTGGACCACGTGAAGCTATTCCCTCATTCCAGGTGTACATAAAAGACTTGTTTGTAATAAGGTCATGAATACCAAGGCAATAGGTCCATAGCTGCCTCTTGTAGTAAGCTATCCCTGTGGAAATAACTGGCGTCGGCAGGGTTTTCATTAAATCAAAAGCTATGACTGCATATTCATCCTTGTTAAGTTTCGAATCCAACTGCATCCCACTTCTGGCTGATTCAGCTTTTCGGTGGTGTAAATCTCTTTCGCTCGTTATTCTCTGCTTTTCAGAAGGATCATCTGCAGCCTCGATTTTAACATTAAAAGAATCGCATTTCTTGCAACTGTCAGAAACTGGAGCTCGAAAATGCAAATTAAAATTTTCTGAAAAGATTTTCGTAAACACGAATTTTGAAACAACCTTGTCCCTTTCTGCAGATCCACGATACAGCTCGTACATTAAAGAAATGTTTAAGGTCGGTGCAAGAAATTCTCTTTGGATATTCTTTTTCCTGGAATAATGAGAGCTATACCTTGGAAATTTGTTAATAAAGTCTTTCACGAGTTCTGTAGCTTCAACGGTCGTCTTATTATGAGGTGGATGCTTTCCTCTTTGGTCCAACTTTGGTGTTGTTGATGCACTTCCAGGTGTTCTATGCTTAAGTGCACGCGTAATACGACCATCAGTTACCTGAAGAATCTGTTTAAAAAACCTTTTGCAGACATTCATTCCGACATTGTTGACTCCAGGAAGTTTGTAAATTCTTGTACTAAATCTGCGGCTTTCGCCCAAAGACTTCTTATAAGATCTCTTTGTTGCAATAACTCCAATTTGTCCACATAAATACGCATTTTGCAAATCATGATCAGCAATTTTATAAAAATTATCGAAAATACTTTGCAAAATAGTCTCACTGAAATGCTGATGACATTTTAACGGACATGGACATGCAAGTGCATTTAGCGTTCGAGCTGGCTTCACAATTCCTTTTACAGTCTTATAGCATTTTCCTGAATTTCGCTGAACTTTACTTACGTGTTCTTTCCAGTTCGATTTGTTGGCAATTCTTTTCCTCGTAGGTGTTTTCAATTCATTTCTGCTCTCAACTTCAACTGCTGATTCAGTTGACCTTTCATTTTCTGTTGATTGTTGAGAATCTTCAAAGTCCTGTAAACTTATGGAGTCCACCTCGGACATGCTTATTCACGTGCAATTTCTTTGTCTAATTAATACATTTTCAATTTGAATAAAGGTCCTTCAGTAAACTTTACGAACTTACCTTTGACAAACAAGTGGATCTATTTAAAAATGAATAACTTTCTTAACGAGAAAAACTAGTAAAAAATAAAGTATCAAGCGTGTCTACATCAAAACAAGAATTGCATGAACTAAAAGTGGAGAGGCAATATTTATATAGATACTTTTAAAAACCTACTGGCTAACTTGATTTATTTTCAAATAGCTATACCTACTCTTTAAATGTAGAATGCGTTTTTGGCCTAACCCACACAAATGTTTAAATTCAAGAATTCAATGTGGCCTAAGCAGCTTAGGCCGTTTTGGCATCTAACAATTTTTAAATTTCATAGAGACGAAAAACAGTTTTCCCCATAAAAATTCACCTAGTTTTATACGATATCACAGGGAGTTTGTTTTTATATAAATTTCAAAAGATTCCGGTTCGATCTGCATAGTCAGTTTGATTTTTTTGAAAATGAGGGTTAGGCCGTTTTGGCCTCAAATGTTCTATCGGATTCAAGTCCGGGCTTCGAGCTGGCCGGTACATCGTACGAATGCCGACATCCCGTAGATACTGGGTCACCACATATGCAGCATGAGGCCGTGCGTTATCTTGCATTAACAGCATATCCTGCTCGATATATCGTGCGAAAGGTAACACATGGTCTGCGAGGATTTCAGAAATATAGCGATGAGAAGTCAATGAACGTGTACGGCCCATTGGTTGGATGAAAACTAAAGCTGTATGTGCGGTTAAGGAGATGCCGCCCAGACCATTAAAGATCCTCCTACATAAGCAACAGTTTTCTCGATGCAACATTGAGAATATCGTTCACCAACGCGACGATATACTCTCTGACGTCGATCACTTACATGCAGACTCACCCTGGACTCATCAGGAAAGTGTAGATTACCCTACTTCTCCAACGTCCAATCTCTATGCTCTCGAGCAAATTCAAGGCGTGCTCGACGGTGGGCTACGGTTAATGCTGGGCCTGTTGCAGCTTTCTTTGGAGTCAGGTTCTGTTAAAAAAGTCTCCTTCTGACGGTGTCTGAACTTATGAACAGTTGGTGTTCGTCCCGCAGACTTTGTTGGACTTGAACTGCATTTAGGCAGCGATTTCGCAGAACAGTAAGCTTAATAAACCGATCATCTGCTGCTGATGTAGCCCTAGGTCTGCCGGAGATATTAATGCCAAACATGCGGCATGGGGAAATGTTACTGCAAATCCCAGGGGCAACCAGTTTCACGACTGGTGGCGCCTCAATATGATTGAGTACAAACTCGAGTTGTACGCGACGGATATCCCTTCCTTCCCAAGAAGCGGTGCTTTCCTGGACTTGGCCTTAACGGACGCAAGACTTCAACTGACAAACATAGACCAATACACGCGGAACTGTTTACGTGCGTTTGAGTACGATAGTGACCACTACGGACTCGCCGCCGCAATACGGATCCCGAACGAGCAAACGCTGCTGGAGGAGTTCGAAGCAGTGTGTTCATTCGATTATCGAAGGGCACAATGGTCGCGCTTCTCCAGATTGTTAAAGCGAGATATACGTTCGAGTGGGATCGACCCACCGACAAACAGTAACATGACAAATGATGACATTGATCGGCATTTATTGCAAATGAACGACGCCATCAAACGAACTATGGAACGAACTATTCCTCGGGTAGGACGTTCCGACGACGACCAGACAGAAAAGTACAGAAACCCTACAATCGACGCACTATACCGACAGAAAAGTAGACTGCTCTCGAGGCTTAAACGGCTGTACAGGCAATTTACTGATCGCGACGACCCGGAGGTAAGGATGCTGAAGTCAGAGATCCGAATCCTGAAACAGCTGATAAAAGAAAATTACAGAAAATCTGTAAGTCTGTATTGGGGCAATAAAATTCGGGCTATTAAAACCTGTAGTCCGAATATGTTCCCACAGATAAATAAGTTGTTCAGGAGGAAAGATCACAATGATATTCCTTGTGTTCGAATCTCCCAGACAGCAGAGAACAGACAGACAGTACTGACTGCTGGAATAAGTCCAGAAAGTGTCGCTTCAAACGACGATTTTTTCGTGGTCGAGGACCCACAGGAGAAAGTGGATTTGCTGGGCGCTTGTTTCGAGGCCGTGTATACGGTGAACAATCCTGTTCGCCGTAACCACGACATTGAGAATAGGGCTCTGGTGAGCCATTTCTATCTGCGCACCGAACTTGAGAATTGGCGATCTGAGAATAACGGTTTCACCGTGTTCACTGATGAAAACCATGCTAATGCAGTTGTCGCCAATGGCCGAGATGCATCGCACTTGTTCGTGTCGAAGAATGATCTTCTGTGCATCTTCGAGTCACTAAAGAATAAAAAGTCGGCGGGGATGGATGGTGTCCCAAACGTCGTATTGAGACACCTGCCTTTGGAGGCTGTGGATATTTTCACCACGCTGTTTAACAATGCGCTGAATAATGCACATTATCCGGCGCATTGGAAGGTAGCTGTGGTACACCCTATCCCAAAAAAATGTAAAGATAGGACGAACCCTGCCAATCTCCGGTCAATTAGCTTACTTCCGAATATTAGCAAGGTCTTTGAAAAGGTTGTCAATAGAGCCCTGTTAAAGTGGGTCGAGGACAATAACATAATCCCGGACAACCAGTTTGGTTTCAGGGCGAGGCATGACACTATTCATGCCGCGTCGAAACTGGTTTCCGACATTCAGTGGAATAAATGCAAGAACCAATGCACGGGTGCTTGTCTGGTTGATTTTGAGAAGGCTTTCGACACCGTATGGTTAGAGGGACTTTTCTACAAGTTGACCAGGCGGGGGATGCACAAACCTTTGCTATATGTAATTTATAATATGCTTATGGGAAAGAAGTTCGTAGTCAAATGTGGCAACGTGACTTCGAGCAGAGTCTTTCAAATTAAAAACGGTTTACAGCAGGGGGCGGTCAATTCTCCGATCCTGTTTAACATTTACACGAGTGATCTGGTGGGTTCACTCAGACATGCTATAGCGTATGCCGACGATTTGGTGGCATACAGATCAGGTTCTAAAATCGAGGTCATTAATATCCTTTTGCAGCGTGACTTCGATCAAATTAAGCGATATTGCGACGACTGGAAGTTGAAAATCAACTTTCAGAAGACGGAAACAATCTTGTTCAGGACTCCATTGGCTGGGGCCTCTAGGGATACCAGAAAAAACTGGAAAAAATTGGCCATTATTGGACAAAATGGGCAGCCATTGGCGGTGAGAAGCGTAGTTAGATATCTAGGTATCTGGCTTGACCGGTATCTATATTTCGATAGACATATAGTTGCTTGTCTTGCTGGGGCCAAGAAGGCTTATGCTTTGACAAGGAGACTGTTTCATAGCAGTCAACTTGACTCCAAAGTGAAGGTCATTTGCTACGTGGCCCTTATAAGGCCAATTATCGCTTATGGTTGTCCATTGTGGTTCAATATAGCGCCCAGCTATATGGAAAAGATTCGGGTTTTGGAGAGACAATGTCTTAGGACCTGTCTCCGATTGTTCCGAACGCCTGAATCCAACTATATAAAATACTATCCCAACAAGGTCCTATACGATGGGGCTCAGTTGAATAGGATTGACAATTTCCTCATTAAGGTCACTCGAAGGCACGTTGCAAGGGCGATGGCCAGCGACAATAGTCTGATATTTGGGGCTTACTACCCCAATGAAATGTACATTGAGAGTACACTCCGGTCTGGCTTTATCCCGCCAGAGGCATTTATCCATATTGATGCAAAAGGGCTGGTACAGACGAGGGATGGTATTCCGGTCTTATACCATCGCTACCGCAGCGCGAGAGATAAGCGGCTCCTGCATTACGGGGACGTCGCCAATGCTCATGAGCTCCTCCGTTTTAGTACCGCAATATCGGAGAGGGATAGATTCGACACGGAAAAGCAATTCGCCGAATTTTGGTGGCTTGTTGAGGGGGGAGGGGTCAACATGCCCTCCCAGGACGGTGCGTTACTCTAGGTAACTTCCTCTTAGCTTATAAGTTAGATTAAGTCAGCTAGGGCGTTTTTGGGAGAGGCCGGGCTCGCCAACGTGTGGTGGTGCTTCTGGGAGTTGACTGACGCTGTAAGGCTTCAGTCGGCTCACGGCGGCGCGTGTGCACGTTGACGACTGCCAGGCGCTCGGAAAGCAATTGGGATTTTGACCACTTGTTGCGCAAGGCAACGAGTGCTCAGAATCCTAATTATAGTTAGAATACGTTAAGTAGTTTAAGTAAGTAGAATAGGTAGTTTGTAATTTGTTTTATATAAAATCTCAATAATGAAACCGAGTTTTAATAAATTTTCTCGAGGAATATATATGTAAGATTAGTTCGTAAAATAGTTCGTAGGCCGAAAGGCAATAATTCTAAGATATAGTTAAGTTTAGAGCGTTCGCATAAGGACCAATAAATAAGAATAAGTATCCTGTTAATTTTAAGTTAGGTTTAATCATTTTTGTCTAGTATGTAAGTAGATATTTATCAATGAATAAAAAAAATGAATTTCAAAGTCAAGTAGCCCTAGGTCTGCCCGTACCTGGACGTCGATCGAATGCCCAAGTCTCTAGGTGTCTTCTGTAAACTCGCTGCACAGAAGATTTGCTAATTTGAAGTCTTTGAGCGACCTCACGTTGCGCAACGCCTGCTTGAAGTAGTGCTACAGCTTCAGCTGCTTCCTGAAGTGTCGTATCCATTATTAACAACGTAAAAAAAAACGCAAAAATACACGCGGCTGAGCAAACACTAAATCTAAAAAAATTATAACAGACACTGACTAACCTCATTGTAGAAAAAAGAACGGTAATCGCGAAATCTAGACAAAACAAGACAAATCGTTAGCATCGTGTTTCTTGCTTGATTACAATGTGAGTTAGCGGTACTTAAGAATAAATATATATATATTATAAAGACCGCAGCCCCTTTTGCGTTGAAGAGTACACACACTTTTGTAGCTAAAAATGTATGGTTTGATAAGGATTGCAGAAATCTCCGTAAACTTTCGTTCGTTTACTTAAAACTGTTTAGAACGACCAATTCTCAATTTTTCAAAAACATCTATCTTCGCGTTAATAATGATTTTAAAAAAATGTGCTCAGTTAAGAAAATCACCTATTTAAAAAACGTGGCTAAGAAATTGGAAAACTGCACAAACTCAAAGATATTTTGGGAGACAGTGCGCAATCTTGGTGGGCGCAATCAGGGTATGAAGTTCTCTTTAGAAGCTGAGACGTTAGCAGCTCATTTTAAAACTCTACTCTCAGCTGATGAAGACCTTCATACCTTTGATTACGCGCTACCTGATACTAGAGTCAACGAGCTGGATTTAGAATTCTCATTGCCCGAATTGGAAGTAACGCTCCAAAGATTGAAAAACAGCAAGGCTCCTGGCCTAGACGGCATACCAGTCGAGTTTTATAAAAACAGCACTATTGATTTTAAAAACTACCTCGTGTCTTTCTATAACAAAGTGTACAATGATGGATGTGTCCCTAACAGTTTCAACGAATCTGTAATTTTTGCCATTTTTAAAAAAGGTGATGCTAACGCTGCGGAAAATTATAGAGGTATTTCAATTTTAAATTCAATAAGAAAAACTTTCACTGCAATCCTATATGAAAGGCTCTCAAAATGGATTGAGGATAACAGTCTTTTGAGCATCTTTCAAGCCGGTTTCCGCCCAGGTTTTTCAACCATGGATCATATCTTGGCCATTTCAAGCATTGCTCAACAATTTATAGATAGAAAAAAGAAACTATACACTTGCTTTGTTGATTTTAAAGCTGCATTCGATAAAGTCAATAGACAAGCTTTAATATACAAACTTTCTTGCATTGGTTTGTCAAGAAAGTTTCTCGAAGTGTATGCAAGTCTTATTTCGTCAACAAATGCAAGGGTATGGGACGGTTTCACATTTTCAAATCGATTTGATACAATTACAGGTGTTCCTCAGGGTTGTATCCTCAGCCCATTATTATTTGCCCTGTTCATAGATGATGTCTGCGAGCTTCTTCCGGGTGGAGTTAATTTTGCTAACATTATAATCAAAGTCCTGTTGTACGCGGACGATCTAGTCATGCTTGCTGATAATCCTTTCACGCTTCAATTGCAAATAAACCGTCTAAGTTCATTTTGCGAGTCTTGGGGCTTGCAAATTAATACCCAAAAAACTAAGATTGTTATATTTGAAAAGAGACAATCAAGAAGGCGAGCGGAAGAAAAATGGTCTCTAAACAATACACACATTGAGGTTTTACAAGAGTTTAAATATTTGGGTGTCCTCTTGACCTACAATTTAAGCTATCTAAAGCACTCCAAAGAAAAAAGCAACGAAGCTAAATTGGCTCTTAATATAATGTGGCCAAAGTTTTTTTCGAACCAAAATGTTGATTTAACGTCCAAGTACAAAGTTTTTAACGCGACAGTAAATGCATGCATGGCATATGGCGTCCAACCCGTCGGATACACAAACTTCGAAGCTTTTGAAACTGTACAAAGGAACTTTTTTAAGAGGATATTTCGTTTGCCTAACTCAACACCCAACTACGCCATATATGTAGAGTCAGGAATAGTCCCTATATATATACAAAATTTGAAGGCAAATGCGAACTTCATTACTAGAGTGATGAAAAGAAGTGAAACTTGTCTTCACAAAATCATCTTAAGAAAATTACTTCGAGTGAATGCTTCCCCGTTTAAAAACTGGAACGAACTAGCTTTATCTTACGAAACAAGTTTAAACTTAACAGAAACTAATGTGACCGATTGGCAGGCTCAGTTTTCTGATGTGATTGCTAAGGTGGATCACAAAATGTTTCTGGATAACCTTTCCAGAGCATCTTCATCTACTTCAAGAGCTATTTATAGTCATTTAAACCATGAACTGCCCTCGGAAGTCTCTTACTTTAGTAATGAATTTTCAGCCTCGGTTATAAGTATTATTTTTAGAGCAAGAGTTGAAATTTTAAATTTGAACTTTATACCTCATCGATCAGACTTGCCCCAGCTATGTGATCTATGTAACGGAAGAGTGAATGAAGATATATACCATTTCGTTGCTGCTTGTCCTATTCTACAAGAAATTCGCCGGTTGCATTTTCGGGAAAGTTTTATATCTTTGGACAAACTTTTTGAAATTTTAAATGGAGCAATGGGCTGGCTCAGCCTCTTTAAATATTGCCAACATGCTCTTCCTTACCGTAACAGTTTCACATATTAAACATAGTCGATTACCCACTTATTGCAGTTTTGACCAAATTTTATACCTAACTATTTATTGTTTTGTTGCTGATCATACTAAATTTGATAATATCTCTTTTGTGTTTCAAATCACGTTAAAATTGATAATATTGTATAAACAGCTATTTCTAACCAAATTGCGTATTATTTTGTGTTTCAAATCACGTTAAAATTGATAAAATTTTGTATAAACAGCTAATCAAATTATCCAAATTGTATAATATTTTGTGTTTCAAATCACGTTAAAATTGATAGCATTGTTTTATATAGTAATATTTCTTCATATCTTTTGTTAAACATTTTTTCTTTTTTTTTTTCTTTTTTCCTTTTCTTTATATTTTAAAATTTTTGCTTTTTATTATTTCTTTTATTTTTAAATCATATTATGAAATGTCATCTCAGGCAGACGGCAGTATTGCCATGTCCTTATTCTTAAGTATACCAATTTATAAACTTTATGATGAAAAAATAAAGAATCTATCTATCTATCTATCTATCTACTTAAGAATAAATTTAAAATCATTTTAATTGACATGAAAAGCACTTTCTGTAGGCAGCACTTTTTTAGTTGTATGTGTTATACTTTAAAAGAAAATCGAATCAGAGCTTGAACGTAGCGGGTGGCCCGGTTTATTTGCTGTCGAGTGTAGTAACTTTTAGGGGTCTACGGGCAATATTAAGGTATGTTACAAACTTCGCGTCAAAATTAATATAGGTACCCTTAGAATGGCATTAACGGCCAGACCGGCAATTTGAGAAGCTTCTCATGACAACTAATTTTGATGATATACAACCTATGTCAAAGAAACGGCTTCACATAGGGCAAGAGGGACGACTTTTGTTTTAGACTTTCCTTAAATGCATGGTGATGAGCTTATTAGTTATTTGTTCCCATTTAGGGGGACTAACCAAACAAATTGTTAAGTGTTTTCTACCACAATTTGTTTTAGGGGTTAAATGTATGTTTGGTAATGCCAAAATAAGCTATGCCCCACACGATTGGCCTTGATAAGATGCCTGAACTGTCCTATGCATATAACGGTTCTGGGCATAATTCAAACGTAACACTTACATATTTACTCTCATAGCATTTCCCTTTCTTTGCACCCAGCTTTAAAACGACTTAATAATAAAATAAATGTTTTCTTATCACATTATTCACTTTGTTTACTGACAGTAAACCGCCCTTAAACTATAACCACAATGGATACTTTATAGCCCCCATCAACCAATTAACTAACCCAATCCAGCTTATCATTGAGATATTTGCTTAGGATTGCAATTAAAATTTTATTAAACTACCATAGCCGCTGTGCAAATACAAATTTAGTATACCCAAGGTTTATTTAAATACATTTTAGTATCTACGTATTCACCACTAACCACAATTCTTATCAGGGAGTGCAAGGGCAAGTGTTTGCAGTTGCAGACTGCACGGCGACATGTTGCCATTAATAAATTGCTCGCCTAGTTGACTTTTACGCCAATTTCGATAAATAACGTCGCCACATTCATCAATATTCGCACGTTCACGTTTGCTAATTAAGCCACTTAAATGCGCAAACATATGACAGCGACAGGCGTCATTACCACGACTTATTAAAGAGCATTATAAACGCAATTAATAATTAAATAAAATTTAATTATGTTCGATTAACGAGCGTGTTTTTTTCCAGATATTGCTCTATATGCTCCTCGGATGCGATTTAATAACTCAATTTAACAGACAATCGTTTGTACTCGTATTGTTAATTCAATTAGGTATACAGAAGCGTAGTTCGTTCTGTGCACGTTTCATCCTACTCCACTCGGAGTCGGAAGAAGAGGCGCATCAAGTGCCCATCCGCCAGATTTTGTTGAACGCGACGCCGATTCCGTGGTCATGTTGTGGCATTTATTAATTATTCTCTAAGCGCGGCAGCTGTTAATGAATGCGAGAGTGTGAGCGAGGGTGTCATCCTCTGTTGTGTTCTGCCTGTGCGACATTTTGCCTAGCAATTATGTAACGTCTATAGGGGAGTAATTCTGAAAGCTGGAACAACCACCACTTAATGCGCTAATAGCAGTTAGCATGCTCTTGATGGGGACGTTAGGAGATGGTTATTGCTTACTGTAGTTGTTTAATACGATGTTTATGGAGATGTTTGTGCCGGTGGAGCAATAATAAAATTGTTTTATCTGTCTGTTTAACTCGTAATGAATTCGTTTATGACAAATCCGAATGATTGTTTGATTTGTTTCTCAGGATAAATTGGTGCAACTTTTTGTCGGTCATACCTTGTTCCAAAAAAAAAATCAAATGAAAATGAAACAATACTTTTGGCGTTATAACGAGCGTGGTCGCAAATTAATTATATCAGGTAGGCGAACAGCGGTCATGGAAAACGAATGCTCATAAAAAAATTGATTGCCTTAGGGTTGGCGACGACGGAGTGGCGGGCAAATCACTTTTGCAGCATGGTAAACAACAAAGCCATCTCATTTGTGGCCTGCGGCACTTCTGACAATGAGGCACAGCAAAACAATCCAGCCTCCTCCACTATGGCCATCCCCCAGACACTCATCGAAATTTAATTCAATTTTCAGATTGGGTGAGAGTGAAACGTGCACCCTGGGGTAATTAATGTCACCCCATTAAAGTGATCCCTAATTATGTGAAATGATTTAAAACCATAAAAACCGAGCCAACATCTGAAAGTGAGAAAAGCAGGGACGGATTGCAGTGTATGCCTGTTTTGTAGGACATAGGACTGCGCTAATCGTTTCAGTTCTCCCTTCGTCCTTCGTTTTTTCTCCTTTGCCATTCCAACAACAGTTGTGTGTGACTAATAAAATTATACCTACATGAAATTTTTGAGGACACTCGCACGAATAGTAGATAATTTCTTGACTTGCAACTTTGTAATATACATTCTGACATTTACATACGGTTTAATTATGGCAATAACCGTTTTCGGTTAATGCGAAGGTATTCGCGTATATCGTAGTATGAGTGGAGGAGAATTTATTAATTTTCTCAAAAATGCTTGTGTGACTATGGAGAACACATTTTAAAAGCATATGATATCCGTAAATGAAGCAAATTCATATTCCGAACACGGGAAGAAGCGGGTAATTTGTCCTAAAATAATCATCATATGTAGGTAGATGGTTGATTACGAAATAAGACCGCCTTTTAATGTGTAATACACAATCAGTTGAAAACATGAGCTTATGTGAATGTGTGTGGAATATATTCCAAAAGGGTTAAAATAAGTTTTTACATATGTGCTTCTAGATACGTGGCAAAGACGATGCTATTTATGAAATTACTACAATTATTCTATTGCTCCCAAGTGGATTGTTTGATTGCCCGGGAGTATACCTACGAGGCATGATAATTTTTCATTACCGTGTAGGTAGTTCGGAGGCCAACATTGGCGAGGTGCATCTTTAGCAATTTGATCTAAGGCAGATACTTTTTATTAATTGAATTTAAAAATACTTTTTTTTTTATACAAAGGATTTAAAGTCGATTCATATTGGAGGAAAATAATGCATTTTCAAAAGTGATTCAGTTCGTTTCTATTGAAACAGTGCGTAGATCATTGCATACCTTTAGGTGTTAAGAAGAAGGAAGAAGAAAAGATATGGGAGGAAAAATTGCTTTTTACATTTGCAGGGTTTTTTTCACCATGGGTGCCGTCTGAATAACGCATTACGTTGCGTTTTTACTTACTTTTTATCTGCGAATATTTGCCATATATATACAGTGTACTCTCTCCTAACGGACACCCCTCATAAGCGGACATCTCTCATAACCGGACAAATTTCAAAGAACGGAATAATCTACACAATTTTTAATGTAAATAATTCTCTCATAAACGGACTCTTTTATAACCGGACGCGGACACCAGTTTTCATAGCCGCAATAGAATTTCATTCTCTCTTAAACGGACAAAACGCATTTGGCACACTTCGTTGTCTTTTATTTTGTTTGCTTTTTTTCCTTTTCTTTGCGCTTTGCCCTTTGTATTGTATTGTATGTATGTGCAGTGGGGTCATCAGTAGATGACAAGTACTTAGACCTATAGGTGCATTGTACTTCAGCATAGCTGCCCGCTCGCTGCTTATTGGCGATTAGTAATAGAGTCAGTGAAGGAGAACCTGCCAGTAGCCTTGGCAAAGCAAAGGATATTAGCAAGTTCAATGTCCCCCATTTCATCTTCGTTGACGAATTGTTTACCTATAGTGTTGAGCCTGGTTCTGGCGAAAGCAGGACATTCACAGATCAAGTGAGATGCCGTTTCATCCGCGTCTAGGCAGTACTCACATAGGCCCGAGCTCCTAATGTGGATGGTCTTTAGGTGCTCGTTAAAAGGACTAAAACCAGTGACGAGACCAATCAAGGATCTCAAGTCTTTCCTATTTAGTCCAAGCAAAAACTTAGCTCTGCTGATTTTTGGACCGTCCACTATCATCTGATACCCAGCAAAAAATTAAAAAAAAACGGCGGCGGCAGCCGTCTGTCGACTATCCGACTAAAATTCTCGTGGCGCAATACGTAGGTTTATGTGTAAGTGTATGCATAATTTGAAGCATAAATACCTACATAGTTTCAAGTAATGCAAAAATTAATTTTTAAAGGCTTTTTTCTTGTTTATGTTTTGTCATTATCCTTTTTATTACCTACAATTAATCACAAAAAATGCATTCCATTTTAAAATAAAATGTTATAGGTACCATAAATGCATATGGCTTGTTTCTTTTTTCAAAATTGTCAATGAAATATTTTTTCTCATAACCGGACACCTCTAATAAGCGGACAAATTTCTTGGTACCGTCAGTGTCCGCTTATGAGAGAGTTCACTGTACTTATACTAGGTCGGGATTTGAACGCGAACCATCCGATCAGCAAGTTAATACATGACCACTGCAACGGCGCTACGCTCACCCATTTCTATAAAAAGGTAAAGGAGAGAGCGACATAACGCACCTTGGGACATACGTAAATAGCAATATTTCGGATTCTAGGATAATACGCCAAAACACCTTTTGCCTGAAGTCACATTTAAAAGTTTATTACAATATTGCAGAAAAAAATCTTATTTTACGGAATGGCTGTTTAGCTTATAAGAATAGTGTCACTGACAAAATGACACATTGCTTACTGCATGTCTATTCTTGCTGCACGTTGTCTCTATTTTTAATCGTATACTGCAGCAATAGTAGTAGAACTGCACAATACGGTACAATGTTTCCGGTTCGACTTTTGGCGTTGTGAAATTCTATGACATAACCACGAATTTTAGTCTGTTTGGTCGTTCAGTGATATTTAGGTTAGGCAAAAAGCTAAGTGAATGATGACAATTTCTTACTGCACATGTGTTTGATGTGCGTCATTGCATGCATTACTGCGTGTGTTCTTACTGCACATCTGTTTCAGGCATTGCTAGGTGTGTTTTTTTTTAAGGAGGTTTTTCTTTCCAATATGACAACAATGTGTGCGCAGTGGCTCAGAGTGGTCAGAACGTTCGACTACTGAGCGAAAGGTCTCAGGTTCATATCACGCCGATGCCCAGTGACACCTAAAGTTTTTTTTTCCACTGCCACACCCTTATGCGAAAATCTGACAATCATCCAAGAGTATCAATTGTCATGAGAAGCTTTGCTGTTGCAGAATTATAGTGCTTCGTCAATTTTATTGTCAATATAAACGACCCACTGAGCCTTTTGGAGCAAAATATTTGAGTCATCCTGGATAGCAAACTTCTTTGGTCCAACCATATTGACTGCATTTCTTATCACCGAAAAGAGTCCTATGGTTTAAAGCGGCTATGATAAGTCCAAGACCAGCATATGCGTCGGTTGTTTGGTGGAATAAGCTTTCACGTAAATATGTTACTGCTGCTTTCGCTAAACTCCATGTCTCGGCACGCCTGCCTGCGGCCTAGATGCATTATTGAGCCTCCCGCCCCTTGATGTATACATGACGGGTTTTTACAATCAAAGCTATGTCTCATTTAGGAAGAGGCGCGGCTTTTGGTATAACTCGCACTGTAGTTTTGATGAACTTAGGCGACGGTTGTCCTCCGACTCTTGCCTTATGCCGTCCGATGCAATTACACCGGAACTACGGCTGATACGCAATTAGATTTTCCTCGTGTTCAGGACTGACTGTGACCAGACTCTGATTCTGGAAAAAAATGTACTCGAATCTTCCCAAATGGCTCCAAAATCGATCAAGGATCTGTTGCTGGTGTTTTCATGGCGGGCAACAACATTATACATTTCTTCTTGTTAGGCAAACATGCGTCAGTCTTCAAACGGTGACTTATGCTATACTAAGGGCTACGGACTATGTTTTGAGGAACAGGTGGAGGAGGCGGAGTATTTGCGTCTGTAGCGACATCCAAGCTGCGCTTAAGGCCTTGCTCAACTTTTTAACCATCTCCAAAATAGTTCGTGAATGCAGGATCTCTCTAAATTTTCTCGGAATGCTGAATTAACTTAGACTTGTCATAGTCACGGGCATAACGAGATCACAGGAAATAAGATCGCCAATGAACTTGCTAGACAGGGCTCAGAGGAAGACTTCTTAGGACCTGAACCGGCGTTATGGCTGCCTGCGTTCTCGGTCAGGGCTTTCATTGATGGTTGGGTTTCATATGAACACAATCGCAGCTGGGGCATGGCTCTCCGTGGTGCAGACAGACTCAACGAATTCTTCCAGACGTCTGTAAGAAATCTGCAGCATTAGTGTTGTCTCTCAACAGAAAAGACTGCAGACGAACTACTGGCGTTCCTACTAAAGCCAATTGATCATATAATGCGACGTGCGTTCTCGAATTGGGCTCTGGACATGGTGGAAGAAAATGAAGAATTTCATCGCAAAATCATCTTCAGCGATGAAGCGCATTTTTGGTTAAACGGCTTTGTTAATAAGCAAAATATGCATTACGGGACAGGTGTGAACCCTCATGTGCTTCATGAAACAGCACTTCATCCGCAAAAAGTCACTGTTTGGCGCGGTTTTCATGGCGGTGGCGTCATTGGACCGTTTTTTGTAGATGAAAATGACCGTCACGTTACGGTAAGTGGTATTCGCTACAGAGACATGTAGGAACGTTATTTCTTTGAGCAATTGCATGAATTGGACATCAGTGATATGTAGTTCCAACAGGACGGTGCCACAGGCCACACAGCGGTTGCAACAATCGAACTATTGAGGTCTCAGTTCGGTGAACATGTTATCTCGAGAAACGGACCCGTCTGTTAGCCGCAGAGATCGTGTGATTTAACGCCTCTAGATTTTGGTTTATGTCAACGACGTTAGAGGAGCTCCGAGCCAATTTTGAACGAGAAATAGCGGCCATCGGTCGAAACGTGAGGCCGAATCATCGAAAATTGGGTTCGATGTATCGACCGCTGCAGACGTTTCCGTGGTGGACATATGAACGAAGACGAATTCCATTCATAAATGTTTTGATATAGTAATTCAAGCCAATACATTGTTTTTTGAGATATCTCAAGTAGTTTGCATTTTATTTAAAAAAGAGGTTTTCAAACCCAGTTTGACAGCCATCATTGAAATTTGTGGCTTCAAATTTGAGAGGTAGAGATCGGTTTGACAAAAAGTGTATGACTCAATAAATTGGAAAATAATATCACTGTGAAACAAATCCCCAATTCCGATGATAGAATAAGTGTTTATATACATTTCTAGATCGTGAGTTGAAGATCTACCCATGTTTTTTTTTTTTAATATGTCGCGTAGTCGAGAAATTCATTTTGCGTTCGGGGGCTATTTTCTGCAACCAATTTGAAAATCAATCTTTTGACGGAATCACTTTAAAATAAATTCCTTCTATCTTTCCAAAGCCTTGTTGGTGGGTATGATCCTACGTTTTTTTTTTCATTTCGAATAGAATTTGTCATCATCAGTCAATTCTAGTTGTCATTAAAGAACTTTCTCTGAGCCCTCGCCGGTGTTTGACACAAGTTTCGTGCAAGTGGCAAAATGTCCACCCACCCGCCTTGCAAATTATTATTTGATCAGTAAGAAACGGAAGATTCTTCGAAGGGAATTAGAACCTTGAACTTCCTTCTCCGGTGTAGAGTTATACTCAATATAAAGCAACACGTCTTCAGCTATTCGTGAGCGATTGCTTTTAATTCACCCAAAAAGTACTTTAGAAATAGATACCCTTGAATGTGCACATGTAATCTAAGCTTTAACCCAAACACCACATTAATCTGTGGGTGGCGAATACTTTAAAGGCATTTTCCCCAGTTTGTGGACAAGTTAAAGCCTTGTGAATCTATTCCATCATTGACCCCACATGGCAGGAATATGACAAATAGATTTTTTTCAATACCTTCAATTCAATTTAATCAAATGCATCCCATGCAAATCCTCAGTAATCTTCACAAACGACAATTTGTAACATTCACGCCAATCGGGAGCACTCATCTAATATGATTCCGCCTTTCAATGAATCAATAAAATCGCAATTCATAAAAAACGAAAACAAGTGAAAACAACGTCGTCCCTGCGGACAAACATTTAACCTTCCTTCCACAGAGGGTGGACTCGCTTTTTATGAACCATAAATATTAAAAATGAAGCGCCACAAGAACCAGATGAGGCACTGAGACTATAGCAGCAGAGTATTGCATGCAGCCAGACACATTTATACACCAACCCAACGACCCTTATCCTGGTCCTGGTATAGCTGGTTAATGGACAAAAAAAAAAAAACAATCCGCGCTCACTTTATACCAATTTGATGCTACCTCCTTATAATTCTCACCATATTCAATGTGCAACACACATTCACTTAATATTGTTATGAGCCCCGGTGGGTAAATATAAACAAAAAAAAAATGGATAAATAATGTTTTCAGTCGACGACAATGGTTAAGGACACCATAGAAGATGGAGTGTCGACAAAGCGGATCCCTTAGACTCAATTGGCATGAGGACAAACAAATATCTGACAACAACATAAAAACGAAACAAAAATAATAATAACAATCCTATTAAATTAGTTTTCTGTATTCCAAAGGCGATTCGTATATCCTACCTACACGTACACATATATGTATTATTTTATAAAAAAGTATTGGTAGCTTAATAAAAATCTGTAATTTACGAGATGTCCTCTTTCTCTTTTGCAGTGTCAGCAAATCTATCTCAATCACATAATCATCAGCATCATCATCATCATCAGAGCACGGATAAGGATGGAAAGAAAAAACACACGCGACCCACGTTTAGTGGACAGCAAATCTTTGCTCTGGAAAAGACCTTCGAACAAACCAAATATCTGGCTGGACCAGAACGTGCCAAGTTGGCGTATGCCTTAGGAATGACTGAATCTCAAGTTAAGGTAAAACATAATATACAAACATAATATTCATCTAAATATAGGACTAAAAATGCCATTTAAAAAAAAAGAAGATATACACAACAATGAATGCTAGATTTCATTCAAGGATAACATCATTTTAGTTTATGTGTGGGCGTTTCCTACTCACCCCCTTGACGACTTTAAACCGAATGTCTATTATGTGATTGAGTTTATGTTTTAAATAAAAAAAATTTAAACGCTTCAATCCTCGGAACGTGTGCTTCTATGAGGCGTAAGCGCCGGAGATAGCAATGAAAACATTAAGTTCTTGCTGATAAGCGTGTAGCCGTCGAGCGACAGATATACTCTACAGCCAGCTCCGAAAGTCCGTGTTTTCGAAAAGGCATTTGCATATTTATTGAAACAAATCCAAGTGGATTTAAAAACTTGGTAAGCTTGATGCTGCGCCACCACCGTCGTCGTACCGCACTTTATACGTCCGCAAGGACTTACCGCAGTTTTAAATTGCTAGGGGGTGAAGGGGGAGCCTTTTGAAAAGTTTTCTCTTCTCTTCTCTTCTCTTTTTTTTTTGATTTTATTCATTCACTCCTTCGATGACGACTCCAGATTAATGTCTGCATAGGATGTTGCTGGTGTTTGACGATGAGATGACGATGCGGGTGGTAGTTGCACACTGGCTGGAAGTAAATGTATATATGTGTATTGGAGATTAGAACAATCGCTGCGGAATCCATGGAAGCGAAACATTGTAAAATGTCTAGTTTTCTTATTTTATGGTAAATCCTTTTAAAAGGGAAAGTTCGTGTACCGGATGTAAGGACGGGAGTTATTCAAAGTACACATAATCCAAATTTTAATTGGGACTTTTAGTAAACATAGTTATCCTTTTTCCCTAGTTGAGATCGTGATTTCATCGCTCAATAATTTTTGTGTTGGGATGATACTCGGAAAAAGTTCAAAATATTATTAAAAAATGGTCTGCAAGACCGACTCGTGAAGAGTCGCTGTTAGAGACTCTGGAGCTTTAGATTTTCTGCATTTCCGGGCACGCTGCTGTCATCCCTGATGAGTTGGTCTTTCAAATGAAAGCCGTCATTGTGGTCTTGAATTCAAGAGTTGAAAATCGAATATTCTCTTGGGTGAAGCGGTGTTGTCATGGCTTTTCGTAAAAGGCGATACAAAGATTACAATAAGTATCTATAATGACGTAAATGTGATCATTAACAAATTAATTATTACAATTTAATTCAATTAATTAATTTAATAAAAATTAAAGTTTTAATTTAATATAATTTAATTAGTAGGAACAAAATGCTTACAATAAAAAAGACAGTTGAGAAAAAGAGAAAAATAGAGTTAGAGTTAGATTAGGTTAAGATGGCTGTTAGCTAATAGCCAACACACTTAGACCACTGCGAGGTCAATTGTGATGCTACGTGGATCAGTTTCTTCCTCTACCCACTGAACCATTTGGAGCTTCTAATGAAGCGCGATAGACTTCTAACATCTGTTTTAGTCAAGTCACAGAGATCATTCAGGAAGAAGGCTCAGATTGTAAAAACATTTTCTTACCAGAGTCTCAACGATTTTCTGCGAGTAATCTTTGTCTGATCTCCTCGAAGATTACATTCGTTTGGGGGATATTGCTTACTCTGATCTCCGATGTAAGCGAACTCCTTAAAGTGCATGCCTTTCGTTTTATCGCAGTCGATGCACAGAGTTTATATATCTACTTGGTTTTGTTCTCGCCAACTTTGGACCACCGATTTCGCCTGTTCCTAAGCTTCCGTAAAGGGAACGCCCGATTCTACATTGATTTTCTAAAACCCTTATAATGTAAGAGCTACACAGCGCGGGCGCTAATTAAATTAGGGTTAGAAGATAAGGAAAGATGCTGATGCACGTTGGATTTGAATGTTTGTAGATTATCATGTGTTGGAAAAATGGAGAGGGGAGGAGCATTTCACATTCGTGTTGTACGGCTTGTATTTAACTGTACGTCCGAATACAGTCTTTAGGGTGAACTAATGCGGAATTCTTGCACAGCGGGTATTGCGGTAGAAATGTTCTAGGGGTGGAATGCAATTGGATGATGTTGATATTGTTTAAAGATCCCAGTATCTGGATGGATGTGTTGAGGATAGTGCCTTGCGTGTTGACATCTCCTATGCGACCTATCCAGAACAAGATTAAAAAGGTCACATGACAGCCCCGCTGAAATCGGGTGCAAGATTGAAATAGTTTGGAAGAGTTCCGCGTGTTTTCCTGCATCAATCGACACAGGTGGAGATCAGATTTGGTGGATCACTAATTCGGCCACCGGCATCCAGAGCTCCTGACGATGGTTGCATAAATATGAGGCTTTGTAGTCAAGGATTAAGTGAAATTCGGAACTTGAAAATTTGCTAGTTGTGCCGATTTCTGGTACAACAGATCTATCCAGGTCGATGTACCGTTTTTCTTCGCCTAGGCGGGTCAGAAGATTTTAAAAAATGTGCCGATTAGTGAGTTGAAAACGGATATAAAAGGTTATTCAGTACGTGGCATGAGGTATATAGGTATATTTTATAGCGGGATATTTATATTGAACTTTGATTTGTTGAGTATACTTTATGGGCATGCCTCCGCTATGTTGCAATAGAGTGATTCAAAAGAAACAAAATACTTACCATCCACCGTCCAAAGAGGATGAGATTCGCTACTTGAGATTCATAGAAAGCATTAGCGAATGGGACGACAAAACGTCCATAAAAGAGAATAGATCTGCAGTTCTAAGATAAACAAGCGCTTTTGTGAAACTGCGGGTTTAAGTGAATCTTTTAGAATCAGTGATGACTGCAGTTTCTTCCAAGACAAAATAGCTGCCACATGCCATGTCACTAAGCAGCCTCATCAACGTTGTGTAATGGGGATCGACACAGCTCATTAGATATGATTATGACAGGATGCTGTGCAGATATTCCTGAAATATTTAGTTATATTTATATTTAGCGGATTCCTGAGCTCCAAACAAGGGTTTCTTTGGATTTCTTTTAGAATTTGAATTCAATGTTCTAAGCTGTTACTTTGCCTACCTATGCAGCAGAGTTGCACAAAAGTTAGCTTAGCTAATAGCTAAAAAGCTACAACTAAATTAGCTGTAGTTTCTTTGCACGTACATAACTAAACCATAATTTTAGTTGTAGTTGCCACAAATTTTGAACCTAAATTAGTTATTAGTTGCGAAGTGTAACTAAGCGTGTTTAGTTATGAAAAATTAGTTGTCAGAGTGTAACTAACAATAATTAGCTTTAGTTTTAGCTTTTTAGCTATCGATTGAACACAACTAATAATTTTTTTCAAACAATTTAATCCGAAAAGGCTTACAGGAACAGGAGCGATTCTTTTATTTCGTTATACGTTTTGTACTTTTAATTATGTTTAATTTTAAAAACTATTATGTCCTTACGAAACACGGGGAAATAGTGTGGAAGTAGATTTGTCTTCGATAAGTTTTGAATAATTGAGGTTGTATAGCTTGAAGTTTGTTGTACATCAGTTGAAGGTAAGAGGTAACCGATGGCCGATTGAAGAATGCCACTTTTAGTTGTCATAAGGTTATTTACCAAGAGGTCCTTGGAGCACCAAATAAGGTCCTTAAACCCGATTTTTTTTTTTTTTTCAAAAACTCCAAGAAAACCGCGCCTTATATCTGTGTTCAATGTTATTTGACTAAGAGGTCCTTGTAATAAACAAAAAAGGTCCTTGAAAATCGAAAAAGGGATATTATTCCAAAATATCATTTGAGCCCAAACGGTATATCTGTGTTCAGTCTTATTTGACTAAGAGGTCCTTGCAACAACAAAAAAGGTCCTTTAAATTTCAAAAAAGGATATTTTTCCAAAATATCATTTGAATCCACACGGTATATCTGTGTTAAATGTTATTTGACTAAGAGGTCCTTGCAACAACAAAAAAGGTCCTTAAACCTTGAAAAAAGGATATTTTTCCAAAATATCATTTGAATCCACACGGTATATCTGTGTTAAATGTTATTTGACTAAGAGGTCCTTGCAACAACACAAAAGGTCCTTAAAACTTGAAAAACGGATATTTTTCCAAAATATCATTTGAATCCACACGGTATATCTGTGTTAAATGTTATTTGACTAAGAGGACCTTGCAACAACAAAAAAGGTCCTTAATAGTCGAAAACAGGATATTTTTCCAAAATGTCATTAGAATCCGCACGGTATATCTGCGTTCAATGTTATTTGACTAAGAGTTCTTTGGAACAACAAAAAGGTCCTTAAAAGTCGAAAAAAGGATATTTTTCCAAAATGTTTGTTGTTTCTAGGACCCCTTATTCAAATAACATTGAACTCATGTATACCGTGCCGTTTCTAAAGACATTTTGGAAAAATATCCTTTTTCGTGATTAAAGGACCTTTATTGTGGCTCCAAGGACCTCTTTGTAAACTAACCTGATGTAAAATAAAAGGGACATTCAATCAATTTTTATTTTAAACGCAATATGCATAATAAATCCCAATAAATTATCGCCATTTTAGCAAAACAATAAATTTTGATTTAGTTATTAGTTATTACCTAGACAGCTAAAAAGCTACAGCTAAAAAGCTAACCTACTTTTAGTTGTCATCCGCAACTAACTTTGGCAACCTAACGTGCTTAGTTACACAACCTGCAACTAATAGCTAATAGCTAAAATTAGTTGTCATTATGATAGCTAACCACCAAATCGATTGCATTTTTAGCGCAGCTAATTTAACTACGTTAGTTACCTAGTTATGGCGTTAGCTAGATAACAAATTAGGTAGCTAACGTGCAACTGTGCTATGCAGGCATATCGATTGACAATCTATATGCCTATAGGTTTTTATTTAATCCAGCGTCTTTTGGAAAAAAGAATATTATAAAACTAGGGTTTTCTATTCCAAAAATATCCGCAGCAACAATTCCTTAAATAGAGAAATATCCGTCTTACTATAGATACGAGTGCATTGATGTGTCTTATTTCGCGCCTACATATGTATATGCAAATTCACTTAACAAGAATAATTACATCGACTATCATAATTAAACCTTTCAAATCACTTTCCTCAAGCATTCGGGAACAGCAAAACAAAATTAAAACCAAGAGACAGAATTCCATTTAAAAGGATACTCCCTCCATCTGTAAACAGCACGCACACCCACAATCACAATGTCGCATTGTCAAACCCTTTTGCTACAACCAAATCGTGCTTCCAACACAGCACATCTACCACCTCTATAAATATATGTGTACATAATTACATCTCTCGGGTTATTAATGGTCGAATCAATTTTGTACGTTTCCAAGTTTATAGGTTCACATTTTGGAAGGCAAGTCCTATGGATGATGTCCTTTTACGGCACCGAGTGTATGGGATGATTGTAAACTGTAACAAGTAAATCAAGACCGAGATTTGTCAGTTTAGATAATTTTGATAAATTGCACTTCACCTCCCGGTATAGCGCTTAACCAAAGGTTGTGATGGTCTGGGTCCCTAAATGGTTTTTAATTACCATCACCCCCGCGCGTCGTTCTCAAAAATGTTTTCAAAAATCGAGTTTGCGCCTGCTGCCATATTCTGGAGTTATGGAAATTAATTGTACGCTCTCTACCACTACCAAAGGCAACGATACGATCCAGCGAATCGAATATCTGAGTGGTTGGTTTTGCACATTTGTTTTTAGGTGGTTGAGTTTTTTTTTTTCAGCCCAAACGCGAAACCGATACCTTGTGCACGGCAACGAAATTAATTCGCTTTTCAGTTTTTCTTGAACGCCATTGAGTCGGGCGGAAACCAAACGCTTTTTTTGTATTTTCTCTTTGCATAAAAAAAAATTGATAAAATCGACAACGATCGGAATGGAACTAAGGTACCAACATACATATTTGAATAAAAGATACATCCAATATGATACATCAATGTGTAATAGTATATGCTGGATGAACGCTAGGGTTTCGAATTTCCATTGAATTTAAAAATTGAAGCAGATAAAAAATGACAAATAACTCGAAAACCATTAAAGCAGAAAACGGATGCGAATTGTGTTCATTCAAAGCGGCGCGAAAATGAAGACTAAACTTTTAGCAAAGTTTATTTAACTTCGATGTTTTACAATTTCACATTTTCAACGATAAATAAAAACTAAGCTTTATTTTGTTGACAAGAATAAATGCCCGTCATAAGCAGATGAAATCAATTGACCATGTTAATTTTTGTAGAAAAGTTGTCGGACGGAACCCTTTGCTAGTCTTTTAGCCCTGTGAACAATAAAGCGCTTAGTCTCCAGTGAATTTCTAATATTAACCGTTTTTTGTAAAGTATAAGTTAAGTAAAGTAACATTTTTCCTTTTATTAATAGAGTTGGTTAACTGGCTTGGATTTGTACAAAAGTAATGACAATTTTTTATAGACAACTGTTTCGGGCCGCAATGAGGTAGACGAAATGGGTCACAATATGTTTTGCCTCAGTTCAAAGTACTGCTGAAAATGATGAACAACCAAGACTTGGTGAATGCAGAGCTCATTTCAAATTTATTTATTTGTTTATTTAATTCATCTACAAGCATAATAAGATAGCCAACAGACTTTACAAATTTACAACAATTAAAATATAAATATACATAATAATAAGTGTCATTCAAAATAGATGGTCAACAATTAAGAATTACACCAAAATGGATGCAAATCTGTTCATGAGAATTTTAAGCTTCTGCATAAAGGATAACAGGTATTTCAAATACAAGGACGTGATTTATTCACAACAAAGAGGAATGCCTATGGGATCTCCAGCATCACCAGTTATAGCGGACATAATTATGGAAGAACTTTTAGACAAATCAATGGACTTATTAGAAACAAAACCGAGATTAGTAACTAAATACGTAGACGACCTATTCGCGATTATAAAAATGGACAAAATAAATGAGACATTAAATACATTGAACGCTTTCCATAGAAACATTAAATTCACAAATGAGGAGGAACAAAATGGAAGATTACCGTACTTGGACACATTAATCATACGCAAAGGAAACAAATTGAAAATCGACTGGTATCAGAAACCTATGGCCACAGGACGACTCATCAACTTCTACTCCAAACATCCGAAAAGAGTAATAATAAATACCGCGAATAATTTTATTAAAAGAGTACTAAATATAAGTGACAAACAATTTCACCACGACAACATCAACAAGTTAAGGAGAATACTAGCTAAAAATGGATTTCCAAAGAAGACAACGAGGGACTTAATCAATAATTATTATAAAATGGACAACATTGAGCTGAAAGAAAAGCCAAACATAATATTTAAATCAATGACGTATATTACTGACTTCTCGGAGAGATTGACTAAATCGGACATATACGACAAAGATAAATATCAAATCGCACTTAAGACAAATAATACTCTACGACAACTATACAGCAATACAAAAACAAAAATAGACAAACTTGACAAATCGAATCTGGTTTACAAAATATCTTGTAATGGAGACGGGTCCAATGTATGCAATAAAACATACGTTGGGACAACAAAAAATAAACTAAGGACAAGAATAGCCTCACATAAATCGGACCAAAAAGCTCTCTCGACACCTACAGAACAAAAAACTGCATTAGCTGCCCACTGCATTGAATTCGGACATTATCCTGACTTCGAAAACGTTGACATACTACAAGAAGAATCAAATTATATGAGGAGGTACACAACGGAAATGTTACATATAATAAATGTACCAATACAAAAACGACTTAACTATAAAACGGACACCGACAAATGCGCACACATCTACAGACATCTTATAAACAAACAACGGAAGACGAAAATAGTTATAACTCAGCCGGCATCATAACTTTATGTTTTATGTTCGTCATACCAAAAAATTTGTTGTGAAATGTAATTATTTATGTTGTACAATAAGTTGTGTAAGTTTCACAATGTAAATGTAAATTGTTCATTTTATTGTCATAATACTTTTTCTTGACAGTCCCTGAAGATGACTTTCAAAGAAAGTCGAAATATTGGACAAAATATATAATTTAAAATACAAAAAAAGAGTATTTTTAAATTAAGACCTACAGCCCGTTAAACAAACATTAAATATACATAATAATAAAGATTTAAACTTGTCTCTAGATAAGGATACATCTATCTCTCTATAAACGCTGTTGAAAGCAAGTATGGCTCTAGATATAGGTTCGTTTTGACCATAATTAGTTCTGTGACTTTGCTGAAACAAAAGATGCCTTATTCTTCAGAGTCTAGATGGAGCATATATGGGTAACATCGACAGCAGAGTAGGGCATTTTATCTACACTCAGAGAAAAAAATAGTCATTAATGACTATTTTTTGACTATTTTCATAGTCCGAATCGTGACCACTATTTTTATTAGTTAAAAAATAGTTACTTATGACTATTTTGTATATAAATTTATTTTTTTGTGGAACTCAACTTTTGAATAGTCAATTTTGACAATAGAAGCAGTTACATAACGTTTACAGTAGTTGTTTTTAACTATGTACATAGTACAAGCATAACTTTGCAGTAGTTGTTTTAAACTATGCACATAGTAGTTACACAATTTTTACAATAGTTGTTTTTAACTATGCACGTAGTAAAATTCGACTACATCAAACTGTTGTTGCATGACTTTGTATATAGTTACATTTAACTATACGTATAATTAAACTCGAATATTTCTTATTGCTTTTAAATGAACCTATTAATAGTTACTTTTGACTACTCAGAATTAAAGTTGTCTAAAAAATAGCTTTTAAATCATTACAGTATTAAGAAAGAAGTTTTCAACTGCATATTAGCAATATAGTTGACTTTAAATAATTGAATGAAGTCCGTGACTATACTTACCATGACTGCAAGTCGGCAAAACGATTTGTTTCCTGAAAATTTCCCTGAGTTTTATAAGAAAAAAATGCATTATATATATTTTTGTAATTATTTTATTTTATATTTCACATAGGTATAATGTTTATAAAACTAAAAAAGTTTATCAATTACAATTAGATGTATTCTAAAAAACCTTAAAGACCTAATGATCTTTCTTCACCGAAAGTAAGACCAAAATCTTTATTTATCTCCAATTATTAGAAAGAAAGAAAAAATAGAAAACAAATTAAATACTATTTTAAGATATATTTTGCTCGTTTAAATATATTATGCCCAGGTTTTTTATATAATAATCATATATTAATATAGTAAAAATAACTTTCAAACTCACCAAAGTATATCCCAATGCGTGTCTTACTATTGCACGACTGCACGAGACGAACATTCACAGCACAATGATTGCATTTCAATCAACTTTTGTATCTGTTGCACATATTAAAGAACTACACAATAGTCATTTTCAGCTATCTTGTTGTGCTGTTTGACAACTAAAATAGTGATGGTTGAACTTCTGGCGCGCGATTCTTCTTAAGTAACTACAGAGTAGTCATTGTTGACTATTTTGTTGTGATTTTTGTCAATAAAAATATTATTGAGTAGCTACGCAGTAGTCAATGTTGACTATTTTGTTGTGGTTTTTGACAATACAAATAGTCATAATGATACACTCGACGCGCGCGATTCTTATTTAGTAACTACGCAATAGTCATTTTTAACTATCTTGTTGTGCTGTTTGATAACAAGTAGTCATGGTTGAACTTTTGACGTACGCATTTATTATTGAATAACTAAGCAATAGTCATTTTTGACAATTTACATTACTATTTCTAACTATTTTCAACTTATTTTTGTTCTTTAATAGTCATTCTGTAAATTTCGTTGAATATTATCAAATTACTAAGACAATAGTTACAAAAATAACTATTTTTTTTCTCTGAGTGTAGTAGCACAGTAAGTCCCTCACAAACATTACATCATGAATCTGTCTTCGGGATTTCAGTGATTTTATTCAAAGTAGAAGACATCTTGCTTTGTAATTGGGCGAAGGGATCCAATGCATTTTATAAAAAATATATTTTGTGACACGCCTCTGAACTTTTTCGAGTCGATCGTTAGTTAGTTAGTTAGTTATTTGACTATTTATTTCATAAAAAAAGAAATTGTTAACAATTGTGAATGCTTAGTCTATATGGTTTGGCTTAGAGCCGTCTACCAGATTGACATTAAAAATGAATTAAAAATAATTTGGTGCTACCTATGTTTAATACATTATATACGTACTCGTACATGTAATAATTTATGAAAAGAAAAAAGTATAGTGTGCGCAAACGTTTAAAAATTTCCCTCGATTATGCAAATCCTGTAGCGCAATGCGTTCACTCCGTAGTTATAGAGTAGGTCCCAACCTCTGCCACCATTCAAAATATCGATTGCATGTGCATCCTCCATCCCAAGTGATTGAGTACCGAAAAAGTTACTGCGGAAATCTTTAAGAATGGGGCATTTCGCAATGAAGTGCAACACATCCTCTCGTTCCCTGAGATTGCACCAGGTCGCACTAAATTGGAAGCTCAGGGCGGTGCGGTATAAAATTAAGTTTTAAAAGTTCGCCTCTTATTTTAAAGATGGTACTCATTTTATCCACCGGGTAGCTGTTCAAAAAATACGTCCTTTCCTGTAGATTATGAACCATCTTGCTGTAGTAAGCTCTGTATTGAGATGACTGGGCTTCATTTACAAATTTGTCATAAATTCTGTGACTGGTTTTTTGAAATAGCATGTAACAATTTTGTGTTAGTGAATCCTGTTGCTCGCTTGGTGTGAAAATAAAGTTGTAACCGCATTCCGCTCCCAGTATTTCCCACTCCCTTACACATTTTACCTTGTACCTTATCATTTGAGCGAGTACCAACCTCGGAATTCTTTCCTCGCTTATCGCATTAACTTTGAGAACATAATCCAAGTGCATTTTAAAAGTATTCAGGAACAAAGGTGCCACTCCAGTCTCCAAGTGCAGCATGTAATTGGGCGAACTACTCAGGAGATTAAAAATCCTCTTCAGAAAATAGCGGAGAAACTTTTCCACAGCTTCAAAAGCGCAGTAACCCCAGACTTGCGTTGCATACAGTAGGATGGAAGAGGCTGTAGCGCGGAATATTTTCACTTTCGATGTATGAGATATGTGTGTGTTCTTGATGCACTTTCCCCAAACAGAACAGATCGCCCTTTTAGCTTCTGCAAGCTTAATTTTAAAATGCTTGTTCATGTTAAGGTTCCGTGTGATTAACACTCCAAGATACTTATACTGCTTAACTATATCAATCTGGTTACCTTGAAACCTACATTTCTCATTTCGAGCGTACCTTCCTCCACCATCTCTAAAGACCATCATCTTTGATTTTTCCAGATTTACTGTCAGATTCCACATTTTGCAGTAGGTATCTAGCCTGTTGATCATTAACTGCATGGTATCTATTGTATCGGCGAGAAAAACGATATCATCTGCAAACATTAGCGCCGGAATTATGATTCCACAGAGATCTATTCCACCCCTAACTTCGTCCGTTATGTCATTTATATACAGGGTAAACAGCAATGTGCTAAGCACGCAACCTTGTTTGACACCAATCGAGACTTCAAATTCTTCCGATAGATGGACACCATCCCAGACACATGACTTATTATTGCAGTACCTACATAGCTCTTAAAACATTAACGACTTGTGACGAAATTCCGTACCTATATAGCTTATAGAATAGAATTTCTCGCGGGATGGAGTCAAAGGCTGCACGAAAATCCACGAAGAAAGCGTACAGTTTTTTGCGCTTTTCTTTGTATATCTCCGCAATGTTAACCAGTGAGAATATTTGGTCTATTGTAGAGTAGTTTCTTCGAAAACCGGCTGGGAATTCTTTTAAAACTTTCTTAGTTTCCACCCAATTCGTAATTCTATTGAAGAGCAAACTAGCAAACAATTTAGCAGATGTGTTTAAAAAAGAAATTCCTCTGAAGTTTGCTGGGTCGGTGCAGGGAAATAAGTCCCACATAGTGGGAAATAAAACCACTTTCGCGAAGTGGACTTAGTTCCCATGTAAGGTGGGAAATAAATTCCCAAAACTCTGAGTGGTTTTAGTTCCCTTTTAATGTGAAGTAAATTCTCACTGTCGACTAAGAACGAAATAAAATTAAAGAGTCAAGTTGGTACTTTGCTATTTTTATTAACAAAATAGAAATTAACTTCTAACTGAGACAGAGTAATATAGGTACCGTGACCTCGCACCTACTCCAAATCAAACAATGACCCAAGCAGGGGGGTTGCAAGGGGGGCAACATGCCCCCCCCCCCCCATATGCATTGTACTGTTTATGAGATTCGAAATCGCAAGTAGATTCCATAAATAGAGTAATGCATATGGGGGGGCATGCTGCACCCCTGCAACCCCCCTGCTTGGGATCACTGTTTGATTTGGAGTAGGTGCGAGGAGCGGTTTTGAAACTTTGGCTTTATGTCACCATGATAAGCTTAAGATTTTGCTTAAAGAGTGTAATAACTAAGTGCACTTTACAGTTTTTTGTCTCATTCTAAGTGTTGGATGTTAGTTCCCTCTTCTTATTTTTGAATGTGTCCCATAAAAAAATGGACTTAGTTCCCATGTAAAGTGGGTTTATTTCGCGAAAGTGGTTTTATTTCCCACTTAATGGGAACTAAGTCCCTCAGTGGACTTAGTTCCCGTGGACTTATTTCCCTGCACCTGCTGGGTCATCGTAGTCACATTTTTTGTGCAACGGAAAAATGATCGCTCTCTGAAAGCATTCGGGCACATCAGCTGTTGCAAATATCCTATTGAATTCTTTTGTTAGAGCCTGTATGAATTCCGATGAGCAATTTTTGTAGTATTCAAACGGTATACGGTCGATTCCTGGCGCTTTATTTTTCTTTGAATTCTCGATGGCAGCTTCTATTTCTGAGATGTAAAATGGTGAGTCCAGGGATTCATCCTCGACCATAGGCGCTGCATACTCAGGGGACGCAGATATCTGCGGTGCATTGAGTAGAGTTTTAAAATGGTCTCTTAACTGCCCCGCTTGTAGTCCTAATGAGTTGAGTTGGTTTTTCCATTAATAAGCTTAACCGTTTTCCAAAATTCACCTGATGATCTTGATCCGTTTATCAGGGCTACATTTTGTTCATCAAAAAATATTTTTTTGCGTGCCACATCTGTTTGAATTTTTTATTTGCAGCCGCATATAGAACTTTAAAAGTGTTGCAATTTTTCTTGCGTGTCAATTTAAGAAACGAAAATGAAATTTCTCTGGCCCGCATGCACTCGGAATCGAACCACTTCTGTTTGCTGATTGTATGGTTTGGGTTCTTCGGCAGAATAAGTGGCGCAGATTTTTTGATTAACTCCGTCAATTGCTCAATTCTGGGCGCAGTATTTGTCTCTTGTAGTTTTCCGAGTTCTATGTTAAGTAAACGCGAGTAGGATTCCTGATAGTTATCTTTCCATACCAACTTAGGGAGAAGTCCTATTTGTGTTGTATTTTCAAGAGTTTGGGAGCCGGAAACATTAAATGTTACTTCTAAAGGCATATGGTCAGAGTAGGTCTCCATTGCAACTCGAAATTTTTTAAGATGCGCTATACAGTTTCCTGATAAAAAGCAATAATCTATTACTGAATAAGCTGAGCCTCGTACAAAGGCGTATTCCCCTTGTATATCTTCGTCACAAAGACTTTGCAGTCCCAACCGTCTGCTAATTCGAGAATTTTGCCTCCTTTTGAGTCACTGAATTTGATTTAGATTTGGATTTAGATTTATTAATCCGTTGAATTCATGTTACAAAAAGATAAATCTTATAAAATATTGTACATACTTTTTATGGGAAACTATGAAATAATTCAAAATAAATAAAGGAGAAAAAAAAAAGAAAAAATAGATAAAGAACGAAGTAAAGAAAAGAGAGGATAATGAAAAATGAAAAGAAAAGGAACTGAGAAAGAAAAGAAAAGCACGCAATGCGATAAAAAGCTTAGCAGATGAGGAAAATAGTGTATGAGGGGGATGTCAGGAAAGGTAACGTCGATGCACTAGAACATCTCTGCGTAGTATTGAAAAATGAGTGTCGCGAAAGTGTTGCTACCATAAGATCGCTTGATGTGTGATGGTAACGAATTCCACAGTTGAATGGCATGAACAAAAAATTGCCGTGAAGTGACCAAATACTTATGACTGGGTGCGGGTGGGATTAATTGCATAGCTCTGTGGGTTCGCCCCATTCGAATTTTATTGTATAAGTATTCTGGTATTTTCGTGGTAATGATTTTGTGTAAGAATAGAATGGTTCGATATTTTAAAAGGGCTGTTAGGGAACAGCCAGTAATTCGTTGGGTATAGCCGGAGATGTGCTCATGTCTGTTTATATCGAAGATGTACCTAGCACAGCTATTGTAGGCAACATTTAGTTTTCGTTTGGACTCGGAGTCCATATTGGAGAAAATTTCACAACCGTAAAGAATAATTGGCAGAAGAAAGGCCTTGACTAGCTTAAGTTTAGCACCTACCGGAAGATACCTTTTTGTTGGACTAAGGTCTCGAAGTGCACCGTAGATTTTCGAAACGATTTTAGATATATGTAAGTTCCACGTCAAGTTTCGGGTAAAATGGACTCCTAAGTTTTTTTATATTTTCAACGCACTCTATTGGATGATTGTTGAGAACAAGTTGTGGCGTCACACGGCTATGGCAGGTTCTGCTGATAATCAAAGCTTTCGTTTTGTTAGAGTTAAGTTGCAACCAGAGGAACCCCGCAGGGGGGAGTCATATCGCCACTGCTGTGGGTACTGGTCATTGACAACGTCCTAAAGGAAATTAAGTCAATGGGTATAAGTGCCACAGCGTATGCGGACGACGTGGTCATAGTAGTGCAGGGAAAATATTTGAATACCTTAAGTGAGATCACAGAGACCGCCTTAAGGAAAATTAGTAATTGGGTCAAGGGCTGCGGACTAAATGTCAATCCCTCGAAAACAGAGTTAGTCCTGTTCATGAGACGACACAAAATACCGCACTTCAATCTCCCGAAACTTGACGGAGAGGAACTGCTCCTCAAGGACAGTGCGAAGTATCTGGGCGTAATCCTAGATAGAAAATTAAATTGGAATCTTAACATAAGGGAACGAATGAAGAAAGCGTATAATGCCCTCTTTATTTGTAAGAGAACAATAGGCAAAACATGGGGCCTGAAACCCGCCATGGTACACTGGATATATACAGTAGTGGTGATACCCATACTTACATATGGCTCACTTGTGTGGTGGAGGGCAACAAATAAAAGAACCATAATTGGAAAACTAGCAACGGTGCAGAGAACGGCAAGCATAGCCATCACTGGTGCAATCCGTACCACTCCTACGGCAGCACTGGACGCCTTCCTGCACCTTATCCCGCTAGATTTAAAAATAAAGCAACTTGCTGGTAACAGCGCTTTGCGCCTAAAAAATTTAGGCCAGTTTAAGGACTGTAGTTTTGGGCATTGTACGATATTAGCTGATGTGCTACCCGGAAATCCTATACGGACTGATGAGATTTGCCCCTTGGTCGACCATGACATCCCCTATGAGGTGTCATACCCGCGAAGGGAGGAGTGGCAAAGAGATGCAGTCATAATAGCAAAGGAGGTTGCTATCTACACTGACGGCTCTAAGACGGGGGAGAGAACGGGTTCTGGCATTTTTTCAGCTGATCCAGACCTGAGAGAGTCTATACGACTCCCGGACACAAGCAGTGTCTTCCAATCGGAAGTTCTGGCTGTTCTAAGGGCGGCAGAGATAGTGCAGATGAGATCATTGTCGGGAAGAGACATTGCCATCTATATTGACAGTCAGGCGACACTTATGGCACTTGAATCTGCTAACATTAACTCTGAGATAGTCAGAAACTGTCGCACAATGCTAAAAGCAGTATGTAGACGGAATCGAGTAAGACTGTGCTGGGTACCGGGACACAGCGGTATAGAGGGAAATGAGCAAGCCGATGAGCTAGCAAGAAAGGGAGGGGAGCTGGAAAACAGCAGAGGTGTGAACATTAAACCACCCCTGGGCGTCTTTAAGGGAAAAATCAATGAAAAGATTTTAAAAATGGCTGACCTCAGATGGCAGAACATAGTGGGACATAGGGTGTCTAGAGCCCTTTGGCCCCATTTGGATAAGAAAAGATCTAAGGAAATTCTAAAATTGAGCAGGGAACAGCTTAGAACAGTAATTGGGATTATGTCAGGGCACTGTCTTCTAAGAAAGCATGCTAGGCGACTTGGTCTGGTGGATGTGGACACGTGCAGCTTCTGTGGTGATCTACAAGCCGAGGAAGACATAACCCACATATTGTGTGAGTGCGAGCGTATAGCACGGAATCGTAGGAGGATTCTATGGGAATACTTCTTCGAGGAACTAGGGGAGCTGAGCGGCATAGACCATAGGAAGCTGGTTAAGTTCTGCAGGAGGATTGGGCTCTGTCTAGGAAAAGTTTTTTAGGTTTTTAGGTTTTTCTCCAATTGAAGTTTTTTTCAAGTGGTTCCCTAGGGATCGCGATGGGCCCTTCTGGTGCCTAGTGCTGTATGCAAATTGCATACCCCTTTTTAACCTATGACCTATGACCTAGAGTTAAGTTGAAGTCTGTTTGATTTGGACCAAGAAAAAACTTTATCGAGCTCCTGATTTAGTGTGGCTATGGAACGATTTATATGTGATTCCGGAAACATCAAATATAGTTGCACATCGTCTGCATATATATGAAGATTACATATGGAGAAACTCGCCGCAATGTCGTTTATAAAACAGGAAAATAGTAGCAGCCCTAATACGGAGCCTTGAGGAACACCGGAGTGGAGAGGTAGAAGTGAGGAACATTCATTTCGGTGTGTTACGTACTGATATCGATCCGACAAATATGATTTTACTAACCGACATAAGCTATCCTCGAAACCAAATTGTATCGTAAGCTTATGCAACAAGATACTATGATCAACGCAATCAAATGCCTTGGAGAAATCTAAAAAGACAATACAACCCATCATATTCAGGTGTAGACCCTCGCGTATATCTTCGCATACCTTAAGCAGAGCTGTGGTGCAATAATGATTTGCACGGAAACCCGATTGTAAATTAGTAATCAACTTCTTCTCATTGAGATAAGTCTTAATTTGTCTACTTACAAGAATCTCGAAAGCTTTGCTTAGGAAAGGAAGGATAGTAATGGGTCGAAAATCATTGCTATTAGCTTTTGGAAGTGGAACAATTTTGCCAATTTTCCAGCTATTAGGATATGTTGTTGTTGTTAATAATGTATGAAATATATGAGTGATATGAGGTAAGATGATTGGTAGTAAGACTTTTACAAAGTCCGGGTTCATATTGTCCGAGCCTGTAGCTTTGGATTTGATCTTAAGAATTGCTACACCTACACTTACCTCATCAAAACGAGACAACGAAAACCCACAATTCATGCTTCCAATTGGAGTAGCAATATTCGAAACTGGTGTGGAAATAATTGGTTGGACAAATTGTGCATTTAGATCATTGAGATTTACATTATTCGGTAGAATATGCTTTTCTTTATTAATGCCTATTTGGCGAATATTTTTCCAGAAAAGATTGCTGGAATCACAAGCATTAAATTAATTTTCATAAAAGGTCCTTTTGTTCGTACGAATCAAAGCAGTTACCATATTACGGGTGCGTTTAAGTTCGTCGTAGATGCTAGAACATTTATATCTTCTCCACCTAGAGAATAACACGTTTCTAGATCTGATAAGGACGCGGACTTCTTCGGTAAACCATGGAATATTCCCATTTCGCGTCTTTTTTGTTTTTAGGGGTACATACTTATTAAAAAGATAGAGAATATTAGAGTGGAAAAAATCAACTTGTCTAGATGTTTCGTTGGTTGTGTATAACGGTGCCCAATTTAAGCTTGCGCATTCGCTGAACAGGTTACCTACATTAATATTAGAGAAATCATGGAAAGTCACTGTCTCTTTTCCTGTATTTGATGGAAACAAATTAAGTGTAAGAATAATCATATCATGATGGGAAAAGGCAGGTGCAAAAATTAAAATTTGTCCTTAGAATCCATCGATTCATATTGATTATTGCTGATTCTGGACCCGTTCCACTTACAAAATTGTTTTGCGCTGTACCGATCCTCCCATTAAAATCTCTAATTAATAGGAGTTCAGTTGAGTTCAGATTGTTTAATAGATCTCTTAACTTATTAAAGTCGCATAGCCAATTGCTACAATTTAAATATATTGGTACAAGGTTCATCACGGTATTAATCATTTTTATCTCCAAAACATAGGGACGGGCTACAGTCCGCTTGGGCGAACTGTTGGATACCCTATTCTTATTCCTATCCCTCATAAGTGGGCGTGACAAAAGTATAAGTATGGTTAAATTGTTAAGAACGCTCTACATATTTTGTTATATAACATTTAAAGGATTTTATCAAAAAAAACGCTCCCTAGCTCAAACTTGGGTGTTTCAATAAAATTGTTTTATTTAATTGTGGGCGTGTCAGTAGGCGGATTTAAAAAAAAAATAAACACATGAGCATAAAGGGCCCCTAGAGAGTATATATTATAAATTTCAGCTCCCTAGCTCAAACTTTGGATTTTCAAAAAAATTGTTTTATTTATTTGTGGGCGTGTCAGTGGGCGGATTTTGAAAATATTTATACATGAGCTTAAAGGGCCCCTAGAGAGTATATATTAAAAATTTCAGCTCCCTAGCTCAAATTTTGGTTTTTCAATAAAATTGTTTTATTTTTTTGTGGGCGTGTCAGTGGGCGGATTTTGAAAATTTTATATCCCGAGCAGTTTTAGGAGTCATAGATCATATATAAAAATTTCAGCTTCCTAGCTCAAAATTCGATTTTTTCCAAAATTTTGTTTTTTTGAGTTTGTGGGCGTGTCTGTGGGCGGATTTCAAAAATTCGTAAACTTGATTATTTCGGGACCCTAGAGAGTATATGGTTAAAATTTCAGCTCTCTAGGTCCAGTTTAAAGGCCTAATTTTTGCCGACGGACGGACGGACGGACGGACGGACATGGCTAGATCGACATTACTATCGATGCTGATCATAAATATAGTAACTTTTAGGGGTCTACGGGCAATATTAATGTATGTTACAAACTATGCGTCAAAATTAATATACCCCTAGAATAGGGTATAAACATAACCTTGCTCCATCCTCTTAATTGCGACCGCTGCTCCATTCAGCTGTTTGCGATAACCGAAAAGTTCACCTCCACTAGCCCTTCCAAAGAGGTTTGGTTTTACAGCAGGAATAAATGTTAGTTCATGATTCTTAAAAATACTTTTATATCTAGTTTCATCATAGTCTAATACATGAGTTTCAAATAGTACAAATACATCAAATTCATTTAAATAATTAAAGAAATTTACAAATATTTTTTTGTTTTCTAGGCCTGATATGTTATAACTTAAAATCTTTAAATCTATTGTTGAAACGTTTATCTGGCAGACTGGTAATTCTCAATAGGAGACCCCCTGTTGACATCCACTTGTTGATGCAGCTTGTTTTTTTTTACAGCGGCTTCTCTCCTTATGTTACCACCTTAGGTTTGATTTTGATAGGTGACAGGTAACACTGACATTTCAATCGGAGGATTGTTATTGTTTGTGTTTTCCCAACCGATTGTCGAATGAAACAAAAATGTGGGTATTTCTGCAATTAATTATTTTAAAATCTTGGCACCATGTTGAATTCCACATTTTAATCCTTCCGATACATCCCATGTGAATACTTTGTCCCCTACATGTAATTTATCATCCCTTAGTGTAATATTTTTAATTTCCGGGTGTTTGTCGCGCAAGAACTTCAATAGTGGTAACAACTTGGCTCTTCTTGTGCTCTTCTATGCTGATTTTCGTGCCTTTCAGTTTTTTTGAGTTCTTTAGAACGTTGATAGCAGTATCTCGTGATTTTGTTTTGACGACTATAGTTGCAGTGCTTTGGTTCCGAGTGAAAATTCTGTGTGCAGACATAATGTCGCTGTTTACTTCGCCATTGTCAAGCAATTCTTTACACAAATTCTTAGATTTTTTCAGCCAGATCAGCGTTGGCCTCTGCAGGGAGGTGAACGATTATGTTGGCATCCGTGCTTCTTTGCATTAGCTTGTCTACTTGTGCTTCCAGGGATTTGTTCCGATTTTCCAAGTGTACAACTTTTTCAACAATTTCATTGTGTTTTGCTATCAAATTCGACAATTCGGAACATATCAATTCGAAATCCGCTTTAGTCGCTAGATCCTTTTTTAGCTCTGTATTTTTTTCATCAAGAATTTCCTTGAGCTGATCAATACTTATACCAGTTATTGTCTCCTTTGGCATGGCGATAAATGATTCCTTCGTTCTACGCTTCTCGCTTATAAATTGGTCTGGTGACGTCTCTTGTAATGATCATTTGTTCATAAGTGAGGTTATTCTTGGTGGGTTTTGAACTAAGTATTTAAGAGTCTTAACCACTAGGACTTACTCCGATTTAATTGTTTAGCGGTGAATTAGGATCTTGGAATGCACTTTAAACCAAAATTAAATATTTAGATTGCGCCTATCTTCTTTTATTTAAATTTTTGTAAAGGAGCTTTTACCAACAAAAGAACACTTTGACAGGTACCAAATGTCGGTACAGGGAAATAACTTCACGGGCAATAACTTCACCTGGGCAATAACTTCACCTCGAGTGGGCAATACCTTTACTTTTTTTTTGTGAAGTTATTGCCCACTAATGGTGAGCAATAACTTCACCCAAAATTTTGTGAAGTTATTTCCCACCTATAATTTGAGAATTTGTCTATTATAACTAAAGACCCTTGCACCCACTCCAAATCAAACAGTGACCCCAAGGAGTGGGGCAGCCCCCCCCCCATATTCATTGCACTGTTTATGGGATTAGTTGCGAAATCGCAAGTAGATTCCATAAACAGTGCAATGCATATGGGGGGGCATGCTGCCCCCCTGCAAACCCCCTGCTTGGGGTCACTCTTTGATTTGGGGTAGGTGCGTGGTACGTTTCTTGAATTATCATAAAATGTTAAGAGAATTTATTTCCCACTAAAAAGTGTAGTTATTGCTCACCATCAGTGGGCATTAAGTTCACAAAAAAAAGTGAAATTATTGCCCACTCGAGGTGAAGTTATTGCCCGTGAAGTTATTTCCCTGCACCCCAAATGTCAATCTTCGAGTCGATCGTAATATGTAGAATAGTCAGGATTCCAAATGACATTGGCATATTCCAGAAGCGATCGAACTAACCCAGTGAAAAGTGATCACAAAGCAAATGGATCTTTAAAGTCCGAACCATTTCATTTTACAAATCTAACAACTGAATTAGATTTTGCAACGACATATTCAATGTGGGCTTTGAAAGAAAATGAAGAGTCAAGCATAACACGTAAGTCCTTGATTTTCTCTACTCTGTTCAAACGAGTTGAGTGAATTGAGTAGTTAAAGTCGATATGAGACGAAGATCTGGTAAAAGATATAGCATTGCACTTACTTATGTTGAGTGTCAAGTCATTGGCGTTGCACCATTAATAATATATAGTTAAGATCCGATTGGATCAAATGACAATCTTCTATACGCTTAATGGTTGAAAAAAATTGTAAGTCATCTGCGTACAGTAAACACTGACTATTTCTGACGTCAGAAGTAATATCATTAATAAAAATAATAAAAAGTAATGGGCCTAAATGGCTCCCTTGCGGTACGCCTGAGGTACAGTTTATCATTCTAGATAGGGAAGTTCCAATTTTTACTCGTTGAGTGCGACCAATGAGAAAAAATGAAATCCAACGAAGAATTTTAGAATGAAACCCAAAATATTCTAATTTTTCGAGAAGAATTGAATGCTGAACCGAATTGAAAGCTTTACTAAAGTCGGTGTATATGACGTCGACTTGACTTCTGTTCTGCATTTCATTGAGAATGTACTCGTAAGAAGAAAAAGAAAACTGTAGACCATCCAGATACGAAACCATGTTGAACTTCGGACAAACATTCCTTCGTCAAAAACTCAAGCCTATTTTTAACGATACTTTCAAAAAGTTTAGGAATTGCTGACAGTTTATAAATACCTCTCGATAGTTCTCGACATTATTGTTTGAGCTGGAATTGGTACCAAAAATGACATCTTCCAAACCTCAAGGAAATTGCCTTCGGAAAGAGAACGGTTAAAGATATTTAGCAAAGGAGTACTTAGAGAATTACCACAGAATTTTAGTATAATGGCAGGTATACCATCAACACCGCAATTTGGGTTTGGCTAGAGAGACTGAAGAGCCAGGAGGACTTCTTCAAAGCCTAGTTGTAGTCACCCAATGTTGACACAATTACTGATTTGTCTTCTCGTATTGGTATGAGAATTATTGTTTGAGTACAGATTCAAAGAAGGTAGCGAAAAAGTCTAGGGTTGGTTCAACATTAGACGATTCCACGTTTTTGTAAAGCATTGTATTTGGAATTCCAACTGATTTTCGTTTAATATTAATATATTGCCAGAACGACTTACTATTCTGTTTAATGTTGCATTCAATAGACACTTTCAATAGACACTATCAGCTCTGTGTCGTGGAGTGCTTAAAGCAAGCAACTATCACGAGCAGAAATTGCCGGCACTAAAAGTGCTCTCACAGGCTCATCATTTAGTGCAGGTGTTAGTAAGGACAAAACAATTAAAAATACAATAATTATGTACCTATAAAATACTAACACAAACACAAAATAATGCAAACAATTTAAGACATTAAAGCATTATGAAAAAAACATGCAAGTCAATCACATGATCATTTAGATTATAGATTCTACTCATGCGACTATTGGGCTCATGCTTCCCATAATACGTTCTATGATGGGGGCTAAACAATAATTCAGCACTGCGCAAATTATGGGCACCGCCACGAAAATTAAAGCCAATAGACGACAGCAAGTCAGGTGCATCTTTTTGTCCGGATATAAGCTGTTGTAAAAAAATTATATCGCTCTTAAGCCTTCGTTGAGAAAGGGGTAACATTTGAAGAAGCTTGATACGTTGACTGTAGGGAGGAAGGTTAAATGGATCATCCCATGGAAGTCCTCTAAGTGCAAATCGAATAAATTTACGTTGAATGGCCTCTATTCGATTTGAATGAATGTTGTAGAACGGCGTCCAAACTTGTGAAGCATACTCTAGAATCGGACGGACAAAACAATTGTACAATGACATAGTAACGAATGGGTCATTAAATTCTTTCGCCTACCTTTTTACGAAGCCCAGCATAGAATTAGATTTATTAACAATAAAATTGATATGCTTGGCAAAAACCAGTTTGGGATCGAAATAAACCCCAAGCTCCTTAAAATTATCAACATTACAAAGAATATGTTGAGACAGAGAATATTGAAAGGTGGAAGGGATATTCTTTCCAGAGAATGTCATATGTTGACATTTAGTAGGGTTCAGGGATAAACCGTTTTTATCACACCAATTGGCGAAGCTATTAATGTGAGATTGAAGAAAAATTCTATCTTCCTGACTAGTGATTGATTTAAATATTTTCATATCATCAGCGTAGATCAGGATATTACTGTGATTTATACATGCTTTAACATCATTAATGGCTAGTATAAATAGAATTGGTCCTAAGTGACTACCTTGGGGAACTCCAGACTCAGCTGTAAAAGATACAGATAGCGATCCTCTAAATTTGACTTGATAAACCCTTGATCTAAGGTATGATTTAACCCATTTTATGAAACATGGTGGGACACCAAAAGCCCTGAGCTTAAATTCGATTATTTCATGGGACTCGAAAGCCTTAGAGAAGTCAGTGTATAGTATATGCAATCCATTTCGTCGTTTTCTCCAAGGCATTAGAACAATCATGAAGAAACTTAATAAATTAGTGACAGTGCATCTGTTTCTTACAAATCCATGCTGTTCATTACAAATTATATTGCGACAAAGAAATATGAACTTTTCACAAACAATTTGTTCAAAAAGCTTAGGGATACACGAAAGCTTTGAAATGGGCCTATAATTAGTGATATCACCACGTTCGCCTTTTTTAAATACAAGTGTGATAAAGGCACTTTTCCATAGATTAGGGAATTTACCTGTACTAATGGACAATTCAAACAGATGACTGCATTTTTTAAGAACAATCGGTGCAATGCCATCAGGACCTGATGAATAGTCATTCTTCAGAGAAGAAATACATTTTAAAATTGTTTCCAAATCGAATGAGATACTACTAAAACTTATTTGAGAACAGCTAGTTAGATAACTAAAATATTGATCATCAATGTGAAGAGGGGTCTCCCTAAATGACTTACTGAAATGATCTGCAAACATATTGCTTGCGTCTAGCGAATCAGCAGTTGTCGAACTATTGTAAGTAAGCTTCGATGGATAACCATGATGTAACCTTTGTGAAGAAATTTACTAAGCCGTATGAAGTCTCTGCGCAGTTTGCTAAAGTTCCCATAATGGTTCTGATTATTTGACTTTTTAAAGAACTTAAATGATTTATTTTTCAAATTCTTTATATGAATTAATTGTTTATTATACCAAGGAGGCTTGGATAGAAAATGGGACAAATCTAGCAAAGCCCTCGCACAAAATTTCAACAAAGCGTTTGTACATACAATCTAAATTCAAGTTATATATTTCAATGAACCAATCGATGCTATCAAAAAAATTATTAAGACCCAACAAATTTGTTTAAGAAAAGCTAAAACGATAATAATCGTGCTTTACGTTAAGTTTTAAATACGTATAGGTTTCAATTTCCATTTGTAGTTCTATATGGTTCATAGATTCATTCAGTAAAGAGAAAGGAACCAGTGTAACATTAGCTTTAAGTTCATCACAACAAACAAAAATCAGATCTAATACTCGTATCTTTGAAAAAGAGTTTCGGATTGCATTGATTTGAATTAAATTTAGCGAGTGCATAAAATCTACAAAATAATACTCATGAGCATATTTAATATTATTAGCAATAAGCATTTTATCAGACTCAGACCAAATCCAATTAATATCAGTAAGATTAAAGTCACCTAATACACAAAGTTTATCTGATATAGAACATAAGTTATTAACAAATTCGATATTATTCATGTGTTTTTCATAACAATCAAGTTTACTGTTTGGGGGCACATAACTTACTACAAAATACATACGATCCTTGTTAAGGGCGTTTATGATGATAGAGAAACCAATTTGCTCCACATCTGAAACTGGTAGGTTGAGTATTTTGCCGCCAAGGGTAGTGCGAACAGCAATGATGATTCCACCTCCACGTTCAGCAGCCACTTTGCATCGGTCAGATCGAAAAACTTCATAAAGATGCTCATCAAATATTTCTATATCTGATATTTTAGGATACAACCAAGATTCTTTCAAGAAACAGGCTCACGCCATATGAAGCTTGATTCCCAGCCATATACTATAAAGGAATAAAGAGAGCCTTTTCAAAACAACATTTCGTCAGTACCCTCATTCTGCCAGTGTCGATGCTCAGACTTGGGGCAGAAAATGACGCAAAAAAGTCTTGGTTAATCGGCAATTTTTACGACATCTCTTTGTAGTTTTGAGTTGGAGGATCATTGAGAAATGTGAGTGGCGACGCTAGACGTAGAAATTAGTGTGATTGTCCAGAGCCGGTCCGAGCCCAATTCGCAGATCTGTGCAAGTCCCCCATTCGTCGTTGTTGACTCAAAAAGCAATTTCGTGATTGAGCAAAGATGAACTTTTTAATTTGTTTTTGCTTTTTTTAACAAGGAACAACGGTGAATTCTGTAAAATTCCATTCAGAAATATTAATATCGGGCTCAAGTTTCAGCCAGCATGCTGTGGTTTTTTTTTTCTTACATCTTTCTTCGATGTTTGAGTTAATACGATGCAACATTCGATTAAGAATTATTAACATCGTGTGGAAGTTTAAAATCAGCACGCTGTTGCCGGTATTTTTCTAGATATACCTACATAGAGATGAATAACAATTTAAGATATTAATTCTACAGTCTGTGAAACTTTTTCAGTGGACAGTGCAGGAAGAAATTGTCTGTTGCCAACATCAACTTTTAGCGGGAAAAATCGGGCATTTTGAAAAATGTAGTGTTGCGCTTTTAGGGCCATACTTTTATTGTAGGTCTTGATTAACCTTTCGTTTACCTTTAGTAGTAGTAGTGTATAGAATGGCTAGAAGCTGTGTTGTGTGAAACTAGAAAATAAAGGGCTTTGCCTGAAATGTATGAGCAACTGGTGCTTTTTTTTATGGCACACTAACGCGACCTAGCAGATGTGTAGAATACATACTTCAATACAAACAATAGTTACTACGACAGCTCAGCTCTAAAGTACATCCGTCTCGACTTATGCGCCCTAATCTATAACACGTATTTATGTAATTAGAAGAACTGTGTATACGTCCTATTAGATTAGGGCGCATAATTCGAGGCGGATGTACTTTAGAGCTGAGTTGCGATGGTAACTATTGTTTATATTGAAGTACTCTACACATCCTGCTAGTTCGCGTTGGTGTGCCATCAAAAAAAGGCACCATTTTTGGGCATGGCCCTTTGTTTGTTTTCAAGGAGAGCGTTTCGAAATCCTCACGAAACGCTCCTAACAATCAGTGACCTTTGCATTTGCATATATTTCACAAATATGTTGTTTGTTCGGCCCTGATTGGGACCCATGCGAAGCAGCTAAGGAGGAGGAAATCAGCACTGCCGAGAATGAGAACGCAGTCTGTCTTTATTATGAAGGTTTTTCTTTTCAAAATCAACAGTCTGGAGTTCTTGGATTGCGTGGGCCTAAAACGTGTAGGTGTTACAAACGACGACGAAGCGAAGCTTTCTTGCGAATTTGGCAACGAATACCAAAAATCGCATTCTTCTTCTTCTTCTTCTTTCTTCTTCTTCTTCTTCTTCTTCTTCTTCTTCTTCTTCGTCTTCTTCTTCTTCTTCTTCTTCTTCTTCTTCTTCTTTATCTTCTTAGGTGGTGCTAGAGCCCGGGGTGCACCTGGACCTCAACCAACACGCCTCTCCAGTAAGCCCGATCTTCCATTTCCACTTGTGCGCGCCACCTAAGGCGAGGTCATCCTCTACTGCGTTTTCCTTCCGGGTTGGAATCGAAGACCCTTCAGGCCGGAGCGTTGGTGTGCATTCGCTCTACATGTCCTAGCCATTTTAGTCGACTGATTCGTACTTTTCTGACCAGGTCGAGGTCGCTGTACAGCTCGTAGAGTTCGCTGTTAAATCTCCTCGTTCAAAGCCCGTCAACGCAAACGTGACCGAAAATCACTCGAAGAATTCTGCGTTCGAAACGACCAAGAAGATCTTCATCCGCCTTTGTTAACGTCCACGCTTCTGCGCCATATAGCAGAACTGGGATGATGAGGGCCTTATACAAAGTGTCCTTAGTGTTTCTTGACAAGGCAATTGACTAGTAACAATTGCCTTCTTAGGCCAAGGAAACAGCGGTTGGCATGTGTAATTCTTCGTTTAATTTCTGATGTGATGTCGTTTTCAGAATTTACACCACTAAACCCATTTTTGCCGCTTCTGTGCTAATACTTGCGAACGCACCACACCAGTGAAAGCTCGCTGTGCTCTCCCAATGATTTCAATGTCGTCAGCGTATGCAAGTAGTTGCACAGACTTTTGGAAAATGTTGCCCCTGGTGTTGGCTTGCGAGTTTCGCACAATTTTCTCAAGTAGGTATGATGTTGAAGAAGTCACATGACAGCTCATCACCTTGTCTAAATCCTTTTTTGGCATCAAAGTTCAAAGGTCTTTGTGAGATTGTTACGGACCTTTATGGAGCTGCGAGAGTTCTCCATCGTCATTCTGCACAATCTGACCAGTTTGGCAGGGATGCCAAAAATAGACATGGCTGTATAAATGCGGCCTTAAAATCGATGAAAAGATGGTGAGTATCGATTTGGATTACTGGGGTTTTCTCCGGCATCTGCCGTAATGTGAATATTTGATCGGTCGTGGACTTATCGGACCTAAAACCGCAGTGGTAGGGACCAATCAGTTCGTTGACAAATGATTTCAGGCGTTCACACAGTACAGCAGATAGGATCTTATATACAATGCTCAGGAGACCGATGCCTCTATAGTTGGCGCAGTTTAGAGGGTCTCCTTTCTTGTGGATCGGGCAAACAATGCTGAGGCCCCATTCATCAGGCATACTTTCTTCTGACGAAATCCTGGAGACGAGTTAGTGTATGACCTCCACCAAGTCATATCCAGCTGCCTTAAAAAGCTCGGCAGTTAAGCCGTCCTTGTTGGATATTGCTATCCTCACTTTATCTTGGTCAGGTGGACGGAAGTCTTGGCTTTCATCGTCCAGGTTGAATGGTTCGTTCTGCCTGACAGCAGAATTTGTGTAGTCTTCGCCGTTCAACAGTCTGCAGAAATGGTTTTTCCATGTCCTCAGCACCGACTGTGATTCTACTACAAGATTTCCTTATTCGTCTCCACAGGTCTCTATTCGGGTCACGTTCTTTTTACCTTTTGGTAAAAATTCCACACATTGTTCCTGGAGTAGCACCTCTCTATTTCCTCGATCGCGCGTCTCGCATGCTCTTTCTTTTTCTTCCGGCGAAACCGATGTTCTTTCATCCTCTTTTGCTCGTAGAGCTCACGAGCTGCTCTCGTCCTTCTCTGCAGTGCCGCTTTGTAGGCAAGTTGTTTAGCTGCATGTGCTTGCCGGCACTCTTCATAAAACCAGTGGTTTCGTGAGGGGGTTTTAGTGAAACCACGCACATAGTTGCGGCTTTTTTGATGGCTTTTCGGCATCGATGCCACTGTATAGGAATTCTCGAGAGGTTGAGGGAGACGCGATTAGCATAGCTATATCTACACTTTTTAATATGTAAAGTGTGCAATTAAAATACGACTCTCAGTTAGAAAAATAACAGTTTAAATTATTTAGTAAACGTTGGTGGGAGTCGCAATTTTTAAAATTACAGAAATTACCTATTTGTTCGATCGCAAACAATGAAATAGCGTATAAATTAAATAAAACTAAGTTTATTTCTATTTAAAAAAATATTTTTATTGAGGAGAAGCCTCTTTATTTATTTTTATTTCAACTTGCAATTTCGACTGCTACTCCAGAACTAAAACTTAAGTGTAACAAATATAAACTTATTGCCTAGGTTTCCTTATCTCTACGTGCAGGAATGTGGGATTATGGATTGGGATTGGAGGAGGTGTTGATTGCCAGACGCTGGCTCAGCAACATGCATGTGGAGCGTGGGTTCCTCTGTTGCTGTCGGATGTGATGAGTCTGGGTATCCGGTATCGGTTGTGGAATGCGCTTGGTGTTGACCTGCATGTGGAGCGTGGGTGAATGTTGAATGTGTTTGGTGTTAACTTATATGTAGTTTTCAGTATTTTGCTTTGTGACCATTATTCATAAGAACGCTCGTGGCCCAACGTTGACGCATGGAGAATGGATTCAACTAAGCTTAGCAAATCTGAAGAAACAAATTACCCATGCAGATTGCAAAGCAGCCTACAATGCTGCTGTATTCGTCTACTTCTCAAACTGCGAAGTTATGATCAGGATAAAAGGAATCATAGCTCATAACCCTCCCGCACTTAACTGTATCCCAAATGGTCGACCTGCATTTTATTGTTTGCCAAACTTTCTATAAAACAATATTCCACTAAAACTAGCTTAAATGCCTTTCTTCTCAATTCACTGAAAATGCTAGGCCTACATCTTTCAGTGTAACCTAAGATTCCACATTCATAAAAGTCTTTTTCGGAGCTTTAAATTAAAACAAAGTTTGCTCATAAAACTGGTAAAATTGTCTCTCTGGCGAGTTCCTACAAACATCCGAGGATCAAAATCACACCAAAAATATAATTTCGCACACACGATGGTCCGAGAAGCTCGAACTTGGCCCTGCATGAGTTGTTGCCCCACAGAGTGTGTCCACAAAAAAAAACATTTCAGAAACAATATAAAAAAAAATCGGATTACTAAAGTTTTTTGTCAGTGGAAAGCTTTTCAAGCACAAAAATAAGTCTCATAAATATTTTAAATTAAGAAACAGAAAAAAAAAACGCCTCATTCCATAGCAAAAGATTATTTCCCTTTATAAGAGATAAATCAGATGATGGCTTTCCATGAATCTGACCGAATAAAACCCAGTGCCAAGATTGATTTGATTGCTGGATATCTATCCATTTGTCTCATCCCCTGTCCACAAAAGACACAACTGTCATAAAGGCATAAAATGCATTTTCCACATCCATCCATTCCACCATCGATTTTCTGGCATGTCATAGTCATCTTGTCCACGTTTACCTTTTTATTCCTCCATTTTTTTTAAATCACAAAGCTATAAAAATTCACTTAAACCATCACTCAAAATGAGATTTATTGCAGTTATTAAAATGTGCGCATACAACGACATTCCTCAATACATGTGAGCCATTCAGCCAAAAACAAAAAAAAAGCCACAGATAGAGGTGGTGCCGAGCCATAGCTTTGATGGCGTATACATCCGAATTGACGGATAGTTGTAAAATCATGGCGTCGAACAGACAAATTTGGAAATGTTTTACTATTTTTTTTCATTTTAAATATTTATTTGTTATTACCGATAACCTCGGCTTGGATAAATACGCATATATACACATAAATTAAAATCGGACTCCCCTTAGCATGCCTTTGACAGATTGCACCTTAAAATCATCAAAAGAAGTTCTTATATTTTTTTTTTTGTTTACTGGCTATGATTGTGTCTGTATGTTTTTATTGCCCCCAAAACGTTTATTCATGCATATCTTATGGGGGTTTCAATCCGAGATAATTGGCTATTCTGTGAAAGACCGGCATCCTTTTTTTTTTGATGGATAACTGACAAATTGTCACAACCATAAATTTGAGTTCCTATTGATGTTTATTTTGACATGGTCGACCAGCCTTAGGCTGATACTCTGTTAAAGCGGGAGAATTAAAGCGGGACCACTAAAATTTGTAACGCTCACCATGGAATCTTTTTTGAAGTAGATGTTTCTTAAAATAAGAGATTGTATCCCATTTTTTTGTGTATAACTTTGAGTTTTGGAAATCCTTTGCCATCAATAAAAATGCCCAGTGGCTTCTGATTTATGTTGTTTTTCGCAAGAGCTACATAAAAAAACTGACGTAAATATTTACAATCGTCAGGTATCCGTAAACCGAAATTTGAATTTGGAATTCAATGATTTCAACAAAAAAAACTATCTATACACCATAAACCGAGATTTAAACAGAATGCTTAGATTCATTCCTTCGAGTTTGCAAAGATCGAAACCTAACCAACGTTTCATTTAACAACAAAACCGATTTCTGACAGTGAAAGTGATTCGATAAAGGAATTGTTAACGGAAAATGAAATGAGTGTCCCAACTAGGTTGTAGGTTGTGAAGGAATTAGTACTTCGCTCATATGGGTTCGTGCTACGCATTTCTAAAAGCTGTCAAAACCTGTCAGCTAATGGGCATAGAAAATTTGATTTGTTCGATTGCTTTTTAATTACTATTGATTGACTCTTATTGTTGTTGATTCTTTTAATTAGAATATGCCCCAAGTTTCTATGTTTACCTGTCAGTTTTTGACTGACATCAAAGAGCAAAATCGGAAAAGGTATTTGTTATTGAACAGTTGTAAGCACACGTCCGTGGAAATTATGAGGAAACTTTTCACATTGAGGAGTTGCTGTTAGAGTGTTGTGTTATTGTGAACTTTTTTTGAACTGTATATGCCATTTAGCTATGCGTCATTTGATTCTTATCCAATGCTCGTTATAGCGTAGGTCTGAATTTAAAATAGTTCACGTTAAAAACTCAAAGCCAGCGCCATTGTACGATTATTATGGGTCGAATAATGATTAGCAAATTCAGCGAAAAACTAGGCGAATGTGACAGCTTCTAAATAAAATCGTATAAGATCATTCGAAATATCAAACGGCTGGCGAACTTCAAGTTACGTCAGTGTGGTTCGCGATTCTTCGTAATTGTGTTTGCCGAAAACCTACATTTATTTCATGCGCACAAACATATTCGGTGACAACTGGATGTGATAAGACGCGACAAATAAAAACACAAAGAAATGACTGACAATTTTAACAAGTTTCACAATTAATTAATCGATTAGAAAATATTAAACATTTCAATTCAATTCAATTCAATCTATTTTAAGGACAATGTACGCACGATTAAAATCGTATGTTGTACAGTAAAAAATAAATAAAATATTAATACATATAAAAAGAAAACATCGTAAAACAACAATCATTACACTAATTTGATTATAAATGCAAAAGAAAAACAACGTATCAATTATGCTACTTTTAACAGAGAGATGATTTGGAAATGAAATTAACTTTTTAGTTTTTTTGATTAAGCAAAAATTTAGAAGAAGGGCAATAAGAATAGGTTAGAAGATAGGGGAAGAAGAAATAACAAAAAGAGAGGGGAAAGTAGTTTTGCCGTTAGTATGAAATAAATAAATAAATAACAAAGTTATAGACACTGTGTTACACGTCGTTTAAATTCCGCGACAGACTGTATCGCTTGAACACGATTATCAAGACTATTCCATGGCCTAATACTCTGGACAGGGAAAGATCTCTCCATCACCAACCTTTGAAATCTTGGTATAACGATGTCGAGATTTCACCGAGATGTCGTGTAATTAAAAAGTTTCCGTAAGTAGGGTGGACAGATACTTCTTAGAAGTTTAAAAAGGAAAGTCATTGCACGTCTTTTTAGAAGGTGTTTAAAGAGCATCCCAGTAAAAAATCTTTATATGGCGATATATGATCGGACCTTCTTAGATTAAGCACAAATCGGCTGCAATCATTGAAATTGAACGCCACCTCAATTCGACGGGCACAAATGCTATCTAGTTTAAGGAAGATACATCGTCCATATGTGAAAATGGATAAAAGCAGTGCTTTAAAAAGTTTAAGACTAACTTCAGGCGAGATGTAGTCTGCCGTAAGTCGTAGTGTTCGCAGACCACCATAGATCTTACACAGCATCGATTTGACAAAATCACAGCATTGCATTGATGAGCCTAGAACTATGCCGAGACTCTTAAACTTATCTGCAATGGGTAGCTGAGATCCGTTGAGTGTTATGGGTGGAACCTCGTTAGAGGGCAAACTCCTGTTAAAAAAATAAATAGCTTGCGATTTGCTATGGTTTTAAGTTAATAGGTTAGTTTCTGACCACCGTGCAATATTAGCGAGATCACAATTAATCCGTTGTATGCAGTCTTCGATCAGCCCTATAGGTCTGCTTAGGTAAAGTTGGACATCGTCCGCATATAGATGGAAGGAAGAACTAATAGAAGATGAGATGTCATTTATAAATAAACTAAACAATAATGGACCAAGAATTGATCCTTGGGGAACTCCTTGATGGACTAACAATCACACAAAGAATCTTTAATTTTAATTTTAACACGTTGTGTGCGACCAGATAAGAAACTTTGTATAAAACGTATAGCTGATGTGAAACTAAAATTAAAGGAAAAACACTGTTTTCTATGCAAGAGGTGGTGGTTTACTCTGTCAAAAGCTTTGGAAAAATCAAGTAGAACGAGAGCAGTGAAATCGTCATTGTCTAAGGCCATTCTTATATCAGTAGTTACTTTCAGCATAGCAGTTTCACAGCTGTGATGTGTGCGAAATCCTGATTGCCAGCTAGAAATAATGTTCTCCACCTCAACATATTTAACTAGTTGCAAGTACATTAATTTTTCCAAAACCTTGGATAAAAAAATAAAAGAGATAATGGACAGAAATCAGTTTTGTTTCATTATTACAAAAAAAAAATATCATTTTCAAAAGATAAAAGATGGTGATAGATGGAGACAAAATCATGGCTTGATCGGCCTTTCGATGCTGATCACAAATATAGTAGCTTTAAGGGATCTACGATCAATATTAAGGCATGGTACAAGCTATGAGTCCAAATTAATATACCCTAAGGACAGGTTATACACATTGAATAGGTTTTTTCGGTTTGTAATTGAGTTGAATGCCCTTGGGCGGATAATGTGCGGATATTCGCCAATTTATTAGTGTGCAAAATATATTCATCCGAATCATTTAGATTGGTTTTAGGTCAACTTGGAATATAATTGATTCTGAAGGACAAGATGACTATACAAACACGTTGAAAAAAGTATGCTGGCGATGGAATAATCATTATTTGGATTTTAGTTTGCCACCTCCTTGCAAAGGCTAGTGGAATTTTTAAATCGTACACTTGTTAGTTCTTTGTGAAGCACTAATTGCTAAGAGAACAGGAAACTAAGGGCGGGTCAATAAATCCGTGACTTTTGGAATAAAACACAGATTTTTTGATAAAAAAAAAATTTTATTTTTCACCGTAGTCTCCCTTGAGCTCTATAAACTTTGTCCAACGCTTCTCCAATTTTTTATCCCTTCCAAAAAAAATGATTTGTCGAGGTCCTCAAAATAGGCCTTTGTTTGCGAGATGACTTCATCATTGGAGTCAAATATTTTTCCACCAAGCCATTTCTTCAGGTTTGGGAACAAGAAGTAGTCGCTCGGAGCCAAATCTGGAGAATAGGGTGGATGAGGGAGCAATTCATAGCCCAATTCATGGATTTTTGCCATGGCAACTGCACATGTGTGCACCCTTGCATTGTCTTGGTGGAAAAGAACTTCTTTCTTGGCCAAATGAGGTCGGTTTTTTTTCAAATCGTCATTGAATCGGTCCAATAAGTTGGCATAATATTCCCCATTGATTGTTCTTCCCTTTTGAAGGTAGTCAATGTGGATTATCCCGCGTGCATCCCAAAAAACAGTCGCCATAGCTTTATTGGCTGACAAACCCACCTTGGCCTTCTTTGGCGCCGATTCACCCTTAGAAACCCACTGTTTTGACTGTTGTTTGGTCTCTGGTGTGTTGTGATGGATCCATGTTTCGTCCACGGTTACAAAACGGCGCAAAAACTCCTCCATATTGCGATTAAACAACGCCAAACCTTCCTGTGAAGTTGTTACACGATTGCGTTTGTGGTCGACTGTGAGCAAACGCGGCACCCATCTTGCGGAAAGCTTTCTCATGCCCAAGTGCTCATTCAAAATTGAAACCACTGAGCCATGCGAGATCCCTACGGCTTCCACAATCTCTCGCACTTTCAATCTTCGGTCGGCCAACACCATATCGTGAATTTTTTCGATTGTTTCGGATGTAGAGACCTCAACTGGGCGTCCAGGACGTTCGGCATCTTCAGTGCTTGTACGGCCACAACGAAATTCAGTAAACCACTTTTTTACCATTGAAATCGATGGTGCAGAGTCCCCATAGTATTTTTCAAGCTTAGCCTTGGTCTCGGTAATGGTTTTTTTTCGCAAGAAATAATGCTTAATAAGCACACGAAATTCACTTTTTTCCATTTTCTCCTCAAATTAGTGAGTAGTCTGATAAAAATAGTTGTCAAACACAAACTAACTGACGCAGCAAGTTTAAATTTTGACAGGAGTCAACTGACAGATGCCTGTTGACAGGATCAGTGTTGCCGTTTCAGTAAAGAGGTCAGAAATTCAAAAAGTCACGGACTTATTGACCCGCCCTCGTATCTGCCAAATGAATTTGTCTGGAGAAGTATGAATCCTTCGATCGCACTCTCTGTGAATGCCCGGCACTACATTGGTTAAGAAGACGTGTCTTCCACAATGAAATATGTTCGCCTTTCGCCAGCAGAGTTAAGAAGTTGGCTCTCCAGGAATATGATGACCTTATGCAACTGCTCTTGCATTTCATATTCTTTGTTTGACAGCATTGGCTTGCAGGCGAAAAGGCCAGTTCGACAATCGCTATAATTCCTATCTTTAAAAAGGGCAACAAAAAAGATAAATTGAATTACAGACCGATTTCCTTACTCTCAGCAATATCTAAAATTTTTGAGAAAGCGATAAAATGTAGAGTTTTGAAATATCTCAATAACATTAACTTCTTTAGCGAAAACCAATTTGGTTTTAGAGTAAACCGTTGCACCGAAGATACACTACTAGACTTTTGTCAGTATATTTATAAGGGTCTTGACGATAGGAAAAATTGCGCCGGTCTCTTTGTAGATATAACCAAGGTTTTTGACATGGTGGATCACGAAATTCTTTTCGGTAAACTGTACCGCGCAGGATTTCGAGGCTTTATCGGAGATTGGTTTATATCTTACCTTAAGAACAGGACGCAAAAAGTAAAAATTGGGAACATTGTTAGCGGATGTAAGATAATTAACCTCGGCGTTCCACAAGGATCGGTACTTGGCCCGTTATTGTTCTTAATATATGTTAACTCAGTCTTCAGTCTTCCTTTTGTAGGCAGGCTAAAGGCTTTTGCTGACGACTTCGCGTTTGCGTATGGCTCAAGTAATCTTTTCAATCTAGTTGCTGAAATCAACCATGATGTGCATTTGTTAAGACTATGGGTTGCTCAACATAAGTTAATAGTAAGCAGTAAGACGAAGCTCATGTTCTTCAGCCTTACCGCCAAGGAATCTCCGGAAGTTAATATTGTGTTTCATGCAGCTAGTTGCCATAGATTCAGCTTGTTGAATTGTGGATGCAGTATCCTTTATAATACTAATATCAGCTGTAATACTAATTGCTTTACTATTGAAATAGTTAAGACTTAGGTGTCGTAATTGACCAAAATCTAAGCTGGTGTGATCACATCTTCATTTTGAAACAATATTTTCTTTCCACTCTTCGAAGCTTCTACCGACTTCAAAATTACTGCTCTACAAACATCTTAAAGAATATTTACTTTGGAATATTCCATTCTAGATTACAATATGGTATAAGTTGCTGGGGCGGTACGCACGTTAATAAAATACAACAGCTAACTGTTCTACAAAAATATGTAATCAGAAAAGTATGCTTTTCATCCCGCTTAGCCCATACTGCAGTCCTTTTCAATAAACTGAGAATTCTGCCAGTTAGACATTTGTATTATTTTAAAGTTTTAACATTTTTTTTTATTAGAGGTGGGTACTTACGGAGCCCCATCAATGATAACCATAACCTTAGAAGCAATTCTAGTTCCCTGGTTAGCATACCTACTTTTCGCACCTCTAGCTTAAGAAGCTTTTACACAATTGTATCTTGTAAATTATTTAACACACTCCCCGAAGACATACGAATCATTGGAACATTGAGAATCTTTTTATGTAAAGTAAAACTGTGGCTTTTGAATATTAACCTTAATGAAATCGAAATCTTGTTGCACTTCATCACCTAACTTTCTTTAAAATGTTGTCATTATAAAATTGCATACTGTACCTTTTATTCGCTATTTTTCTTTTCCTTTATTTTCTTGCATTTTCATACCTATATTGTACCTACTGTTCACCCCACACTGTATTAATTTAAATAATGTGACATTGCCTCTATTTTTTTTTTTTCATTAAATATAAAATGTCACTATCTATTCTCTAAATTCATGTTAGGATTACTTAGATCTTTGAATTGTATTAAATTTAATATTGTATATTGGATTTTGAGAATAAAGAATAATAAAATAAAATAAATAAAATAAAAAAAAAATTAATTTGTATTATAAGACCGAGGAGTTCCCAGGTTTATAGATGTAGATGTTTTAGTTTCAAATGGAAAAAAAAATATTTTTAAAGGCACCAAGTCGAATTGATTTCTTTAAGAACAAATTTCCTTCAACACCTCTTCCACCCCAGCCTATAGTTACTAGGTGGGGAACGTGGCTAGAAGCAATTACGTATTACGCAAAATAATTTGAAGATTTTCAAATAGTTGCCAATAGTTACGATGATGGTGATGCCATCACAATTAAAAAAGCAAAAGAAATATTGACTCAACCCTTGCTTAAAAGTGAAATTGTTTTTATTTGCTCAAATTATAGTTTTATATGTGGCATGATCACAAAGCTTGAAGGTAGAAGCACATTGAAAAATCAAATCGATTTAGTTGATGAAACTTTTGCAAAAATTAATTCTGTAGAAGGCCCTATTGGTGCATTTATTAAAAAAAAAATTAGGTTTTTTTGAAAAAAATTAAGGGTATTCTACAATGAAAAGCTTAAATAATGTATTAAGTCTGAGCAACAATAACGTAAGCTATTTTAATAATCTTACAATAGATTTAATTTGTTGTTTAAAAAACGCTCCCCTTACGTCAGTTGCCGTAGAACGTTCATTTTCTGTATACAAAAGTTTTCAAAGTCCAAATAGGCAAAGTTTTGTGTTTGAAAACTTTATACAAAGTTTCCTTATTTATGTGAACAAAACATACGAAAATAGTACCTATGTTAGTTTCTGTAACGTTTTTTTCGTTTTTGGAAGATATGTATATACCTATTGTTAACGTTTTATACAAAAATATTTATTGTTTTTTTTTTTACTTTTATTGTTATCTTTATTTTTGATAAATAAAAGACTGAATTGAATTCTTAACTAATAAAAACTGAATAAAAATTCTTTTTTTTTTTATTCTTATTTGGGAAAAATAAGGTAAAATAATGTTTTTTTAAGTGCATATTTTCCATTTTTTACTGCATATTTTCCATTTTTAAGGGCATATTTTAAGCGCATATTTCCGATTTTTAAGTGCATGAAAATCGCAGCCCTGCTTATCACAAATAAAGTAACTTTTAGGGGTCTTTTGCCCAAAGCCCAAAGTTAAAGCATTATTACTAACTATGAGTCAAAATCAATATTCTCAATAGCATAGGGTATAAAATCTACATGCCTACCAAAATAGAAAAGAGCTGTTTTAAATGGCAAACCTTTAAATTAACTTAATGGTGTTCAATTTGGGGAAAAAGTAAAAAATAATAAATATTAGGCATTAACGGCCCATACTGGGAGCCTAAAACCTGGATTCTCCAACCACTTTCTTGGCGATCTACAATTTTAAGCCGAATCCGAACGGCGAATTTGAGAAGCTTCTCATGACAATTGATATTCTTGGATGTTTGTCAGACGTTCGCAAGAGGTGGGGCAGTGGAAAAAAAAACTCTAATTTGGTCCTGGCGGGAATTGAACCGGGGACCTTTTGATTAATAGTCCGACATACTAACTATTGAGCCACTGCGACCGACAAGTGAAAAGTACGATTTGTAAAAACAAACTGGTAGGTTCTACCTATATATATACTATTTTCACTTAAACCCCAAATTGAACACCCTTAAGTTAATTTAAAGATTTGCCTTTTAAAAATGAAAACGATGGCATGGAAAAAAAGATATAAATATAAACAAATAAATAAATATAATTGAATAATAGTCCGCACTATAAAATTAAAAACTCCCGGCATTAAAACATCAAAAATTCACCAATATTATTAACTGGTATGCAATTTATGTATTTATCTTAAGTGCGTTTATGGTTCATATTTTACAGCTCTAGGTATAGGTTCTAAAAGCTTTTCAGAAAGTAATCCCCTTTCGCAGATGTTCATCGACTCTGTGGGACTCCATGATGGACATTTAGCAATTAAGGTTTATTGGATTCTATTATAAATTGTTATTGTTTCGTATCCCGTAACTGTGTTTGCAACATAACCAATGAAAAAAAAGATAGATACCTACATTGAGTCATTGAAGGTAAACTTAATTTTAGCGTTCATTTGTTGGCAATTGAATGGATTAAAAAATCCTGTATTTTTTTTCATTTTCTTTGAATTATTTTTACAGGCTTCCTGGTGTGCCACGATGGTTGAAGATGTTTGTAAGTGATCAGCACGAGGGCCGTGGTCATTAGTGGTTACATTATATTCAACGTTGAGATTTTTCTCATTAAAATGTAATTTATCATATTTACGTGCACACGAATATGTTCTTTTTTCGTTTCTTTTAAAATACATTTTTTCTTTTACGAGATGTTAACTGATAAAAAATGGTAGCAATAGTAATTGATGGGACATCGGTATATTATTTGTTAACAATTTCTTTACCTTGGTGCTGTTAAAAATATATTTTTAAAATTGTTCGTAGGTTCGGAACGAGTGAAATGGTTTCTCATGAATCTTATCTTACTTTCTCTGCGCGTTTTACCTCATGCGGTAGCGCTATCAATGACAAATTTGAGTACACAAAACTTCAGATTCTTTTCGTGGGGATTTAAATGTACAAAAACATTAAAATTAACTAAGGATCTGTATAGTGCTTTATTAGATAGAAGTACGAAAAAAGTAGTAAGTGAATCGCAATAGCATATTTACCAAAACTTTTAAGAAAACATAAGATACCCAAATAAACTAAGCTATTATTATTATTTTTCTTTTGTATAGCCGTGTATTGTATTGTCTTCAAATTGGGATCATCCAAAGGCAAAAAGCACTAATACCTAATGGTCCATTGCACTTTATCACAGCTGCCCGTTCGCTACTTACTGGCGATAAGTATTACCTAGAGGCAGTACCAGACAACCTGACAGTAGCCTTACCAAAGCGAGGGAGACTAGTGAGCTTGATCGTACTTAAATCATCTTCATGGAAAAAGGACATCCAACCTGGTTCTGGCAAATGCTGGACATTCCACTTTTTCGCTCCTTGGCATCACTTGCATAGGCCCGAGCTTCTTTTTCTGATAGATGCTCGTTGAGAAAAATAATGACAACTCTTTCTTATTCAATCCGATCAGATACTCTGCCCTACTGCTTTCGAGGTCGTCGATCAGCTTATTCGAATGTCTGCATGAGGCGAGGTCAAGCCAATATTCGGTATGCCGTAGACATATAGCCTCAGTTATATCACGTTTGTGAAGAGACGAGCAACTTCCTATGTATGGTTATGGCGACTAAAGGCAGCCGATGAGCCTTTCCTGACCAGAGCGTTCCCGCTTGCTTAAGCCTAATTTCCTGTGTGCCCCGGACCCAAGTCAGTGTTAAAGAGTTACACCTTCCCAACCGTTCAGCTAAACAGTGACATCCTCAACAAATTTTGAGGTAATCAGAACAGCCGAACAGGCTTTGACAGCGGTTTGGCTATCTAAGCAGATGTATTAGGTAGCGGCGGCAAAAATGTCTGCCTGAAAATCAGTTGATTGTCCACTCAAGGCTGCAGATGGTCTTATCCGACAGTCTTTTAATTAGACTCCCGGTCTTATCCAACAGTCTTTTAATTAGACTCCCGCTCGGGAGAGGCCGCCAATGAGGGAGCCATCCGTGGACTTGATAGTTCTCCTCAGAGTTATTCATTCGAAAGCCCATCCAGTCATCAAGCATTAGGTTAGGTTAGGTAGGCGGGCTGGCTTAGTGCCATACTCAGGCATTACTGAGTTTTTAACCATGTCTACAAAAAAATGAGATTAATTACTCACTGTGTTGTTCGATACAAACCATCCTGTGGATTTGGTGAAGTTCTTTATCCTGTCTATCCTGTAAGAGCTCGTCTAGGTCATGGAAGAAATGTTTCCCCAAGAATCTGTACCTGATGTGTTGGAGTACCGGGCAGTGACATGGGAAGTGGGTTGTATTCTTCAGAGCTTCCTCATCGCCACAGCCTCTACTCTACTACATCAAGCATTACTGGTGTTGGCGATACTTATCAACGGTGCCGTGACATAACCCCAAGCGTCATAAGCCCAAATTTTGAAATTTGGCCTTATGTCGCATTGTGAAAGTGACATAAGGCCAAATTTTAGCATTTGGTATTATGACACTTTCGCTTGGTGCTGTTTTCAACAATTTGCCCTCGCACCTACCCCAAATCAAACAGTGACCCCAAGCAGGGGGGTTGCAGGGGGGCAGCATGCCCCCCCCCCCCCCCATGCATTGCACTGTTTATGGGATTAGTTGCGAAATCGCAAGTAGATTGCATAAACAGTACAATGCCTATGGGGGGGGGGCATGCTGCCCCCCTGCAACCCCCCTGCTTGGGGTCACTGTTTGATTTGAAGCAGGTGCGAGGTACGGTTTCGAAAAGTTGGCTTTATGTCACTTTCCGGATTTGGCCTTATGACGCTTTGTGAAAGTGACATAATACCAAATACTGGAATTTGGCCTTATGTCACTATCAAAAAGCGACATAAGGCCAAATTTCGAGATTTGGGCTTATGACGCTTGGGGTTATGCCACGGCACCTTATCAACATAGTTAAGCGCGATAAACAAACCACCTCGCAGTAAGTCGATCAATAACATGAGCTAAGAGCTTCGATCGTTTTATTCTCCTTTAATGACGGTGAGAATATGATCAGGATTAATGGGATCATAACCCTTCCACTTATGAATTAAGAGCTTTCGATAAGGTATTATGTTGTGATCTCTTTCTTTGAATCGCAAAATCCAGATCGTTCCGTGATATGTTCACCAATTGTGGAACTGAATGCCTTCTTTGATGTCAAAGCTTCAGAAGGCTTCCAGTCACCACTGCTTTAAAGTCCCTCAAATCAAAATCTTCTCCAATGCCGAGCTCTATACATTGATGGAAAAACTGGAAGACCTTCATGCGCCGATTCAGAAACAGAACGGTTTACCTGAGAAAATGTTATTATTCTTCCTTAACGGCGAAGCTTTGATCAGGATTAAAGAAATCATAACCCTTCCAGATTACGGAATCCCTACTGCTCCGCATGTGGGATTTCGCCAGTATGACCTCACTCAATGAATAATGGCAGGGCAACGGTTTCGGACCACTTAATTACTGAGGTCAATCAAATGCTGGTAGTGTTGCATTTGGGTGATCCAGTCTTTGGGCCTGCCTATTAATGTTAATTGTTTGATCTTCGTTTTACGATACCGTTCATCTCCAGTCGTTTGCGGGACAGTTTCAAGATGTTAAATGTGTCGCCAGGCTCAAGTGCATGGTAAATTGGCATAGATGTGATTTCTCCCTTCAGTCGCCTTTCACGACAAGTGTTGTTTATTGGGGGTGCTGCCGTGATAGTCTTAGCCCGTCCCTGCACGAAGAGGCACATATAATATGTGTCATACATATTAGTGGTTAGAGAAACAAGGCGTGATTCGGTTTTTCTCCGTGACGTATGTTGTTGTTCTCCGTGTGGATTGAATCTGCACCGAATGGGTCACAAGCCCACACACCTCTACACCGCCGCCACCCTCATTTTACCAATAGTACATGCAATAATTCCGAGTTCGATATTTCGGTGCAAATCCTCTTAACCTTGCGGCGACATTCAGTTTTTTTTCAATTATTTAAAAATTTGATCATTCTCATTAATCATTTTTTTTTTGGCAAATTACAAAGTCACCAATTAAAAAGTTTTCCCATAATTTGCAGATTTATTAATAGCCGTTTGCTAAAAAGGTTGGTAAAAATAAACATTGTGTACAAAATCCAATATGTGCCTCAAAATCACATCGTTTCATAGACTTAGAACACACTACCCACTCGTGTTTTTGAAAGGTCATTAACGATATACTAATTTGCATATCCATTAGTTTTCGGCACCCACAGATGTGGACCAATTCATTACGCACAGGGTAACCACCGATTTAAAAAAAAAATAAAAAAATATGTAGAGACGTATTTCTACCCTTTGTTTCGTTTTTTCAAGACAAGGTACCTTTTTCAGGACTCATTCAAGTCGTAGCCACCATGTATCGTTCCCAGGCGCAAAAAAAAACAATTGCAACCAACCACAACGATCTAAGAGCAACATGCTGCAAAAGATTTTGCTTTTTGTCTAACACACGTACACGAACCCGCAATACAATAACAGCATTTGCTTTAAGGAAAATGTGTGTTAATGACACCCCAATACTGCTGCCAAGGCTCTCATTACAAATTCGCATGGGCAAAAAGATTTCGGTTTGCAGGGATAGAAATCCCTTATTCAACAGTGGCATATGTTACCCAAATATCGCAAGCTCCCGTATCTAAAATAATATTGCGTTCGCACTTATTTCAACGAATTAAAAAAAAAACAATACAACCCCATAATATATTTTGTCCTCTTAATTATTAAAGTAATTTGTAATGATTTTGTATATTTGCAGGTTTGGTTTCAAAACCGACGGACGAAGTGGCGCAAACGGCATGCAGCCGAAATGGCTACTGCCAAACGGAAGCAGGATGATATTAACGATGGCGGCGACGGTGACGGTGATTGTAGTGAAACACTTGATAGTGATTCCGAAAGCTTAGACATGGGCGATCCCAACAGAAAGCGATGTCGAATGGAGGATGAATTTCATCATAATTAGTTTATTACAGTAAAAGAGGTCTTTAAAAGGCCGCCCAAAAGCTACGAGACATAAATAAATACATACACACATGACACAAACATACATAGACATACGAAAAATGAACAAAATGCTTGTACATATATACTTTTAATTTTTACTCTAACGTGTACTTACTTTTAATTATGTATTATGTATAATAATGATACAAATTTATAGTGTTATTATAGATTTATTGTGGAGATATAGCGATAAAATGTTTTAATAATAAAAATGAAATTAAATGAAACAAAAACAGAAACGAATTCAAAAGAAAATTTAAAATTCGAAAGGAAATGAGAAGAAAACAAAAAATAAATAAATAAGTTAATAAAATAAATACGCATTCTTAGTTTTTCTTTATATTTTTCTAAAAAAATATTTATGGCATTAATTTATTTATTTTATATAATTTATTTTGCTGTGCCGTCTAATATTGGATGGGGCACATTTGAGGAATACTTAATTAATGACTTTATGGGATTGGGGTCAAAATTCTGTCGAGGTCGAAATTCTGCTTTCAAATTCGGTTTTACAAAATTCAGCTTTACAAAATTCGTAATACAGTAAATTTGTTAAAAGCGCGCACTTTTTAACATTTTCCAAACCTTTTTTTTATTATTTGCAGAATTTTGTAAAACATTCTACCTACCTACTTACTTGTTAATTTGTTATAGAAGAAGAGGTAAAAGTAGTTCTTTTATTGGTTTTAAAATTGCTCTCTTGGTTTAGACAAATATTCTGTTAGTATACCCTTGTGAGTGAACGTGTGCTTCTAGCATGAAGTTCCTCGTGTATATATTCCTGGTACCTTTGTATATAGACTTTATAGTACATATTATCACAACAGCGACTTTTTTGTTTTGGCCTCACGTTGGTAGATGGCGTTTTGAAGGTTTGTGTCTTAAATTTTGCTGTCACCATTTTTTGTACACACTTTGAACACGAAGAAAGAAAACCAAATAAACTGCTTTATCTCTCTTTATCGAACCTTTCATACATAATTGCGTTCCCATGTATGTTGTATTTTTTTTCTTTGTTGCTTAGCAGCACAGGTAGCATGTAGGATTTGCAAGTAAGTTAATTTCTATGGATAATGGATTTCGCATTATCGATTCTCTGGTCATGCCATATGATTTTCATTTGGATGGAAGTGTAAGTATGTATTTATTTTTCTGTGTAATTGATGATTTGCAATGTTGCCTTCGCTTCGGCAAGTAGTATGTTTGATGAGAGGGAGATGATGAAAAAATAATAAATCTGACTTCTTCGTCTGCGAGTAGAAATGATATAAGAGGCGATTTGTTTGAAAGGAAAAATTGAATAAAATTTGGTTTCGGTATTTTTCTTCAAATGAGTTTGTCGCATTTAAGACTCTCACTGTTTCGGATCTTGTCGAAAAAGGTACAGATTTCTATCATTTTTTTGTAATTGATTTAGAAATATTCGATCTAATTTATAAAGCAATGGTAGAATTTATTTTTTGTCAGTATTGTGCCATGCCGCACCACCACTTCTTGGTCAATAGATATATAGATAGATATTTTATTTCGTTTATAATTTACAATTTGTTATAGCACAATTTACATAATTCAAATACAGAGATATGACAGCTTTATGTCTTTCTGCTGAAAAAAGTTTACAAGTGACAAAAATTAACATAAATTAGAAAAATGTTTGTTTTTGAGGAAAAACAACGACTAAAAACCTCAAATTAAGGAGACAAAAAAAAAAAAAAAAAGATGATAATAAATAAAATATACATGAATGCATAAATAAATAAAAATAAAATATTCATGAATGTATAAATAATATAAATAAATAAATAAATAAATATATAAATAAATAAATAAGTTATAAATAAATAAATAAATAAATAAGTAAATAGGTACTACCTATACGATGAATATTTATATGGATAGTAAGAATTTTTGTTGTTTGGCGTGGAGCTAGATTGCAAAATTCGATGAACGACATATTTTATAGGAGTATTGCGCAAGTTTACTTATCTTAAGTCAACATTTGAAATTGTTGGTATATATTTTAAAGTCCATGTACCTTTTCAATGAAGCATTGAGGAGGGTCACTTGTTGGTATTTTTTGCTTAATGGAGGTTGCTTGATTGTTTCTCTTTTGCATTAAACATGTTCTAACAATAGATATACTTCGAGGCATTAAACACGTCACTACAAAGATTATGCTGGCTAGCTCTAGAGCTTTTAGCTATTATATCTTGCTCTTAAGCATATTGTATCTAATCTTATCAAATTTAATATCTAATTTAATATCGAATTTAGCACCGACCTCGCTGACCCCAAATTTGCATGTACATATTATTTCTCTTTTTATTTAATACATATTTATTAAAAGATATTGAAAGTTAAAAACTTTTGAAGTTGTATTTAAAATTCGAAATTTCCTATCATGGATAACAGAGTTTTAAATACATGTTCTAGAGGAAGACCAAGTAATTTGAGAAATTCGTCCACTTTTCGAAATATAACTCCCCGTTCAGGGGCAATGGAATCCAGGCCAATAGTTAGTCGTACTCCACCTGGGGCTAGTGTAGGCTTAAGCCAGGATAAGATTTTACCACAACTGGTAGATAACCACAATAGTGATGATAATAATGAGCGATGAGATATTAATGAACGTCCACCTGTTCAGGAAGAAGCCACAGACTCGAGCCAAACCAACGAGTCTTCATTCGTGAAATGCAGACTATTAGAGATACCTTAGTTCGAAGATTGGACAATTTGAACTTAAATACTCCCAATGTGAATCCTACGAGACCTTCGAACGCTCGTTCCGACTTCGAACATTTTTTAAATAACGCTTCGTTTTCGACCTAAAGCACAGTGTGACGAATCGCTGATTTAGCGGAATTAAATTAAGATTAAATTTTTTGTTTTTTTTTAATTGAAATTGTTCACAGAATAGAATATAACAAATTTTTTTAACATATGACTACAAATTTCAAGACAAAACAATACATACAAACCTGCTTATTTTAATTTTTTTAATTATTTGGTACATATAAAAATTGCAAGTATTCATGTTCCATGACGCTTTTCTTTCTTCTCGGAAAGTATCTCAGACTTGCTAAGAATTGGATCTGAGGTTATAAGCAATCGATTTAAGAGTTCAGTATTTGTATCTACACGTGATATTTTTCTTGTAAGAAGTTCCCTAAACCTTCTATTTTCCTTGTTTCTTGCCTCTTGCGCTTCTTCTGAAAGTTGTCCGATTGGAAGTAGGTATACAAGTCGAAATTATTTGTTTTCTATGAAAGAAGACCTTATGCACACTTACTGGCTTAAAATACCAGGCATAATTTTCAAAAGCATCTGCATCTATTGGGAACCCAGACCCAAGAGCTTCTAAGATGATATGAAACTTTTTGATAATTTCTTTATCTATCACTGTAATTTGGGCAGTCTTTTCATCATCTCTAAAAAATCGTCTAGCCTTGTTCCCGTCATGAGGATTGCCAGACTGTTGAGTTGGCATATCTACCAATAACCCTGTTTCTCTTGTAAATTTTTCTTGGATTAGTTATTTTCTGGCTTTGACTTTTTCTTTACTGCCTTGGTCTTTTACCTGCCGCAACTTGACATCTAATCTATAAGCTTTTTTTCGGTCTTACTACTCTAGATGAAGAAGGTATTTCATCTAAGATATGTTGTGGTAATGTTAGATTTTCATTTAGCCACAGAGAATTTGAATTTTCGAAGCGCTCTCTATGCCGACCACTTTTGGTCTCGTCAAATCTTTAACATAAAGTTTTAAAGGTTAATTTGATTGACTTTGTTGCAGCCTCAGAAAATATTACATGGCTAAAGTAACCCACACCAAAAGCAGAAACAGCATCTAACCGCTTAATTTTAAATTAAGAAATCCATGGGCATCCTAAAAAACGAAAAATTTTGTTGAAACACATTTTAGCAGTGCATATGCAAGGCTTTAGAACAAACACGGTCTACAACTTGGACAACACTGAACAACTAGGTATACTTTTCGTCAAATGAATACAAAAAACACATATTTTATCTATAAATTTTACTTTCATTTACCCCTTATACCTATTAAACAAAATCTTTAATTATTTAAGAAAAACTTACTTTTATATCAATTGACTTTTAACTTATTGAGAAAAGATAAAAAAAAAGCTATAAAATATACGCGAACCAATTAAAACCGATATACAGTGTACTCTCTCCTAACGGACACCCCTCATAAGCGGACACCTCTCATAACCGGACAAATTTCAAGGAACGGAATAATCTACACAATTTTTAATGTAAATAATTCTCTCATAAACGGACTCTTTTATAACCGGACGCGGACACCAGTTTTCATAGCCGCAATAGAATTTCACTCTCTCTTAAACGGACAAACAGCATTTGGCACACTTCGTTGTCTTTTATTTTGTTTGCTTTTTTTCCTTTTCTTTGCGCTTTGCCCTTGATACCCAGCAAAAAATTTAAAAAACCGGTAAAGAATGTAAGTTAAGTATAGTAGGCTGCGGCGCCGGCGGGCGCCTGTCGACTATCCGACTAAAATTCTCGTGGCGCAATACGTATGTTTGTGTGTAAGTGTATGCATAATTTGAAGCATAAATACATAGTTTCAAGTAATGCAAAAAGGAATTTTTAAAGGCTTTGTTCTTGTTTATGTTTTGTTATTATAATTTTTATTACCTACAATTAATGTTTATCACAAAAAATGGATTCCATTTTAAAATAAAATGTTATAGGTACCATAAATGCATATGTCTTGTTTCTTTTTTCAAGGTTGTCAATGAAATATTTTTTCTCATAACCGGACACCTCTAATAAGCGGACAAATTTCTTGGTACCGTCAGTATCCGCTTATGAGAGAGTTCACTGTAAACACTTTCTCTTCAAATTGACCTTCTTATAAAAAAATTATATACAATTTGGAGTTTGAGCTGATTTTTTTTTGTTGCACTAAGCAACAACAAAAAAATTGCACAGTCATTACGTAGGAGGCTTAACCGGTTTTTGTTTAATTTTGTGCATGTCATTTTCCTTATTAAACCAAGCTAAATCAGCGATTCGTCACACTGTGCAACGCAGACAAGCACCACCAATAAGTCAACAAACTTCTTTAGTAAGTTCAGTTTGTAAAATTGAAAAGTGGCAAATTGCATTCGACGGGTCCGCAAATATCCACGATTTTCTTTTTAAAGTGGAAACCCTTAAGGATCGTTCGCAATGTAGCTGGGAATACACTATAACTTGTCTTATCTTTTTTTATCTCTGCCTCAATTAATATTTTTTCACATGCAAATATGGTTTATAAACCATTTGGGAATCCTCAGTGCTGAAATGCGAATCTCCTTCACCGATGTGAACATACACACCAATTGTATTAAAAACAAAGAAAACAAGTTACAGGTGACTGTGATGGTCTAATTGCAATATGCCATAACCTACCCCAAACATTCATCAAAGCCAACAAATAATATACGAGTACCATCAACTACTCGACGACAATTCTCCCACCTTCCTTCATCCACCATCGCCCCTACCTTTAAATATGCATATCCATTTTTCACTTGCAAATATGGATTATGTATAAAGAAAATCATTCGAGAAACCTCAATCCTGAAATGCGACTCTCCTTCAACGATCATACACACACATTCCAATTGTATTAAATACCAGAAAACATAACCTACCCCAAACTTCCATCACAGCAAACAAATAATATGGCATAAGTCTACCCGATAATAATTCCTTCACCTTTCCGCCCTACCGTCCACCACCAACGCTACCTGTGTCTTCTTACTTCTCATATACCTACTCACGAGCATGAAGGAGAACAAAAAATCTGCTGTTTGCGCAAAACCAAATAAAAATATTCTGCTGATACTTCCATCAGAGCCAACAAATAAAATAAAATAAAATACGATAAAACTACCCGATGAGAATGTCCGTCCGCTACGTCAAACATCAGCCACCATCGGCATCGGTATCGGTAGTCGCTACCTGAATGATCTTCATTCTCATATTCCCATTCAGGAGATTGGAGGAAAACAAAAATAAACCCACATAATGTGCATAAACTAATATAATTTGTTTTGGCCTTACGTCGTATGGTGGCGTATCGTCGTACACACGAAGTGAGAATACTATAAAGTGTATATACAATGACATAAGATTTGTATGTTTCCTACACCTGCACTTGCAAGCAACAAATTCTACCAACCCACCACCTGCTATTCACCTGTTCTCATATCGTTCTACTGCTCTACGCACACAAATACTCACACCATTGCATGCCTATTCTCCAACATCACATACTCCTCTCCATACCCCATAAGAAACACATACGCAAAGCGATAGCAAAACAAAGCATAGTAACCTGGAAATTTTCGCGTTATGAAATATGTGGCTGGTTAGAACAAATTGGCTTTCTTTCCTTGTTTTCCCCTTATCGTTCACCGCGTTTGACTCCTCTCTGTTTGATACACGCTTCCTTATGCAAAAATATAACCCGCTTTTCAGCGACTTATTTGGCGAGTTTTGTATGTACTCGTAGCTGAGGTGAGTTCTGTTTGAAAAATTCAGTTGTGAAGCAGGCTGCGATGTGTAACTTAAAGTAATATTGAGTGGAATTATTGTTGTGCAATATATAATTATTTAAAGTGATCGAAAACAGTGAAAAGTGTGAGAAGTGTGAAAAGTTTAAATTGTTTTGTTTTCAGTTAGATTCAGCAAAGGAGAAAATGGCATTATTAACAGTAAATTGTTGTTTAGTAGATTTGCTTTTGGAAGAAGAAAATTATTTTTGTAAGTTGAGTTTTCTTAAAAAAAAGAAGTTATAGAGATAGGACGCTCTACTCCTTCTATGAAAATAGATTATAAGCGCAAGGATGGTTTTGTTTCGCATTTCAACGCATCCATATATCAAAAATATACTTGGTTGACTGGTAGTTGTAAGCTCAATAAAATGTTTTGTTTTCCTTGCCTCCTTTTTTCTAATTCTCCTAGTGTTTGGAGTCGCACGGGCTACGCAGACATAAACAATTTAATTAATTCGGCAAATAAAGATGTCAAGACGGAAAAACACATTCGTAGATGTTTATCTTTGCACGAATTCGGTACTGATCGTATTGAAACCTCGTTAGGTAATTCCTTTGTAGCTCACAACAAAAAAGTTGATAGAAACCGTAAACTAATGGAACGTTTTATAGATACGGTAGTTCTTTTAGGCAAACAGGAACAAGCATTTCGGGGTCATAATGAAAAGCCAGATTCTAATAATCGTGGCAATTATGTCGAAACACTTTTATACTTATCTAAGTATGACCAGTTAATGGACTCTCATTTGGAACAGTGTTCAAGTGCACGTAATCCGGTTTTTTCGGGTCTATCAAATGACATCCAAAACGATTTAATACAAAGTATAGCCGCAGTGATCAAATGCGAAATTAAAGTAGAAATAAGTGAAACGCGATTTGTGTCCATCATGATTGATGAAACACCAGACATGAGCCATAGGGAGCAACTTAGTGCCGTTTTGCGTTACTTATCGGAGGAAGGAGTAGAGGAAAGGTTTCTTGGGTTTTTTGACGTGAGTGAGAGTCGAAATGCCGATGAGCTCTCAAAACACATTTGCAATATACTTGATGTATACGGTTGCAAGGAGAAATTAGTTGGGCAATCTTACGATGGGGCCACGGTTATGTCAGGAGAAGTAGGTGGTGTTAAAAAAAAGTCCTGGATGCTTGTCCAATGACTTATTTTATTCCTTGCTACGCACATGTTTTAAAGTGGGTGTTATCTCAATCACTGGAAAATATACCTGAATTGAAAGTTTTTGTTGGCAATATAAACACAATAGTACGCTTCTTTAATAAATCAACTAAACGTTCAAATATTTGAAAACAAATAGCAAACAGACGCATGCCGGGAGTATCAGAAACTCGCTGGCATTACCATTCCCGAATAGTTAACGTTATTTTTAACTGTAGATTAGATATTATTGAAACTTTTAAGCAAATATTAGACCATCCAAAAGAATGGGACACTGACGCACTTTCAATGGCCGAAAGTTTATTGCTTAAGTTAGAAGGGAAAGATTTTTGCTTTTTACTGCACGCGGTTTCCGAAATATTTGCTAAAACCGATGTATTGTTTAATTTAATACAAAATAAACAAACAGATGTTGAAGTTACTGTTACGAGAAATCGAGTGTTTTGAGTCTTGGCTTTCTACTGAGTTTCTAAACAAATTTGATTTAATTTTTGAAAGTATAAATGATTGTGCTGAACCTCCACGGAAACGCCGATTACTTGATTTTGATTTAAAGACTCACTATAAGCGCCTTTTTGTAGAAATAAAGGACAATATTATATCTCAAATTAAGACACGATATAAATCTTTCACGGATTTAATTTTTTTGGATTTACTCAATAAATCAAAATACAGTCGTTTTGCTCAGTCAAGCCCAGATGATAAAATATCTTCGGTGATTAACTTTTTCGCTGGAATTTTCGATTTTTCAGGTTTAAAAAATGAGCTGAAAGTTCTCTATACTACGTCTTCACTTCAACCACTTGACGTTTTATCCCTCTATAAACATTTAAGAAGTGAAATACTGTGTGAAACATTTCCCCAAATCTTAAAATTAAGTGGACTATTTTTAACACTACCAATGACTGTTGCTTCCGTGGAGAGATCTTTTTCCACTCTGAAAAGAGTTCATACATATTTGAGAAATTCTCAAGGAGAAGACAGGCTTTCTGATTTAGCACTTTTATCCATAGAAAAGCGACTCCTTTTAAAAATAAAAAGTAAGCCTAACTTGTATGAAAGAGTTCTTGCAGAATACGTGAAAAAAGGTAGAAGAATAGACTTAGAGTACAAATAAAAAAAAATATTTAACAAAACTTTTCACATTTTTTTCCAAATTCTACTGTTTTAAAAAAATTTAAAAAATATTAATCATTAATATTTTCTCTTTTTAACTTTGTACAAAAACTATTTTTAAAATATTCTTATATATTAAAATATTTTTATATATTATCTATATCTATACATTTTTGTAAATATTATGCGTGAAGCTTTTTAATTTAAATTTTTATTTATGTATTTATTTATTTAACAAACCGTGATTTATGAAGTTCCTTTTTTTATTACTTACTATCAATTTTCTTTAAGGTACAGCATTTGCATCTGCCAAAAAGGTTTCTTTCGAAGCCACTTTTATTATACTTTAGGTTCATTGTAAATTTAAGCTTAAATGACTTGAAGTATAAAAAATTGGCTTGAATTGCTTTACTTCTATGCGATTTGCAGTACACAATATAATTTCAGAAAGCGTTTGCAGGTGCATATTTTTTCCGACTAACCATTTAACATTTTCCACGCCACGCCACTGTTACCCACATACGTTGCCTACTCATTGCAATAATGCTTCAGTATTGCAATATAGCTTACACTTTGCTTCAACAGAAGAAAAACGCCAATCAAACAAACTTCCCTTGCGGGACCAGTCCGGGCAAGAGTTTTTCGAGAATAATGAATAAAATAGACCAGCACCACAAAAAAAAGTGTAAGCTTCTCACATTATTTATCTGGTTCATGTCTCTCATAGCCTCATTGCGTTGCTATGTCAGAACTTTGTACGGTGCTCTATTTTGCCCCCTCGAAGCAGGCCTGTTTTTTAGTGAAACGTTTCCACAGGACTGCTGGAATTTACATGATAAACAAAAGGGCATTCGAGAATACTAACCACAGCGAAGGACTGCTTTGGATACATGCTGCAAACACAACGACTCCAACACAATAGCAGCAGTGTGGGAAACAAACCGGCAAGGCCGCTGGCTATGTTATTTGGATCGTTCTTTTGTGCAACAGTTGATACAATTCACAAAAAAACAGGCCTATTGTAATTTGCAGACATTCAAAACCAACGCGCGTTTCATCATTTTCTCTTCTCCAATTCTTCAATTCCCTGATGCACGCGCTGTGTTACCCCCTTTGGCGAGTCCCGATCCTTTTAACATTTGATGTCAGCTTGTAACAAATCATAGCCAACTCGCTAGATGGGCTCACAAACCAATTAAACTCAACCGAAACCGAGAAAATTGCATCAATAAAAAATTAGCAAAATATAGGACAAAACGATGGCGACAAGCAAATGCCAAACAAATCATCCTGCAGCATGTGATCCATTATGAAAGGAAAATCCAATCCGATTGAGTAGAAAGCCGTCTCTCCATTATATTCGAGCCTCCTACCTATTTTCATCTTCCTTGCGTTGGCAATGCGTACAACAAAAACAGCACACATTTGCTATCCCAAGAGTAAACCCACCTCTCTTTTCCAGGTACAAGGAAATGCAAATACTGCTGAGAGATCAACACCTGGAAGTCAGGAAGGGAAGGACGCACAATTTAAAAATTTCAGATTAATATTTGGCAAAACAAAAAACTAGTTCCTGTCATCCTGTCTTTTGTAAGCAACATAACACTGAGGAACAATCGATTTTACAGCTTTAAATTGTAATCTTTCTGACTTTATGCCCTTTAAAGGGCGATGAGCTGCTGATCGGTTCCTGCATTCATGAACTCACGATTTTCCATTAAAAGAAAGAAAAAAATAAGGAGGATCGATAGGCAGTACTTTGAGGTTGATTGTTTGTTTTTGTTCGCATCAGTCGTGCCTGTTTCGGAATTTCCGGATATTTTTTTGTTACTTTGTTTGATGTGCTGGATATTAATAGTTCGTTTGATCTTTCTTTTATCCTTTTTACTGCGGAATCATACCCCTCAGACTTTTGGGCATAGATTTTGGTTCATGCGTAACAATGCACCTTAAACGGCCATTTGGTTGAGACAACATGATCTTTGGAATGTAATTTCCATTACCACTTGTCCGCTAATGGTCTGAAGCTTAATAAAAAGGATACGTTTTCTATGTCAATAGTTTGATTTCGGCTACTGTATTTTCATAGCGATCGCATGAATCATCTCTAATGGATGCGGCCGGCTCGGCGGTGAAAATCTAAATACTGAAGTTTATTGCCGCCATTTGTAATTGTTTCTTGATTGACACTTAATCAATCTTAGTTCACCCTCGTTGTCGATTCACCTGTTTTTCTTCTTACCTGCAGAATTAGACGGGTACTTTGTGCTCCCGGGTGAATTGGGTCTTTTGATTTTTTAAGAATACGTACTTGTCAGTTTACTGACACCTTTTGTATAGAGAAACGCTGAAGGGAATTAATTTACAAAAAAATTACATTTTCCATAATCTGGCATTTTTTGATGCGTATCCAGCGCGCAATAACAATTATGAATTTATAACACCTTAGGGGAGTGCATTGGTTTCGAAAAATATTGATTACGCGGTGGACCGGAAAGGCCGACATTAGATTCTTTGATTCAAATTTAAAAGCCCAATACCTGCGATGAATACCTTATACGTACTTTAAGACGGGTGAGAAAAAACACAAGAAAACGCCAAAAATGACTATTTAGGAAAAAAAAAGTCGGAAAAGTGGTTGGCATTTTTCCAAATCGAAAAGGAGATAACGCCAGGAAGTTGCACCTCATGACTAATATGTTGTTTTATAGCAAAAAACCTGATACACATTTAATTTGGGTCAGTACAAAATGAACCCGAAATCCCCTGCAGGGCAAAACACATCACTACAGCGCTTGTCGTAAGAGACGACCAAGGACCAAGGAGTCAAATCATATCTAGGTCATTTTAAAACCCAGGGGAGCCTAGCATTTAACATCTTGAAATTCTCCCGCAAGTTTGCCTGCAAATCCGTGGGTTGACGCCACTGGAGATAACCGGTGTCGTACAACAACGATCGAACAAAAATCAATAACGAGCATGCACCCGTCGAAATCGTGGAATGGAACAGGCCAAAATCATACAATTGCAATACCACCAGCATTTCATTGGTCTCAATAAAGAAGTCATCCCAAACAAGGAAGCCTGCCGATGTTTCTATATACATTCTGAAGCATTCTCCTATTTTATTTAGTTTGGGCAGGAAGAGAACCCTAGTCGTGTCAATGAAGAACAGATTTCACCACTCAGTATAGAAGATATAAGTTGGCTTAGATATAAGAAAGCTAAGGAGCAATAAGGCCGCTGGATCTGATGGTCTACCAGAGAAGCTCTTCAAATATGGAGGTGATGTTTTGGTAGGGCGCATGCACCAAATCATCAACCAAGTATGGGTGGAAGAAAGCATGACCGATGACTAGACTATATCAGCTCCATATGCCTCATCTTCAAAAAAGGCGATCCTATGTCTTGCAAGAACTATCGAGGCATATCCCAGCTTAATGTCGCATATAAGATCCTATCCAATGTACTGTGTGAACGTCTAAAGCCGTTCTGCAACACACTAATCGGCACGTACCAGTGTGGCTTCCGGCCCGGCAGATCGACAATAGAGCAAATCTTCACACTAAGGCAAATCCTGGAAAAGACCAATGAATATCAAGTCGAGTCCCACCACCTTTTCATCGACTTTAAAGCCGCATATGATAGCATTCGTCGTCAGGAGCTCTACGTGGCGATGGCCGCATTCGGGATTCCGGCAAACTGATCTAGTTGTGCCGCGTGGCACTTGAAAACACGCGGTGTGCAATTTGGAAGCACCTCTTCTGAATTATTCCAAACTTGAACCGGATTTCGGCAAGGAGACGCGATATCATGTGACTTCTTCAATCTTGTTCCGTGTTAGAGGCTTTCACGGCGATTCTAGAACATGCGAAATTGGTTGGTCTTGAAGTAAGTTAGGACAAGGCCAAGTACATGCTATCAACAAACAAACAAACATCTGTCCACCACCTACGACATAACGTCACTGTTGATAGCAATAACTTCGATGTAGTTAAGGAGTTCATCTACCTAGGAGTAAACATCAACTCCACGAATGACATCTTAGTGGAGATCCGGCGGAGAATTAACTTGGGAAACCGTTTCTTCTTCGGTTTAGCGAAACAAATGGGTTCGAAACTCCTCACTCGAAGGACAAAATGTATGCTCTATCGAACCTTAATTCCACCAATCCTGCTTTATGGCTCCGCGTGCTGCAGGATAAGTAGAAAAGGGGAGCTAATATTAGATTCCTTTGAAAGAAAAATACTCCGTCGGATATTTGGTCCTGTGTGCGAGAAGGACGAATGGAGGAGAAAATACAACCGCGAGCCCTATAAGCTTTACCAAGATGTGGATTGGCTAGGCCACATTGAGCGAATTGAAAATAATCCAAGAGGATCTTCGAATCCCAGCCCCCCGGTTCGAGAAGGCAAGGAAGACCGAACCTCCGTTTTAAAGACCAAGCCAATAAGCCATCGCGGATGCCGGAGCGCTTAGTCTTTAGAACAGGAAGCAGCGTGCCCGGGATAGCAGAGGATGGAAGGCTGCAGTGTCTCAGGCAGAGACTCTTCACGGGTCGGGAGCCCGTAAAGTAAAGTAAGTATTTTGCTCCTAAATCTTTAAGCCGCTAATATTTTTGACATAAATAAAAGGAACCTCTTTATAGTTTTATAGACCGTTCCAATTGAACTTGTCAATAAGTGCAATTTTAAACGATAAAGGGCTTGACTGAACGTACCGTCAGTAGACTTTGAAATTAGAAAAGCGTTGGTGAAAGAATAAAATCTTTATAATCCTAATCTAATCCCTTCTGGGTGTTTGTTTTCCTAAGTTTTCCTAAGAGGTGGGCCAGGGAAAAACGTTCAGACGTTTTCGATGGGATTCGAACACCGAAATTCCTTGTGCAACGCTGGGCTTTTCCCTATCAATTGGTTCAAGTTATTTTCGTGGGAGTTCGTAGGGATATAAGTAAGCGAGGAAAGAGAGTAAAGACTGCCTTGGGCTGCTAAACTTAGGCATGGTAGGTAAGCTATGATTTAAAAAAATCTACAAATTTACATATAGCTGAAGAAAAAAAAACATATTTAGGTACAGATATTGGCTACGAAATTCAGAAACTACAAGCAGCTCACACCTACGACCAAACATGTGCGACCACAATAGTGCAGTCACATTTGTTTCTCTATTCACCAAAGAATTCAAAGCAACGTAGAAAAGGAAAAAAGAAAACAAAAATAGTCCACAATTCGAAATGCTATTTCATGAATGAATTTTCCAACTTGTCTAATGATCATCAGTCATTGATAGGTTCTAGGTGATTGAAAGAAATGGTATGCCGGTGTGGTAGCTGGCTTACGAAAACTGGATTCCTTTGACATGACGAGCGGAACACGAATTGAAATGATGTTAATCGTTTGACGTTAATATAGAGTGACTGATTTTTATTGACGCTTATTAATAAATTATAACATTCATGCTATGATGAATGAGTATGATTAACGCTCCCATCTATCCTGTATTTCGCAGGATTATCCTGTTTTCTCGTGCCAATATATCAATCCTGTATTTTACTACTAAAACCCTGTAATCCAATGGAGGCATCATTTGAACTCACAACTCCCTATTCAAGATTCCCAGAGTTTAAAATTATTTTATGTTCATCTCCTTAACTTTACCATAACACTTTAAAACTCACCACCAAACATCTTTCTTACCAAGATTCAAAAGAGTAATAGGTATCCAAATGCACTAAAGGTTATTCAGTGAAGTGAACTTAATTCGTAAAAATGGCAAAGACCACAAAAGGAAAGTGTGTTTTCAATGAAAATCTTAAAGCAAAATATCCATTTTTCGAAAAAAGCAAATCGGATAGTTATATTCTGTGATAGCTTCAGGTGGAAATGCAGACATTGTGCAACATTTAGAAACAGACAAACATCTGTCAGCGCTGTTGCAGCATCTAAGTTAATGATTTACTTGTTGCAAATCATAAAAAAAACAACTTTTAACTTTTTGACAACCGGTACACTTTATTTGAAATGAAATGGCTTAGCCTATTGACATTATAACTACGACTCAACTCTAAAATTAATTCTCCTTGTCTTTTATACCGTAAGTTGCCTTGCTTGCTTTGGTGGTATTTGCTTGGTCAGCGGCTTGCGGTCGTTGCTTGGAACTCTGTCTGCAGTTGATCCTTTCCTGGAATTCGGTTGCAATGCGGGTAGTATTGCACGTGCCGGATGAATGTGTCTGGAAGATATGTTACCATGCACTGGATGGTTGATTTGGAGCGTGGGAGCGAGTCATCTGAATAAGTGTCGCGTTAACACCTCCCCCTTTAAGACCGAGTGTCCTCACTTGGTTCCATGAAGAGTATAGGGATTTTCTTCTCGTTGTGGCCTGCTGGAGTAACTTCTGTTTGGTCCTTTGATTTTGGTAATTCTTCTTTTGATGTTTTCTCAGGTTTGTTAGTGACTACTTCAGCTAGGAGTCTTATCTGTTTTTTTCGGGTGATGAGTATTTTAATTGTCAGGATTGTAAGCGCTAATACAGTGATGCATATCAGGCTGGAGTTGGTGACGAGTTGTTTGTGTTCGTTATCCTGTAACTGGTTTATTTGTTGGGTGTTCTCCAGGTGTAATTCTTTCATCATCTCAAGAGTTAGGAACTCCTCATAGGTTTTTTCTGATTGTCCTGGTTGTACTATTGCTGGTAGTGGCTTGGATGTTGAAATTACGCTTGAGCTATAGTTTTGGCCAGCGACGTGGACTGAAGCATTGTGATATTGCACTATGAATGTGCCGGTGAGATTGACTGGGTCATCGTTGATAAGAATAGATCCGTTGAATTGGTTTAGGAGAAGTGTTCCAGGGAATATTTCTTCGACGTTAGCTACATGTTGATTGTTGGTGACGAGACAACTTGACGGTTTGCTATTTAACAAGTTAGGTATACAATATTCTTTTCTTAAATCTATAATATCGGATCTTTAACATACAGTAAGTCCATTATAATTGTTACAGTTTCCTTTTATACCATAAATAGTATTTTTACATTTCAATATATTTTCAAATGATAGTTTTATAATATTGGTGCCAGTTTTTACGGCTTTTATGTGCAAGTTATCGCATATTTCGGATTCTGTTGTGGGTAAACTTATAATATATAGGATTGTGGAAATGTTTGAAGCAATCTTGACATCGGCAAAGACAAGTGCTTCTTCTAAGTTGATATATGGTAAATTATCTTTTTCGAAAATTTCTTCTATTACTTTAAGTTCCGAATTTGATAATATAAAGGAATTTACGATTTTTGCTTTTGCCCATAGTAAGGCATATTCTATATTTGTTACTTCTTCTCTTATAATGTCTAGTTTGTATTTAATATTCATTAAGTATTTATTTTCTATATGTTCGTTTGTGCGAATAAGTTTCATTATGGTATTTGTAACATTAGTGAGCTCGTTAATTTTTTTAATAGAGGATTTGTTAATTACTACTTGTCTATTATTATTCTCGAGAATGTTATGCATTTTCGATTTCAGGATTTGGAAGTCATCATAGTCCGGAGTTCCGGCTATCCATTTCCAGGCAGTTCCCACAAAATTTAGTGATCTACGGTTTCTTGATTTAGGTTTTAGGTAATTTAGTTGGTTGAGGATTTGGTTTGTTTGATGATGGAGGAAGATGGAGTTAGGATCGGGATTGCTAATGTTACTTTGAAGTTTGGATTGAAGATCTTTGACAAAGTTTTCATAGCTCTCTAGGTCAATAACATGAATGATTTTGAATGTTCCCGTTTGTAGTTTCGCCGTTCCGACCTTAAGTGATATTATTTTTGAATTTGAGTAATCCAATATTTGGACTTCGGCGGTAATGAGCGGCAGAAGGAATCTGAAAAAGGCATTAATTCCTAATGTTACTTTTATGCACAATTTTACCTGACTCGGTTAGTATGGTAGTAGATTTGTCTTGCTTTACAATTTCTTTCCTAAATCTGGATGATAATTTTGTACCTAGCCTTTTATTTACTCTAACGTAAACAATTTGGCCTGGAGAAAATGTTTTTATTGCTTGTCTTCTTTTGTTATGCCAATCATGGTCCTTAGTTTGTTTTTCTCTTAATTTTTGGATATTCGCGTTTCTAGCTTGCTCATAGGAATCTGGGTCGGTACTTACTGTCCTACCGAAAAACATTTCTATTGGCCTTTTGCCGGTTGATGAATATATTGAGTAGTTATACTCATAAACAGCTCGGTCTAGAAGTTCCGTAATCATGTGGATGAGATCGGTGGAAGGGATTATAGGGCGGGGTTGACCTTGAGGTTGGCCTTGAGGACCGTTGGCCTCTGCCATGTTAAGGACTGGAGGTCGAATGAGGTTGTTTGGGTTTGCCATTTTGTTTAGAAATTAGTTCACTTGTGGATACTGCTTGGTTTATTTTATTTTATTATGTGATGTTTGAGGAACTTTGTTTTGTAATCTTACAAAAGGTATTTTACTTAAATATTTTTTTTTTTTTTTTTTTTTTTTTTTTTTTTTTTTTTTTTTAGCTAACTTACAAAGGATAAGTACCTTTTAATAGTTATTCTTCCTTTAAGAAAATAATATTTTTGATTGACTTAAAAAGATGTTTATTTGCCTTTAATAACTATTTTTTCTTTAAGAAAATAATATTTTTGATTGACTTAAAAAGATATTTGTTTGTTTTTAATAATTATCTTTATATTTATAAATATTTATTTTAATATTACTCTTATACATACGTTAAGTACATTAAGTACATTATACTGTGAATCGGCTGGCAGCAACAGAGCTGTCTCCTTTTCCTCTGCGTTGGCAGCTACTAAGGGGCCTTGACAATTTTTTCACAGGGAGCGAGCGTTGGTTCCGGTTGCCGTTTTAAAGTCACAAAAGAAGGATTTTACGTTTTTTTTTTTTTTTTAAAGTAATTAACACTGCTTGAGGGCTTTTTTATTACTTTTAATTCGCTTGGAAATACTTTTGCACTACTTGAGGGCTTATTTTTTCTTTCACTGCTTGGGGGCTTTTTATTATATATTTTTAATACTTTTGCACTGCTTGAGGGCTTATTACTATATATTTTTAATTCGCTTAGAAATACTTTTGCACTGCTTGAGGGCTTATTCACTTAGAAATACTTTTGCACTGCTTGAGGGCTTATTATTATATATTTTTAATTCACTTAGAAATACTTTTGCACTGCTTGAGGGCTTATTCACTTAGAAATACTTTTGCACTGCTTGAGGGCTTATTATTATATATTTTTAAATTATTTTAATTATTCGGAATTGGACTTTTCCGACTGCTCGGGCGCCAGTTAATGATTTACTTGTTGCAAATCATAAAAAAAACAACTTTTAATTTTTTGACAACCGGTACACTTTATTTGAAATGAAATGGCTTAGCCTATTGACATTATAACTACGACTCAACTCTAAAATTAATTCTCCTTGTCTTTTATACCGTAAGTTGCCTTGCTTGCTTTGGTGGTATTTGCTTGGTCAGCGGCTTGCGGTCGTTGCTTGGAACTCTGTCTGCAGTTGATCCTTTCCTGGAATTCGGTTGCAATGCGGGTAGTATTGCACGTGCCGGATGAATGTGTCTGGAAGATATGTTACCATGCACTGGATGGTTGATTTGGAGCGTGGGAGCGAGTCATCTGAATAAGTGTCGCGTTAACATCTACAAGCAAAAGGATTAGTTCATTTTTCCCATCCACATTCGATTCCGATATTGCTGCAATGGAAGGTACCTGGGCATTTCACACCATAAAAGAAAATCACAGCTTCAAATCTTCTGATTGTGCCACAAAATTGTTCGTACGTGCTTCAAAATTAAAAAGTTTACATGCTCTCAAACTAAATGTCAAGAAATAGTTGTTTTCGCTCCACGAATTAGGAAAATTCTTTACGAAGAATTAAGGCAGTGTCATTTCGTTTCTGTTTATGTGGACGCGTCAAATCGCGGTTCAATAAAGTTGTTTCCCGTTCTAGTCAGATATTTTCTTCCGAATTTTGGTGTCTGTGTGAAAGTTTTGGAAGTGTTGTCGGAAGCCAGAGAAACATCAACAATAATCAATGAGCTGGAGCAAAGAACAGCTGAAGAATACGTTTTGAAATTTAAAAATTATTGCATTCTGCGCGGATAATGCCAAAGCAAATTTTGGAGGCCAAAACCGAGGCGGAAAAAAACAATGACTTTTTCAGAATGAAACAATGGCTACCACATTTAATTGGAATCGGGTGCGTGGCTCACAATGTGCACAATTCTTTGAAATTAGCTTGTGATGTATTTCCATTTGATATCGAATGTATTGTCGTTATATTCATATTTTTATATTTATACAACACACGAAACAGCACTGAAAGATTTTGTACAACGGCTGGTGTTGAATATTTAACACTGTTGGGATATGCAAAGACTCGGTTCTAAGCTCTCGGTGCGGCCATCAAACGCATTTTACATCTTTTTGAACCCTTCGTGTTAGTTGCACAAAGAATTTTGCTACATCAGAAATTTTTGCTTAGCAACTCAAATTACAAAATGGAAAGAACAAAACGTATCAATAACAAAGCGATGGGTTGAAGTTTTCAATCATTTGGACACTGAAAAGTGTGAATATAAGGAAATGGCGACTGTTTTCGAGTTTGTTTTTATGTCTTCCGGGTGTGACTGCTCCTGTTGAAAGAGTTTTTTCAGCAATGAATAAAATGTGGACGGAGGAGAAAACAAATCTTCGAATTGAGACATTAAAAGCTATATTCTTACTACAAAAATAAATTTAAAAATGAGTTGCTTGGAATTTTTTACTACACTACCAGAAATGCTTAGAAAAATCCGATCAAGTTTAAAGTATAGCGAAGAGGTTGAAGATTAATTAATTAATTATAAAATTTAAAATAAGATATGCAAAAAATATATAAACGAAAATATAAATAAATCACATATATTTTCCAATTTATCCTGTATTTTAGCGAATCAAATATGGGAACGTTAACTGTATGATGATTACAATAAATTTGAATAGGTTTTCTTTTAAAATTCTTTAAAATGCAAAAATAAATTTTACGAAGCAATAGGGCCTACTTTTGTGGAAATCAATAAATTTTATTTTAAATTTAAGCATAAATTAAAAGTTGAATTAGCAGGTCTGGGAATACCAACACAATGTTCTTATAGTTTGATGGAAACAATATACTATGTCAAGTTTTTGATTAGCTTTTGACAGTAGGTACCAAGCCTACACACTTACAATATTTAATACATTCATTCGCACGACCAAAAGTAGCGCTACTCTCACTAAATCGGGCGTTTGCCACTTGTTATTTAACAACATATTGCAAAAAACAAATAAAAAAAATATTAGGCATTAACGGCTTCTCCAACCATTTGCTTTTAGCGAACCGAATCAGAACGACAAATCTCGAAAGCAATAATCCAGAAAACAAAAATCTCGAAAGTAAAAAAACTCGAAAACAAAAATCTCGAAAGCATATCTATATAATCAAATTGTAACCGTCGAAGGTGTTGTCGGTCGGTCAGGGTGTAGTTGTGTGGGTAGGCTCTCGTTTTCTGAATGAAACCGATCAGCTTTTAGCAAAATTGAACGAAATCTTGTTTCCCTCTCTACCACGAGTATGCGAAGCGCAGTACTCGTTGAATAGGCAGGTAAACAAGCGTGTATGAGTGAAAGCGGAAAAAAGGATACCTCAAGACAAATTTAATTTTACAAAACCAAAATTACTTTATTGGTATGTTCATAAAAGAATAGCATATACAAAATGTATTGATCGAGTAAGAGGATCTCAAAAGAAAAAAATTGGGCTCAAGTGTGGTACTTTATCTTGCGACGAAACGTCTACAAGTGGAAAATCTCAAACTCAAGTCAGCCTCATAAAAATATGTTCCTCCTTTTATACTGGTTGACAGCTTTTTTTTTAGTTACATAGAAATGCCAGTAAGGAGCTTTTTGTTATACAGTTCTTGTAAATAATAATTTGGCAATGATCATAATTTATGTGCTTTTTTTGGACACTAATGGTCAAAAGTTTGATTTTGTAAGTTTACAATTTTTTTGATGTGAAAGTTATATAATTCAATTCTTCTCTTTAATCAAGTTGCTTTATAAAATTAATATATTATTCTTATAAATAATCCGTTGTTACAGAATGAATATATTAATTTTTGAGACAATGGTTACAATCCGCGCGCGCGAAAATTAATATATTCATTTGAGATTATTTACTACTCTACAAGCTGCCCATGCAACTGTAAAAAAGGTACCTCAAATTAGTGTTGTTTGGGATCGTGTGTTATCACAACGCGAGTGCAAATAAAAACAATTAAAATGAAAGTAAATTAAATCATTACAAACAAAGCAAATATTCAAATCGAAATCGATGGATTTATTTACCGGTGCCGTGAAATAAAGTAGATGGAAATAATGTCGATCGACTTTATTAACTTCCCAGTGGAAGTTCTTGTAATGGGGCCGATTTTGTGAATCGCGCATTTTAACATATCTCCACTTTTCAAGGTCACCAGAATCCAAGTTTAACGTTTTTATAGAGATGTCCGTCCGTGTGTATGTACGTATGTGCGTATGTACGTATGTGCGTTCGGAACTATCTTTCGCCACGATTATCTGGAGAACCAAAGATGATATTGACATGGGACCGGTGGAAACTTAATCAGTTCTGAGTTACGTAATTACGCTTCGAAAAAACCTGGTCCCATGTCAATATCATCTTTGGTTCTCCAGATAATCGTGGCGAAAGATAATTCCGAACGCACACATACGTACATACGCACATACGTACATACACACACCCAGACACAGTGGCGGACTAACCAGGGGCCGGAAGGGGCGGCCCGCCCCGGGCCTCCGGTCTTGGGGAGCCCCCAAATCCTTCAATTTATAATAAAATGGGACTTCAGTGAATCGTTATTCTATATATCGCTCATACTTCAATACTTCTTGACCATTTGCACATTTTGCAAATGGTTGCATCACGCGAGAGGAGTTTTTCGAAACTTAAACTACCGTAAACCGGGGTTACTTTGCTCCGTTTTTTGCAGTCTTTTTGCAAAAAACTCTTAAAAATGATTAAAAAATATTTTAATTATGCCTATTCCTATTTCTCTTATATAATAAGATATTAAAGCATACTTATGTGACCTTAATTTTTTTTATAGTAACTAAGAACATATTTTTTTTTGCGGTTGAAATGTGGGGCAAAGTTATCCAAGGGAAGGGGTTACTTTCCATCCGAAACTTTGGGTGAATGTGCCTGCATTTAAAAAGCTGGAGCAATGTTGTCAAGAGATTTCGTAGCTACTGATTCGAGGATTATTTTCCTGAAAAAAAAGTGAAAAATACCCCACACTTTATTTTATATAAAGAAAAAACCAAATGGTATATTTTATTTCTTCAAAATCTTTAAATATTAGTAGTAAAACATTAATTATTATATAACTTTAACATAAAAAATGTCCGTCTTTAATATTTCAGGAATCCAAAATTCATATTTGGGCTCTAACTTTCATATATAATATAGCTTTTAACAACAAAAAGTCGATTTCATATAAAAAATAATAAAAAACTAATAATAATAAAAACAAAATATAACACAAAAGGAAGCAATACAAAAAAGTAGTTATCAGTCATTCTAGAAATGGATTCATTAGTCAAATATAGATTGCAGCTCAATAACGGCGAAAGTTCCTCTATTTGAAACCTTCTTCGGAGGTTGAATGGGGCCTAATACATCGGTCCATGGGTATCTTAATTCATCCCTTTGAGGGGGCAATTTCCATAGTTTTTAGGACTTTTCCATTGCGTTGATTTTTACAGTCTCTTCGTCAAGCTCGACTATTTCTCCAGGATATATCTCTCCTTCGTACAAAAACGCCACAAATTTGCCAACTTCTCGAACAACATCCCCAAGATTCAGCGCAACATCGCCTGTAGATATTTTTCCTTCTAGAAAATCAACAAATTGGGTTTCTGCTTCGTCTTCGTTAACGAGATCTTCAAAATTGATATCGTCGCAAGAATCGTCATTGAAAACCATGGAGTCGTCCTTTCTATGGTGAGATGTGCTAGGCTGGTTATCGTCATCTTCCATTCTGTAGCCAGAAAAAGTAGGCACGTCATCCTCCTGCATATGCCGAGTAGCATCGAGATCATTTTCGCCATCATTCTCCTCATTATGAGTAGAACTTTCATTCCCTGGAGTCTCAATTGAAGCCATGGTCTCACCGGCACAAACACTTCTTCCTGCAGGAATATTCATTTTCTTCCTTCGGCTCTTCACAATTGTTGTCATATCGGTCCTCTTTTCCTGGATACACATTTGGGCTTTCTTCAACTGAAGCCTCAGCGGCAGCAATATTCTCGACACTACGGGCACTTCTTTGTATCACTGGCACGGGAACATTTTGTACTGTGCTTGTGGAGTCAAATTTTTCCACTAGACGCTCAATAATATTGTTGATCTGCTAGGACGATTATGACGACGATAAATTGGACATAGCGCTCTTAACGTTGAGGCCACTGACTCCGAATTTCGGTAGTAAATTTTAATAATTTCGACTAGTTGTCGTATATCTTTCCATCATGAAATGGCAAACCTTACTGAATAGAAATGTCAAAAGAGCGGCAAGAAATTCGGCGTCATTTGCTGTCCCTGTCGCTCTACTTCTGTAGCGTCCCTGTTGAAAAACCCTTTACTTTTGCAAAAATCGCATTTTCCCTGATCCACAAGGAAGTAGACCCTCAAAACTCCACCAATTATAGAGGCATCCAGGCAAGGAATCAGACTCTTGATCGAGGGGGTTCGCAGTCTCGTCGAAGTTAAACTGCGAAACTGTAACTTCCTACGGCTAATTCGACTACCTACTGGGAAAATCATCTTTTCAGATCCATTGGGCTTCAGTATTTCGGCAGTAATCAAAGAAGTCACGAGTTGCCTTTGCACCAGATGGCGACGCAATCACTAGTAAGAGTTTACATGCACATTGTTGATGTTTGATGTGAAGCTCGTTTTGGAATTATTTTTTTTCTCTTTAACAAGCACTCGCTCCTCTCGGATGTTCTTAAAAATTGCGAACTTCCTTATTTTCGTTCGCTTATAAGATCGTATGAAGGAACAAAAAAAAAGTAAACAAATTAACACCCGTCAAAGGTCGATCAAACAACTATCAATAATGGAAGTATGCACGTGTCGAAATCGTAAAAAAGAGGCAGATCACTCCTGGATCACATAAATGCAATAACACCAGCATGTGAATGGCTTCAGTGATGAAACGATTCGAAGCCAGAAAGCCTGCCGATTTTTTAAAATTCAATTCGGCGAACCGACTCGGGGTCCAGTAAAATGGGAGGGCTATGATTCCCTTAATCCTGATCACAGCGATAAAGAAAGAAGAACAAGAAGAATCCTGTCTTATTCGGGGACCATGCCATAACTTTTGTCACCTGACGTCTTAATCAAAACTAATTTAATGTCCCCATGCATTTTTTTTTTTTTTTTGCTTGAAGCGATTCTTAATTTCCAATCACATAAAGGGTCTTTCATTAAGGACTTGACAACTCCTCTTTTAAATAAAATGCAAACTACTTGAGATATCTCAAAAAAAATGTATTGACTTCAATTCAAAACATTTATGAATGGAATTCGACTTCGTTCATATGTCCACCACGGGAACGTCTGCAGCGGTCGATACGTTGAACCCAATTTTCGAGGACTCGGCCGCACATTTCGACCGATACGGCCGCTATTTTTCGTTCAATATTGGCTCTGAGCTCCTCTTACGTCGCCGGCTTGTTAGACCAATGATTTAATGTAGCCCCATACAAAAAAAGTCAAGAGGCGTTAAATCACACGATCTCGGCGGCCAATAGACGGGTCCGTTTCTCGAGATTACACGTTCACCGAACTAAGACTTCAATAACTCGCTTATTGCACCCGCTGTGCGGCTTGTGGCACCGTCATGTTGGAACCATATATCACTGAGGTCCAATACATGCAATTGCTCAAAGAAATAACGTTCCAACATGTCTCTGTAGGGAATACCATTTACCGTAACGTGACGGTCATTTTCATCGACGAAAAAAAAACGGCCTAATGACACCACCAGCATGAAAACCCACACTAAACAGTGACTTTTTGCGGATGAAGTGCTGTTTCATGAAGCACATGAGGGCTCTCACCTGCCCAGTAGCTGTTTAACCAAAAATGCGTTTCATCGCTGAAGATTGTTTTGCGATGAAATTCTTCATTTTCTTCCATCATGTCCAAAGCCCAATTCGAGAACGCACGTCGCTTTATTTGATCAACTGGCTTTAGTTCTTGAGTCAGCTTGATCTTGTAAGGGTGTAGGTCAATATCATCACGCAAAATTATAATGTGGTCTGGGAGAGGCCCAATTCTTTGAGAACGCCGTGAAATTGACTGATTTGGCTGGTTTGCGACGGACGCTTCTACGGCAGCAATATTCTCCACACTTCGTGCAAAACGTAGTCTCACAGGCACGGCAACATCAAGCAGCGAATATTCTGACTCAAATTTGTTCACCAGACTAGAAATTGCTTGGAAAAGAATTACGGCCGAAAATTGGCGTTAATGCTCTTAAGGTTGCGAGCACCGACTCGGAATGTCGGTAATAAATTTTAATTATTTGTAAACGTTGTTCCTTCGTGTACTTCACTTTGATGAAAATGTTGACTTTACTGAATATTTTGACATTGAAAATTCGGTAATCGGCTTAAGGGTGCGTTCATGCAGAAAGTTTGAAGTTGTCAAGTCGCCAATGAAAGACCTTTTATAATTACTCCTATAACTTACCCCCTGTTACTTTAATCCCCTTCCTCTCCTAAAAATCTTTGGGAGCGTATCGGAATCCTGCTTTTTGAAATCCCGCTTTTCAAAAATCCCGACATTTTCTTTTTTTTAAATCCCCTCTACTAAAATCCCGCTTGTTCAAAATCCCGATCTATTATCATCCCGCTTTGAAGCGTGGAATCGCATACTGAAAGTTTTGGTTGGACGAAAAAGTGCTGGCTTCGGCTTGTATAACCTCATTGCAGATTTGAGAAAGGAAGCAATTGTGGTGCAAACTGAAATACAAAAATTACAAAATGGACAAACAAAATTATATAAAAAAACTAATGTTGTAAAGTCACGCGCTGTGAAAAAATTAATGAGAAATAGAAAAAAAAATGAGTAAAGCGGGTTTTTTGCGTCGCATTGCTTATAATATACACTTGAAGTAATAAAATAAAAAATGTTGTTAATGGTTTGAAGTTTCTTTTGTTTCCTTTTGCAGAATATCATATAACATTACTTTAAATTTTTTTCTTTAAATTATTGAAGATTGTCATATTTATTACTTAAAAATTTATTTTGATATTATTTATTTCTTATTTGTTACTTCCTCTAAAAATGATAAATGTTAAAATAAACTGCATTTCAAAAAAACACTCATTGCTTAATTTATTTTAATTTTCTTATTACCTATCCCGCTTTTAGAATCAAAAGTAGTTTTTAAAATAAAGCAACTACTTTTTTTTTTTTTTTTTTTATAATTTGCTTACGCTAAAGGGATTTTTTTTTCTGTTGTTACAGTACCCTTATAATGCTAAGAACACAGTGTAAGCTACTTGGTTTTAGAAAGAATAGAGAGATAGGAAAGAAGTGTTTGGGTGCAGTTGTAGGGTTTTTCTCCACGGGTGGTGTCTAAGTTACTTAGGGAGATTACGATTTCATGTATTCGGTATAAAGTAATGGACTTGGCCGGGATTCGAACGCACGACCTTCCATTCCGTAAGCGAATACACTACTACTACTACTGCACCATTGCCACCCGCTATTTTTTTTGATTCTAAAAGCAGGATAATAAGAAACGGGATTATAAAAAATGGGATTATAAGAGGCGGGATTTTAAAAGAAGGGATTTTAAAAAAGCGGGATTATAAAAAGCGGAATTTTAATAGGGGGATTTTAAGAATCGGGATTATAAAAAGAGCGATATCGAACCCAACCCAAAATCTTTTTACACAACGGTGACTTTTTGCGCGACTAAAGATGATCTACCGATTTTCGATCTTATAGACTACTTACTTCAAACAATAAAAAAACGAAGTATTTTCAGTTGTATGTAGGTACCTAGGTGCTCGAGATAAGCTTAGCTCAATTTTGTTATAAATTTAACTCAATATGTTTATGTACGCTGAAACTGGGTCATTACTGCCAAAGTTAAATATTATTACTATGAGCTTAGAAATTATCTCAGAAACAATATCAAACATAGGGGCGGGCTACAGTCCGCTTGGGCGAACTGTTGGATACCCTATTCTTATTCCTATCCCTTATAAGTAGGCGTGACAAAAATTTAAGGGATTTTATCGAAAAACGAAGCTTTTGTAAATAAAAACGCTCCCTACCTCAAACTTTGGCTTTTCAATAAAATTGTTTTATTTAATTGTGGGCGTGTCAGTAGGCGGATTTAAAAAAAAATTTAAGCATGAGCATAAAGGGCACCTAGAGAGTTTATACTATAAATTTCAGCTCCCTAGCTCAAACTTTGGACTTTCAAAAATAAAAATAAAAATAATTGTGGGCGTGTCAGTAGGCGGATTTTGAAAATATTTACACATGAGCATAAAGGGCCCCTAGAGAGTATATATTATAAATTTCAGCTTCCTAGCTCAAATTTTGGTTTTTCAAAAAATTTGTTTTATTTAATTGTGGGCGTGTCAGTGGGCGATTTTGAAATTTGTTTGTCCCAAACAGTTTTATGGGCCATAGATCATATACAAAAAATTTCAGCTCTCTAGCTCAAAATTCGATTTTTTCCAAAATTTTGTTTTTTTCAGCTTGTGGGCGGTCTGTGGGCGGAATTCAAAAATTCTTAAACTTGATTATTTCGGGACCCTAGAGAGTATATGGTTAAAATTTCAGCTCTCTAGGTCCAGTTTAAAGGCCTAATTTTTGCCGACAGACGGACGGACGGACGGACATGGCTAGATCGACATTACTATCGATGCTGATCATAAATATAGTAACTTTTAGGGGTCTACGGGCGATATTAAGGTATGTTACAAACTATGCGTCAAAATTAATATACCCTTAGAATAGGGTATAAAAACGGTCTAAAACGAAGTGATGCGGTGTTATGTCCAAACGAAAATTCTTTTTCAAAAGTTAGTGCAACTTTTCGCATAAGCTGCTAATAGGCGCGTTTTTTTTTGAAAAATGTCTCAGCACAGGAGTACTCGAATTTAAACGTTAAACAACAATAACATTGTACCGCCAGCAATACTGGGGATAAGTGTAGACAACATCCACAGCAGGGCTGCTTTGTATACCTACATGCTGCAAATACATACAATAATTTGTGTGGCAAACAAAAATGTATGGCTGCTGGCCATAATTTTTGGAATCGTTCTTATGAGTAACTGTGGAAACATTTTTTTAAGAAACGCGGCTTATATTGGCATCATTGGCAAAATAAGGACTGACTACGGTGGTATAGTATTGCAATAGATGCACAAAAAAAAAACTATTGTGAATAGGTTTTCCATTGTTCTACAACCTGAGAGGCGTTTTAATGCGAATATTTCTATTTTTGTTGTATTGCAGGTGTAGGTAACTATAAATACATATATCAATAAAACAAAAGGAACGATAAAAGTCCATAGAAATGGCAGTGCTAACCCAGTTTAGTAATATTTTTTTGTTCAATATGACTCACAGGAAAGATGATGAAGGCCTAACACATTGGTATTTTTTATTGAGTCCAGGGGCCTATTTCACCAAACTACAAATTACAACCACAAATTTGTACTTGTGAATCACAATTACAAATTTGTAATCTGGTTTTCTGTTTCACCAAAAACAAATATATGAACCCACAAATTTGTGATTAGACAAAAAAAAATTGTAAGAATAAACATACGTTGTTTTTGTGCAATGTGTAATCCACAAGTGTTTTCTCACAAATTTTTGGAATATGGTCGTGCAATCCCGGAATTAAAATGAATGAGCAAAATAAGATTTTTTTTTGTCTCCTTGATTAGAGAAAAGAAGTTTTAGAGTAGGAGCGCACATGCGATTTCAATCGCACGACTGCTTAGTCGCCAAAAATGTAACACACACATTTCAATGTGAATGCGCACACATAACATCTACAAATCGCAGCGTTTATTATAACGCGATTTGTTCCATTTTAAGCGCGACGCGATTGTCGCAAAAATAAATGCCTCATATCAACTTCAAGCAATATACACACACTTGCGATTTAAATCGTTGCGATTAAAAAATCGTTGTCGCAACAAGATGTTGGTATGCACGCACTTGCGGTTTTCTATCGCATCCTAATTTAGTCGCAAAATATGACCCCCTTGGTTTTATACATGAATGCACACATATGCAACTAAATAATCGCAGCGAATAAAAAAATGCAGCAAGCTCCATTTTTAGAAACGATTTTTTTGCCTCAAATTAAAATGGCACATATGAAGTGGCATGAATCTTATCACACTTGCGACTTTGAATAGAAGTCTTTTTAGTATAAAAATGGATTTCACGGCGAAGTGTTACATTGTAGCTCTGTATTTATAATTTTAAAATCAACAAACTGGTCGCAAGTCGCAAGTACGCGCGAGTTCATGATCACCCATATGATACAGTTTATTTTGCGACAGAACAATCGTCAACAATCTGCCGTTTGTTAGCCGTAGCGGATATTTGGTCGCATGTGTGTGTATTGACATTAAAAGCAGTATGTTCTATTTTGTTGCGGCTAAATAATCGTGCGACAGAAGACCACAAGTGCGTGCATGGTAATTTTTTTTTGCGACTACGATTTTTCTATCGCTGCGACAAAAAATCGCATATGCGCTCCTAGCCTTATTTGGGTGAAGCAAACGCGTGGAAAGATATTTTAATTTCATTATCCTCTTAATTCAAAATGGAAACGATTGGAAATATTTTCGAGATATTGTGTGGCAAAATTAAAAACGGGCTACTCTGGTAAGTACATAATATATAGGTACATATACATATTTTTTTTATATTTTAGCTTAAACTTGATAATTCAAAGGAGACTGGTTCTGAAGGTGGCACTAGTCGCATTTTAACCGATTTCGATAATATCATTTTTGATATTATCGGTAAAGAATCGCCAACAGTTCAAGGCATAGTTGATGAGTCCTCTTTACACTCAGAGAAAAAAAATAGTTATTTTTGTAACTATTGTCTTAGTAATTAGATAATATTCTACGAAATTTACGGAATGACTATTAAAGAACAAAAATAAGTTAAATATAGTTAGAAATAGTAATATAAATTGTCAAAAATTACTAATGCTTAGTTATTGAATAATAAACGCTTACGTCAAAAGTTCAACCATGACTATTTGTTATCAAACAGCACAACAAGATAGTTAAAAATGACTATTGCGTAGTTACTTAATAAGAATCGCGCGCGTCGAATGTATCATTATGACTATTTGTACGAGTATTATCAAAAACCACAACAAAATAGTCAACATTGACTACTGCGTAGCTACTCAATATGAATCGCGCGCGCCGAATGTTCCATTATGACTATTTTTATTCACAACAAAATAGTCAACAATGACTACTCTGTAGTTACTTAAGAAAAATCGCGCGCCAGAAGTTCAACCATCACTATTTTAGTTGTCAAACAGCACAACAAGATAGCTGAAAATGACTATTGTGTAGTAATTTAATATGCGCAACAGAAACATACGCTTCAGTTGATTGAAATGCGATTATTGTGCTGTGAATGTTCGTCTCGTGCAGTTCGAAATATGCGTTGAAAGAGTTTATTAAGTATTTAAGTGGTGAAAAAAAGTTAAAGTGAATAACTAATTTTGCAATACTATTAATACGGTATTTTTAATACGAGTATAATAAATTAAAATTTTATAATACTTTTTCTTAATAAACTAGAAGCTGAAATCGAGAATGCCTATACCTGACTGGACTACTTGTGTTACGAAGTTGGATCAACCCTTTTTGTACAGAAAAAAGTATTTTTGTGACAAAACTGATGCAAATCTAAATACAATTTTAGAAGAATGGCCAATAGTAAGACACTCATGGAGATATGCTTTAATGAGTTTTAAAATTTTGTTTACTAAATTTATATATGAATATTATACACTGCTAGTCATAAGGTTAGAAGCAGGCATTTTTGAGAAGTAAAATCGATATTTCTCCCGTTACATGATGGATTAGAAGAAAACGACTATAGTAAATGAGAGACTATTTTGTTAACAACAAAATATGAAATGTGTGTATAGGAGAGATTTAGCTAACGGAACTTTGAAGACAAATTGTAAGTTGAGTAAAGAATATGCGGAAATAAATCAAGTCATTAGATTAGAAGCAGTGAACAAATCAACGTTTTTTTATGAAGTGAATATGTTTTTTTTTGGTTTAAACGGTACAGTATTATAAAGTAATTGTTCTTGATTGAGAATAAAAAAAAATGCGAAAGAAAAAATGTTTAACAGTGGAGGAAGGGAGACGAATAGAAGGTTATTGCTCTGAAGGTCTTTCATGCCGTGCTATAGCCCAAAAAATAAAGCGAAGTGATCATTAAATCTAAATAAATATCTAAAATCTAAATAAGCTAAATCTCTCCTATACACACATTTCATATTTTGTTGTTAACAAAATAGTCTCTCATTTACCATAGTCATTTTTTTCTAATCCATCATGTAACGGGAGAAATATCGATTTTACTTCTCAAAAATGCCTGCTTCTAACCTTATGACTAGCAGTGTATAAAGAACCTGGATATAATATATTTTAACGAGCAAAATATATCTTAAAATAGTATTTAATTTGTTTTCTATTTTTTCTTTTTTTCTAATGTAACTGGCCAGAGTTTGTACTAAAATTTGCTCGCTTATTGCTGAATATTAAAGACAGTGGCAGTAAAAAATTGTACTCTGATATAAACGAAAATACATTGTCAGGTAAAATTACTATTTTATTTGTTTATCTGACTCTTATTTAAGGTTTTTTAGAATACATCTAGTTGTAATTGGCTCCAAGAAAGAGATTTATTTTGTTTGTTATGAATTGGAGAATAAGAATTTTGATGAACATTTTGAATCCTATGTCATTGGTTTAGAACATGAAACACCTTTAGTGTTAAGATAAACACCCCAACACTTCACATGCATATTACCTCATATAATAAAAAACTTTAATTAGAATAAAATATTTTTAACGTAAGCCTCCAATGAATGGTAGTGTTTATTTGCGTTATAAACTTTTTTAGTTTTATAAACATTATACCTACCTATGTGAAATATAAAATAAAATAATTAAAAAATATATATAATGCATTTTTTTGCTTATAAAATGCAGGAAAATTTTCAGGAAACAAATCGTTTTGCCTGTTCCAAGTATATTCGCGCAGCAAAACTTTTTAAGGTAAGTATAGCCATAGAGTTGCAACTAGATGCCTTATGGTTTAGTCTTTATCTGATTTTTTAAACGAAGAATTATATTCACACCTAGTTAAGAGTAAAAGCACTCATTCAATTATTTAAAGTAAACTATATTGCTAATATGCAGTTGAAAACTACTTTCCTAATACTGTTGTGATTTAACAGCTATTTTTTAGACTACGTGCATAGTTAAAATCAAATATTGTAAAAATTGTGTAACTACTATGTGCATAGTTTAAAACAACAACTGTAAAAGTTATGCTGGTACTATGTGCATAGCTAAAAACAACTACTTCAAAGTTATGCTTGTACTATGTACATAGTTAAAAACAACTACAGTTAATGTTATGTTACTGCTACGTGCATAGTTGAAAATAACTACTGTAAAAGTTATGGAACTGCTTCTATAGTCAAAATTGACTATTTAAAAGTGGAGTTCCACAAAACAATAAATTTACAACCAAAATAGTCATAAGTAACTATTTTTTAACTAATAAAAATAGTGGTCACGATTCGGACTATGAAAATAGTCAAAAAATAGTCATTAATGACTATTTTTTTCTCTGAGTGCAGTACCTACTGAAGAGGTACTGAAACCCCAGTGCGCAAACGTGGGGGATATTCAAGACGAAATAAGGTAAATGCAAATGCTTGTTTCTTACAATTTTTTTAAAAATATATGTACCTACGTATTTTTTAATTCAATCAGACCTCAAGTATCATCAAAAAAGCCCCAGCGCAACAACAAAATGCTAACTGAGCAAGCGGATATTCTTCGATTGAAGAAAAGAAGGCTTCAATTGGAAATTTATAATTTGCAGTTGAATGCCCTGAAAAAGGAACGCGACTTGGGGACTGCAGAGCTGAAGGAGAAGATAAAAGTGTTGGAAGACAACACTTTAAAATTAAGTGACTACTAAAAATAAAAATAAAATAAATAAAATAAAAAAAAAAAAAAAAAAAAAAAAAAAAAATAACGAATGCCGATATAACGAATGATCGATATAACGTACACTTTTTTCAACTCCATTGGTGTCTCTATATAACGTATGAAAAAAAGGGTTGACATTCGATATAACGAATGTTTCTGTTAAACATATATGTATGTACATTAGGGTGGGTCGAAAAATTAAATTTTGTCCGATCGTTTTGGAATAGCAACTAAAATGTGACCTGAAGCTTTAAAATGCGTGCAGATATTTTTTAAATTTTATTTTTCTAGTCGGTCTACCCGCGCATTTCATTTGAATATGAAGAAATTTTGGAAAATCTGACAAAAATAGGTTGATTTTAATGGTATCCGTGATTTGTTTGGCAAAGGAATTAAAATAAGTACCTTACGTTAAAAATGTATTCTTATTCTAATTTGATTAAAAAGGTTAACAAAAACAAGTAGGCGGCGAAAGCAACGTAGGAGCTTATATATTTTTTCTGCCGTTCTGTCTTTACTTCAAAAGTTTCCAATCAAAACGCCAAGTTGTTTACACAAGTTTGAAGTTGCAATAATTAAGTGCGTGAAGTGTTACTTTCAGTCGATTTTATATCAATAAACGGTTGTGATATCAATAGCAATACTATATGGAAAAAACAAGACAAGCATCTAGTTGTTGCATTTTTGGTAATATTGAAGATATGAAAGATAATGTTCTGCCTTCTTATAAAGCGGTCATGAAGTTTTATAACTTTACGAGGTATCAAATTAAGCTTAAAAAAGATACCCGAAAGCAACCAGCCATTAACGATATCGCGGAAATTGTTGCGGTCAGATTGATAAGTATATGGTACAAGGCTTCTATTCCAACCGTTACCCTAAAGCGCGTGATACAATTGTTGAAAGTATACCACTCTAAATATAAGAAGTTGATCAAATCTTGGAAGCGACTTTCAAGTCATAAAAAGGCAGAATTTGATATAAGTTCTAGCAAGCTTTTTGATATTTGTTAATGCAAATGCAAAGATTTGAATAGATGTAATTGCTCAAAAGAAAAAAAAAATCCGAAAGCAGAACATAATTTTGTTATTGATCAGAGATCGGAGAGAAAAATGATAATAGGTGGCATAGACTCTTTAGCAACAACCAAAAATGAAAAACATCGTCATAGGAGCGAAAAACTACAACTATACTATAACGAAAATAGTATTACCAAAAAAGATACAGTAGGTAGTTGACTTAACTGAGGAATGTTCCATTTCATCCGATGACTCAGAAAGCAGTCAAAGTGACGATTATTTGCCGTCAACATCAGTGCCACGTGAGCGTGAGAGACGAACAAAAATATCACTTCTGAGACTGCCAACATTGTCCAAAACATGTGATCGATATGACGTATCTGATCGAGCTGCTGCAGCAATTGCATCTGCTGTGCTTTATGACACACAATCAGCTGTTGATGTAATAGATAAGTCTAAGGTACGTCGTCAGAGAGCAAATGTTCGCAAAGAGATCTGCGTTAAGAACCGTTGCATATATGTTCCATCACTATATTTTGATGGCAGGAAGGACAAAACATTAAGGATTGTTGAAAAAGGTGCAAAAAAATACCGCCAAGTTATCGTCGAGGAGCATATATCCGTCATCAAGGAACCAGACTCTGTTTACATCGGTTACGCTGTCCCAAGTGACGGGACGTCTAAGGCTATCGAACTTGCTATTTTTCAGTTGCTTTCTTCGCAAAATATTTCCTTAAAGGACACAAAAGCTGTTGGATGTGATGGAACAGCGACAAATACTGGAAAGAAAGGCGGTATAATAAGACTTATGGAAAAGCGTCTAGAGCAACCCTTACAATGGATCATTTGTTTGTTACATATGAATGAACTTCCCCTGAGACACCTGTTTTTGCACTTAGATGGCACAACCACTGGACCAAATTCTTATGCAGGTAGTATCGGAGAGCTTCTGGAAGACTGTGAAAAAAACCCATTGTGCCATTTGCAAAGTTAGAGGGGGGTGTATTGCCGGATATTGGTGACGTCAAAGACCTAAGCGGTGATCAAAGCTACCTTTACCAGATATCGTCGGCTGTTGTGAGTGGTGAATGCTCTTCTGATCTAGCGAACAGATCTCCAGGAAAGATGTCTCACGCTCGTTGGTTGAGGAAAGCTAACAGAATATTACGCCTGTATGTTTCCACAAAGACACCATCTAACAACCTTAAATATTTGGCCACATTCACTGTTACAGTTTATGCGCCTGTTTGGTTCGAGATAAAAGTCCATCCATCGTGTAAGGATGGATCTAGGCATTTTTGGAAGCTAGTTTCTAGTTCACGATATCTTCCATCTTAACTTAAAATGGTAATAGATCCAGTTATTAAGCGTAATAGTTTCTTTGCTCATCCGGAAAATATTTTAATATCAATTCTGGCAGATCCCCAAAAACACATTCGAGAGCTTGCTGGCAAGAGAATTTTAAAAGCCAGGCGTAAGATTAATTTCGAACAACATCTTCGTATTTTCACTGTACCGGACATAAATCTTAATGCAAAGTCGTACGTTGAGCTCATAGACTGGCAACAAGAATATCATATCAACAACCTCCTCTTCTTCGCGATATAACAGATGAAACACTGCTTTCGCTAGTGGTATCAGGAGGTGATAACATAATACCTTTTTTAAGGCTTCCATGTCACACACAATCTGTAGAACGATCAGTTAAAATGGTAACAGAGGCTTCGATGCAGTTGTGCGAGAAAAGCTCCAGAGATGGTCTCATCAAAGCAAAAATAAGTTCCAGAAAATCTATGCCAAAATTCGAAAGCAAGCAAGATTTTAAAGTTTCCACTGACTAGTTTATTAATGTTTTTTTTATCAACTTTTGCATGTTTTTAATAAAAAAAAATATTTCTGTTCATTGATTCTTATTTTCTTATTTTATTTTCCAACAAAAAAAAATTAAAAATCTTTTCAGAATAAGAAAAATATCGAAAAATTGGCGAAAACACAAATTTTCAAAATCAATGCGCGGGTAGAAGGAAGGTTCTTAAAAAATATTTTTTTTGGTTTTTAGTATCTCTTGGATAGGGGTCAAACTTTGATCACTATTCCAATCCAAAAAAAAATAAAAAAAAAAATTTCATACATCGATGACCCACCCTAATGTACATACATTATGTAGGCAGGTGTAAAGCAACTCTCTAGATTGTGAATTTATGTATGTATGGTTATGGGCCTGTTGTAAAACTGTTAGCTACTACGTATAACTTTTTGTTATTGTGTATGTATTTGCACTCACAATGCTTTCGGTTTGCAAGTTTGATCTTGTTTGTTTTGTCTGGGGCACATGCACATTTGGTATCCGCATATGAATCTATGTTTCGAGTAAGAACGAGTTAGTAGGCGCGTCTTTCAAAAGATATCGGTCGGGTTCTTTTCTTGCGCTAGTAGTTGGGTAAAATTGTTAAAAATGTCTTTAACTCGCAAACGCCTTTCGCTTCAAGATAAAGTAAAAATCATTGACGAGTGCAATAAGGGAGTCCCGCTTAAGGACATTTCAAAGAAATTTGCTATTCCAAAATCGAGCATTTGTACCATTAAGAAAAATGGAATCAAGGTTCTCAAAAATCTGAGAGATACACATAGTGGATCTTTTCACCGACGATCCTTAAAGAAAGGTGAATACCCAAAAATGGAACAGGCATTATACAAATGGTTTATTACCCAACGTGAAAGAAACATTCTGAAAGCCAAAGCTATGGAGATCCAAAAAAAATATTACCTCGGAGAATTTTCAGTGAGCAACGGTTGGCTGACAAAATTTAAAAAGCGCTTTGGGATTCGTATTCTTAAACAGTCTGGCGAAAAGCTTTCATCACGAGCAGATCTTGTTAACCCATTTACAAAAAAAATGGCTGAAATCATAAAAGAAAATAAACTCAGCTTAGATGCGGTATTCAATGCCGACGAAACTGGTCTTTATTGGAAAATGCTGCCAGACTGTACGTATGTTCAAGCCGGAGAAGCAAGCGCTCCAGGGAGGAAAATTTCCAAAGAACGCCTTACGTTCCTTGCATGCTCGAATGCTTCTGGTTTAAAAAAAATAAAGCCACTTATAATCGGGAAGTCAAGAAAGCCGCGGGCTTTTAAAAATAAAACTCTACCAATTGACTATGCGTTTTCTAAATCTGCATGGATGAATGCTGGTCTTTTCAAAACTTGGTTTTTCAAGAATTTTATACCACAGGTTCGAAATTAAAAAAGAAATACAAATTGTTCTTTAATTCTATGTACCTTACCTACTTACTTTTTATAGATTGATGAGTTTCTGGAAGAGCAAAATCTACCAATACAGGCTTTGTTGCTTCTAGATAATGCACCTAGTCATCCTCCCGAAGAAGAATTAGTAAAAGAAACGGCCGATGGAAAAATTTGAGTGGTGTACATGCCACCTAATGTTACACCATTGATCCAACCAATGGATCAGAATGCGATCCGCTTAACTAAGCTATTTTATAGAAGTATCTAGCTTGCTGAGCAAAATTGTGATTTCGGGAAAAGGCATAACAGATGCTCTGAAGGAGCTCAATCTTTTTGAGGCTGTTTCACTCATTGCCTTGGCATGGCAAAATGTATCAGCGGTTGTGCTTCACAAGTGCTGGAAAACCATATGAGCTCCAACGCCGGATACGGAGTTTGATGAGGAGGATGATATTCCCCTGTCAGTTTTACGGAGCCAAGATGAGATGGTCGTAGTAACGAACACTTTGACTCTTGTCCAAAATATTTTCCCAGAGATTAGAATCACTTTCAAATGAGGTATTGCTTTATAAGCTATACATTTTACATTACATATGTAATGTACTTTAGGCTAACTTCACTGGAGAGGATTTGGAGTCTTGGAACAATGCTGAAATGTTTCTTGCAGAAGATAGTACCAGCACATTTCAGGAAAACGATGTTATTGATGTTGACAATGATGAAGATGATAGCTCCTCAGAAACGGGTCCAAACTCCGTTCAGAAAATAAAACATACCGATGCGGTTGAGAATTTTAACACGTGTATTAAATGGGCTGATGAAAACAACGTTGAACATTCCAAAATATTTGTCTTAAGAAGTCTTCAGGAAAAAGCTGTATATTGCTCTGTTCAAAGTTCACGAAAACAAACGTTTATTGGTGATTTCTTTTCAAAAAATTAATAATAGTATCCAGACTTTTTTACTTTTTACTTTGAAAAGTTTTGTTTTTTTTAACTTATGAATAAATGAAAAAAATCGTATGAATAGAAACAATATTTGCACATTTTATTTAACGTTTCGTACAAGTAAAATCTGCTCGATATTACGAATTTTTCGATTTAACGAATACTACTGGACATTATATCATTCGTTATACTGGACCACCACTGTATTTCATTTAAAGTTCAAAAGTCTTTTGAAAAAAAGGGACTTCTTCGTAACACCCTTGATTCGTGCACACTTCTCGGCCAATTCACATATGCGTTATAAAAGGTATTGTCCGGCCCACATACCAACATAAAATGTATGCAGTGCTGTCCATGTCTGTCCACATATGCAGATTCAAACTCGCCAGGGGCATCTATGTTTGTTAAGGTTCCGTCTATATTTGGCCAATATACAACACTTTCAAACAATAAATTAACATTTGCTGCACAAACGCGAGAAACACATCTGCAAACGGTCGATTTAGATATCCCATGCATATCTGCTACACCATGGTATTGCCCTCCATTTCCAAGCTTGTGAGAAACTGCTGCCTTGGTGTAATGCAAAGTTTTTTTCAGTAGTGTCGACTATTTGTGGCCCAATAATTGCAATTATTTCCTCTGACTCATCGAGTCAGGCGAAATTTTTCATTAAAATTAATTAACTCCGAAATTACATTTCTTTCTTAAAATTAAAACATGATCGTCACTTTCGCTACTATCGCTACTACTATGCCTTCGTTGCACTGACATTTTGTCGATTACTTTCAATATGAAACAAAACTTGTAGGAGGAATTACACGCCAATTTTCAGTTTTAAATATTCTCACATACTACACAAATTTTGAAAATAATTTCCTTTGGTGAAACGCAAACTCACAAATAAGTCAAATTTTCACAAATTTGTAACTTGTAAATTACAACTATAAATAACTTTTGGTGAAACGAAAAGGGAAATATTCCCACAAATTTCCCTTTGTAGAATACAACTACAAATTTGTAATACCTACCCACAGTTTGGTGAAACGACATAACGTCGCTTTAAAAGCAGAGTGACATAAGTCAAAAATTGGCCGTTTTGAGTAAAGTACACAGAAAATTTCAAAAAAAAAAACTTATTTTTTCTGCCAAATCGTCATATTTCTATCTTTTAAACTGACAGGGTGGAGGCGAAGTGTCGTTCTGTATAAAACCTAAACTCTGACAAACAATTTCGGAAAAGTGACACTTCCTTCTATGTGTCATTCTGCTTTATAATGAGGGTGTTAATTTTTTATTGGCAAAACGTCACATTTGTATTATGTCATTTTACCGCGAAACCAAAGCAGTATTGAATTTTTTTGAATACAGAAAAAATGACATTTCTCTTTTGTGTCAAAAAACATATTTATTTCTTAAGCTCCTAAATGTCATAGTTCAAAAAGTGACATATTGCCTGCAAAAACTGAAGCGATGGCAGTGTTTAATTTTCTGTAATTACTGTAAGATGTGTCACTTTTCAAAAGCAAGATACTCTGTTTTAATATTAAAACTATTCTTTAAGCGAAATTTATTGGTTTTTTAGATTGCATCTTAACCACTTTTTATTGCTTGTGAAGTTGGCAAGGCGAAAGGGGAATATAAACGCTCAAGAATGGGCAGTTTCAAGCGTAGAACCCCAGACAGTCACAAACTCCATCGTAAGCCCCTCGTCCAGTCCGACTTGCAGTAACAATACACTTCATGACGTAAGGGATGACATCACTGTCACTCAATCCACTTTTATACCGATGGATCCAAAACCGACGAGGTTGGAGGTGGTGTGTTCTCTGACAGGCTGAACCTCAGCCTCTCCTTTCGCCTCCCTGATCGCTGAAGCGTGTTCCACGCGGAAATCTTGGCGATTAAAGAAGTCCTATCGTGGCTGAAGAGAAGAGTGATATCCGCTATGTAGATCTGGATCTTCTCAGATAGTCAGGCTGCGTTAAAATCCCTGGATTCTGTGTCCACAAACTCTATCGTAGTCCGTGACAGTCGATCATCTCTAGTGGAGATGGTGGAGCGTCTTAACATTCACCTATGCTGGGTGCCGGGACATACAGACATTCCAGGGAACTGTAGGGCGGATGAACTCGCCAGACAAGGAACCATACTGCCCCTTCTACCTGGTAAAGGTCCATTAGGCATCCCAATTGCTACATGCAAACTCATGTTTATGAGACATACCGTTGAGAAATCTAACCTTAGGTGGACAAGTGCTAACACTTGTCTAGCGGCAAAACAGATTTGGCCAAAGCTGGATCTAAAACGCTCTAAGTGTTTGATATCTCTGAACAGATTTCACATCAGTGCTATAATTGGTGTGATCACCGGACACTCTCTCATAGGCAGGCATGCAACAAGGCTTGGCGTCCACACAAATGACTTCTGCAGAAGCTGTATGGATGAGGAGGAGGAGGGAACAATTCTCCACCTTCTTTGCACATGCCCTGCACTCTCTCAAGGACGTAAACTCCATTTAGGATCTTTCGTTTACAATGATCTTAGCGATCTCATTAACACCAACATCAAAAGTCTGTCAAGCTTCATCAAAAGCTCCAACTGGTTTAACGAGTAGGAGGGTGATACATCCGTGTGGTACCACAATGGAACTGTCATTGGTCTAAGTGTGTCGGCCTCTGCCGACTGCCACTATAACCTAACCTAACCTAACCTAACCTAACCTAACCTACTGTTCGTCTGGTAGCTCATCAGGAAGTTCAAACATTTTGCCAGTCTCAAATGAGATACCGGTCGAGCTGAACTCCGATGCCAAGGAAAAGTTACAAGGTAAAAAAAGGAAAATGTCGTACCAGTGAGTGGACCAAAAGCAAGGCAAAAGCTTTAAGGTATTTAGGAACAGCTTACGTTTCAAGCGGAAAAGATATGAAGGTTATCGAAGAAAGTAAACTGGGTCCTGTTTGTAAGTATAAGCTCAACTATTCTTAAAAGACTGCTGAGCAGTGATTTAACTTTTTAAGTTTATGTTTAACTTAATTTTTATATGGTTTAAATCAAATATAAGCCGACAGTAATACTTAAGAAATTTTAGAAATAGGGCAGGTGAACATTGATTTAAGGTAAAATATATTAAATATACTTTTCTTTGTTTCTTTTTATAAAAAAAAATATTTTAATTTTGTGTATGTAAAGACATTTTTTGAGCTAAATACAAAGCACTGCTGAACAGTTTTTTATCTTTAATATTTTTATTACATTTGTATATCAACACAATAAAAAATATTTAAGCAGAAACTCTTAAGTTAACTCTTACACTCAAAATAAAAAAATAAATTTGATATTAATCATCAATGGCTTTATTTCTAAACAAAATGACACTTTTCCGTATTGCTGTCTAAATTTATTACATATTATTGGCCGTTTTTTGTGCTAAACGACATAAGTCGAAATCAATTTTCTTAATTTACTTTATTTTTGATAGTTTCACTAATCCACTTGAAAGAAGAAAAAAAAAGAAAATTTTTACCATAAATAACTTTTAGGTTTTCGTTTAAATTCACAATGAAATAATTTTTTTTGTGTCAAAAATTATTTCAAATAGCTTTTCTGAAAAACTGCCTTTGTTGACTTATGTCACTCTGCTTTTAAAGCGACGATAAATCAACAAAATCACAAATTTTGTTAAAAAATGCTTGTAAATACAAATTTGTAAGTTGGTGAAATAGGCCACTGGCGTTTAATCTCATTAATAAAAAAAGTAAATGTGCATATCTATTCCTATAGTAGATAACACGCGACAGTGAAATATAACCACAAAAAGAGTTTTTATTGTTTTTACCAATTTTATGTTACATGAGTTCATAAAACTTCGTAGGTAAGCTCCATCAAATTCCATGCCCGACAACTTTCAATTGTCTTTCAAGCTGTGATTATGTAAAATCCTGTCTGATGTTGACTTCATCCCAAACCACAACCCTCCAGTCCCTGCCTTCAATTAAACTAGAGAAGTAAAACAAACCAAATTTAACAGCACTAACAACACCACTGTCGATTACAAATTCAGTACATAAGAACTTTAACAAATTCGAAATCGATAACAGATTATACTCGTCGATAGCTCACTGGTTAGATACATTCAACCAGCACCAGCATCAGGATCTATTCAAAGAGGGGAAAGGAAAAGTAACAACATCGCCATTGCCAGCGCCGACAACGCAACACTCCAACTTAATGAAGTGGAGTATATCGTTGCCATGTATTGTTCATTGTAAACTCCCTCTCTCTTTCATGTTCTTTCGCTGGGTTGCCACAGCTTCTCTCACTCTCTCTCTCTCTATCTCTCTGTCTCTTTCAGCTTGTATAATGGATAATGCCGGATCCGACTGAATGATTTTTATTCCAAGATTTTTATTTAGGCATTCAGCCTTCTCCTCCAGATTTGTTTTCCTTTTTATGGAATGAGAATCAGAGCCAAAGCAAATAATGAGAGAAGCATCAAGCAGAAATTCATTGTTTCAACCCGTGACCGTGGAATCGGAGCGGAGCACACGCGATGGTGGTGGGTGAATGACATAGTCGCATAGCCACGCCTCGAGGTGTGTCTATATCAAACGGGTTTTCTAAAATGGCTCCACGGTTTGCAAGTCGTCGTTGTTGTATTTGCGTTATTTCACCGTTCCATTCCGTTTGGTTCACTGAGAAACAGGAAGACCAACGGGATTCACTACACTACGCTCCCGCTGTGGTTCTATGTTGTGTGTGTTGTGTAGCTGACCCGCAGTCCATTTCGAGTTTATTGTTTGATGATTTGAGCGCATTTGTATTTAGTTATATATTTTTTTGTCCTTTTTGTATAGTTCTCTAGTGGAAAGAGTTGTCTTGCGGAATCTTGCCCAAGGCTATTATATACTCCCAAGTACATATTTTATATGTATAAAGAAGGCATCCCGAATATTGTAGAAGATATGGATTGTACCAACGATACGAGTATACAAACACACATAATATATACCTAACAATATTGAGTAAATGCGAGTTAATGGAGACATGAAAAACCAGACACAAGAATATTTTATATCAATAAATTAGGAGCCACTGACACACGGGACGAGGTGTAGGTTGTTGAGAAAACACACGCCCGGAGTCCGAACTAAAATTAGGGGACAATCGATAATTGATTTCAATTAATAATGAAAAATTGGCTATACAAAGCATTGAGGTATGAGAGTGCGAGTGCGAGTAGGATGAATGTTGTTGATTTTTCGGATTTGCTAATTCGTTACATTGCACCGGGAATAATTGAATTAGGTATAGACGCTCATTTGGTTTTATTGGACCATCTGACTTTATTACTTATTGGGACTAAATTTAATGTGGACGTTAAGTTAGTGGTAAGATTTCTTTTGAATTTAAATTAAGTTTCACTCTAAATTCGTTAATCCCGTCTGATACAAACTTAAGGTTTCTACGTCGGTATTTGGTGTACCTACGTACCTAAGGCTATGTTTCCACGAATTTCAAACACAAATCAAATAAATATTTTACTATCCAGAATCTAAGGAGACAAATTAATCTTATTACAAGTAAGTATATGCGCAACTGAAATTCATGTCATATTTGAGTGAAACGTTCCTTTGCGATCTATCAGTTACTCAAGTAGCACATCTGTAGGAGTATAGGTACCTATAGGTAAGTGAACGGATGCGACAGCATGTAAGAAAAAAACTGGACCGAATTACCTACCGCATTCATTAATAATCGAATAATCAAAAAAAAAAAATTGGGACACATTGGGATGATGTGTTACGAAGCATTTCGTATCGAACACAATTCTAGTACAAATTTGTAATTGGATGAAGAAATGCCATTTTTTCTTCTGATATTCTTCGGTTTAATTTGTGTTATAAAATTATTTTACCGTATATAGTAGGGGAGGATGGGGCACAGAGGACCAGCCGGGCACATAGGACTTTCTGTTTAAAACGATAAGTAAGTGACTTAGCCAAAAAATTTAAACGAAATAATAAAAGCGCCCATCTAGCTTCTCAGTTGGTAATTTTCTATTAAAATTTATTGTTTTTTAATGCAAATTTATAAAAAAAAAATGTATAAAAGTGTGTGTGTTTACTATTTAAAGGCTATCCAAATAAAAATTTCAAGTTTTTATGTCGAAAACGGTGAGTTTGGTGGTGCTTCGTACTATTTTAATTTTGTGAAATATTCGTACACAAACATATCAGATGTCAATGGCACTTTTTAAAAGGCATTCGTATTGGGGCACAGGCACGGACTAGGGCGGTCCTCTGTGCCCCCTATAGAAAATGAACCCGATCAAATTTTGATTGTTTTTGTTCCAGACTAAGGGCAATCCCAGTCGCAGAAACGCGAGCTCATCCTAGGAAGACAACAATTACGCCAATCCTTGTTGCATTTATTGCACCGATACATTTCTGAAATCAAAAGAAAATGGAGGCTGGATTCAGTGTCGTGGTTGTAAAAAGTGGGCCAATGATGCTTGTAACGGAGCAGAGGACGACGACAACTATATAACGTGCTTACATTGCGTTTAAATTCAGCTTAAAAACAAATAACATTTATTATTTATATTTATTTAATTTTTAGCAATGAAGTTTATAAAATGTTTAAGTTATTTATTGATTAATAAATAGAATAAATACCTACATACATTGAAGATTATGCGTTCTTTTACTTTTGAAGCAGACGATGTTTCATAGGGGGCATAGAGGACCACCTATGTCAATGGGACACAGCGAGCCAAAATCATTTTTATGCACTTTTAATTTTTAGAACATTAGAACAAAAGTTATAAAGTTGTGATAGCAATTATTTACTTATTTAATGTTGACACCTAAAGGTATGTGGTAAGGAAATTTGAGATTTTCTCCTTCGTTCAATATATTTTAAAAAATTGGCAAACGTTAAGTGGTCTTCTGTGCCCCGTCCTCCCCTACACTATAAAATGTCTGAAGAAATGGTTATTTGTTGATTTTTTTACGCAAAAGTTTCACTACCTTTTGGGTTAATTTTTTTTTTGTGAGCTCTTTGTATAGTCTAGCTCCGGGTTTTTTTTCCGTTCGGAATTCGGCATAAAATTGTTGTTTTATTAAAATCAAACGTACAATTATTTTCCATTTCTACTATGTATACGAATTCTTTCGAATTCTTTGAAGAAAAGCGTGCAATTTACGGTTTGTCTAGTATTTTATTAGCCACACGATTGGTTCATTGCTATCGAATGAAAAAATATACGATCTCTGACAAGGAAATGCCAAACCATCGAACTCGATACTCGAAATCATACTCGATAACTTAAGCCGTAATACCAAACTCATATAATTCAGTGACGTATTGCTCGCTGTCTGATGCGGTAATTTGGCCCTGGTTGTCATATTTACGTACAAACGTGAGATCGCTGTTTTCGGAAATAAACAGATGTGAACAAACTGGACTGGACGTACCTACGTTCGTTTCAAGTATGTTTTACAAAGGGTGTATTTTAAGGTTTTTTTTTTTTGCAAAACGGCAAAACTCAGACAGCTGAAGGTTACTCTGACATGACAGCCAACACCATATTTTTATTCAGTAGGTATCAATTGGCAAATCATCATGCAAAGACAAAGGACCCAACCCATACAATCCGTCGCTTCCGTTATTTCGACGCATTCGTCAGCGTTAACGCACTTAACGGAATGAATTGTCCCATCCGTCGCCAACTTTATCAGACGAAAACAAATTGGCCGCATTTAATATGCCTTTTGCTTAAACCATAATTACCTGAATTCCACCGAATGGTCCAACTGCCCAAAGAGCTCAACCCAAAGAACCCGTCAATCCAACGGATCCGTTGATTAAACGGAGAGCAATATAGAACACACGTATGTTTATTGAAGGTGGCCCATAACCAACGGATCCATGAACTTCGACGGATAATGTAGCCCTTCTTTCTACTTTTCTGTCAGTTGACCTATGCAGACATACACATAACAAAATTGAGATAGGCAGATACGAAATATTGGAACATAAGAGAAACCCTTGGATAAAATGGGAGAAAACTGTCATTGCCGATTGACAGACAGTTCAATATTCCACCAGCGAAACTGCAACTCGACCGATGATTGGTTGAAATGGCTTTAAAGTGTTGGGATCCTTTTGATATTCGACTAGCAGTGACAGTAAGTGTAGGGAAAAATCCCTACTTGTAGGGAATTTCATTTCAGAATTTCATTTCAAAAAGTTCCTAGTTATGTTTTACTTCAGTACCTACAACATCTTTCAGATCTAGTTTGATAACATTGCGGGTGGCATTGGTGCGATGGTAGTGTATTCACTAACTGATTGGCAGGTCGTGCGTTCGAATCCCGGCCAGGGCCATGATTTTTAATTGAATGGACACAAATAGAGATCTCCCTAAGAAATTTAGGCGCCACATGTGGAGAAAAAAAAGTACTAAGCAGCAAAACTTCTTTCCTATCCTCCTATTCTTTCGAATAGTAAGTAGCGCCTAAAATCACGCAATACAATACTTTATTGCTAGGTGCTGCTTACTGTTCAACAAAAAATGCATGCGCCGTGCTGAACACTACCTATAAGGGTACTCTATATCTACAGAAAAACAAAGCCCCTTTAGCGTAAGCGAATTAAAAAAAAAAAAAGGTGTCAGATTTTTCTCCCAGCCGGTAGGGATATTTTTGTTAGTTACATCACTGGACTAGAGAGTAAGGTGAGAAATGAACTGCACTGGCATATAAGGTTCAGTGGTATTTACGCAATTTTAGGTTAGGCAAAAGGCATATTATGTAAATGCAACCAATGTTTTCGGCTGGCAAAGTTGGCGACGACGCATTCTATTACGTCAAGTCGAAGGATCCGTCAAAATAATTAGTACCTTAATTGTTCATTTCTCACCTAACACTCGAATTTAAAAAAAAAAAAAAAAAACCATTGAAACCAATGAGCGGTGGAGCTGCAGTTTCGCTGTGGTATATTGAAATCTGAAATGTCTGTCAATCTGGCAATGCCAGAGAGTGCAGTAGTGTTCTCTCATTTTCCAATGTTTCGCTTTCGACCAATGTATGTGCATCTCTTAATTTTGTAATTGAACTTCAATTCTAGAATGTTGTGAACTTCAATTTTTGAATGAGTGCATATTTGAACAGACAAAAAAGTGGGAACCTGCTTTTTCTGTAGACGCTGACGGATCCATTGGTTATGTGGGACTTTAGGCCTCAGTTATAGCAATACGTATAAAGTGGAACAGCTAACACATTCAAACGACCACATCATAGGAACGATTTGTATCAATTCTGTGAATTGACCGTGAAGGGGTTGGGGTCAAAATTCTGCTTTCAAAATTCTGTTTTACAAAATTCTGCTTTCTAAATTCTGCTTTTCAGAATTCTTTTTTTCAAAATTCTGCTTTACAAAATTCTGCAAATAATAAAAAAAGGTTTGGAAAATGTTTAAAAGCGCGCGCTTTTTATTTTGCAGAATTTTGTAAAACATTCCACCACTCACTTGTTATAGAAGAAAAGGTAAGAGTAGTTTTTTATTGGTTTTAAAATTGCTCTCTTGGTTTATACAAATATTCTGTTAGTATACCTTTGTGAGTGAACATGTGCTTTGTTTAGTTTCTTAGTGCTGTTGTTTCTTTTTTTTGGTAATTTCAATTATGAAATAATTTGTTATTTTTGGCTGTTTTTTGTGTGTGTGTTCCTGGTACCCACCTGTGTAGGTACCTTCTTTATAAGAAATATATTAAAGTTTGTTGACAAAGTTGAAAAATATTTGTTTTCTTTAAATTCGTAAATTGGAAAAAAAGCTGAATTAGCAGAATTTATTTGTTTAAAGTATTGCCTGTCAGAATTTTAAAAACCAGAATTTTGAAAAACAGAATTATGTAAGACAGAACAGAACAGAACAGAAAAAAAGCAGAATTTTGAAAAGCAGAATTTTTGTGTTAAAAGTCAGAATTTTGCAAAGCAGAATTTTGAAAGCAGAATTTCGACCCGCTCCCACCGTGAAGTGGAACAGAAAAAATAGCTTTCCGTACGGAAAAATTAATGAATTCTTTTCTACCCAATTGCATGTTTAATTTCTCAAGTATTTGTGACATAATAGCTTAATAATTCATAAGCGAGATTTTAAGAAAAAGATTGTGTCGATCTATTCATTTAAAATGAACCAAAAAAGCAAATCAAATTTTTTACGTATAGGTATAACTGGGGCCTTAATAGAGAATGCGTGTATTCTATATTCGTCTCCGTTTGATAAACGGATTGTTTTCTTTAATGCCGCGTTAACAAATTGTTGAAATTTATGGAAACATGTTAATACAGTGCTGCCAATTTTACCTGCCTGTTGCCATTGCAACATGATTTAAGAAATTTGCACTTAATTTGCGCTTTTGACGCATTGACAAGAATGCGCAAAGTGAAATATCGGTGCCGATATTAAAATTAAATTTTTTTCAGTTCTGAGGCTAACTTCCGTCTCAGTGGTTTTGTAAATAAGCAATAGTTGAGTTACGGCCTGAAATACTCGAAAAGTGGTCGAAAATTCGAGCTAGATGCTCCCGTGGTGGTCATATGCCCGACATCATTATACTAATGCCATAAAATTAACTATCGAATTAGGTAGTTTTGACCCAATTGCTCAACTTGTATGTTTTATTTCGATTTTAGATCCTACAGCTTATAAAAAATACCCTTTAGTTCTACCTTAAGATATCTGAAATCGGACACACTCGACACAGATATACCTACTTGTCATTGTGGCCCTCAATTAAGAGCAGTTTGCGAGGAAGCTTTGGAAATTGTTGATTTTGAACTTCTTACGATCGGTCCATAGTTTCTATCTTATTTTTTAATTTGGCGCGCAGTGCGTCATCTACCCGACTGAATTATGTTTAGTATGGCAAACTTAATGCTGTCGGCTTGGTGACGCGCTAAATTAAAACAAAACTATGGACGGATCTTCGACGCACGATCTGGAAGGAGTAGGTACTCTGGACCTCCGTAGCCCTACCTTTTTTAATTTTCACTTTGGGGCTATTTTTCACAATGAAAAATCAACCCGAACTGAAAAATGAAAAACCTTTTAATTTTAGCCAAAAATACTGCTTTGACCATACGAATTTTTTTAGAGAAGTTGGTTTGTAAGCCCTGAATGGGCTTAATAACAGAATAATAAAGTTTACAAAGGTTTAACATGTTCAAATGAATAATCTAAATTATTTGCATACAAAAAGGAGACAGATACCTATTCTAGGTCGTTTCTACTGCCTTTAAACTGAGAGGATTTTATGCTGGGAGGCGTAAGAATTAAATAAAAAAAAAACAACACTTCGGTAGATACACGTAAGCATTTTTTACCCAAACCTTAACCTGCACATAAACACTCTAGTCAGTTACGGTTTCAGAGACAGGCAACATGCCTGGTCATGTATAATAAGACACATCATCCCAATGTTTTCACTTCAAAGCATATGATCTCAAAGGGCACAAATATCTCAATCATACAAATTTGAGTACAGCAATTTGTTGCAAACCTCTTTCCATTACAAATTTAATCATTCTGTATGAGAATGAAACTTTTTTTCGCATTCTGTCGCTACTCACTTAATTATACTCAAAAGTACATTCTTCTCCGAAGAGTTGATAATGGATAATGATTCAAATAAATGGCATTAAGATCGGGTAATTTATTACCTTTTAATTTAATGGGTTGGGATGAAAATGCAGTAGCCATGAAGAAACTTATATCATGGCAGCAGGGTGCGGTGTATAATGTTTTCAAGGATGTTCAGTTCATCCCCTATTTTTATTATCACTATTATAATACGTTCTCCTTTTTGTGAACGACAACTGTTCAAATAGACAATAATGTAATGCAAAAAATAAAGAAGTTAGGAAAGACAGAATCACACATTTTAGGAAATATTTATAAAAAAAAAGAGGTACGCGCACGATTGTTGGTAGGAAAGGAAATTATATCAAAAAATTTATGAAAAGTGTGAAACACAAAAATTGACTAATGATATAGATACGAAGATATTTATGCGGAAAGCAATGTACAGATGGCATGATTTTCATGGTTTTTGTTGCGGAAATGTTTTAAAGTTGTTCTATCTCAATGCACAACCAAATCGATTTTATTTATGAATATTTTAAGCTAGTGCAGAGATAGGGACTGCAATATTGGCAAATACTTATGGACGGCAAACCTTACAAGCGTACTTGTAGGGATGCGGTGAAGAGGGAGGGTTATGTTCCCTTTAGTCCAGATACCTCGTCGATAAAGAAAAAGAAGAAGACGACTTGACAAAACATGAACTGAAATGCTCGCACCCAACAAATCGTCGTTAATTAAGTTAAATGTTCAAGCAACAAACGTTTAACAATCCAGCCTCTAACATTATTCAGGAAGTGAGCGTCATGAAAATCATGTTTTCCGAGTCTAAGAAATTGTACTCCAAAACTCAGCAGCATTTGAAATGTAAATATGTATTCGATTTTGTAGGTTGTGACTCGTTACGACGTCACTAAGCCGAGGAGCGAGCCACGATGGGAACACTTCATTTTGAACGATCTTTGTCTATTTATCGAAAACCGGTCGAAAGATTATCAAAAGAGATCGCACTATATGTGCCTTTCTAGATATAGAGGATGCTGTTTACAACACTGGATATGAATCCATATCAAATGCCTTGCACCATAGAAACATAGATAAACCGGCTATAAAATGAATCAAAGCGATGCTGTGGAAAGTCGTAAAATAACTGCTTCGTCAGGAGCGACCTCAGTATCAGTATCAGCCGTAAGGGGCTGCCCACAGGGGGGGCGTACGATCACCCCTCCTGTCACTGGTCAACGAAGACCTGCTACACAAAATGAGCGATTTGGGCTACACTACAATTGGGTATGCCGATGACATTGTCATCATTGTTAGGGGCAAAGACTCAAATAAAGTCACTTCAAAATGAAAAATGCTCTTAAGACAGCCCTAGACTGGTGCATCAGGAAAATTTTTTTCATAACTCCCAGTAAGGCCGTCATCGTTCCTTTTACCAAAAGGGGAAATTCAGAAATAGGTTAAATTTCAATATACGACACAGTCGTAGAGTACTCCGAAGAAGTCAAATACGAGTATCTTAATCCTATCTTAATCCTATCTTAATCCTATCGTAGTCCTATAGACAAAAGAAAGCTTTATGGGCCAGTAGCCGCACGTATGGTAGAACCTGGTGAATCTCTCCAAAGATCGTCCACTGGATCTACAGTGATGGCAAGACCCATAATTAGATACGCCTCCATAATCAGGGCCGGCCCAACCATATGTGCAAGATGTGCAAATGCACAGGGCGCATTGCTAGGAGTAAGACAAATTAATTTTACCTTGCGCGGATACTGCCATTTGCATTTAGTTTTTTTTTACTCTTCTTCTTCTTCTTCTTTATTTATTCATTTAGTGTCAACCTATTTATAATACATTTAGATAATTAGTACATAGAGATGAGAATAATATATACATTCTTAGCAACTATAAATTTTATAATAGGGAAGGATATTTAATTTATTGGTAGGTATTCGTTTTGAGAAAAATTTTACAAAAACTCACTGGCAATTTTACTTAAACTAATATAAATACTTAAAACTAAGATAAAAAAGATGCAAACTAAGCGGCAATATTTTTTAATATTGAATTGTTCATTTATTGAACATTTATACATAAGCTGGTCGTAAATTTTTGAGCAATTTTCTTTTATAGTAGGAATTTATGCGATTTCATGCAACCCAATAGTTGAGAAATGCCAAGGAAGGTTTAAAATTGTTTTCAAAATCTTATTTTGACAAATCTGAATTTTTTTGTAGTGGCACTCAGCACAATAGTACCAACATGGAGATGCATATAACATAGCAGGTAGGAAAATAACTTTGTAAATTAATAATTTATTTTCAAGGCTTAGGTGGGAGTTTCTGTTTAAAAGTGGAAACAAGACTTTGATTAAAAATTGACCTTTCTTAACACTATCGGAAGTTTGATGTGAGTAAGTTAAGCTTTTGTCAAGAATAACACCCAAATATTTAATACTTTGTTCCCATTGGACTGGAGCATTACACACTGAAAGATTTATTTGTGGAAGGTTGCTTTGCTTACGTTTCTTTGTAAAAAAACAAGCTTGTGTCTTTAAAGGATTTATTTTGATTTTCCAGCTATAAAAATAGCTGGAAGGTTGAAGGTTGAGTAAAATTTAGTGGCAACTATCGGATATACTGTAAATACACATAATGATTGTAAAGAAGGGGGGAGAGGGTTGAGCCCTGGGGGACACCCGCTTTAATAGCATACAACGGAGATTTATGTTGTGAAATTTCAACGAAGAACTTTCTTTCCTTTAAAAAACTTTTAATAATCTTTATAATATACATTGGGAAACCGTTTATTAGAAGCTTATGGACAAGACCGTCATGCCAGACGCTGTCAAAAGCTTTCTCAATATCAAAGGAAACCATTCCAATGGATTTTTTTATGTCTTAGTGCTTTTTTTAAATCTTTGGTAAGTCTTAATACCTGATGAGTCGAGGAATGTTCTTTCCTAAAACCGAACTCTTCTGGTGGAAGGATATTTTTAGTTTCAACGATTTCTGTCATTTTAAGACAGATTATCTGCCATTTGCATTTAAAACAAAAAAAACTTGTTCAAATAAGCTCAAAATAGCAACATCCATCCACCTGTGCTGAATTTTTGCACGTTAACTCACATCACTTGTAATATTGCAACTTTAAGGAGAAACTAACTTAAAATAAAATAAATTTGTTAATTGTTAATTCACTATTTAATTATTTATTTATCTTCTTTGTTATTTATTTATTTATTTATCTTCTTTGTTTATTTATTCATTTATCTTCTTATTTATTTGCTTTATACTTATTTAGTCGATTATGTTAATTTACTTATTTATTTATTTATATTCTTATTTATTTATTTATTTATTTATCTTCTTTGTTATTTACTTATTTATTTATTTATTTATTTTTTTTTTTTTATTTATTTTTTTTTATTATTTATCTTCTTATTTATTTATTTATTTATTATTTATCTTTTTATTTATTTATTTATTGATGTTTATTTAATCGATTATGTAAACAACATCTTTATTTGTGATCGCACAGACCCACTTCTCTCTCCTCAGGAAAAATTTATTTAGGTATTAATTAAATGAAAGTTTTTTCATGTAGCTTTTCCTTCTTAAATCTTGAATCTGTGATAATACTATTGTATAAATGTTAGAATTTTTCCAGTAGTAAGGTAGAAAATACCATTTCTCTGTAAATTGTGCAATCTAGAAATACGAAAAAAAATATATAAATTCAGCTACAATAAAAGTTAAAAAAAAAAAAAAAAAAACTTAAAATAGGGCGCTTTCTGTAAATCTTGCACAGCGCTCTTGTTTGGCTGGAGCCGGCCCTGTCCATAATATGCTGCACAAAATCCACACAAAAGATCGCAATAGAGAGGCTCAAAAAGATACAATGGCTCGCGTGCATAGGTATCTCCGGAGCCATGCGAACCTGTCGTACAGCGCCCATAGAGGCACCAACTGGATTAACACTGCTCCACATATACATTCAAAAAGTGGCGATCAGCAGAGCAACAAGTTTAATACAGTTAAATGAGATAAGGCCTTACGACCACCCGGAACTTATGACCCTACTCGATGATCTCCCGGGACTTGATATGGACTGCGCGGTCACAGACCGCCCTCACAAAAACACTATACTTCAATAAACGAATCTCCACAAAAATCCCTAAAAAAGAAGCATGGGCTAGAAATTACCCACCAAACAGCCATAACGGCATAAGGTGGTTTACGGATGGTTCCTAAATGGAATCGGTGGTAGGAGCCGGAAAATACGGTCCAAATACACGCTTTACTTTTATTTTGTTTTGAATGAATAACCTTACATTCCTTACCACGTTAAGTGGACGGCTGGAGTTACAGCGTCCAAGAAAATTGAAATAAAAACTGGATAAACTCGTGGCTTCAATGGCACAGTGCAAAAGTGCTTGCCTGAGAAGACGCTGGTCTAGGTTCGAATCCCAGTGGAAGAAATGGAATTTCGGGATAAAATGAAGGAAAAAGACAGACCAGCACCACAGAAGGAGTCTGATGATCGGTTGTGGCTAACCGTGGAAACAGCGCTGTAACTCCAGCCGTCCACTTAACGTGGGAATGTAAGGTTATTCATTCAAAACAAAATAAAGGAATTGACGGAAAACAAAAATTAAAACCAGGAAAAATTGTGTGGTATCACATAAAAAAACCATTAATCGTAACACGCTTTACGATACCCATCCGAAAAAGTTCCAGCGTATTTCCAGCAGACCTCCACGCCATTCAAGAATGCGCCAGCCACATTAAAGGCGTCAACATCCAAACATTCACGGATAGTCAAGCAGTTATAAATGCCCCTAGCTCGCACACCATTGACTCCAAATCAGTCATGCACTATTTCAATACCCTTCAAACACTCGGCTTAAGAAACAAGACCAAACAAGAGTGGGTTCCGTGCCACGAAGGGTTTGATGGTAATGAAAAGGCAGATGAGTTGGCCAAAAAGGCTTCAGAAACACTATTCACAGGTCCTGAACGCTTCTGCTGCACTCCTAGATCGGCAGCAATCACAGCAATAAAAAGCTGGGAACATACGAAATGTATTCTATATTGGGAGAACATCCCAGGTCTAAGACATGCCAAACGAGCCGTTCGGCTCCTCAATAACAATGCCAGCAGATGTCTTAATCTAAGAAGGCATGATATCAAAAACTTAGTAGGTTACCTTACTGGTCACAACGGTTTACGATATCACATAAGAAAATGAAAATAGGAGACTATCCTGAGTGCCGACTATGTCTTGAAGACCTGTCGGGTTGGTTACCGACCAGGCGCGTCCCCAGGTGGTGGATAGGGGGACCTCGGTACGATACGTTCGTGATCCGAGGTTTTAGAGTCATAGCGGCGTTTTACGAGTATACACCGTCAAAGCTCTATCGCGAACCAAACCAAAAAACAAGTATGCAGGAACAACTTAAGGATTTAAATACTCCAGGTGGTACTCGCATGGGCGAAAATCCACCCGTGGTCTTTTCGACCACGGTCGGGGCACGGAATCTGGAGGCCCCAACCGACATACATATACCCCCCGCCTGTACAGGCGTTGACCTTCGAGTTGCGAAAAGGTTTGCTTCCGAAGATTCCTGCAGCTCTATCTCCGACACGTTCGGTAGACTGGGCTGGAAACATGAAGAAAGTGGCGAAGAGGTTCAACCTGATACGCTTAATCTTCAGACCAATAGACAGACAGCCGATAGGTGTGATGCTGCCGACGAGGCCTGCGAAACCGAACAGGTGAAACGGGCCACAGAGGCGGCGTCCACTGGTCAGCTTCCATCTAAGAGCCAGCGAAAGAGGAAAAGGAGAAAGGCGGCTATCGTGCGGCGCAAAGAAACTGCACCGCCAGTTGAAGGCGCAAGCGCTGAGAACTGCCCTTCCCCGGCGGCGACGGCAAAGAGATGCAGGTCGGCAGAGGTTACCCCAACCGAAACCAGCCAGCTTACTGAAACCAACGCTGCCTCCCCTTCCAATAGCTCGAACAGGAAAAAACGGAGGAAGAAGGCCTCAAGCACTCCTGTCGGTGGAACCGCGCGCGCACCTTCTGCGTGCCCTTCCACCAGAACACTTCAAGCTGATGTATTTCCAATGATTGGATTTACTCAGATTAACCTTCAACACTCCAAGGCTGCTACTGCACTAATCAGTAAGAAGCTTTCCGTGTTGAATACAAAAGCAAACATAACATCCATACAGGAGCCATGGGTGTGGAAAAATCGCATCTGTGGCCTTGGAGGTGTCCGTGGCACTACGATACTCTGTGACGAGCGGTCCGAGAGACCAAGGGCTTGTCTTGCTGTGTCGAACATTCTCTCAACGACTAAGCTTGGACAATTTTGTGACCAAGATTTAGTTGCAGCAGCCATTAGCTACGAAACGAATGGAAATTGGAAGACCTTCGTCGTGGCGTCAGCTTATCTCCCCTATGATTCGGTAGTGCCTCCACCACCGAGGGCAATTGCTGAACTCATTGACTATTGCGACACCAGGAAGATGGGCCTAGTTATATGCTGTGATGCCAATGCTCAAAACACTGTTTGGGGCAACAGCAAATGCAACATGCGAGGAAACCATCCCCTGGATTTCATTCTATCATCTGATCTTACTATCAACAATGTTGGCTCGCAACCAACTTTTGTGACGTCAAGAAGACAGGAAGTGATCGACCTAACTTTATCAAATAGATACTCGTACTTTAAGGCGGTTACTAACTGGAGGGTCTCTTCGGAGGTGTCCCTCTCAGATCATAGATATATCGAATTCCTTATCGGATGCGAAGCCATAACTTTGCAGGAGAGGAGGAATCCGAGAAAAACCAACTGGATACGCTTCAGGGAGGAATTAGGGAAAACTCTCAAAACTCCAACCAAACTCAGGACGAGACAAAAGGTAGAGGAAGCTGTTCAAGACCTGAATAGTGCCATTACTAGCTGTTTTGAACTGACATGCCCAGTAAGCAAACCCCCTGGCAGAACGCCGGTTCCCTGGTGGAGCTCGGAACTGCAAAGAATTCGTAGAGAAGCTAGAAAGCTTCTAAATAGGTCACTCAAGACTGATTTGGAGACAGACTGGAATCTCTACCGATCGAAGCAGAAGGAATATAAGAGGCTAATTCGGGTATCGAAAAGTGCTTCTTATAAGAATTTCTGCGAAAAGATTGAAACGCTGGGTGAAACTAGTAGGTTGGTTAAAATTCTGAAAAAGTGCAAACCAGCCAAACTGGACTCACTTAGAAAACTTGATGGCACCTTCACTGAGACGAAAGCGGAAACTCTTAGTTATCTGCTGGAGTCTCATTTTCCGGGTAACCCGATTACAATTGGTTCACAACCAGCCCCGATTACCGAGACTATGAGTGAGCCAAGACAAACAACTCGGCGTAGCTGGTATATTGCGAAGGTCGTGGTGACGGACGAGGCCATTAAATACGCATTTGCGTCTTTTGACGGCTTCAAGTCGCCTGGTACGGACGGAATATACCCAGCCATGCTGCAACAATGTACAAACCAGCTGCTACCGACTATGAAGAAAATCTTCACCGCTGTCCTAGCATTGGCATACATTCCAACACCCTGGCGTACAGTTAGAGTGGCATTCATACCAAAAATTGGCAGAAGTGACTACTCGCTCGCCAAGAGCTTCAGACCAATCAGTCTGACTTCCTTCTTGCTGAAAAGCTTGGAAAGGCTGGTCGAGCTTCACGTGCGCAAAGGTGCTTTGCGATTGTACCCACTATCTCCGATGCAACATGCCTATCAACGCGGAAAATCCTGCGAGACTGCGCTCCAAAATCTAGTTGGTAGAATTGAAGGCGCGCTTGACAGAAAAGATGGGCATTTTCATCGATATTGAGGGTGCTTTTGACAATGCGACTTTTGATAGCATGTGCAGGTCCGCCAGACAACACGGAGTAGACGAACCATTGGTGTTGTGGATTAAAGCAATGCTAATGAATAGAACGTTGGTTGCGGATGCGGATTGTGGCCGCTATGTTATGGCGGGAGTAAACAGAGTAAACAGAGCAGAGAGACAGGACGCCGCCTTGCTGCCCGCAAGGCGGCGTCCCGTCTCCACTGCTGTGGTGTATGCTGGTCGACTCTCTGTTGAACGCACTCAACAGTTCTAATATTTACGCTCAGGCGTACGCGGATGATGTTGCCGTGCTTTCTGTTGGATCATGCCTAGCGACTGTATGCGCCAAGGCGCAGGCGGCCCTTGACGTGATCGACGAATGGTGCACTAGGAATGGGCTCTCGGTCAATCCTCTTAAAACTGAGGTTGTTCTCTTTACGAGAAGGAGGAAGCTGGTCGGGTTGACTCAGCCAGTGCTAAAAGGCGTCACAATCCAACTCTCCAATGAAGCAAAGTATCTGGCAGTCATCCTGGATAGCAAACTTCTTTGGTCCAAACATGTTGAGCTGAAGACTGCCAATGCGCTGTCTATTTTCTGGCAGTGCAAAGGCATTTTCGGCAAGACATGGGGCTTATCACCGAAAAGAGTCCTATGGATTTATACGGCTATGATAAGACCATTTATAGCATACGCATCGGTTGTTTGGTGGAATAAGCTCTCACGTAAATACGTCACTGCTGCATTTGCCAAACTCCAAAGGCAGGTATGTCTCCCCAGCACGCCTGGCTCCGGCCTAGATGCACTATTGAACCTTCCGCCCCTTGATGTTTACATCATGGGCTGTACAATCAAGGCTATTTCACGTCTTAGAAGAGGTGGCTTTTGGTATAACTCGCACTCGAGTTTTGATGAACTTGCGCAACGGTTGTCCTTCGACTCCTGTCTTATGGATATGCAGTCTGATGCGATGACACCGAAACTTCGGCTAAAGCGCAAATACGAGGTCGACTTTCCTCGAGTCCAGGACTGGCTCTGGCCGGACTCTGAACCTGGAAGGGAATGCAGTCGAATCTTCACGGATGACTCCAAAAGCGATCAAGGATCTGGTGCTGGTGTCTTTGTGGAGAGCGATAACGTTAGACTTTTCTTTCCGTTAGGCAAATATGCGTCAGTCTTCCAAACAGAGACTTATGCTATCCTAATGGCCATGGACTATGTTACGAGGAACAGGTGGAGGGGGCGAAGTATCTGCGTCTGTAGCGACAGTCAGGCTGCGCTTAAGGCCTTACTCAAACCCTTAACTACCTCCAAAATAGTACGTGAATGCAAGATATCTCTGAATTCGGTCGGAAGGCTGAATTCACTTACACTTGTCTGGGTCCCGGGTCATAACGGGATCACGGGAAATGAGATCTCCGATGAACTTGCTAGACAAGGCTCAGAGGGGGACTTCTCAGGACCTGAACCAGCGATCTGTCTGCCTGCGTCCTCGGTCAGGGCTTCCATTGACGGTTGGATTTCCTATGAACACAATCGCAGTTGGCATGACTCTCCAGGGTGCAGACAGACTAAGCAAATGCTCCCCGATGTCTGTGCGAAATCCGCGGCATTCTTGTTGTCTCTCAACAGAAAGGACTGCAGACAGACTACTGGCGTTCTTACGGGACACTACGCTTTTGCCAAACACCTCAAGGTGCTAGGCCTAAGCGACACCACCAACTGCGAAGCCTGTGGAGAGAGCGACGACACTGCGGAACATTTCCTCTGTGATTGTCCTGCTTTTGCTCGTATCAGGTGGCAGGTATTTGGTGCGGATATGGTGAGTGCTGTAAACCTAAGCTCCTTATCATTGAAGCGCCTTCTTGTTTTTCTTAGAAAAACGAGTAAATTCCCACAGTAAAATGTGGTGTGTCTGCCTGGTAGTACAATGGACCAGTATTGAGTCTGAGTGCTCCAGTGCAGAAAGTCTCACACACCCCGACAAAAAAAAAAAAAAAACATGAATTGAATAATATTATTATGCATGGCAAAAATACGAGAAATCATTTATTTGTACATTACCATCTTTTTTGGATTTTCGAATCGTAAAATAGAATATGCAAATTTTCGGCCACAGAATACCAGCATTTCAGATTCAGGTCGGTTCGGACCCGCCACTGGCCGTGAGTTACTTATTGGGTTGTTGAGTTGCATAAGTTGGGTAATGGAAAAATAAAAAGACGAAAGAAAAACAGGGAAATTCATAATAAGCAAAATTGTCAATAGTATAAATAGAGTTAAGAATCGAAATAAAGCACCAGTTCTTATACCTAGTACAAAGAGTAGGTATACATTACTTAAATTAAACAACCCGGCATAAGATTGTTTTCCCTATCCCACCCACATCTCGCGAACGTCTGACAAACGAGAGTTGAACTGTAGAATGAGAAGTTTAATGCATTACGAAGTCACAAATTTGACTTCCTCACTTTCAATAAGGCCTCGCTCTATTCTAATAGGTACCTACAGAAGTCGAATCTCTATATGTACATGAAAATATATTTCTGAATATATTCGTACCTAGTTCCATCAGCCAAATTAGTGTGCCCAATTTGCAAAAATTAATATTAAAATCCTACTTAAAATATCAAGGCGCCAAAAAAATTTCCAACTCAACCGCTCATTATTCAGAATGACAAGAACAAGTCGTTAGACTCATCTACATCCGAATTTTGTTCAACTACACAAAAGAATTGAGGAAAAAACCTTTGAAGCAAAACTATACACATCCTTTCATTATTATCATTTTCCAATTCCAATTTACTTAATAAGGATAACGTATGGGAAAGGAAACATGAGTTTCCACGGCCATGCGACGGTATGGGCCAGGCATAAATTAAAATTATGAAACCACATAGCAAACAGCTTTCACATTAAGTTAAATTTTGTTATTATCTCCAATCCTGGTTTTCATTTCTATAATTTCACACTCATACATGTACATATGCAAGTATGCCGAGAATCCATTGCCCCAACACTTGAGTGTAATTGATGTTTTATTATTTCCCTAAGACCAAGCTGTGCGGGCATATCTCTCTGTGGAAAAACATATTGAGAGCGTGTTTTTAAAACATCGGCAGCCCTTTGCTTGAACCGGGTCCCGAGATGGGGCTGGAAGGGACAGCTTTTACGACTTTATTTTCCTTGACAGTGCTTTTAGTGTTATTTAATTTTTTGCTCCTTGCTGTCATGTGTGGATGAGCCTGCGTTTGTAGTTGTTAATTGAATTAGAATGAAATATATGAGGAGGAGGAAACTTTGGCCATTCTGCATTAGTTTGTACTCGGTATAAACTACTTTGCATATATCTTAATTATTTTTCCAGAATAAATGTTTAGTTGGAGTATCTGCTTACGTGGCACCATGCATGGACTTTGTCGTTAAGTGGTTATTGTCAAAGTGGAAATCGCATCGAGTGTGGTGGATGTGTCTTGGGAGTTGGAACAGCAGCGGTCCAAATGTTTTTGTGGTGGGTAAAAGAAAGACGTAGTACTTTTCAGCTTTTAGATTGAAGTTATTGTTTTTCTCGTTTATTAAGTTGTTGGGACAAATGGAAAAGTAAACGAGTAGAAATCACCATTGCCAAACCGCTAAGAGACAAAATTTATTATTGGCCCCAAGTTGGCTACTTTGTTAGAAAACATTGTGTGATAAGCAAAGTGGTTATCTTTTTTCGTACATAAATTTACTTTTGAAGACAGTACAGTGACAGCAGAGAAATGGCGCATTTTAGGTTGAACAGTGTGAGTTCTTAACTGGAGAGTTTAACTTTAACTTGATAGGTTCAAAGTGCATTCAATAAATATAAGCAATCGATGAATTTAAAAATAAAACTAAGAACTGCCTAGTTTTAAATTAATTTATATTAAATAAGCAATTTTGAAACTTATGCACCAGTATGACTTTCCTGAACAGAGGAACAAGAAAAGGTTTCATCGTAAGTACCTATAAAAACGAATAAAGAAATCAGCACAGGCTCCAGCCCACACCCTTTTTTCTAGAACACTTCTTTTTGCGAGAAACTTATGTCAAAATTCTCACACCTTCACTGAAAGAATAAATTATTTGTCTTCCTCGCAACGAGCAAATCAATGATCCGCTCCATTTCGACATATATTGCAAGGCAAAGAAACTCACTATTTTATTCGTGATGAGCACAAATGATTTTTACGCCACGTAATTAAAAGCTAGTACAGGATTTCCAAAAACAGTGAAAAACTTCCCAAGATTCGCAGAAGAATTTCCTTTGCTAAAATTGATAAAATGTTTGATAACAAAGCTGACCTTATATTCTTATTGGCGTTTCACCCAGATGAGGTGGTGTGGATCAGAGTATATCCATATATGTAATAAGTAGGGACACTCTCGACGTTTTCTTTATCAGTTGTTATCATCAAGTACGTCTGTGTCACACAGACACTAGAAGTAGATGGATATTATTAAGTACTGTGTAAGATAGAGATAAAAGAGGAAGACTGTTTTTTTTTTCGGAAAAGGGTACAGGGTGCTCCGTTAAATAAAGACAAACATTAATTTGTCATACATTTTCATTAAAAATTAAATATGAACTACATGTGTGTTACGCTAAGACATTTTTGTTTGTTGTTTGCATTTATGATAATCCTTTTAAATTTTTTGATAATGTCATACACTCGAACACGTACATAAAATTGTATAAGAAATTCTTTGTTTTGATTTTTACAGAAAAATTAATTAAATTCATTTTTATACCCTATTGGTGTAAGGTATCTAGGTACCTATATTAATTTTGACGCGAAGTTTGTAACATACCTTAATATTGGCCGTAGACTCTAAAAGTTACAATATTTATGATCAGCATCGATAGTAATGTCGATTTAGCCATGTCCGTCCGTCCGTCTGTCGGTAAAAATTAGGCCTTTAAACTGGACATAGAGAGCTGAAATTTTAACCATATACCTACTCTCTAGGGGCCCGAAATACACAGAGACACGCCCAAAAACTCATTTATCAAAAAAATCGAATTTTTAGCTAGAAAGTTGAAATTTTTTACATAATGATCTTTGACTCCTAAAACTGGAGACAAAATTTCTAAAATCCGCCCACTGACACGCCCACAATTAAATAAAACAATTTTATTGAAAAATCAAAGTTTGAGCTAGGAAACTGAAATTTATGATATAGGTAGATAGACTCTCTAGATGCCCTTTATATTTGAGGCGCTCAGCGCCAAAACGGCCTAACCCTCATTTTCAAAAAAATCAAACTGACTATGCAGATCGAACCGGAATCTTTTGAAATTTATATAAAAACAAACTCCCTGTGATATCGTATAAAACTAGGTGAATTTTTATGGGGAAAACTGTTTTTCGTCTCTATGAAATTTAAAAATTGTTAGATGCCAAAACGGCCTAAGCTGCTTAGGCCACATTGAATTCTTGAATTTAAACATTTGTGTGGGTTAGGCCAAAAACGCATTCTACATTTTAAGAGTAGGTATAGCTATTTGAAAATAAATCAAGTTAGCCAGTAGGTATATTTGAAAATAAATCAAGTTAGCCAGTAGGTTTTTAAAAGTATCTATATAAATATTGCCTCTCCACTTTTAGTTCATGCAATTCTTGTTTTGATGTAGACACGCTTGATACTTTATTTTTTACTAGTTTTTCTCGTTAAGAAAGTTATTCATTTTTAAATAGATCCACTTGTTTGTCAAAGGTAAGTTCGTAAAGTTTACTGAAGGACCTTTATTCAAATTGAAAATGTATTAATTAGACAAAGAAATTGCACGTGAATAAGCATGTCCGAGGTGGACTCCATAAGTTTACAGGACTTTGAAGATTCTCAACAATCAACAGAAAATGAAAGGTCAACTGAATCAGCAGTTGAAGTTGAGAGCAGAAATGAATTGAAAACACCTACGAGGAAAAGAATTGCCAACAAATCGAACTGGAAAGAACACGTAAGTAAAGTTCAGCGAAATTCAGGAAAATGCTATAAGACTGTAAAAGGAATTGTGAAGCCAGCTCGAACGCTAAATGCACTTGCATGTCCATGTCCGTTAAAATGTCATCAGCATTTCAGTGAGACTATTTTGCAAAGTATTTTCGATAATTTTTATAAAATTGCTGATCATGATTTGCAAAATGCGTATTTATGTGGACAAATTGGAGTTATTGCAACAAAGAGATCTTATAAGAAGTCTTTGGGCGAAAGCCGCAGATTTAGTACAAGAATTTACAAACTTCCTGGAGTCAACAATGTCGGAATGAATGTCTGCAAAAGGTTTTTTAAACAGATTCTTCAGGTAACTGATGGTCGTATTACGCGTGCACTTAAGCATAGAACACCTGGAAGTGCATCAACAACACCAAAGTTGGACCAAAGAGGAAAGCATCCACCTCATAATAAGACGACCGTTGAAGCTACAGAACTCGTGAAAGACTTTATTAACAAATTTCCAAGGTATAGCTCTCATTATTCCAGGAAAAAGAATATCCAAAGAGAATTTCTTGCACCGACCTTAAACATTTCTTTAATGTACGAGCTGTATCGTGGATCTGCAGAAAGGGACAAGGTTGTTTCAAAATTCGTGTTTACGAAAATCTTTTCAGAAAATTTTAATTTGCATTTTCGAGCTCCAGTTTCTGACAGTTGCAAGAAATGCGATTCTTTTAATGTTAAAATCGAGGCTGCAGATGATCCTTCTGAAAAGCAGAGAATAACGAGCGAAAGAGATTTACACCACCGAAAAGCTGAATCAGCCAGAAGTGGGATGCAGTTGGATTCGAAACTTAACAAGGATGAATATGCAGTCATAGCTTTTGATTTAATGAAAACCCTGCCGACGCCAGTTATTTCCACAGGGATAGCTTACTACAAGAGGCAGCTATGGACCTATTGCCTTGGTATTCATGACCTTATTACAAACAAGTCTTTTATGTACACCTGGAATGAGGGAATAGCTTCACGTGGTCCACAGGAAATAGGGTCTTGCATTATGCATTACGTGAAAGCGAATGTCAAGTGTAGGAACTTAATTATGTATAGTGATCAATGTGGTGGTCAAAACCGGAACATAAGAATGAGCACTATTTGCACATACATGGTTAACAACTCTACCTTTGAAGTTGATCAGATAGACCATAAGTTCTTAGTATCTGGACACTCATTCTTACCATGTGACCAAGATTTCGGTCTCATTGAAAAGGAAAAGAGATATTACAAGGACATTTTTACACCTGATGATTGGGATCGTGTAATCATCACAGCAAAAAAAAGCAGCCATTCCACTTAGTCTAAATGACAGCAGATGACTTTAAAAGCATTTCTTTGATCGAGAAACAAGTGACAAACAGAAAAGTTTCCACGGACAAGAGTTCGAAAGTTGAATGGCTTAAAATTCAGTGGCTTCGATTCCAAAATGAGAAGTCATTTATAATTCAATATAAATACTCAAATAATGAAGATGTTTTATTTCAAGAAGTTGACATTTCAAAGCGAAACTCCAGTAAATTCGTAGATGTGGAATTGGAGTCACTATATCCTGGAGGAAGATTCATTGAAGCTGCAAAGTTTAAGGACCTTCAAGAACTCAAGGAATTCATACCTCCTGTATTGCACTCGTTTTATAATAATTTGAAAACAAATACAAGAGCCGAAGATGAAGACATTCAGGAAGAAGAAGAAGAATAAAGATTTTCAATTAGTTTGCATAATTTTTCAAAACGCTTATTATAAAAATTTTTATTATATAAATGGCCTAACCCTCAATTGGTATCAATAAAAAAAATTTAAATGAATTCCAAAATGGCCTAAGCCACCTTTTTTTTCTTATTTATTGTTTAAAATGCTCTTTCTGTTTGTAAATAAACCCCTTACTGTTAACCACAAACAAAAAAAAACAAATATTATTTATCAAAGGTTAATAAAAAAAAAATTAAAATATTTCAAAAACATGTTTTTTTTAAACCTGTTTTTCTCGGTACGATTTTTTTGGGCTTTGGCCGTTTTGGCGCTGAGCGCCTCATTTATGATTAAACTTATTTTAAATCCGCCTACTGACACGCCCACAATTAAATAAAACAATTTTATTGAAATTTATAATACATATATACTCTCTAGGGACCCTTTATGCTCATATGTAAATATTTTCAAAATCCTCTAACTGACACGCGCACAATTTAATTTTTTTTTTTGGGAAAACCAAAGTTTGAGCTAGGGAGCTGAAATTTATAATATAGACTCTCTAGCTGTCTGATAGGAATAAGAATATGGTATACAACAGTTCGCCCAAGCGGACTGTAGCCCGTACCTATGTTTTAATATATTATACATTTTCATTTTAATGTTATTACAATAGTACTAATTGGGAAAACGAGAAATATATTGTTGCTCGAGGCTCTCTATCGCATTTAAAAACTCTTGAGAAGGGCGTGTTAAATGCGGACCCTCATATTCTTTGAAATCTGTGAATATAGCTGTGTTTTATTATCCATGCGGATCTGGATCTGGATCAATTTAATACGTAAAACAAAAACAACACAGGATCTTGCTATTTATCGGGATCATTAATCGTGATCCAAAATGTAATTACAAAACTCACTACCTGTTTTTTCGTGGCGTTGCTTATTTAAATTATAGGAAATTATAGGAACACAATAATATTGCCAGACCAAAATATGAAACACTATTAATAACACAAAAAATCAATTAGCATATTTTCATATTCGAATAATTTACCACTGCAACTTTTGAGACGTTTTGCTTCGTAATATAATACACAAAAATTAATGGAAATATTAGCAGTACAATACTGTTAATATGTTGCATATTTGAACATAACATTTGAACATAGTTTCTGAAAAAAAAATATTGAGTGCAAAATGTATGTTGATTTGTATTCAAATGGCAACACCCCCGACACAACAAGCGATCATATTGTGACGTCACATTGTACCCTATATTTGCAATATGGCTGAGTGCCAATCGAAACTTGAAATACCTGGTATCGTCTGTTATGTGTTAAAAACAACTGTTGCCACAACTTGCCACTGATGATCCAGATCGTTTTATTATCAGATCGGATCCGTATCAAGATCATTGGGATAATAAAACGCGGCTTATGTAGGAAACACTAGATTTCTGACTTAATTTCAGCTCACACTTGTGTTTTTTCGGTTTTTTTGTTTTACCGAAATTAACAGTTTTATAGGTAGTCAGATTCGGGTTTGAAAATGTTTTTCACATTGTCCTTCTTTTTGGGTGATTCTGCATTTCACAGTTGGCTCGCAGTTTCCATGGGTTATATCCTCCATGTAATTTGCTGAAGATGATATTTTAAATGAACAAATGAATTGAAATGGAGTCAGTAATTCCAACAAAAGGCCTTCTGCATTTGTTGGGGTCTTTAAACTTAGACAAATTAAAAATATCGTATAACCTGTGTATTTTATAATCTTTCAATCATTTCAACAGTATTGATAGATATATTATAATATTTTTAAATTAAAAAACAGTAGATCTTTGTCTTTTAAAACACAAGTACCTACACTCTTATTTGTTTGCTCTGAGTTGTTTCGCACGACACGACTGAAAAGAATTCAAGTCAATACGCCATTGAAAATACATTATGAAAAAACGTAAGCACCGCCGAACCAACCTTATTGGAAAACCAGTGTGACCAACCACCATAAAAACTAGCAAATAAAGAGTTAAATCATTTTTGATTGTTATGCCGAACAACGGATTGCATTATTTTTAGCGAAATCAAAGCAAAGAAGAAGCATTTATTTTCATATTTTTGACTGAAGGGTAGTTTTAGAGGTTCATAATTAGGTGAATTCAGAAAAACCACCCATAAACCATTTAAAAAAAAGCAAACCAGGTAGCATTGCACGAAGTGAGAAGATCAAGTCGATATACCTTTAAAGAAGCATTATGAAAAACCCACAATAGGTACTCGCGCGCCCATTTGCAATTATTGAAGGCCGCCATTTTGTTTTTTTAAAGTTCAAAGCAGAGATGGCAAAGTAATTTTCCTCACTTAAATTACATGGTTAACTACTAGGCGTTCCTACCTCAACACGCAGCAAACGTATTAATGTATCTAATGTGTGTTATGCTTATGACCAATTGACGGCTTACCATGGTAAAAGTTGTTGGCATTAGTTCATCGATTTTAGAGCCATCAGTGCATAATGCAATGCCATATAAATTAATGACTGCATTTTTTTGCCACTCCTCTCTATCAGGATACACCAACGCGTAGGGTTAATCGAAATCTAGCTTGGAGAGGATATCATTCGATTTTGTTTGATTGCCGACATTAAAAACGTGCAAAATAGAGCAGTGATTTACAGGCCGAAGTGCACTTTTGCCTGGTATTTAAATTCGTGCATTGAAACACAAAGGGGTGTAAGTGATATTTACCAATTTTACAGGAGAGTACGAAACAATTACAAAATATCACTTTTGCCCCAGAACAATAAAACGAAATCTCAACAATGGGTTCCAATTCACTTACGACCTTTTGTGATGCCAAAAAACTTGCTTTAACGTTGTTTTATGTAATTATTCTCAAAATCGAATTTTTGTTACTTACGCCCCTTTGTGTTTCAATAGACGAATTGTATGTCTCTTTCAGGAGAGCAGTGGTTCAGTAGTTAGTTTGTCGGAATACTAATCAAAAGGTCCCCGCTTCAATTCCCGCCGGGCCAAGTAATATCTAGAATTTTTCCACTACCCCATCTCTTGTGAACGTCTGACAAACATCCAAGAGTATCAATTGGCATGAGCTTCTCAAATTTGCCGTTCGGATTCGGCTTTAAATTGTAGGTCCCATCCACTTCGCACAAGAAATTGTTTGGAGAAACTAGGTTTTAGGCCGTGTATGGGGCCGTTAATGCCTATAGAATCTGTCCAGCGACGCCGTGGGTGTTGTACAAGGCAGCCGCGATAGCAACGTTGGCAATTCTGTGTATCGTGGTGTCCCCAATTTTGTCTGTATTTCTAGGCACTAAAAACTTACTTTCCATTTCACCTTCAAAACAAAATATTAATTCAGAAAGTGTTTAAAATTATGCAATCAAAAGTGCTTATAGAAAGTCCAAAAATTTCAAAGATAGATGATTCACAGAAGTAATTTTCTGGTTAATGTACTCTAACAATTCAGAAAATAAGTAAAATCAACGCAATCATATGGGGTTTGTTCATTAATATTTGTTTTCCTTAATGAACAAGATAAATGTTTTGCTTTTATCCGATTGGTTCAAGTTTGTTGACTTTATGAAAGTAGGCCTACACTTACATATGTCACAAGTAAAAGAATGCCAGTTATTAGGTAATAGGATTTTTATTAATTAAGTTCAATATATACGAGTATTCTGTTTGAATATGTTCGCGTGTACAAAAGTTCCCCCGATCTAAAATCTGCATAAGTACATACCTACCTACTTTTTGAACATATTCAAGTTGACTTCAGCTTCAAACTTTCTACAAACAAAAGAACGTAATTAAAAAATGAGTAGAAGAAGAATTTTAATGAACTCCGCAAAGCTAGCTATCGTTAAGTATAAATAAACCTTGTTTTAACTAATTTTTATCAAATCTCAACAATATACTACAAACACCACTATTGAGCGACTTTTATCAGAATTAAACATTGTTTACAAGGCAAGAGAGACATTTTATTTGTTATTAGCACCAACAAGAAAAACTACACATAAATTTTACGTTTTATGTGGAACAAGAACGTAACTTTTTTTTCAAATAAAACACAACAAATTTAATGGAATGAAAAAATGTTGGCTTTATTAGGTCACAAATTTCATACCATTTAATGTTTAAAAATAATTTCTGGCATATGGTATCCCCAACTGCGCCTTTTGAACGCCATCCTGTCGGTCCAATTTTGCACTACTTTTTAGAGCCTACCAGGTCTTATGTCATCAATAGTGCATCGAATGTTAGCTTCTAAGTGATCAATCGTTGCGGGTTTATCAGCATAGACCAGAGATTTGACGTACCCGCACAAAAAGTAGTCAAAATTTGTCAAATCACACGAACGAGGTGGCCAACTCACAGGTCAATTTCTTGAGATGATTCTATCAGCAAACGTTTGGACCAACAAAGTCATGTGTGAAAGAAGTGCTCTATAAGTTTGACGAATAAAGCGCAAATTTTGAACGTAAATTTCCACGATTAGTAAACGTTGTTCTGGTGTTAGTCTTTAAATGGTTATTTGCCAAGGTATACTGAACAAAAAAGTCAAACACACTTTTTTAGTATAACAGCTAGTTTGACAAGTATCCCTATCAGAAGTTTTATACCTAAATAAAAACATAGGGGCGGGCTACAGTCCGCTTGGGCGAACTGTTGGATACCCTATTCTTATTCCTATCCCTCATAAGTGGGCGTGACAAAAGTCTAAGTATGGTTGAATTGTTAAGAACGCTGTACATATTCTGTTATATAACATTTAAAAGATTTTATCTAACAAAAACGAAGCTTTTGTAAAAAAAAACGTTCCCTAGCTCAAACTTTGGTTTTTCAATAAAATTATTTTATTTAATTGTGGGCGTGCCAGAAGCGGATTTAAAAAAATTAACACATGAGCATAGAGGACCCCTAGAGAGTATATATTATAAATTTCAGCTCCCTAGCTCAAACTTTGGATTTTCAAAAAAAAGTTTTTTTTAAATTGTGGGCGTGTCAGTAGGCGGATTTTGAAAATATTTACACATGAGCTTAAAGAGCCCCTAGAGAGTATATATTATAAATTTCAGCTCCCTAGCTCAAATTTTGGTTTTTCAATAAAATTGTTTTATTTTTTGTGGGCGTGTCAGTGGGGGGATTTCAAAAATTCGTAAAATTGATTATTTCGGGATCCTAGAGAGTATATGGTTAAAATGTCAGCTCTCTAGGCCCAGTTTAAAGGCCTAATTTTTTCCGACGGACGGACATGGCTAGATCGACATTACTATCGATGCTGATCATTAATGTAGTAACTTTTAGGGTTCTACGGGCAATATTGATGTATGTTACAAACTATGCGTCAAAATTAATATACCCTAAGAATAGGGTATAAAAACAACCTATACCTTGGGTATCAGCAGGAAGTGATGAAGCGAATATATCAACGCAATCGATTGTGTTTTCTGGATCAAACAATTTATTTGTTGCTGGAAAAAAGGTTTATACAAATGTCTTGTTATATAACATCTCGTCAGTCTAAAATCTCGTTGCGAGATTTGAAATCGTAGAATTATACCTATCCTTGATAACCTAGCAAGCTACGATTTTTATTTCGCAACGAGAAATGTTCCAGAAAAAGGGGCTTAGGAGTAAAAACCCATAACATATCAAACACGTGGGTTGGAAAATTGATTTTTAAACCGCAATCAAAAAAGCCGCCGAAAATCAATTTATTTTCTTAGATGATTTATCTGATTTTAAACTGATAACCAATGCGATTTCCCCTTAACTAAAAATCCGTTTTCCACATCTAACTAATCACAAAAAAAAATCTACCGAATCGAGTGCATGACAATTAAGCCTATAATAGGGTTATCAATTTCAAAAAATCTAAACCGACACAATACGATCGCAGAATTATATATTCCAAAAAAAAAATGGATGAAAAGGATCACACAAAAAGAGCAAGCGCACATTTTCCACGACCCTAATCAAAGAATCTCTCCACCGCTAAATAATTGGCAGATCGTTGTAATTGCTTGCACACTCATCTGATTTCAGTTAAGGTAAATAGGGTAATTTGTCGCCCTTATTAGTATGCTCAACAAAAGAAGAGTAATTCGGGACAAACTGTCATTCATCCACAGCCGACAGGAGACTATAATATACGTACAGTCATGATCATGATATCCTCGACTGAATTATTATTTAACAATAAAAACTCAGTCACAAAGGGAGCGAATGTTAGTGCGAGAAGTCAACATGATTACCAGGGGTAATATCTCACACTTAATATAGAATGATAGGTGATTGCTGAATGTGGCAAAGCACTGCAGATGTGAATGGATCATATGGAGAAAAAAAAATATCCAGAAATTGTGGAAGGAAGGATGTCCGGTGGTGTCTTTTACCTGTCCCAGTGTATGCATCCTTTGTATGGCAATTTTCCAATTGACTTCTTTTTGATGGCAAAAATATTTTTTCAACAGATCTTTTGCCTTTGTGTATAGTTTGGTAAATGAGTATACTCGACATGTGCGTATGAGATTCAATTGATGCGTATATATATGATGCTAGAGAAATTAGGGAAAAAAGATTAGCCATGTAGACGTGATCCCTTTAATGGATTTGCTGCATTGTATTTTTGATTGCATATTTAATCTTATTATAGTGAAAGAGTCGTTTTTAAGCAGGTAATCTGATGAAATTGACGAATCGAAGCCAATAGATCGTAAATGCTGATTAAATAAATTGTTTTTGCCAAATAAAAATGGAAATCCAAAGTCCTACAGTCCAGTAGAATCAACAAACTGAAATTTGAATGAACATACAAAATGTCAGCTACATAAAATAATATTTAAACTGGTTTTTGAATTTCAAGGGAAAGGGTTTTGAAGTGCGAGATTTTCCTTTTGTATGTTAAGTATATCCGGCGGCAACAAATTTGCAGTTTACATTGAGCCAGAGTATCAAATTCTTTCCTTTGGTAATGGTGAGATTCAATTCAAATTGTAGTTGAAAATCATTATAAATTAATAAGATAGTCAAAAAGCTCATTTAATTCAGAATACACGGAAATATGCACACTGAAGCTATGGGCTGCGAACGCCTGCGCAAAATACCGATTTCGGCAAAACCAAAATTTCGTAAAAATTAAACGTTCATCTATAGGGTATTTTTTTTTTTTTAGGTATTAAACTTCTGATAGGAATAACTATCAAACTAGCTGTCATACTAATAAAGTGTGTTTGCCTTTTTTGTTCAGTATACTTTGGCAAATAATTATGGAAAGACTAACACCAAAACAACGTTTACTAATCGTGGAAATTTATTTCCAAAATTCGCGGTCCGTTCGCCAAACTTAACAAACAGCGCATGGAACCATCACTTTGTAGAGCCAAACGTTTGGTGACCGAATCATCTCAAGAAATGGACCTGTTTGTTGGCTACCTCGTTCGTGTGATTTGACACCTTTTAGTCTAAGAGCCCACAGCATTTTTTGGGAGTGAAGATATAACCAAAATTATGAGATATCAAAGTTAGGTGCCTAAATAGCTTAAGTCTATTTGGCTAGTCTGGCAGCATTTGTTTGGGGCAAATGTTAATAATAGAAAAGTAAAAATACGTTTTTTTCCAAATCCTAGATCGAAGATATAACCACTTATGAATAGTATTAAATGAAAGAGGTTGAAGCCATTTACACAAATCTGTGGGTGCCAGACGTTTTGCATGGGGCAAAACCCTTGCCAGACGTAGGTACTAATAGTATGCAAAAAAATCAGTTTTTGAAATAATTGGTATAACCACACATTGAATATATAAAAATAATGGTGGAACTGTCCTGATACCGAAAATGTGGGTGCCAGACGTTTTGCATGGGGCAAACCCCTTGCCAGACGTATACTTATAGTACGCAAAAAAATTAAACTAAAAAACAAATTTATGTGGTTGGTATTATTGCAACTATTTATAAAATAGATGTATTAACAAAAATATTCTTATTCCAATATATTAAACTAGCTGCACCTGCCCGGCTTTGCCCGTGACCGAGAATTTTATTGGCCAATATGTTCGAGTAGACTACCTTATAATTGTCTATAGCGGGTATCCGGCGTATGTTGCTGCGCCTAAAAAAAGAAGACCGATTTTGACCAAAGTTCACAGAAACACTCTCAGGCCAATACCGAGGATTGCCTGATTTGAGCTCAACCGGTGAAAGGGACTGCACGTTTTTCTCCGCATGGCTTAGGCCGCTCACACAACTTCGTTGTTCCGTTTAGGGTAGGTGCTTGTTGTCTGGCAGGCGCCTATGTCACCTTACTTCTGCGAATCAAACAACAAAGCGAAAATAAAAAACTTCGATTGAATCACTTTTCATTCACTTCCACACCGATTGTTATCAATGTTGGAAAAGCAACTTTCCGATGTCCGATTCACAAAAAAATGCAAAAAATTTCAATAAGAGTTATTTGAATAAAATATTGAACACACGATATCTCAAGAATGAAAGTGCGCACAAATTCCACAATAAGCTTGAAACGTTCGTGTGGTCTCCCTCTTTCATATGCTTGTTCGGATAACAAAATAAGTGACGTCTGTACGGTCTCTGTATCTGCGTCATAATTTACACGCATACGCACATATGCATGTGTACTCACTCAAATGCCCATATCTCACACACCGATGCAGATATAGCCAAACATAACAACCTTCGTGCAGACGTCGCCTTTCATGGAAAAAATTTTCATTGGAATCGGTTAACGCGTTTGGCCAAACACCGGCAACAAACACAAATATGGATTGATTTTTATATATAGAAAATATTACACAAAAAAACTTTTTATTATTTCACTTAAATTTGTTTTTTTTTTCAAAGCACATGATACCTACATATGAAACACACAGTGTATAAATACATTGTCAATTTTTTTTTTCTTTTTTAAGAAACACATAATTTACACACCGATGCAGATACAGACATCGCACATACATAACATCCTTCGTATAGACGTCACCTTTCTTTAAAAAAAAATTTCATTGGAATCGGTTAACGCGTTTGGCCAAACACCGGCAACAAACGCAAATATGGATTGATTTTTATATACATATATATATAAATAGATATAGATATAATCTCATATCAATTTTAATTCACAAAAACTCACAAAATCGCAATGAAGAAATCCGAATCCGACAGCGCCACCAAACATGAAACAAAATTGGCTTCTCCATTGATCGATAATAGATGGCGTTACGTTGCGTGTCTATCTGACAGTTCAATTGTGATACGATATGTTTCATTCAATTGTGATTCTTTATTTGGTTGTTGCCAAAATAAATAAATACAAAATGAAAAAAAAAAAAAAATTAAAAAAAAAATCGAAAAAAACCTGTCGTAACACGCTGGGTGGTCAAAATAAGCCATTTTGAAATTTAGATTTTTTTTTCTAAAACCCGTGCTGAGAACATACCTTTCCAACAAAGTATAAATCATCAAAATCGGTTCGGCCAATCTCGAGTTATGCGGTTACATCGCTTCGGACACTTTCTTTTATATATATACGAGTAGATTAACGTCTTTGTTCCTTATACACCAAGTTCAGTAATGTTTTTTTACTAAATGGATGAATTCAAATATAAAATTAAAAAAAATTGTTCGATGACATTTCCAAGAAAATAAAAACATCCTTAATAAATCCAACTTAATAACTACAGATAACATACACTACAATATTTTTTTAAGGCTACAAAAATGATTTTATTTACAATTTGATCCATCAGATGAATCGTTGCATAAACATTTTCTTCATCGTCGGATGCATCCAAGTTAGTCCTAAGAATATCATCGAGATTGTCAGGTGCAGTTTTGCCATCAAACCATTTAACTTGATACCCTGTGTCATCTAGTATCCAACCATTGTCTACCTTCGCAAGGTAAGGTAAGGTAAGGTGGCTGCGAGGGCGTGAGCCCAGGCACACTTAGGCCGCAGTTTTGGCCCGTTGTGATACCACAAAAAAAAAGGGGGGGGGGGGGTGTTTTGCCGGTCGTCACTCGGCCTACTGGGTTCCCTGTGATTGCCTCCTGCGAGGTAGTGGTTTTATGGGGGGAGATAATCCTGAAGGGGTCAGGGTGTGCAGCCTGGCTGTATTTCGCATGGGTTGCGATGTATTGGAGTGACTAGTGCAGTGGCGACTCTCGCCCGACATCCGAACCAAGGGTTGGGATCGAGATGAGGTGATTGATGCAATCAAACCACAGGTCGATCCCAAATTCTGCGCCGCGGAGGGGCAGCTATTGCTACCTGATCACCGGGGGAGGGAAGAGCCTTTTGAGATGACTGTTACAATCGAACCTCAAACTGCTCTTCACTCTCTTTGCAGGCAACTACGTGCCGGGGTGACTGATACAGTCGAATCCCGAGCAAGCTATTACATTCCTTGGAGGGGGGGTCGGGGTGTACCGGCTGCACAGTCAAGTAGTTGGTTGAAAGACTGTGCTGGAAGGGGTGACCGAAGGTGGTCCAACCCTGAGTGCCACACGCATCGCGGGGTTGTGCGGCTTGTGGCGACTGTTGCAGTACGAGCCTCAAGTTACACCATTCCGCGGGAAGGGAGCAGGGAGGGGCGGCCTTGATAGTCGATTTGGATTATGGTGACTGAGTTCGGGGGTTTGTGGTACGGGTTTTGAGGCATGGGAGAGAGACAGAGTGTGGTGACTGTTACAATCTAACCTCAACTCTGTTCTCGTTTTGTCTGCATAGCGGGAAGGCAGCAAGGCCGGGGGAGACCGTTTCAGTCGATCCGCCGGGTTACTGTCTCGCCCTCGGAGTGGAGTTCTGACTGAAGTGACTGATACAATCTAACTTCAGTGAGATCTCTTTTCCTTTGCAGGGGAATCGGTTTGTGGTGATCTGCGGGAGGGGAGCGGGAGGGGCTCAAGTCATCGTCCAATCCGTCCTCCATTTCAGTTCAACCATTTGGACCTAGTGACGAATCTGCTGATGCAGCCGATATCTGTCTCACTGAGATCATTTAGATCATCGAGGAAATAGTTGCCGAGGATTTGTTTCCTTGAATTGGCTAGTGCGGGGCAGTTGCACAGGAGATGTGTGGTGGTTTCTTCCTCTTCGACGTCTCTACAGCTTCTGCAGAAGTCGTTTGAGGGAGCTCCCAATCTGGTGGCATGTCTGCCTAACAGGCAGCGACCAATGATTGCTCCGATTACAGAGCTGATATTTTTCCTGCTGATGGAGAGAAGTTTGGATGTTCTTCTTGCATCGTATTTGGCCCACATTTGCGTTGAGGACACACATGTACTGATGCTATTTCACCTATTGTTTGCTTCTATTAACGCGTTATCTAGAAGTCTGAATGGGTACCGCCGGTGTCTCTCTGTTGTCAGAGAGTTCTTGTGCGGAACCCTGTCTGGCTAACTCGTCCGCCTTGCAGTTGCCTGGAATATCACTGTGACCGGGTACCCAACACAGGGAAGTGTTACATCTGACCGCGATCTCGTTAAGAGATTCGCGGCATTATTTTACCAACTTGGCTCTTATTGTTGGTGATTCTAAGGCTTTAATCGCTGCCTGACAGTCTATGTAGATCACGATAGTTTTTCCATCTATCGGGCTCATAGAGAGTCTGCGTGCTGCTTCGCGGATAGCGGTGACTTCTGCCTGAAATGCACTGCAATGGTCAGGTAGTCGTAGTACGACGTTGAGCGCAGGGTTGTCATTATCATTTCGAGTTTGAAAGTGAAAGCACTTCGAGTCGTAGGTTACAAAAATTTCTTTTTCACCAATAACAGAGCAATATTCATTTTGCGACCATTCGGAAAATGGTCGGTTTCAAAAATATCAAGAGTAAGTAAAACTAACTATTAATTTAGTCATGAAAATAAAAAATGTTGTTTATTTTGCGAAGGTAGACATTGGTTGGATACTAGACGACACAGGGTATCAAGTTAAATGGTTTGATGGCAAAACTGCACCTGACAATCTCGATGATATTCTTAGGACTAACTTGGATGCATCCGACGATGAAGAAAATGTTTATGCAACGATTCATCTGATGGATCAAATTGTAAATAAAATCATTTTTGTAGCCTTAAAAAAATATTGTAGTGTATGTTATCTGTAGTTATTAAGTTGGATTTATTAAGGATGTTTTTATTTTCTTGGAAATGTCATCGAACAATTTTTTTTAATTTTATATTTGAATTCATCCATTTAGTAAAAAAACATTACTGAACTTGGTGTATAAGGAACAAAGACGTTAATCTACTCGTATATATATAAAAGAAAGTGTCCGAAGCGATGTAACCGCATAACTCGAGATTGGCCGAACCGATTTTGATGATTTATACTTTGTTGGAAAGGTATGTTCTCAGCACGGGTTTTAGAAAAAAAAATCTAAATTTCAAAATGGCTTATTTTGACCACCCAGCGTGTTACGACAGGTTTTTTTCGATTTTTTTTTTAATTTTTTTTTTTTTTTCATTTTGTATTTATTTATTTTGGCAACAACCAAATAAAGAATCACAATTGAATGAAACATATCGTATCACAATTGAACTGTCAGATAGACACGCAACGTAACGCCATCTATTATCGATCAATGGAGAAGCCAATTTTGTTTCATGTTTGGTGGCGCTGTCGGATTCGGATTTCTTCATTGCGATTTTGTGAGTTTTTGTGAATTAAAATTGATATGAGATTATATCTATATCTATTTATATATATATGTATATAAAAATCAATCCATATTTGCGTTTGTTGCCGATGTTTGGCCAAACGCGTTAACCGATTCCAATGAAATTTTTTTTTAAAGAAAGGTGACGTCTATACGAAGGATGTTATGTATGTGCGATGTCTGTATCTGCATCGGTGTGTAAATTATGTGTTTCTTAAAAAAGAAAAAAAAATTGACAATGTATTTATACACTGTGTGTTTCATATGTAGGTATCATGTGCTTTGAAAAAAAAAACAAATTTAAGTGAAATAATAAAAAGTTTTTTTGTGTAATATTTTCTATATATAAAAATCAATCCATATTTGTGTTTGTTGCCGGTGTTTGGCCAAACGCGTTAACCGATTCCAATGAAAATTTTTTCCATGAAAGGCGACGTCTGCACGAAGGTTGTTATGTTTGGCTATATCTGCATCGGTGTGTGAGATATGGGCATTTGAGTGAGTACACATGCATATGTGCGTATGCGTGTAAATTATGACGCAGATACAGAGACCGTACAGACGTCACTTATTTTGTTATCCGAACAAGCATATGAAAGAGGGAGACCACAAGAACGTTTCAAGCTTATTGTGGAATTTGTGCGCACTTTCATTCTTGAGATATCGTGTGTTCAATATTTTATTCAAATAACTCTTATTGAAATTTTTTGCATTTTTTTGTGAATCGGACATCGGAAAGTTGCTTTTCCAACATTGATAACAATCGGTGTGGAAGTGAATGAAAAGTGATTCAATCGAAGTTTTTTATTTTCGCTTTGTTGTTTGATTCGCAGAAGTAAGGTGACATAGGCGCCTGCCAGACAACAAGCACCTACCCTAAACGGAACAACGAAGTTGTGTGAGCGGCCTAAGCCATGCGGAGAAAAACGTGCAGTCCCTTTCACCGGTTGAGCTCAAATCAGGCAATCCTCGGTATTGGCCTGAGAGTGTTTCTGTGAACTTTGGTCAAAATCGGTCTTCTTTTTTTAGGCGCAGCAACATACGCCGGATACCCGCTATAGACAATTATTAGGTAGTCTACTCGAACATATTGGCCAATAAAATTCTCGGTCACGGGCAAAGCCGGGCAGGTGCAGCTAGTTTAATATATTGGAATAAGAATATTTTTGTTAATACATCTATTTTATAAATAGTTGCAATAATACCAACCACATAAATTTGTTTTTTAGTTTAATTTTTTTGCGTACTATAAGTATACGTCTGGCAAGGGGTTTGCCCCATGCAAAACGTCTGGCACCCACATTTTCGGTATCAGGACACTTCCACCATTATTTTGGTATATTCAATGTGTGGTTATACCAATTATTTCAAAAACTGATTTTTTTGCATACTATTAGTACGTCTGGCAGGGGTTTTGCCCCATGCAAAACGTCTGGCACCCACAGATTTGTGTAAATGGCTTCAACCTCTTTCATTTAATACTATTCATAAGTGGTTATATCTTCGATCTAGGATTTGGAAAAAAACGTATTTTTAGTTTTCTATTATTAACATTTGCCCCAAACAAATGCTGCCAGACTAGCCAAATAGACTTAAGCTATTTAGGCACCTAACTTTGATATATCATAATTTTGGTTATATCTTCACTCCCAAAAAATGGTGTGGGCTCTTGGTCTATTTGGGCTACTTTTCGTGCGGGTACGTCAAATCTCTGGTCTATGCTGATAAACCCGCAACGATTGATCACTTAGAAGCCAACATTCGACGTACTATTGAAGAAATAAGACCTGGTGCTCGAAAAAGTGGTGCAAAATTGGACGGACAGGATGGCGTTCATTAGGCGCAGTCGTGGAGGCTATATGCCAGAAATTATTTTCAAACATTAAATTCCATGAAATTTGTGCGCTCATAAACGCAAAATGTGGTCATTCCATTAAATTTGTTGTGTTTTGTTTTTAAAAAAAGTCGTAGGCCTCTATACAAAATACCCTATATATATTTAGAGGGTCTTAGAAACTTACATACCTAACGGGCTCCCGACCGATGAAGCGTGCGGAGTCCTTGCCTGAGAAACTGCAACCTTCCACCCTCTTAAATCCCGTCAATCGATCTGGCATCCGCGACATCTTGTTAGAGCTCATAGAGTTCACGGTTGTATCTTCACCTCCATTCGCCCTTTTTGCACACATGACCAAATAATGGTACAGCGGAGTATTTTACTTTGAAGGAAGCCAATATTAACTCCCATTTCCTACTACGTGTTCCTAGCACTGGTCGCCATAAATAGAAACTGGCAGGATAAAGGTTCTATAGACTATAAAGTATGAATTTTGTCCGTCGAATTGGGAGTTTTGAACCCATTTAATTTTCCAAACAGAATTTTCAGCAGTTTCCTAAGGTAATTCTTAGTCGGATCTCCACTAAGGTGTCATTCGTGGAGTTGATGTTTACTCCAAGGTAGATAAACTCACAAAACTGCCTCGAAGTTATGCCTATCAACCGTGACACAAAGTTCTAGGCGTTGGACAGATGTTTATTCGTTTGGCTGAGTTCCAAAACGCAGTACTGCCGCAGTACTACAACGTCAAGCGTCCAAAAACGCAACAATAAAGCAGTGATACACGCATCGCGAACAGATCTGATGCAAATAACATTTCGAGTTTATTTATTTTCCAAAATGCACTTAGAAACTGCGCAATATTGCTGTGTTCAGGATTATTTTACCAAGAGGTCCTCGTAAACCTAAAAATTAAATTTTTTTAAAATTCAGAAAAAGGGATATTTTCCAAAATGTCCTTAGAAACCGCGCAGTGGTCCTTGGTACCCTTAAAAAGGTCCTTAATCCCAAAAAAAAATTCACATCAAAAAGGTCATTAAATCCAGATTAATGGATATGTTTCCAAAATGTCATTAGAAACAACTCAACATTCTGTGTTCATGATCATTTTACCAAGAGGTCCTTAAAACCAGAAAAAGTATATTTTTCCAAAATGTGCTTAGAAATTTATTAAATTAAATTGCGCAACATTTCTGTGTTTAAGGTTATTTTACCAGGAGGTCCTTAAATCCAAAAACAACGTTGTTTTCACTAAATTGTAGTTTTGTCAATTATATTTCCCATCTCCCTATCGGTATACATTTTCAACAAGTTTTAACATCAACGCCAACACAGTTATCTTCAGGAATTCCTAACAATTCTTAACAATTCACCCATACTAAGATTACTGTCAAGTCAACTTTTCGGGGGATAGGAATATGGTACGTGCAAGGGAAGTGACTGATATTTTCCTCTTCCTCCTCGTCCCTACAGCTTCTGCTAAAGTCCTTGTAGGGAATGCCCAGCCTTTGAGCATGTCTTCCTATAGCACAGTGCATGGAGAGGGCGTTTACTAATTTGGAGAGGGTTCCTTTCTTATGCCTCAGAAGTCCGAAGGACCTGGGTTTATTTAATGTCGGCCAGAGTAGCCTTGCGGTGTTGCACTGGTCAAGTTGGTGCCAACGACGGTTGACTTCGCTCACCGCATTGGTGTCTATGAGGTGATTAACATAAGACGTTGTCGCCTCGATTTCGGTGCTGTTTAAACCAGAGGAGCCTCGTCGAGCCAGTTCGTTAGCTTCATAATTCCCTGGTAGCTGTAGTGGGTTAAATACCTTTGAAATAAATCAATCCCAAATTTTTGAAATTCATCTTCTGCCAATAAAAAGTAAACATCAAGGGCAGGACAGTTCAAATTGATATAAAAAGTTCTTGAAATCACTTCTAAGCCTCTAAACTCTTTCTTTTCTCAGACAAACTTCACTTTGGTATCCCAGTTTTTGGTCGGAGGCCCTTACCCCTTGGTCTGAGGTCTTTACATTCAGCTTACAATTAGGATAGCAAAGCGAAGTTTGTCTGAGAAAAGGAAAAGGACACTGGGTTTGGTCATATGTTCTTATGAACCCGCCAATGCTTACTTTACTTACTTTTGGTGGCGCTTACAGTCCGGGGTTGACCACGGCTTTAACCAACAAGCCGCTCCAACTAGCCCGGCCCCTTGCTAGCTGCCTTCAGTTACGCACACCAAGTTGGTTTAGGTTGTTCCCCAATTGTGCGCGTTACCTAAGGTGGGGTCTTCCTCTGCTGCGTTGACCCTCCGGTGCCGATTCGAGGACTCGTCGGTCTGGTGCGTTGTTTTCCATACGATCCACGTGTCCCAGCCATCTCACCCGTTGTATTTTTAGCTTTTTGACCAGGTCAGCTTCGTCGTTGAATCTTCTTCTCCACACTCCATCGTCACAAACTGGACCTAATATCACTCGAAGAATCTTTCTCTCAAAGCATCCCAGAAGGTTTTCATTGGCTTTTGACAGGGTCCATGCTTCTTCACCATACAGCAGGAACGGGATGATTAAGGTCTTATATAATATCTTCTTGGTTCTATGAGAGAGGGCTTTACTTTTTAGATGCCTTCTTAGCCCGAAGCAACAGCGATTGGCAAGAGTGATTTATCACTTGATCTCTGCGCTGATGTCATTTTGCGAAGTGATCGTGGATTCCAAGTAGACAAAGTCTTTAACTACTTCGAAGTTATATCTGTCCATCGTGACGTTTTGCCCGAGTCACCGATGTTGAGAGTCCTTTCTCGTTGACAGCATATACTTCGTTTTGTCCTCATTAACACCGATGCTTTCAAATGCGCCACTGACAGATCTTCTCCCAATAATGTCAATATCATCAGCATAGGCAAGTACATAGTTGAACGGACTTTTGAAAAATTTTACCTCTGGTGTTGGCTTGTGAGTTCCGTACAATTGCTTCAAGAACGATGTTAAAGAAAGTACTTGATAGCACTTCGCCTTGTCTCAAACCGTTTTCGACATCAAATGTCTCTGTTCTTGCCGACTTTGACGGAGCAGCGAGATTTCTCCATCGTCATCCTGCACAAACGGACGAGTTTGGCGGAGATGCCAAAACTTGGCATGGCTTTGTATAATTCGCCCCAGCGGACTGTAGTTGGTTTTTTTTTGTGAATCACGAAAGAAAATTATTTTCGCTGCAAGTCGTTGCCACACGGGCAGTGATGCTTTTGTTTGTTTGTTGATGCAGGAACCCCTCATTCTGCAAGACTAACCGATTTCGCTAATATTCACATTTTTTTTTCTTTAGATTGTTATTTTTTTATTTAATCATAAAGTACAAAGGATAGGGTTATGTATGGAATAGTACATCGGACAAACAGCCTTAAAAAACTGTGTCTGTTTTCTATTTAATTCAAATCATGCATACATTTTGGGACACCCTTTATATTTATAGTATCAATGCGTTCATGCACGCTCAGAAAACGGATACTATGAGCGTAATGTGAGTCTCTGGCAGGAGTTTATCGTTATAATAATCAAATGAGCGATCCTTTAATGTCCGCGAAAGAGGAGTTATAAATCAACGTTTTTTTACCATCGCGAAAGAAAGGTAGGGCTACAAACTCCTGAATAACACAAAAGTGTACAATCATTTGACTGGCCCCACTGACGAAGTGGTTCGGAACCAGGAGACCTGCCAATACTCTTTGAGGTCAAACCAGCAAACCTTAGGGGCGGACGATTAAAGTAGCACGGTCATGATTCCTAAGAAATTAGAGGATAACCAATTAAAAAAATGCTGATGTCTTAAAACTGATACAGTGTCCAGGTTTCTCAACAAACGTAAATAATGTATCTGTCCACGTGGCACTGAAGTGGGTAGATATAGTTTCCTCTCCTGAATGCGAAACGTTGTTTATCAAATTAAAATAAATAATAAATATCGCATATATGTGCCATCAGTACCTAATACTTAAAAGAGTCTTGAACAAAATCCGAGAGAATTTAAAAATCCTCTCATATCCATTGTTCGGATTCAGCATTAAATTGTGCGTCCCTTTCATTATTGATAACAGGATAACATGAGCCAAATATTTATTAATTTTTCAGACAAAGTAACAATAAATATCCTAGCAAAAGAAAACTATAGCTTACTAATACCATGTTCATGTCTACAACAACAAGCTCATTTCAATTTATTTTCAGTTTGTTTTTCTGATAATCAACAGAATTCATTGTGACAACAAACAGACAAAAATGTTGCCTGGTTAAGCAGGCATACATACATAATATATAATGTAGTAGTAAATAACAATTTAAAAACGATCAAATAAATTACTAAAACTCACCATTTGGAATAAATTATAGGTAAACCTTTCACACTGCTCCGTCGGCGTCGTTCTGCGCCGCGTATTATGTATTTATTATGGAATTAAAGAAATGAAAACAAAAAAGATAAATAACAAAAATTGTTCATGCTTTTTAACAATCAACTTGATTAGAGAAAACTTTTATTGTAAACAAGTTTGACAATAGGAGTGAGAGGCTACTCAATCAGTGTTTTTCTAGCACGTATGAAACAGAGTGAAAGTTGGTAGCTTGTTTTTATACCCTATTCTAAGGGTATATTAATTTTGACGCATAGTTTGTAACATACCTTAATATTGCCCGTAGACCACTAAAAGTTACTATCAATTATGATCAGCATCGATAGTAATGTCGATCTAGCCATGTCCGTCCGTCCGTCCGTCCGTCGGCAAAAATTAGGCCTTTAAACTGGACTTAGAGAGCTGAAATTTTAACCATATACTCTCTAGGGTCCCAAAATAATCAAGTTTACGAATTTTTGAAATCCGCCAACAGACACGCCCACAAACTCAAGAAACCAAATTTTGGAAAAAATCGAATTTTGAGCTAGAAAGGTGCATTTTTTTTGTATTATGTTCTATGACTCCTAAAACTGCTCGGGATAAAAAAATTTCAAAATCCGCCCACTGACACGCCCACAAATAAATAAAACAATTTTTTCGAAAATCCAAAGTTTGAGCTAGGGAGCGTTTTTTTTTTGATAAAATCCTTTAAATGTTATATAACAAAATATGTATAGCGTTCTTAACAATTCAACCATACTTAGACGTTTGTCACGCCCACTTATGAGGGATAGGAATAAGAATAGGGTACCCAACAGTTCAAATCAAAGTTATGAGTTATTTCGGAAGCCAAATCACTGCACAATTGATGCTCAATCCGCGCTGCCACACGTTAATTTACGCAAACACTTTGAATCAGTGGAATAATGCCTTTCATTTTTGGAAAGTTGCCCAAACTGATATGCAAATGTCATAGAAAAAATCATCAAGAAAATTGATAATGCTTTCAACGCACCAGTATCGCAATATCAATTTGTGCAGTGATGCCGTATCGACGTTTCCGAATTCATCTTATATGTGTACACATGCAAAGGCATAGAAAGCTTCAGCGGTGAGGCTTTGATCAGGATGAAAGGGATCATAACCCTTCCACTTAACTGCATCCTTACTATTCCGCCTGTGGGGTTCGCCGGTTCGCCGGTTCGACCTCAGAAAATAACGAAATTTATTTATTTATTTATTTATTCACTATTCTTGATTTAACAAACTTTTTATTGACTTAATCTACTAGAACAATTTTGAAAAAAGAATAGGTAGTGACATAAGTATTTGTACAGTAACAAATATGTAGTGATAATTTCACTTCGTGAAAAATAGCTTCGAAGCGTGTGGGGTGAACTGTTTAATTAATTTTGAGGGATGAACATTTTATGAGTATAATAAATGTATTTTTTTATTATTTTATTTGTATAGGTTATAACCTGCTTGTACGTCAGAGCCTAGCCCCTTCCGGGCAGGTAAATTGTATCCTACTTTATGTAGAGATAGTGCGCATAAAAATCATTTAAAAAAAAAAAAAAAAAAGTTTATACAGATTTTTATAATGAACTAACAATAAAAGAGAAAGAAACATTTGTACATAAAACAGCAATAGAACAATGTAATGTACATATTTATACAACATAGGGCAGCAAAACTTTAATTTCCTCGTGATCAAAATCAAGAAGCCACATTTTAACACATTTTAAGAATTGGGACAGAGATCTTATACCTCGGATATTTATAGGAAGTTGATTAAATAGTTTGCACGACACGATGGAGTAAAAGTTTCTAAATATAGTGGTACGGAAAGGAGGAATATCGACAAAATTAATTGAATTGCTTCGCAAATTGCGAGTGTTAGAAATTGGGCTCTGTAAATAGCCACCTCTCATAAAAAAAATGTTTGGAACTTTGAAATAGAACAAATGTTTTAGTGGCAGAATTTTCAATGCTCCGAACAAAACTATAGAAGGAGCTAAACGATTGACATTACATACTTTTCGTATAGCACACTTTTGCAAAACAGTCAATGGTTCAATCTTTGTTTGGTAAGCCCCGCCCCAGCAACTTATTCCGTATTGTAGCTTTGATTGAAATATACCATAATATACTGTTTTTAAAGTTTTTTTTTGTCACAGAATTGTTTCAGGCGATAAAAGCTACGTACGGTTGATCTTAAATATTGTTTCAGTATCGAAATATGTTTGGACCAACTCATATTTTGGTCCAAAGTGATACCTAAGTATTTAAACTGATTAGTTGTATCAATTTTAAAACAGCGTGTGCTACACGTTGCATTCTCAAACAACATTGTCTTTGTGGCTTCCTCAGTACATAAACAATTTGACACATTTGACCATTCGCAATTGTTTGCATGAAAGGAAATATCAAAGCTAAGGGACTCTTGCATATTAAGGCTGAAGTACATGAGCTTAGTTTTATTGCTAGCAACTAGTTTGTGTTCCGAAAACCACAATCCTAGGAGGTGAACATCAGGATGTATGTCCGCGCTTAAGTTTAGAGGACTATCCGAGCGGTATGCAATGCCAAGATCATCTGCAAAAGCTGTTACTTTCCCTTTGAACGGTTGCCTAAATAAGGAGTTGATATAAATAAGGAACAGTATGGGACCAAGGACTGCTCCCTGAGGCCAAGTTCATTGTTATTTGTCTGCTAACAACGTTACATACTACAACTTTTTGAATTCTATCCTTTAGGTAGGACTCATACCAGTTGTGTATAAAACCACGAAATCCAGCATGGTATAATTCGTAGAATAGAACTCTGTGGTTGACCATGTCAAAAGCTTTGGTAATGTCTACAAAAAGCCCGGTGCAACATTTTTTGTCATCCAGAGCTTTAAAACTCCAAGAGGGCATCTTCTGTAGAAAGACCTTCCCTAAAACCAAACTGAGCAGGACTAAGGAAATTTCCTTTTGCCAGGTAACTCAGCACTGTATTCTTAATGGCTTTTTCAAACACCTTAGAAACTGATGATAATAAAGAAATTGGCCTATAGTTGGTTTTGTCACTCTTACTTGCTTTTTTGTAAAGAGGGATCACATTTGCATATTTTAATTTATCTGGGAAAACCCCGGTCGAAATACTTAAGTTAAAAACATAAGCTAATATGTTTACAACATTAAGTGCTATGCTCTTAAGGGTATGATGGGATATTCCATCATAACCACACGATCTTGAGCTATTAAGAGAACAGATAATTTTATATAGTTCAAAGCCAGTTATTTCTTCATAAAAGAAGCTACTATTTATAACAGTGTCGTTTACCAAATGGGGCCTAACGCAACCATTACAATATATAGGAGACTCACTAGAAAAAGACATCTGACCAACAGAAGAAAAGAAATCATTAAATATATTTGATACTATTGTAGGATCCTCAATAATAATACCATCATTGCATAGACCTATAGCTTTGGAGATATTGGGAGAGTTGCTATCAATGATACTCTTTATAGCCTTCCATTCCTTTCTTGGATTACCAATTGCATTACGGACTTTAGAGTAGAAGTATCTATTCCGACCTGTCCTTATATAAAGGGTCCGCCATCTAACGTTTTTTTTTCAACTAGTGCTTATTTCGTGAATGGTAACACTTAGCTCATGTCTGATTTGACAGATAATTAGTTTTATCCTTCCGCTGAACGAATATGGTTGTGTATACGCTTGAACACCGCTGGGAAATATTGCGACATTACTTTGAAAATCATGGTAATGTTGCAGAATGTGTGCGAAAATTGCGTACGGATTTTGGAAGAATAGAAGCACCGTCAGCTCCGTATGTTCGTTATCTGGTGAAAAAAGTGAAAGAAACTGGCATCCTCATCGATAAACCAAAGCGTGAAAAGCCAAAACAGTGCGTACACCCGAGAATATTGCTGCTGTGGCAGAAAGTGTGCGTGAAGCGCCATCAACATCAATTCACCGTCGTTCTCAACAATTGAACATTTCGGAGACATCATTGAGACGAATTTTGCATAAAGACCTTGGTATGACGATCGTGTAGGCTACTGCATGGCCAGCCGAGGCAGCCATTTGAATGAAATTATTTTCCATTATTAACCGGAAGGATGTACTTTCAAATAAAAAAAGAAATTTGAGAAAATATTCAGTAGTTTTTTTTATAGCATTTTCAAAAAAAAAAGTTATTTGGCGGACCCTTCAGTTGTTTACTTCCTTACTCAATATTTTGAAACGAGTTCTCAGCACTGTATTAAGAGGATGTTTGAAGCACTTTGTTCTTAATTGATTTTTAAGCCAAATTTGTCTTAACACAGAATAAGTAATCCAGGGCTTTAACCATTTTTCAGATTTTTTACGGATGATAGTACTCGTATATGTAAAATTACTTATGTAACTCTGAAGAAATGTTAAGAACAGGTCATAAGCTTTAGAAGCATTACCTTCATCATATATTTCCTTCCAGGTTTCAGAACGTAGTTCAATATTAAGCAGGTCAAAGTTTACTTTCGTTACCCTAGACGGCATTATATACGAGTACTTCGCGGGTTTCTTAGTATTTAACGTACTGAAGAGAATGCCAGTCATACAGTGATCAGTAATGCGGAGATCAAAATTAATACCAGCACATTTGTTTACGGATATTTTTGTAAAACGTCCAAATGCATGGTCAAGACAAGTACTTGAGGTTGGTCTTGTAACTCCGTTTATGAAAGGTGAAAGACCATGCACAGCCATTGTAGCAAGATAAAGATCCGATGGGGTACTGGGAGTTAAAATGTCTATATTAAAATCACTCAGAAAATGAGATTTCCTACTTTTTCGTTAATTAAGAGCACTGAAAATTCATTCAAAAACACTTGAGTATCAAAAAGGTGTAATCTGCATACACAAACAAATTTAAAAATATCATCACAAAACATGCAAGACAATTCAATCACATCCGCGCTCAACAAATTAAGACAATTTACGAGGGCGGGTCAATAAGTCCGTGACTTTTGGAATAAAACACAGATTTTTTGATAAAAAAATAATTTTATTTTTCAACGTAGTCTCCCTTGAGCTCTATAAACTTTGTCCAACGCTTCTCCAATTTTTTTATCCCTTCCAAAAAAAATGATTTGTCGAGGTCCTCAAAATAGGCCTTTATTTGCGAGATGACTTCATCATTGGAGTCAAATCTTTTTCCACCAAGCCATTTCTTCAGGTTTGGAACAAGAAGTAGTCGCTCGGAGCCAAATCTGGAGAATAGAGTGGATGAGGGAGCAATTCATAGCCCAATTCATGGTTTTTTTGCCATGGCAACTGCACATGTGTGCACCCTTGCATTGTCTTGGTGGAAAAGAACTTTTTTTCTTGGCCAAATGAGGTCGGTTTTTTTTTCAAATCGTCATTGAATCGGTCCAATAAGTTGGCATAATATTCTCCATTGATTGTTCTTCCCTTTTGAAGGTAGTCGTACTTTACAGTTACCAGAATCCAAATATCACTTACAAAAACTCCTACTCCACCTGCTGCGTACTTTTCATTGGGGTTAACATACAAATTATAACCCGGAATATGATTTGATGATGAAAGGCCCCCGCTTTTGAATCTCTTCATCACCAAGGCCAATCAAATGCTGGTGTTGCTGCATTTGTGTGATCCAGGAGTTTTAACGGCTGTCTCTCTTTCGCGTTTGTATGGAAACGTTGATTGATATCGCCGTTTTGACAGGGAGGTATTATCTCTCTGTTGAACATGACACTATCAACTTAGCTGGTAGCGCTCCATTTTTTTCGGGATAGGTTGAGGTTCGTTGATGTGAAGGCTTTTTGGAACTTGGAACTTCTTATTCCATCAATCTTTGTTATTCTTGCTGTCATGCGAAGCGTCTTCATCTCAGCTACCGTTAATTTGGCCTCATACATTTTGTACGCTGTCCAACATTGTGAACCGTATGTGAGCGCCGGGCGCACAACTGCGGTGTAGGGCCTTCCTTTCATCTTAGGGGGCATTTTTCGATCACAGAAGATGGCTGAGTTTACCCGCCACTTCAACCACCCTACGCTTTACGCGATGCTTAATGTCGTCATCACAGCTTGCTTCGATATTGATCATATATCCAGGATATTTGAACTTTTCGCACTTGGGAATCACTCCTCCATTTATAAAAATGTCTGGAATAGGCCGGAGTGGATCAGAGAACGGATTAATACGATAGCCATTTGCCTCCAAAACTTCCACCCATACATCATGTGCTCGTTGCAGGGGCGTCTATTTCTTGCGAATGATGGCTCCATCGTGAGGAAAGAATAACTATGCACTTTGGAGTCCGTCACTTTTCCTTCAAGCAGATATTGCAAGGACTGTTATAAATATCAATGGACTTAAGACGAATCCCTCGTGTACACCGACTTTGATTGCGAACTCCTCGGTGACTCCTGTGGGGCATCTTACTCTTGACTTTAATCCCTCATACATGTCCATCATCATCTGTACGAAGGTTTCTGGAACTTCTCGTTGTCTTAGCGCCACCCATAGCAACCAATGTTGTCTATCAAAGGCCTTTTCTAAATCAACCAACACCATACGCAAATCCTTTCAGGAATCACGATGGTTTTCCACCATAATCCATATATCGGGTCTTTCAATAGGGACGCTCGGACTTGTTTTCGATAGGAACGGTAAACAACGCCATTTTGTTCATGTTTTTTTGACATTTATACTCGCATTTAGTTGGCAAATCATCATGGAGAAGTACACACTTGAACAACGTTTGCAAGTTATTCAAATTTATTACCAAAATTCGAGTTCGATCACCGCAACTTTAAGAGCATTACGACCATTTTATCGACGCCATCATTTGCCTGCCGAATCAACAATTCGACGTCTAGTGCAAAAATTTGAATCCACATTTTCGCTACACAATGTTCCAGTGCCAGTGAGACAAAGAAATGCACGAAGTGAAGAAAATATAGGCAACATTACATCCCGAAAAAATCACTGTTTGGTGCGGTTTACATGCTGGTGGTATCATTGGGCCATATTTTTTCGTTGATGATGCAAATCGCCACGTTACTGTGGATGGAAATCGCTATCGCACCAGCCTAACTGATAATTTTTGGCACGAATTGGACGGAATAGACCTGGACGATATGTGGTTTCAACAAGACGGTGCCACTAGCCACACAGCACACGTCACAATCGATTTATTGAAAAGCAAATTCGGTGAACGTGTTATTTCAAGAAATGGACCAGTCGATTGACCGCCTCGATCGTGCGATTTAACGCCTTTAGACTATTTTCTTTGGGGCTATGTGAAGTCATTAGTCTATACCAATAAACCGGCAACGTTACAAGAGCTAAGAGGAAATATTGAACGTGAAATTGCTGCGATTCCGGTCAATTTATGTGAAAAAGTCGTGAAAAATTGGTCATGCGAAGGAAATTGAATTTCATAGATAATTGCCACTAAACGTACTTGAACGCATAATACATTTTTTTTGGATATCTTAATCCGTTTTTGTTTTATTTAAAAAAAAAGTCCGAACGCCCTTAATGAAAAACCCTTTACTTTCGATTATATCGGTGGTTGATTTACCTGCGATAAACCCGCACTGGTCTTCAGATAGCTGTATTATTTTCCGCATTCGGGTATCTAATACCCACTCAACGATCTTTATGGTGTGTGACATCAGCTTACCTCGAACGGTAAGCAGTCGCCTTTTTCTTTGTACAAAGGAAGAAGAAACTTTCCCTCCACTGGCTAGGCATTGGGTCGCCTCTCATCAGTTTGGAGATGAGAATCATGAGCCATTTGGAACCGATGTCTCCCATCTTTTTCCATAATTCAGAGGGTATCTCGTCCGGCCCAACTGCTATTTGTTATTTTAGAGTTTTTGACCGCCTTACTAACTTCTTCGACAATAATGTCGTAATGTACTTCTTCATTGTTAGGAACGGCTCACGGAAAATATATTTGAGGAAATTGTTCATTTAGAAGTCCTTCACAATACTGCTGCCACTTGTGTAGTATTTTTTCGTCATCCATTTTTGTTGTTTTTGTTTGTCTCCGGTTGTGTTATGACTTGTAAGTAAAAGATTTTATAAAACTATGTTTATACCCTATTCTAAGGGTATATTAATTTTGACGCATAGTTTGTAACATACCTTAATATTGCCCGTAGACCCCTAAAAGTTACTATATTTATGATCAGCATCGATAGTAATGTCGATCTAGCCATGTCCGTCCGTCTGTCGGCAAAAATTAGGCCTTTAAACTGGACCTAGAGAGCTGAAATTTTAACCATATACACGCCCACAATTAAATAAAACAATTTTATTGAAACACCCAAGTAGTTTGAGCTAGGGAGCGTTTTTTTGATAAAATCCTTTAAATGTTATATAACAAAATATGTAGAGCGTTCTTAACAATTCAACCATACTTAGACTTTTGTCACGCCCACTTATGAGGGATAGGAATAGGGGTTCGCCCAAGCGGACTGTAGCCCGTCCCTATGTTTTTTATCTTTATTTATTATCTTTTCCGATTTTATACTTTATTAATTTTCACAACTTGTTTTGTTTATTTATATTTGTGCGACGCGTTTCAGAGCTGCTGCTCCATCATCGGGCTCATAAATTGATTATCGTCATCCACAAGAAGCAACCCTTGAATACTGTTGATTAACTTTGGCGAACGGATTTTCGGGTATTTCTACTGTCTGAGCGCCTATTTTTAAAAGCTTCATACAATCTTGACCGTGTTAAAACTGATGAACAATTTCGCAATCAAACCGTTTCGAGAAACTGTAGATGTGTGTCGTTAGGAACAACAACAACGATCGCCCATTGATACTACTTGTTTTCGGAGACTCCATTTTATGAAGCCGATTTATTTTAAATAAAGTCAGTTGCGAACCCTACAGCAACATGGCACGTGTTTTCACTCTCCCACCTCTTGCAAAAGTCAAGAGTGTATATTGTCTCCATCATGCCGTTTAACGGCGTAAAATTGTAGGAATTAAAAATCTTGTCTAAAATTCAGACACACAAATTGTTGGAGAAACTACGTTTCAGGGTCGTTAATATATATGTTTTTTTCGGATATTTAAACTTTGATTGAGATACCTAAAACCCTTGATAAAATGTATTATTTATTTATCCTGAATATTTGTGTGTCACACAATGTTATACATTTGAATTGAATGTACCTACATACATTTGCATTTTCTAAATAATTTCTTAGGCAGAGTTTTATTCAAATTAAGGAATATTAAACTAAATTAACCTAAAAGATCTATAAAATTATCTACCTCCCTATGGAATTAGAAATTATAATCATTAGCATGCCAAATCTCGTATCTTTCCTTTTTATTTTTTTAATTAATTTAACTTGTTTTCCTTACTTGATGCGTTGTGTAGGCTTTTAAGGGGAGAAAAAATTGTATCAAAATTAAAAGAAAAATATAAAATTTATTTTATGTTTGTTGGGTTGCTCATTTTTATGCTCTTAATACCTACATAAAAGTAAAAGGGTTAGGTTCACTCAACAGTCGTTGCATTTTATACGAACGCTCTACAATGATAATAAGCTGTGTGGTTGACATTATTTTTCACGGCAATTATTTTCTTAATTTTTCTTTCCTTTTTGTTATGGAAATCTCCTCAGCTTGTTTCTTTTTTGTTAGGAATATATTTTTTAACGGTTGTGAAATATACATAGAAATTACAGCAGCAGGATGGCAGCTATGGGCAATTCATCTGATTAAAATAAAAACATAAACATTTTTTGTGATATATTTTGTGTAGGAAAATGAGCGTTTTACATTACAGATACAAACAGGGCCTAGGAGGCTCTATACTTTCTCTAATAAGTAGAGCCTCCACTGCTTTGTACGTGTATACAACACATTTATTTGAATTGCGTGTTTCAGTCGTGCGTCAATTACATATATGTGTACCTATTTAAATTTTAAACTTGGCTGCAAATCGTTTCGTAAGGCGTTTTCTGGGACAGTAAACATTAAAGAGAAGTTAGCTTGTTTATGGAAATTGCGGAGTTAGTTTCGGATAGCTCGCTCAATTTTAACTTCTGGCTTAAATTACTAATAACAAAAATTGAGTTAAATTTAATTCTATAGAACTTTAGTCCCAACACTTTTTTGTCTAGAATTGATTGAAGAAAATCCCCTTAAATCCTAAAAAGGGGTACAATTAAGTTATTGCATTATCTCGTTTTATTTATGGTTTAGCGCACTTGCGAAATTTGTTGTAAAAATAAAACGCACAATTACACCATTACACCTTTGTTGATTCAAACGTTGCAATCTCCCCTATCGTACGTCTACTCTTGTCTAAACTATAACTACCTCTTCTCGAGCGTGTCCTTGTGTGTTGTTATACCAACGGCCGGCGAGGCCAGCGTTGCCATAAAATATTTTTCAAAATCGGGAGATTTCCATATCGGAAATCGGTGTTAATCGGGAGATCAATTAAAGTAAATAGATAGATAGATATTTTATTTCGTTTATAATTTACAATTTGTTATAGCACAATTTACATAATTCAAATACAGAGATATGACAGCTTTATGTCTTTCTACTGAAAAAAGTTTACAAGTGACAAAAATTAACATAAATTAGAAAAATGTTTGTTTTTGAGGAAAAACAACGACTAAAAACCTCAATTTAAGGAGAAAAAAAAAAAGATGATAATAAATAAAATATACATGAATGCATAAATAAATAAAAATAAAATATACATGAATGTATAAATAATATAAATAAATAAATTGTTTAATCGGTAAATAAATAGATATATCAATAAATAAATAAATAAATAAATAAATAAATAAGTAAATAATAAATATATAAATAAATAAATAAATAAATAAATAAATAAACAAGTAAATAAATAAATAAGTGAACAAATGAATAAATAAGTAAATAAACAAATAAACATAAATTAATTGACAAATAGATAATATAAAATTGATAACATACAAATAAATTAACAAAAAGTTGAATATTGCGTTAGGTAATATGAGTAAGGTTAGTGATATTCAATATTTAATTGATTAATAAGAGGATTGTCTGGGATATCACATCTGATCTTAAATGTTTCTATTAGTTTGCGTATTCTGAAGGAGATCATTTCAACATTTGCTCTTGCATGTAGGTCTAGCGTAGAGTGATGCCATGGGAGGTTAAGCATCATTTTTAATAACTTGTTCTGTGCGATTTGCAACTTTTTAATGTGACATTCAGCACAATTACCCCAAACCGGGCAGCCGTACAATAAGATGGATTGAAAAATTGTTTTATGAATTAATATTTTGTTTTCATTTGAAAGTGATGACTTTCTATTTATAAATGGATATAATATTTTTATGCCAATATTTATTTTGTTAAGTGTTTGCATAGTGTGTTCTTTAAACGTCAGTTTTGAATCAATGTATATACCCAAGTATCTTAGAGAAGGCTTCCACGCAATTGAATACCCATTGACAAGCAGTTGGTTTGCTGGAAGAAAACAAGGTCTTCTTTTTCGTGTGAAAAAGATAGCTTGTGTTTTTTCAGCATTTAGTTTTATTTTCCACTTTGTGTAGTACTTTTGCAGCGTTTCAATCGCATTTTTAAGATTCGTCTCAATAATTAGACTGAACTCATGCGATGAAATTATAGCCGTATCATCGGCATAAATTGCTGCTTCACATTGAAAGAGGAGAGGAAAGTCGGATGTGTACAGATTGTAAAGAACTGGCCCAAGAACTGAGCCTTGAGGCACACCTGTGTGAAAGTTTATTACCCTTGATACACTACCATTTACATGCACAATAAAACGACGATTTGCTACGAAACTTTGGATGATTTTACACAGGAACAAAGGGAAATTTAGGTTTATCATTTTGTATATAAGTCCATTGTGTCACACAGAATCAAAAGCTTTTTCAATATCTAGTAGGATTATACCAGTTGATCTTCCTATTGCACGGTTCATTTTAACAATATTGCACAATCTTAAAACTTGATGGGAGGTACCATGACCACCCCTAAAACCAAACTGTTCATCGGGATATAGTTTATGATCCTCAATAATCTTGATAATTTTTTCTTTTAGGATTTTTTCGTAAATCTTACTAACACTACTAAGTAAACTTATAGGTCTGTAACTTTGAGGTTTATCAAGAGGCTTTCCCGCTTTTGGTATTGGGACTACCTTTGCCAGTTTCCATTTATCAGGAAAGTACTGCGTTTTAAGGCACGCATTTATAATAAATGTCAGAACTTTGATTCCCTCTTTAGGTAATTTTTTTATATATATATTTTTGATATTATCCAAACCACCTGTTTTTCTAATTTTCAAGTTATCTACAAGGTATTTTATATCTGTTTCCGATACAAATTCCTCCAAGGGAGTGTCAGGGTTGTTTGCACTAAAAGCCTGTATAGTGTTTTCGACAAGTGTTTCATTGCTTGGATCTCCTAAATGCTGCGATACTACATGATTTTCTGAGAAATTCGATGCAAGTGACTCCGCTTTCTCGGTGTCTGTATAAAAGGTAGTCAAACCATTTTTGAGACAGGGTATTTGTCTGTTTTTATTTTTAACAATTTTTACTATGTTCCAGAAGGGCTTTGCAGACTTATCTAGTGAACTTAATTTAATGTTCCATTCTGCGTTTCGAAAAGCCTGAATACTTTTATTTAATAATTTATTAGTTTTTGACATTTGAATTCGGAAAATAGGTTGTCGGTATCTCTGCCAGTTTCTTCTGTGCATATTCCTTATTCTGATAAGTTATAAGATGTGAGTTGGTAATTTTACACATTTGGATTTTATCGGAACTTTGGGAATACAACTATTAGCTGAATTAATAATATGCTCAGAAAATGTATGAATTAGGTCGTCAACATCGTGGTTATTTGAGATATTTTCTATAACTGTAGGAATTGTTCTAAGGTTTCTAATTACTTCGGTTCGATAAGTCGACCAGTTTGCATTTTTCAGGTCCTGATAATATGCACTTTTTCGACACCCGGCCGGAGAATATTACAAAGAACAGGATTGTGGTCAGAGCTAAGCTCATTCATAGAAATGGGCTGGGATATAAGACTTGACACGTTAGATACAAATAAATCGATAACGGAGGGACTACCACGGGAACTCGCTGGAACATAAGTCGGACTGGGCGGGTACATAATGGACATTGGCAACATGACAGAAAGTTCGGACAAGACATTTCCCCAAGAATTGGCTCTAATGCAACCCCAGTCTCTATGTCTACAGTTTAAATCACCTCCAATTAAGAAAGCACAGTTTAGACTAAACAGTTTTCTTAGGTCATTTCTAAATCGTTGTCTTTTTTCAACTGGTGATAAGCCTCCTGTAATTTTTCCTGGAAAATAAACACAATAAATCCTAACTTTTCTTAAGTTACTTAATGTTATTTCGACTCCTATGCCTTTTTTTAAAGAAAACTAAGATAACAACTTTGTTTTAATTTTTTCTTCTTTTTCAAATCATTCTTGAAAGTTACGACTTATTGACCCGCCCTCGTATATTATCCGTGTTTCGGTGCTAGTGTATACCCAGCTCAGCATAATTCGTATTCTATATGTACGCCTAGATCGTTCGTATTCTATATGTATTCACTTTTCATTTTTAAGGATGTGTTCGCAGTGTTTGTACTTTAAAAGAGTGCGATTTGGATTATTATTAAAGCAAGGATGCAAATCCAAACGTATTTTTTGAAAGATTTTTGAACATCATAAAATCCTTTGTGTTTGACACCAAGGAAAAGAACGGATGCTTATTTTTGCCAATTTTTTATTATTTTTTTTTTAATTTTCTTCGCATAGCTAATTTGCTTTGAAATGAGGATTTTTTTGTTTAATCGACGAACACATCCACTATCTCTGCATAGCAATCGGAATATTTTTGTTCCCAACTTATTTTACCGCCATCTAGTCGCTTCATGGCATCAACACTCTATGTTCAGAACTCATTTTTGTTATTGTTTACGTTTAAAATTATGCTGAGCTGGGTATACACTTAGCACCGAAACACGGCTATTATTTAAGCACATTTGGTATCAACTAAAAATATGATATTTTTCTATGCAACCGTTTTTTGTATTAAACAAAACTTAAACATTTGATCTTAATACAAGGATATTGTTATATAACAGCTAACGCTAAAGAAAAAATAGTGTCACATAAGGGTTAACCAACGACCATACCACGTCGAGTTAATCGGTTCTCGTCAGATCACCGTAATTAAACGACGTTGGGCGCGGTTAGTACGTAGATAGGGGACCGTTTGGAATTACCGCGTGTCGTTGGCCAGTCCCTTCTACAGAGTTGAGGTAGATAATATACGTGGTATCACAATGGACCTAAATTGGTCTAAGTGTGTCGGCTTCTGCCGACAGCCACATAAACCTAACCTAACCTAACCTAAGGGTACTATAAGGTTTGAATTTTAAATTAAATTAAATACACATATTGGCATTGATGTGATTACCCAAATCATTATTAATCCTTAGGTTAAAACAATTACAATCCTTTTACTTTAAGTAGTCCTTAGAAAATAAAATTCCTTGTAAGTGTCAACATCAACTCAACATCCGATTTCTGATTTTTGTTTTGTTTAAGTTTATATGAGAAAAAGTTCTCTCAATATTAGGTGATGAATTTGGTAAAGTTAATATAGATGATAAAAATTTATGCATTAATTGAAATGCCAAATTTTGATCGCTTCTTTGTTTTTTAGCAAAGAGTTTTCTAAAATATTTTAACTTTAATAAAGGGTCATTAGCGACTTGACAACTTCAAACTTTCAGTGCGAACGCACCCTTAAGCCTATTACCAAACTGGTCATTTCCAGACTGGACAGGGTCAAAATATTCAGTAAAATCAGCGTTTGCATCATGGTGACGAACACGAAGAAACACCGTTTACAAATAATTAAAATTTACTACTCGGAATTTCGAGTCAGTGGTCGCAACTTTAAGAGCGTTAACGCCAATTTTCAGCCGTAATTCTCGTCCCAGTGGACAAGCAATTCATAGTGTAGTGAAAAAATTGGAGTCAGAATATTCGCTGCTTGATGTTGCCGTGCCAGTGAGACTACGTTTTGCAAGAAGTGTGGAGAATACTGCTGCCGTAGAGGCGGCCGTCCAAACCGTTACCAACCAAATCAGTCAATTTCACGGCGTTCTCAAGAATTGGGCCTCTCCCAGACCACATTATGGCAAATTTTGCATAAGGATCTTGGCCAACACCCTAACAAGATCAAGCTGACTCAAGAACTAAAGCCTCTTGTTCAGCGACGTACGTTCTCGAATTGGGCTCTGGACATGATGGAAGGAAGTGAAAAATTTCATCGCAAAATCATCTTCAGCGATGAAGCGCATTTTTGGTTGAACGGCTTCGTTAATAAGCAAAATATGCATTACGGGACAGGTGGGAACCCTCATGTGCTTCATGAAACAGCACTTCATCCGCAAAAAGTCACTGTTTGGTGCGGTTTTCATGACGGTGGCCGTTTTTTTCGCCGATGAAAATGACCGTCACGTTACGGTAAATGGTATTCGCTACAGAGACATGTTGAAACGTTATTTCTTTGAGCTATTGCATGAAATGGACATCAGTGATATGTGGTTCCAACAGGACGGTGCCACAAGCCACACAGCGGGTGCAACAATCGAGTTATTGAAGTCTCAGTTCGGTGAACGTATTATCTCGAGAAACGGACCCGTCTATTGGCCGCCGAGATCGTGTGATTTAACGCCCCTAGATATTTTTATGGGGCTACATTAAATCATTGGTCTATGCGAACAAGCCGGCGACGTTAGATGAGTTCAGAGACATTATTGAACGAGAAATAGCGGCCGTATCGGTCGCAATGTGCGGCCGATACATCAAAAATTGGCCTTATTGACCGCTGCATACGTTCCCATGGTGGTTTTACTTCAAACCGACACGTTAATAGCTCGCCACTTCGTATGTTAAAAACGGTCTGTTCCTTTTTTAATTTTTCCATTTCCTTTCAATATTCATGATCTCGACATACTCTTTGTCATGACACATTGACTGCCACGTCATTCAAATATGAATGACACCCATGTTTCCGTGGGGGCCACGTCATTCATATATGTATGACGGTAACATTACACTGCAGGCCATGGCATTCAAAAATGAATGACACTTAAGTTACACATTGCGCGCCAAGCCAATTTGAAAAAAAAAATTAAACTGAAAAGTATGCGTTCGGTTTATTTATAATTGTTTTACTAATAAAAATATATTTGTAGTAAAGATTGGTTGTTATGTTGATGAATTTGAAGCGGTAGGACGTGTAGACGACTGTCATTCATATATGAATGACGTGGCCCTGCATGAAATTTCTGATATAATAATAATTTTACGTTATAGGTAATGCCATTCATTCATGTAAGTTATCGAAGCGTCTTGCGGTTCGATAAAAAAAACATGAACACAGGTTTTAGTTGTGAACAGACTTAAAAATTTTCTTTATTTTTCATCCTATTTATCATACTTTCGTTACATTTTATTATTTGAAAATTCTCAGAAGGAAAATTTTTGATATTTTACATTTTTGCTTGTCCTGAAATGGAAGGATACCCGTGACGTGAGGATCTTGTCCACCAAACATGCTCCAATATTGGTACCAAGACCTAAAAACCAGAAGGTCCAACCATTGACGTCAGCAACCACGACCAACACTGACCAGCCTTCCACCAGCCAAACTCAGGCAACATCCAAAGGAAGTAAACATCGAAAGATTACCACAAAACCTATTGCAGTACTTTCATACAATACAGGTAAAGCTGTTATTGATCTGTCTGATCAGATGGCCTCATATGCGAAAATTCAAATACGCGCATTCAGGGAGTGCTAAGTAGCAGATATCTTGGGTATACCAGTCCATCAGCAGCGGATAAGGCCCAGGTCATTAGGAAACACACACCACCTTTCTCAAAGAACCGACCCGGATGACAAAAAATTGCGGAGAAAATGTTCCATTTGCTATGCAAAAGTATCGAAAGAACAAGGCCGTGAAGAAGCCAAAAAACATTCGAAAATGGTATATTCTTTCTGCAATGAATGTTCTGGGCAGCCACAAATGCGCCTTCCGTGCTTCAACAAAGAGCACCCATAGTTTGTTTTGTGAATTTAATTTATTTTATGTAAATAAAATGTATTTTCTAACTTTTTTTATTATAAACACTGGATTCTGCTTTAAGTTTTTTGCACTGAAATAAAACTTTTCTTATAATTCGTAAATTTTTTCATCGTCAATTTCAATCTTCGATAAAAACACATTTTTGCAGATTTGCCCGAACCAAATGTACTACAATGATCACCAGAGGCCAGGCTTTTACATTTCTATTCAGTTTGTTCCATATTCTATTCAGTTTGTTCATACACATATGAATGACGTGGCGCCCCACGCAAAATTGTGTGTCATTCATATTTGAATGACGTGGCATGTAATGAAAATATGTATCATTCCTTTGCAAACCAAATAAAAACACCTAAGCATTTTTTGTTGTTCACCTTCGGCTATTTTTCGAAAATTGGCTTGGCAGTCAATGTGTTAATTGTTTTAAGGACCTTGGAGTTTATTTCGATTCGAAACTGGATTTTACAAAGCATATCAACTTTGTTCTTAATGAGTCCAATTCTTTACTGAGCTTCGTAAAAAGGTAGTCTTAAGAGTTCAATGAGCCTTACATTTCTTTGTCTTTGTCTTGTACAATTGCTTTGTCCGTCCAAATCTAAAATATGCATCACAAGTTTGGACAACGTTCTATAGCATTCATTGAAGTCGAATCGAAGCCATTCAATATAAATTTATTCGATTTACCCAAAGAGGATTTCCATGGGAAGATCCGTTCACCCTTCATCGTTACAGTCAACGCATCGAGCTTCTTCAAATGACACCCCTTTCTCAAGGAAGGCTTAATAGCGATATCGTTTGTCCAAAGCAGCTTATATCTGGTCACAAAGAGGCTCCTGATTTGCTGTCCTCCATTGGCTTCGATTTCCGTGGGGAGCCTTTAACCTACGTAGTGTTGACTTATTGTTTAGCTCTCATCATAGGATGGCCTATGGCAGGAATTAGCCTTTTCGGCGCATGAGTAGAATTTATAATTTAAATAATCATGTTATTGACTTGCATGTTACTTAATTAAAGCTGAAAAATGTTTTCCGAAATAATGCTTTATTGTCTTAATCAGTGGCGGATCCACGGGGGGGGGGGGGGGGTTATCGGGTCCGGACCTTTCTTAAACAGTCTAATATTTCATCATAAAACTTGTAAGGATTTGCGCATTTTTCCTCATCAAACTTCTGCTTGGAAGAAATAGTTGTCCGAAACTGTGGAAGATCGATTTGTGTTTTTCGAACCAACTTTGGAGATGAAAAATGTAAGTATCAAGGAATGGAATGTAGAAGGCAATTCTGTAATAATCTTCGACATTTTGTGTTTCAACGTTGCAACGGTTTTTCTGTTGACTGCAACGACGAGGCAATTTCATATTAATTTTGTGTTCGGAACAGATTTCAGAAACATTGTCGTAAATAATACGAAAATTTGAATCAACGTTTTCTCGCTTTTCCTTGATATCATTCGTAGCATCAGCAGCTAACTGTGGCTTCTCCTAGATCTTGATTTTTCGTCTGCAATCCCCGACTTAGAGGCAAGACGCTAGAATTGATCGATTCCATTATATGACAGGAAATTTGAAATTCGATTGTCAAAATCGCGGTCAATAGCTGAGAAGCCTTTGAAGTCTCTCGATCTTTCCACTTTTTTATTTCTTCCAAAGCGCGGTTGAAGTTCGAGGTAAGTTGAAACTACTTCATGAGACTGAGCCCATCTTGTAACAGCGAAAGAATTCAATTTTTCTTTTCTCTGGTCACTCTTTTTCGGCATTTTTAAAATGTATTCCTTTAAAATGATTTGTCTCTTCGGCCAGTAGAAAAATGCTTCGATTGCTCCGATAGTTCCTAACGCATTTTTTTATACCGGATACTCCGCAAGCGCCATTGATGACCAAACTAAAGCTAAGCGCGGCACGATGAACGTAGATTGCAAGAGGAAAATGGGACCTGATATTATGTGCTTGTACTCCGTTTACTTCGCCACTCATAACTGGTGCATATATATATCTGTGTATCAAAAAATTATCGACACTGTGTCGCGAAGTAGATGTTCAACCGTGTGTCCACACAAGCGGCACTATCGTAGTTTCATGCCAAATGTATCAAAAGAATGAGAAAACGAGGTTAAGTTAGGTCATGACAGCATACATTTTGTGTTGCATGCCATAAATTACTGAAATTCATTCGCAGCGTTTTCCGTAAACTATTTTTAAGCTGGACTAAAAGCCTTTGAATCATTGCTCGAAACTGTTGTTACCTATAGCTAAACTTAAAGCTCAGAAATATATAATGAATCTCGCAACTTATAAAACATGCTGATAAACCTTTCACTATTACAAATTACAAATGGCAATAAAAACCAAGCACTGGGCTTAGATTCAAATATGTCTTGATCATCTTCTTTTTGCACAGCATTTTACCTACTTCATTATGAATTCTATGATTGAAAGTGCACACACAAATTAAAATAAATAAAATAATAATTATTATACAATACGCCTCAAACCGAGAGCTCTAATAAGGGAGCGGTCGAAATTCTGCCTTCAAAATTCTGCTTTGCAAAATTCTGACTTTTAACACAAAAATTCTTCTTTTCAAAATTCTGTTTTTTTTTCTGTTCTGTCTTACAAAATTCTGCTTTTTTTAAATTCTGACAGGCAATATTTTAAACAAATAAAATCTGCTAATTCTGTTTTTTCCAATTTACGAATTTAAAGAAAACAAATAATTTTTAACTTTGTCAACAAATTACAATATATTTCACATGCCCAATTATAAATTTTACATTTATTTAATTTTGCACAATAATACTTATATCCATGCACGCACAACTCATCTTTTCCTTTATTGGATTTAATTACAGATATACTCATTTTCACTCTAGAAGCACATGTTCACTCACAAGGGTATAATAATAGAATATTTGTCTATTCCAAGAGAGCAATCTTAAAACCAATAAAAAAACTATTTTTACCTCTTCTTCTATAACAACAACAAGTGAGTAGGTAGGCAGAATGTTTTACAAAATTCTGCAAATAATAAAAAAAAATTTTGGAAAATGTTTAAAAGCGCGCGCTTTTTATTATTTGCAGAATTTTGTAAGGCAGAATTTTGTTAGGCAGAATTTTGTAAAGCAGAATTTTGAAAAAAAAAGAATTTTGAAAAGCAGAATTTTGAAAAAAGAATTTTGACCTCGCCAGAATTTCGACCCCAACCCCTCTAATAATAAATAAAGTAGCTAAAGCTAGAGCTGTAAAGCCATGGATTCCTGATATTCTCACTAATATACGGTTTCCGATCCGTGGAGGGTGTCTGCTTGAGACATTGCAGCCGTCCATACTTCGCGATCGCGTGCCCGTTCCTTCCAGTTGTCCAGACCAAGTGCTCTGGCAACTTTCGCATATTCTCATTCAAAGCTTCGAAAGTATCGCGCCAAATAGGAGTTAAGGGCTTTAAAATCTTAAACCATATTCTTTAAAATTCAACATAAGGGACATTATTAATTAAATAGAAAATTAGTGCGATGTGTAACAGAAGTCTTTGAATTGCATAAATTCAAACACCTACACACCGTTTATCGTTATTTTTTGTAATTAAATTTTGTAGAAAAATACGTAGGTACACGACAAATAAGAAAAGAAGTAAAAAATACACAAGTGAGAAAAAAAAATATTTTTTAATTAATACGTACCAGGGGTGGTCAATATATAAGTGAATCAAGCGCAAGCATACTCACGATGCGATGTGCCTTCATCCATCTTGGCCCCCAACCTACATACAATCCGAACAATGAACGCGTCACGAGTTTAAATTAAAAGTTTAAGGTGACACTTGCCACTGACATCAAAAAAAAAATAAAGAAAAATTTTATTTTATTTTGTTCCCAACCATTTTCTTAATTTTCTTTTTGTTTGCTTTTAGTAGTAAGTTCTTGATTTGATTTATGATTCGTTATTAAGCTGTTGAAGATATCGAAAAGGAAGTAAAAATAATACCTTAGGGGTAGGTAATCTATCAAATGTAATTCCAATTAAAGTTCAAGTCAACTTGGACATTTGAAAGTAGCCTTCCATTTTATGAAAGCTAATATTCCTTTAATTACTGGCTGTTGACTTCATAAACTAGCTCATATCGAAAATCCTCTACTACTGTTAAGGACAATAAAGTTTATGTCCTTTTCTACTTGTGAAGCTGGCCCTCGTCGTAAGTTTAATTGGCTTACAAATTTTTAACGGTGCACTAATGATTGTGACAACAATTTTTCCACCACCATTACCACAACCTCATTTAGCGCTCGTTCAGCTCACTCCCTATGTTTGCTAAAAACCTTCTTCACTTCGGTCTCCACCTTTACTAGTGATTCACCCTTATGTCATCATTATCCCTCGTGAACGATCCAAATGGCTTTGCGTTTAAATTGAAAAGGAAACCGCACCACGCACACATAGACTCATCTCATCGCATATACTGACAGTAAGTTTGGGGAGAGGCAGGATAATGCTAACACACCCCCGAATCGTATCCTTCTTTTCGGTTGCGGATCATGGATATAAAGATACGAGTAAAGACAACGCGTCTACATGTGTTCCGTATAATACGATTGTAGTTTTCCCTGTAAACAAGTGCTTCTTCCCTGGTCTTATAGTGGTTCGGTTATTTCAACCCCCAGAAAATTGTGCTGCATTTGCTTGGTGTATCCTTAAATAATGGCAACAAACGTTACAATGGCAGGAACAGCGTAGTACATGTGTTAAGAACGGAATCCCTCTATTATTATTATTGAAATCTTTTTTTTATATGGCTATCTGATGTATTTTATTCATACAGTGGAGTTGAAAAGTTTTTAAACGCTTAAATTTATGAATTCGGAAAAATTAAGGCAGATTTTCTATGCAATTTAGACTTAAGAGGTGAATCCAGCAAAGAAAATAGAGAGTATAGGCAATGTCAGAACGCAATAAAATGTTTTTTCCACTGCTTCACCTCTTGCGAACGTCTGACAAACACCCAAAGGTATCAATTCTCATGAGAAGCTTCTCAAATTTGAAGGTTGCAGAAGTTAGGTTTTAGGCCCTGTATGAGCCGTTAATGCCTAATATTGTATTCAACAATATCATATTAATATTAGGCATACATCTAAATTAAACCTAGACTACTCGAACCATGTGTTCACTAAGCAAGATACCCTACTACTGGTAAATTTATTTTCTTGGATGTTTGTCAGAATTTTGGAAGAGACATTACTCCTGAAAATGATGCTCAAACCCAATTTCTTCTGTCAAGAAAGGCGATCGCTAAGCTAGCGCCCTGAGATGCTTTAACATAATTGTTGAGTCTACTCTTGAGTTGTTGTACGAGTATATTGTATTTTTTAGGAAAGACGTCTCTCTAAATCGAGTTCCAAAGTTAGCTTGTTCTATATAAAAATGTTAAATCAATCAACACTTGCCAACAGCCAGGCAAGTACACAATCAGGTGATGAGCATTAGCTGCCTGCCTAGTATAGGACGAACAAATAGTGCATTTCTAGGATTTCTTTTTTAAACCCATCGAACATGTCCCATCGTAGAATCCTTTCAATAGACAAGGGTGAGCGATAGGCCGACGTTGAGTTAGTGGAGTAAGAGAAATATCCAAACTCTGGCCCGAATTATGCTTTATAATGGAACAGCAGTCGCTTTGGAGGGAAGTACCTCCTTGCTCTGAAAAGGTTACTTAGTTCGACGGAAGCAGACTTTGCAATATTAGATAAGTGATTATGTCAAGTTACGCCCGAGTACACTGAAACGCGGTTGCATCTTTGACGATGAGCATTCAAGAACATAGATGTAAGAGTTCTTTTATTAACAAAACTTTAGTTTTTACTTTATGTCGACATTGAAGGTCATTAATATGGAAAAGAAAATGCTGGAGAGATTATTAATCCTTGCGGCGATCGTGCAATACTACCAAAGTAGTCCAAAGAATTAATCATCCTTGATGGAAATTCTGTACTCAACTGCAGAGTTTTTCTGGTACTCCGTAAGAAGTTAGTTTTGATAGGGCTTTATGCTTAACTCGATCAAAAACTTTGAGCTGTCCAAAGCTACAGCTCTTGATTCGCCTTCGTTACCCATTTAGTATGTAAGCAACTCCACATTATTTGGCTTTTCAAAAAAAAAAAAAAAAAAAATAGCAACTCCACATTATTTGAATTTTCCATATAACTTTAACAGTAAGTAAGTAAAAAGTAAAAAGTAAAAAGTAAAAAAGTAAAAAGTAAAAAGTTAGCAATTGGAGGATCATTTTGCCCCTTTTTGGAACAGGTTGTGCGTGGGCGGTTTCCTATGGAGAAGGAAATATCTCCTGAGAGTACGACACATTAAAAAGATTGCATAAGCTATGTAGGTGCAGGTTGGGGCCTGTAACAGAATGCAACAAGACTTGTAAGAGAAGTAGAACTCAATTTAAAATTGATTTAAATTTCACGTTATTAGCAATACTTGTTGTAGATACATATTGCGTAACAGACCCCTGATGCACAGTTATTCAGTACTACCGCAGGTATTCCGTTAGAATAATATATTCAATAACTATTAGTTAAAACAAATGAAAATACTATAGTCCTCTTGAGGCGACTGTTATTGAACCGTACTGTTCCTATCTTCCAAAATGACCGCGACATTGAGTTGAGCATACTTTTTTTGAAATAGATTTCAAAATTATCGTGAAAAACGTCACCAAAATATGAACTTGGCCAAAACTATCTAAGTGTAAGCATATTTTGAGATACCTAACTTCATAATCGTCAACTTTGTACACAAAACAATATTTATATTAAATAAGTAGGGCTGGACAGAGGAAAACAAAAGAATATGCGTTGTCATTGAAAGTAAATCAGTTCAATTGTTGTAGGGTCCCAAAAAGTGGCAAAACTTCGAATTTTTTTTGTAGTTCTACGGAAACTTCGGAAATATGTAGATATAAAAAATATTTAAAATATTATTTATAATTGTTCTACATTTCGAAGTGAAGTTAAAAAAAAAAGTATACACGGTTCATCAAGAAGAGTCGCGCAACTTTTTGCCACCAATGTACAAATCATGTGTATTCACTTTTACAAATTTCACCCTCATTGTCATCATGCTCTGAGCGAGTATCAACCCAACGCCAACAATTGAATTAATTTTCTATAAAGCGATTGTACCGGGGGGTATCAGTTTCTGTAATAATTCGATGGTGGTCCTGAATCCACGCTGCATGCCAGACATGAAATCATTCCGCTTAACTAATAGAAATCACATGGAACTTGACTGTGTTGACTTTGAGGCGCGATCCATCCTTCACTTCATCCCTGTTGTTTCCTGAATTTAGCCTAAAGATTTCCGCTTAACGAACAAGTAACGAAAAAAGTCAACCACCAAGTGTTTGACTTTGCTAAATTGAGCGCAACAAAAAGGATACAATTCTTTTGTTGTGCGATGATCTTAATGGAGGAGGGTTGCACTTGTATTCTGTTTCGGCAAATAGAAAAAAAAATACGGAATTTTACCAGAAAATTGTTGGGGTGTATTGTTTATGTTCGCGCTAAGGACATAATACTTAAAGAAGGGTGTTAAATACCGAAACGGAATCAAGAGTTACTTAGTAAATTTCATTGTATTTGGGGACGCTTTGGCGGAATGTGTGAGTGCAAATACTTGACAGACAAAACATAATGAAATATTACACCATTTAGAAGTAGAATTTAGCAAATAAGGATGACACAAATCTCCTTCTTTAACGGCGAAGCTATGATCAGGATTAATGAAATCATAACCCTCCCAATTAAGTGCATCCCTACTGTTCGCCAGCTTTGGATCACTTCATAACTGAGGCCAATCAAATGGTGGTTGTGGTGCATTTGCAGGATCCACAAGTCCTTGGACCAATGGTTTGATTATTGTTTGATCCTCCTTTTACGACACCGGTGATCTCCAGTCGTGTCCAACCACGGGTTCGCATGCCATCTTGTAGGACAGCTTCACGATGTTAAATCATATCACATGAATGGCTAGCGGAAAACGATGTTTTTGGAAGGCGCTGGAGTAATATTCGTTGCTCGTCTCTAGACGTACCAAAGGATGATAGATACTCATAGTTGGAAAAGAAAACAATTCAAATGGGAATTCGTGTAAATTCTAAGAAGACACAAAACATCAGCATCATCAAAAACCCACCATAAACAAATACCTGCATCAATCTTGCTAAGCCCTTTGTATACGAAATTCACAACACAACATCATTTCGGCCAATAAAACAAGCTTACATAAAACAAATATTTCCATACATATTTGTTATTTGAAACCAAAAGTACATCGCCAATATAAATCCATAAATGCCAGGTTTGTTTAATCGTGAACTCGACGCCATTGCACTGAATATGCCAGCATTTAAAACCGCAAAACATAAAAACACAAAAATGTCCTACTGTTGTTGGCCCCTTAAATGGCATGTATTCAACGAATCGACTCAAAAACCGCTGCCGGCTTAAACGAATGAAGACGAAGAATACGAAATATTAACCAACAGTCGTATAAAATTTACAACTCGACCATATGGTCACGTCCATGTATAGGAGCTACTTTGCTGTCTTGCGCTTATACGGCCAAAAATAATGTCATTAAGCGTCCTTTTTGTCGTAAAAATTCGCACGTCAGGATGTCGTGGGAGTACAAAAAAAAAAGCAAAGTTTTCCCTATGCAATACGCAAAATACGGCAATTTGGCATTTTGCTACAAATCCATCCACATCCATAAGGTACACACTACACTCATGTAATGACAATATTAGGGATAACAAAACGGTCGAATTCAAAATCATAGGCCGTCTTTGATACTTTTTATAGCCCATATAGAGAGGGTTTAGAACAGAAATCGCTCGTTTTATGACCCCAATTGGAAACACCTGAAAGGCAAATAAAAACGGAATCAAATGCCTTTCCTGTGGAGTCATATTTTTATTCGGATCGAACGGAGTCACCTTCACATGGAATTGAGGAGATATTTTGTGGATTAATTAAAAAGAACTCAATGGCGACTGAAAGTATACATACACATAATGTATACCAGTAATCCTTAAATTATCATAAGCAAATTGGACGAATTTCTGTTTAGTGTCAAGGTCCCTCGGGACTTGGCTCACAAGATTGATTGAAAGGGGTCGCCGCACTCCAAACAAATGCACTGATCCATTATGTCTAATAAATATTTAATTCAGCTCAACCATGTTTACCGCCAATAAGGACATGATTATCTTGCAATTATTCACCCTCTGATTTCTATAAATCTGAACTTGGTGCAGCTTTCAGCGAATCGGTTTGCGGTGGTGGTGCGATGTTGAGATGTTGCTGTTTTCATGCGGCGTTGGCGGCACGTGATCGGCCACGTGCCTATCCAAGACATTGGGAATCTGTTCGTGGTACTTTCACACTCGGTTACGCATAATGAAATCACCATCTAATTCTTAATAGTCCCTTGTTTTGTTTTTTGTTTGATTGTTGTCACTGATGTAATTCTATTTCGAGCGAACGTCGATTTGTTTTGAAAATATTTTTGTACATAGACCCCCAACCCAACCCCTATTTGGGATGGCACGAGTTTGTATTTTAATCTTTCTTTGAAAGCAATTACAGTTTTAAAGCTGCAGTTTTGTATGTAGATTGAAGATAAAATGATACAGAATGTCCTCGGGGATTCATATTTTATATCCTTTTTAAGAAGATATGATTAAACTGTGACCAGCCTTACAAGCGTGTATATTATCTTATCAGAATGTTACTACATGTATCATTGAGGGAACACTTTTGACTTTAAACTGAAACAGCATTCATAGAATTCATAAAATACAAAACAATTTGAACTCCCTTGTTTTGTATTTTGTAATTTGCTAATTCTTTTATAGCGCTGTTTCAATATAAAGTTTGAACCCATCTTTTGGCTTACATAAACGCGCTATTCATACTTGCATTCATTTATTGGGTCACGACTGTATTAAGAACTTGCGAGATAGCGGAGCTGGTGATCGGGAAATGTGTGGAGATCATCTCCACCGTAGGTAATCAGAGTTCCAGATTGACAGTTGACAGTGCAGTTTCGCCGATAGTTAAATGCTTAAATTAGCTAATTTATTAGATTAAATTATTCTTTATTCATAGTATTTAAGTAACAAGCGACTGAATATATGATAGTTGCTAACCATTGCCAGTAGTTTAAGGATTACATATATATATATATATATTGAGGATATATATATATATTGCAGTGGCGTGGCGTCCATATAACACGATTCCTACCGTCTTCCCTTTTAAAAATCCACCAAAAGTAAGCACTATCTGCCAAATAAATATATGAAAAATGAAACCCGTCCCGTATTTTAATTATAAAATAAAATCTACACACACACTCACACATAAGCTATCGAATAAGTTTAATATTTTCATTCTACCTCTCGTCTGTATCTTCATACCTCATTCAAGAATCAAGATTCAACCACATTCCACAATCCACAAATCACAAACAACAAACCAACGAAGAGTCACAAAAATACTCTTAGTAAAAAGTTTTCAACTACCGCTGCTCTCTATAATAGAATAAAAAATATTTTTCCGTCTTATTTACTTGTTTTATATCCCTTTCTTCTACAAGCATTGCGGTTCCGATCCTCTTTGTTCAACACCCGCTTTTATATTCAAAGAAAAAGACGCTACATTTCGTCTTATAAACCAAATCTCACGCTGAATACTTGGAATTGTTTCATTTCATTCTCCCTTTTGCGATTAGCATTGCGTTTCAATCGGAAGATATCAACATGTTGCAGGAATGCAGGTGCTACGTTTGACTCGTTTTTTTTGCAACATTGTGTCTAATAACACGGTGTTCTTTGACTTATTTCTTTTTTCTTATAACATAATATCTGAATGTGTTATGTGGGTTGATTCTTGATTTTGAATTTGATGTTGATATTGATATGCGTGTTGATGTAAGAAGTTGAGCTTTCATTTTTCTCTCTTGTGATAGTTAATGCTTCGATGTTCTTACAAATTTATTGTTATACTTTTGTCTTATGAAATAAAATATGGTAGAATATTATGGCAATTTGTCAGCAGAGTAAATTCAGCATATCGCTTAAGAGAAGTTCATGTCAAATAAAATACCGACACTTGTTTTTTTTTTAAGCAGGAATTCAAATTTTAATTTAGAATCAGTTGGAATTTATTGACAGACTGCGTTGCACAAGTGCAATAACTTGAAAAAATCTAGTGTTTTGTAAAGCCAATTTGATAAAATCTTAAATTAAAATAGTGAAAAGTTAGATGTGAAAGTGAAAGTGAAGGTTAATGTGTAATTTTTTAGTTTCTTTTATTACCAACTTACTGATAAAAACATTTTAGCTTCTTAATTTTAGTGCAGTTTTAGATTTTTTTTTGGAAATGTCTTTGATTAGTGTAGATTGCTGTTTAACTGATTTCCTCCTGGAGGATTCAAATAGTTTTAGTAAGCTATCTTTTCTTGATAAAAAAAAAGTTATAGACGTAGGGCGCTCTATGCCTTTTATAAATATTAATTACCAAAGGAGAGATGGTTTTGTGACACATTTTAATGTTTCCTTATACCAAAAATATAAGTGGCTAACTGGGAGTTGCAAGCTTAATAAAATGTTTTGTTTTCCTTGTCTTCTTTTTTCAAACTCCGCCAGTGTTTGGAGCCGAACGGGTTTCACTGATATAAATAATTTAGTTAATTCTTCGAAAAAACATATTAAGACAGAAAAACATATTCGTTGTTGTTTATCCCTACACGAATTCGGCACGAATCGCATTGAAACTTCTTTAGGAAATTCTTTCGTTGTTCATAATAAAAAAGTAGATAAAAATCGGAAACTAATGGAACGTTTTATTGACACGGTCATTTTATTAGGCAGACAGGAGTTAGCATTTCGCGGTCATGATGAAAGGTCTAGTTCAGATAATCGTGGCAATTATGTCGAAGCGGTTTATTTTTTATCTAAATATGACACTTTATTGGAATCCCATTTAGAGCAGTGTTCAAGTACACACAATCCAATTTTTTCAGGTTTATCCAACGATATTCAAAACGATTTGATACATAGTATCGCGGCGGTTATTAAATCCGAAATTAAAACGGAAATCAAGGATGATCGGTTCGTGTCGATTATGATCGACGAAACACCAGATTTGAGTCATAGGAAACAACTGAGTGCCATATTTCGGTACTTGTCAGAGGATGGTATACAAGAAAGATTTCTTGGATTTTTTGACGTTAGCGCAAGTCGTAATGCAAATGAGTTATCCAATCATATATTTAAAATTCTTGAAACATACGACTGCAAGGAAAAGTTAATAGGACAATCCTACGATGGTGCCGCAGTTATGTCCGGCGAGGGGGGTGGTGTTCAAAAGAAGGTCCTTGATGAATGCCCGATGGCAAATTTTAGTCCTTGTTATGCACATGTTTTAAATTTAGTACTATCCCGATCTCTAGAAAACATAGCAGAACTTAAACTATTTTTTGGCTATACTAATAGCATCGTTCGATTTTTTAATAAATCCACAAAGCGGTCCAATCTTTTAAAACAAATTTCCAATCGACGCATGCCAGGAGTATCGGAAACTCGATGGCATTATCATTCAAGAATAATAAACGTAATCTTTAACTGTAGAATAGATATAATTGAAACTTTTAGTAAAATAATTAATGACTCTAGGGAATGGGATACTGACACACTTTCGATGGCAGAAAGTTTATTAAATAAATTAGAGAGCAAGGAATTCTGTTTTTTGCTTCATACCCTTTCTGAAATATTTGCAAAGACCGATGTATTATTTAATTTAATTCAAAAAAAACAAACAGACGTTAGTTATGCCAAGCAAGAAATCGAACGTTTTGAGTCATGGATAAGCTCTGACTTTTTAAATATGTTTGAAGTTATTTATGACAGCGTAAATGATTGCATCGAACCTCCACGTAAACGCAGGTTGCTTGACTTCGATTTGAAGACGAATTATAAGCGCCTTTTTGTTGAAATTAAAGACAATATAGTTAGCCAAATAAATGCCAGATATAAATCATTTAGTAATCTTACATTTTTGGATTTACTAAATAATTTGAAGTATGACACTTTTTCTCGTTCCAGTCCAGATGTAAAAATATCTTCCCTAATTAAGTTTTTTCCTAGAATTTTTGACTTCACGGCATTAAAAAATGAACTTAATGTTTTATATTCTTCGTCGTCACTTCGGCAGTTTGAGGTTCTCGACCTTCACAACCATTTGAATAGTGAAGCATTGAAAGAAGTGTTCCCTCAAGTCTTAAACTTAAGTAGTTTACTTTTAACACTTCCCATTTCCGTCGCCTCCGTTGAGAGGTCTTTTTCTGCTTTAAAAAGAATTCATACTTATTTAAGAAACTCACAGGGCGAGGATAGGCTCTCTGATTTAGCCCTCATATCGATAGAAAGAAGACTTCTTCTTAAAATTAAAAATAGACAAAACTTCTATGAAAGGGTATTTGCAGAGTTTATCAAAAAAGATCGTCGAATAGCATTAGAATACAAATAATTATAAGGAACTAATATTTTAACAAAACTTTTCACTTTTTTTTTTTAAGTGTGTGAATTTTAGCTGTTTTTAATTTTGATTTATTTTTATTGCTGACATTATTATTTGTATCGTTTTTATATTTTAACAAATATAAAGAATTATCCATATAATTCTTCTGAATTTTCTTATTTTAAAATTACTATCCACATTATGCTGAATTTTTTTAAGTTATTGTATCATGCGTCTGTCAAGACCGGCTTCTTTTGAAGCCACTTTTGTTATGCTTTAAGCTCATTGTTGATTGAAATATTAATGTCTTGAAGTATAAAAAATGTGGCTAGAATATTTTTGCTAAGTCAATGTGGAATGCATATTATGTAGATACAATATCCCCATTAAAAATTATTTTATTTCAGGTTTTAAAGATTTTTATTTTTATAGGTGACTAAATTTTTCAACGTCTTCCCTTTTAAAATTATCCACGCCACGCCACTGATATATTGTTAGATTCCTTCACACATATATTTACGTATCTGTACTTACCAATTTTGTAGTGTTGTTAGATTTATTTATAGTGTTAATTTGGTTAATTTTAGTGTAGAGTTGTTAAAGTGCTTAGAAGCCCGATCTTTAGTGTAATAAGTTTAGTTTTCCCATCCCCCTCTGTTTTTTTTGTTGTTCGAGAAGGGGGAAAAGGTCGTCAGATACCTATTTAGAGCTCTAACTAGGTAGGGAAAAGTAGAGTTAATTGCATGGAGATGATTAAATGGTTATCAATCCATAATCAGACGGGCAAAGAAAACCAGATTTAGTTTTTTTCGAATAGTTTTTTTTTCTGGTGGCGCAAAAGTCATCACCCAGTGGCGTTCACCAATCCGACTAAAAACTACATAGGATAGATGTCAAACGTCGTGGATCATTTAGAACATTCGGAAGATGCTATAATTTTTGCAAATGGCGGCAAATGTCAATTTTACTTTGACATTTGTGAAGTAAACAGATGACAACTTTTGCGGCACCTTGTATATATATACGACATACGTACAATTAATAAATGTATTTAATGAAGTTGAATGATAATTTCTGAGCGTATTATTTCTCTATGTTTGCCATGGTCAGAAGGATCATGGTAGGTTGGTAAATTATTTTTTTAGGGGGTGCGGTAGGGTGTGCTAAAGACCATTCGGAGGGAATGGTCTGATCGTTGAGCAGAATCCATCTTTGGGGAAATCCAATGTTTGGCCACCGGATTTCCAGGTTGGGAGGGAATAGCTACGCTGCATCTCCACCAGCAGCGCCCATCAGTGTGATGGACGTCCGTCCGATTTTTGGTGAAAAGGTAAGTACGAGTACCTTTCTGGCATTATATATGTTTTGTGGTAGGTCTGGTTGAGTGTGGGGGCAAGATCCACCCCATTCCGGCGAGCGCAGTCGAGCATCGCAAGCATGCCGCGTCCCTGTCACTCAGCTACTCAATGTTCCCTTCTTGGCCCATTCTCATCCTAAGGTCCCATCCACATCCTAGTTTCCATACCCTTACCAAATCCTTACTCCCTCTACATACCCCAGTACAGACTTATTACAAGTTGACAAGAACAACGCCGCCCATGCTCAATAATGAGGAACTCAAATAGGAAGCGGACAACTGAAATTCCAGGACCGTGAAAGCAAGGCGACGATCGATTCTGCTGAAGCAGTATGAACTCGTTTCAAAGCTTTGTTCGTTCATCGCAGTCAAATTCGCGCAAGTTGACCAACTCTTCATTTTGACGTACGTCGTGTGGGATAGAGCATGCTTTTGTGCTCGTTTAGTTTTGACAGCGTTGCCCGACTCAGCGAAAGCGACTCCATTCTGATTGGTGCTGTCTTGTCTGAACACAATTTACAGCCACAGCCGAAAAGGTTGGCGATGTGCGCCCTTTTGACATTTAATAAAAGTTATCCGTGGACAAGACTGAACAAAATAATTCACCTGTTGAGTTATAATACTCGGCGTAACTTACTTTTTCATGTCTGCTATTCACAGCTTAAATGGTTGAGGCTGCTATTGCGGCTGCATTAACTTCAGTCAGTTAAGCTTGCCTACTGGCTTACAGTGGGTGATCAAATTATTACGGCCACCTTAAAAAATATAATTTTTCAGGATTTAGTGCAAATATCTTTTTGAAAAATACATTATACTCGTATAAAAAATATATTTTTCGTTTGCCCTCCTCCTAACAAACTCGGACTTATCCGACAAAATCTGAACCGTTGATTCATCGGAAAAGCAGACCTACAAAAAAACGTGTGCCACGAAAATCGTGAAAATATATCTCCAAAATATAAAAAAAAATCTATTGAAAGCCGACATATTAAGTTCTCACCTTTAACCGGTCTTCGGATGTCCAGTCCTTATGAGCCTTAGCCCATTTAAGGCGTTTTTCTTATAATTCATTTATTTGCACTAAATCCTGAAAAAATTATATTTTTTAAGGTGGCCGTAATAATTTCATCACCCACTGTAACTCCCCGCTCCATTTTTCCTACACATTATAATCTACAAACATTTAAAACCAACGTGCATCGGCATCTCTTCCTATCTTCTAACACTAATTTCCTTAACTCCCGCGCTGTGTAGCTATTACATTATAAGGGTAGGTATTAAAAAAATCCCTTTAGTGCGAGTTCAATATTAAAAAAAAAAACTTGTCGTTTGTCAGACATACGGTGTACAGTGGCATGATAATAATAATAAATAGGATATTGTGCACTGCGACCATAATTGTGTTCTCTGCTTATATTTTGGGGGATTTTCGCACTCTTATAGAGACCCTAGAATTACAATTCCTTTATGAATTGAATTTGAGAGTATTTCTCTGATCTAGCCTTCCAAGGACACAAACCTTAGAGTGCAACCCGCAGTTCAATTTAGTTTATTCGGTGAATCTGGAGAATGAACTGTTGATTCATGGTTGATTTATAAAAAAACATATCTATTATTTGGTGCTTTCCCAAACATTCATTGGCCTTGTAAAACAATGGCTGACAGAATTCTAAAACTCTAGGATTCGTAGATTATTAATTTTAGACCGGTTACATCGATCTCTTTGGGTCACAAAACAACACAATATTCAGAATCCGGAAGTTTGCGAATGTTTCTGATGCGCGGAACAATAAAAATATTTCAACATTCTGATTGCTGAAATAATTGGTTAAATCATGTCCAATTCAATGTCACAATTGAATTAAATTCATTAAATTGAATCATATCCTCAACATTTTTATGAACGCATTCTGTAAAGATTGCATTTGTGTGAGGCCCTGATGTGTGTAATAAAAAAAAATACCTTGATTTATTCGGAAATTGCATTTTCGGCTTTATTTGTTTGCGTTAATAAAACAATGGAACAAAGCCGAGTGAGTGCGTGCTAGTTTTGTATATGAAGCACATACAGTAACAGTGGCTTAACTCCACTTTTTTCAAAAATCGCATAATGTGTCTCAAACACGAGCAGCGTTAATAAGTCCCCGTGAATTTAGATCGCGTTCGAAAAATTAAACTACACCGCGCCGGCTAAATTCATCAGACGATTTGAATTTAAACCGCGTTCGAAAATTGAAACTAAACCGCGCCGTGTTCGGATTCGGCTTAAAATTGTAGGTTGTAGCTAGGCTTTAGCCCTGTGTGGGGCGATAATGCCTAATATTTATTTATTTTCAATCAATTGACGGTGAGGCCATGATCAGAATTAAAGGGATCACAACAGGTGAAGTTTCCGCGTTTGTGTGATCCAGGAGTTTTTAGACGTGCCTCTCTTTCGCGTTTTTATTGGAACGTTGATTGATATGCCTTCTTGACAGGGTTCGTAGGGTCTCTCCTTTTAAGATGATAGTACTAACTGAGCAAGTCGCGCTCCATTTTCTTCGAAATAGGTTCTTTGACGTGAGGCCTCCTCGGATCTTGGAACTATTAATTCGATAAACCTTTGTACACTGTCCAACATTGCGAACCGTATATAAGCGCCGGGCGCACAACTGCGGTGTAGAGCCTTCCTGTCAGCTTAGATACATTTTTGACAGAAGAAAGCTGAGTTTTCCCGCCCCTTCACCCAACCTACGCTTACGCGAACCTAATTGGCGTCATCACAGCTTGCTATTGATCATAGATCCCAGATCTTTGAGGCATTGCGGGTGGCAATGGTGCGATGGTAGTGGATTCCCTAAGCGATTGGCAGGTCGCACGTTCGAATCCCGACCAAGGCGATGATTTTAAAAATTGAATACACACTATACAGATCCCTAAAGCGATTTAGGCGCCACCCTTGCAAAAAAACCTACAATAGCACTTCTATCCTATTCCTTCATGTAGTAAGTAGCACCTAAAAACAGGCAATGAAACATTTGCTGGGTGCTGCTTGCACGAATACACAAAATGTCTGCGCTGTGTTTACATTATAAGGGTACTTATCAATTACAGAAAACTAAATCTATGTAGCGCACGCAATTAAAAAAAAAAATAACTATTCGCACTTGGGAATCACTCTTCCACTCATATAAATGTTTAGAATAGGTCATAGAACGGGTAGCACAAGTATTCTGTTTTTTCGGACTAATACGATAAACATTCCCCTCCAAAACTTCCACCCATAGGTACATAAAGTGCTCGCTGAAGGAAAGTTTAATCCTCGCTAATAATGGCTCCATCGTCAGCAAAGAATAACGGATGCACTTTGGGGTCCGTCACATTTCCTTCAAGCAGATAATCAAGGACTGTAATAAATATCAAGGGACTTAACCCTGGTGTACACCGACTTTGATTTTGAACTGATCGGTGACTCCAACGGAGCATCTTACTCTTGTATTTACTCGCCCACACATGTCCATGGTCATCTGTATGTACAAGCTCTTGTAATATGTATTTCTGAATAAACCTGAGTGGACTTAGACCACTATTATTTTAAGTGCCCCATTTATATACCATCATGAGCATTACCAAAAAGAGTAGACTTCTCTTTCTACTTAAACTCTTAAGCTAAAAATTCGAATTCACAAAACTCTGCCTCTGCTGCTCAAATACATTTACATTTCATTATAAGCTTCCGTAAAAGTTAGATATTGCCTTAAAATACAGATCTTTGTATTTCAAATAACTTCAAATAGTCGACCGCCCTCACACGCCTTCCATCGAGTACACCCACAAATTGTTTGAAAGTTTACCAAATGACATGGAATTACTAAAACGAATATGTTGCCCGTTTTCCTTATTCATTTAGCAGTGACCTCGCCAACTGTTCCATGGTAGTTAGGCAGTTCAATTAGAAGGATTAAGGATTATGGCACGTAATAAATTCTACCAATAGTCATGCCAATTACAATTGCAAATGGTTATCCCAGCAGCATATGTGCGGAAAAACTTGAGTTAGTAATTTTATACTCAGTTAAAAGGAAACGCGGATTACAAACATTTCCTAACTACACTCATTGCCTCAATTGCTATAAATATGTATGGAAATCAGAACGGATATGCTGCAGTGATTATTATACACCCGAAAACCCCAACTGACCTTATTACATTGAAAGTAATCAAAACCCATATTTTCATTTCGTGTACCCCTAAAGAGAGGGTGTTTTCGACAATAAGCAACGACGACGCTACTTATGTAAATGGTATTCGATTGAGTAAGCAGTTTATGCCGCATAAATCCAACTTATTAGTCCTTTTGGCTCTTTCAAGGTACACCCAGACATTGCCTTTGCTGACGAATCAAGATTCGTTTGTAGTTTCTCCATCCCCCTGACAAAACGGCTCATTTGTACACTGGCTACCATGTGGACATGATGTTGCGAAATGTTCAGGCAGCAGTTGTCAATAGCACATGCTGCATCCCGAAATCCTTACTCCAGATTGTGTCACTGCATTCCTCCCTCGATGGTAGTCAATCAATTTATATCTTTTACCCGGTTTATTCAAATGTTAGTCATTTTTGCATAGCCACATATGCTGTAGCTGTACGAAAGTACCAACCTTTAGACGGGATAAATATTGCGGAAAATAATTTCTACGAAACGAATTAAATGCGATTCTCTCCGCTCTTACAGATTACAAAAAAATAAGACGACATATCCTCCTTCACCCTCTCTTTCTAAATAGAGCACGAACAAGAAAGGAAAAAACGCACATTTTGATTTAAATTTCACCTTTATCTCTGCCAAATATTCGAATAAATCATTGAGTAATGAATGAAATATGATGACGTTTTCTCATGATACTCGTGTAGCGCTGGCGAAATAAATTTATTCGCAACTACTGCCCTGAGAAATCAATTCTGGATTTCCGCAGTCAAATGTAGGCGATGGCACCCCCAAGAGAATATCCAATATTCCAAATATTCAATCATGATATACAGAAATATGAAAAATAACAAAAAATTGGATGTATCTAGATTTTTAGATCTTTCATTCCGTTGTTCTTTTTTTTTTTGCATGTGCATAAACCGTGAGATATGTATTCCGTTTTTGTTTGATTTATCTATAGAACGTCGATAAAATTTTAACCTTCTACAAATTGTAGTGCAAAATATTAACATTCAGATTTGGCAGAGAAGAATTCCCATGCGTAACATGTTTCACATGACTTCAAAAAGTAAATTCAATGTGTTACCTTTCAAAATGGTGGTTTTATGTTTTTTAGGCTTAAAGTTGATGAATAAAAAAATATTCGCATTCCTTGATTTTGAGCACTTAAATTATAGGTACTTTTTATGGTAAAGGTGTTTTGTTATAAAAAGGGAAAGCATCGTGCAGCTCCTCGGTTGGACATTTCCCCGGTGTGTCAGATTTCTACCGACTAAAGAATCTTTATCTTTACGAACTGCTTCTTGCATAAGTTTATAAAGTTAATCTTCGACAGTTCGACCTTAAATATTATGTAAGCTGCGAACTGCCTGGAGTAGCCAGAGTCTATACAGAGCCCACAAGCGCCAACAATATGTGGAACCGATATCGTGACACCATCAAGGAGGTACCCGCCGAAACCACCGTAGGTTGCCAGCCACCCCAGAGAAAAAGCCCGTGGTATAATGATGTATGTGCTTATAGAAAGGTGACAGAAGATGCATATTTAAAAACGCTGCAGTGCGAAATAAGGGCAGCGAGAAGGGAGGAGAAGAAGATCCTGCGTAGAAATAAGAGGGCATAGGCAGTCTCCCAGCTCAAGGAAATCGAAGAGTCTCGCGATCGAAACAACATCCGGAGATTTTACAAAAAGGCGAAGCAACTGGCTGCTGGCCTTAAACCGGAACGCAGGGTCTTCGAAACAGCGACGGAAACTTAGTCCCCGAGGCGCAGGGAATAGTAGATGTATTTAAGTCGCATTTCCAACAGCTGCTCAATGGGCATCATGTAGAGAGACTGATAGGGCAAGAAGAGAACCCACTCCCTGTCAATGAAGAACAGATTTCACCACCCAGTACCTAGGTATAGAAGAGCTTGACTTAGCTATAAGAAAGCTAAAGAACAAAAAGGGCGCCGGCTCTGATGTTCTACCAGCGGAGCTATTCAAAGATGGAGGTGATGTTTTGGTAGGGCGCATGCACCAAATCATTAACCAAGTATGGATGGAAGAAAGCATGCCCGATGACTGGACTATCAGCTCCGTATGCCCCATCTTCAAAAAAGGCGATCCTATGTCTTGCAAGTACTATCGAGGCATATGCCTTTTTAATGTCGCATATAAGATCCTATCCAACGTACTGTGTAAACGTCTGAAGCCGTTTTGCAACACACTAATCGGCACGTACCAGTGTGACTTCCGGCCCGGCACATCGACAATAGACCAAATCTTCACACTGAGCAAATCCTGGAAAAGACCAATGAATTTCAAGTCGAGACCCACCACCTTCCATCAGGAGCTCTACGTGGCAATGACCAAATTCGGGATCCCGGCAAAACTGATCCAGTTGTGTCGCGTGACACTTGAAAAGGCGCGGTGTAATGTGCAGTTTGGAAGCAGCTCTTCCGAATTATTCCAAACTTGTACCGGATTTCGGCAAGGAGATGTGCTATAATGTGACTTCTTCAATCTTGTTTGGGAAAAAATAGTGCGAAGGGCAGGTGTCAACACGGAAGGCACATCTTCAATAGATCCGTCCCTCAACTGCGGACGATATCGACATCATCGACCGTTTCCAGCGTGCCGTGTCAGAGGCTTTTTTTTTGGGCGGGGGTGCGAGACTTTCTACACTGGAGCACTCAGACTCAATACTGGTCCATTGTGTCAGAGGCTTTCACGGCGATTGAAGAACAGGCGAAATTGGTTGGTTTTGAAGTAAATGAGGACAAGACCAAGTACATGCTATCAACAAACAAACAATCAATTAATCCTTATTATAAGACCGAATGCATCACATGCATAACAATACTAAACAAATGTCGCAATTTCTGGCCAAAATAATAAAGCACCAGTTCGAACAGGTATTGCTTCCAACAGCTCTTCCGAACTATTCCAAACATGCACCGGATTCCAGCAGGGAGATGTGCTATCCTGTGACTTCTTCAAACTGGTTCTGGAGCATATAGAGTACAGGACACGGAAGGCATTATTTTCAACAGATCCGTCCAACAACTGGGATACGCGGACGATGTCGACATTATCGGCTGGGATCAGCGCTTTCATGGCGATTGAAGAACAGACGAAATTCGTTGGCCTTGAAGTCATTGAGGAGAAAACCAAGTAGATACTTGCTTTCAACAAACATCTGTCCACCGACTAGAACAAAACTTCTGTTGATAAAAGCAACTTGAGGTAGTCAGGGAGTTCACCTACGTCGGATTAAACATCAACTCCACGAATAACACCTTACTGGAGATCCAACGAAGAATTACACGAGGAAACTTTGATTTGGCAATACAAAGGGGATAAACTATAACGCTCCAGCGAATAGGATCTTCGACTCCCAGCCCCCAGGTTCGAGATGACAAGTTAGACCGAACCTCCGTTTTAAAGAACAAGCCATCGCAAATGTCAGACCGCTTGATCTTGAAAACTGGAAACAGCCTTCCCGAGATCGTGGAGGATGAAAGGCTACAGTGTCTCAGGCGGAAACTCTCCACAGGTCAAGAGCCCGTTAAATAAGTATATACACAATCTTATGTTGCACTTGGCAACATTTCTATAAAAAAAACTAACTTTAGAATTCGCTGCCGATAGACATCTTTCCGGAAATATTCAATTCGCAACAATTCAGAAATGCATAATTAATGATTATCTGCAAGCGTTATTGCATTTGCAAGTGATACTTTTGCAACTTAATAGGTTCGCCTTTCCTGGTACAGACGAAGAAGGTGCACAACGGATTACTTATATAGCCAAATTAAAATCAGTTGCTGAATACTTCAAAAGCAATCCGTGCATGCCCAACATATAGAAATGTATTGTAGTTGAAATGATCTAGGAAGCTCTAAGCACACTATACACTACAGTATGTATAAACTATGGAAGAACCGTCGAGCTCCTAAATCGCTTTTAACACTTATCATTAATCAAGCAAATACCCATTCCCCCAACAGAAGGGGTCCAGCAATTACATTCATCTCATTTCATATCTATTACATTTCAAATGTTGGTACCAGTGCGTAGGTAAGGAAGGAAAAGATTTATTATTCCAGCTCATAATATTCCCAGGAAGCATGAGACACATAACCAACAAATTACACACCACATACAAGTTTGTATGAAAACGTTAAGCTGGCGATGATAACTGCGAACACCATCTGCAAATGAACTTAGTTGTATGTATAGGAATTTTGATAAGAACAAATTACCCAGCAATACTTGCAAACTCCTAGACACACTCTCACAGAGAGTAACATAAAATATTCTATTCTTCCCTTGACATGACAAGCTGGATGCTGGAGATGATGATTACGATGACGAAGCGAATATCTTAGCGGACGTGGGCGTGAATTATCCTTATGACTGTGACGACGAGAACGAGGAACCACAATTGCAAATGCATACTTCGTCCTAAATACAAAAAAATAATCGAAAAAATTAAATCACTGAAAGAATTTGCCCTGCATTAGGGTTGTCATTTTCAAAATGGTTAAATCGGTATTTCCTTTTCTAACATTTGCATACAGTGTGGGCAATAAGTTAAGGGACCTTTCAAATAAAATGTTCCAGTTTGGTAAAATTAGATAGCGAGAAAATTTTCATCATTTAAAGAATTTGTTTGTTCTAATTTTATTCCAAGTATTTTTGCTCTTCATATTTTTCGGTGTACTTAAAAACAAACGTCTGGTGGTTGTTCTAGAAAATAAAAATCGATTTTTTTGAAGATAACAAAGATTCGATTGGTAGCCCTCTTGGAAAATAAACTAAGCAGTTCTTCGAACTCGTCGTTTACTGTGCTAGAAGTGAGCCCGAATAAAACGGAGATGATGAGCTTCAGACAACTTTGGAAAACAAATCGACAGGTTCGGCGAAAAATAGCATAAATGCCACGTGGAATAATTTTCCCAACAAATCAAATGTTTCAATTTCGACGAAGTGGGGTTTAATGGTTTATTCCAGACGGTTTGCAGAGTAATACAGATGTATGGTGCGCAGGTTTTGGGTTATGCCTTACTTGATAAAGTAATCAAATTGCAACGTTTCTTTATGAAAAAGATATTGAAGCTGCCCAGGAACCACACCAACTTACAGCTAAGGTATATTTTAAAAACATTAGTTAGCTATAGTTGTTATATAAGTACGAAAGTGAGATTACCCCACAAGCTAGCGAGAAAAGTTATAGCAAGAAACATTTTTGGGTTAAGGAACTTAACCGGCTAGGAGAAGAATTCAAACTGAGATGGTGCGATGATGACCTTAACGAAAATGTTTGGGAACGAAAAAGTATAAAACTATTGGACAATCTAAAACATTCACGGAACAATAAAAGAATACAAAAAGCTTCGGAAACAAATAGATTTTACGGAAAATTAAAACATCCAAGAGGACGCTTATACAATTTATACTTTGTAGACAGGGCCGCCGTAACCGGGTGGCACTTCAGGGCACGGCAGTGCCAAAATATATACGCCTAACCTCGATTGCAATTTTGATTTTCTCAAAAGTGGGATTAATTTTGCTTTGTTTTAAGGAGAAATACAAATTTGGATAACTCATTTGAGCATAAAACCTGTGTTAGGGCAAGTAAAAAGAAAGAGAATGGGTGCTGAAAATAGTGAAGGACATGATAATTATTGATTTTTTCCCCAATACTGTTTGCCATCACATTTTTTTCCCAAAATGTATGCTCTGGTAACAACCATTTTTGATTGAAATGTATACAAGTTTTTTTTAAAGTTGCTTTTCGGACTGGACTTAGAGTTATTATTTTTTTTTTCTTCAATTTGCTAGGATTCTGTCTATTATGTGTTTATATTAAGGAATTTTACATCGGCTGTTACCATGTACAATGTGACTTGCAGATGTTTTACTAGCCTCTGAAACAAAACCAACGGCATTGAGAAAACTACCAGCTGTACAATATCTTAGCGTTAAAAGCAGACGGTTCATCGGACTTATCGCATGATTTCTGCATTATATCACGCACAGCTTCTTTCTTTTAACGGACACGAATCCTAAAGTAGACGTCGTCCAAATAATTCCATATAAATTGTTCTAAACCGATATACGCGAATTCTCCGTGGCTTCATAGCCCGTTAAAAAAAAAACCATTCAATTCGACTTCACGAAAATTATGTTTTTCTTGTGACAGGCACAATGCAACTATCAAACTATCAATTGTCTTTGCTATTGCGTACTTCATCTACGCAATAAGTTACATAGAACATTAACCGTTAGAGTTGTTCGGTTATTGTTAAATGCATATGAGGATGCTGTTTGCTGATTGAGTTGCAAGTAAATTAACTGTGACTTTACTTTTATAGTGGTATAGTGACACTTAGAATGCGATTTTTAAGAATGTACAAGTTGGCCTGCGACATCGGGTAGTTAAAACAAACATTTACAGCCGAATTAATAATGGCAAATTAAGGGTGAATTATCGTCAGTCAATGGTTCAAATGAGAAATCTTAATAACAAACTTTTTTGGAAGTTAATTGACGTTAATAAACATGTAGCTAAACCACCGAATGAGTTGAATTAACGTGTAATTAAGTTAAAATATAACTGACAGCATTTTTGACAACTGACAGCGACTCTTTGAACTAAATGGGATGTTGGATGTGGTATCTCCATACAATTTATTCCCAATTTCCATACCATTTATTACTTAACGACAATTAGCTAATGCACGGACATGATTTTTAATAAATGAGCCTTGAACTTTTAATCCACCATGTAGTTAATATGTGAATTAGAGGCAAATTGAGTAATTTTTATTAATTCGGGTGTTAGTGGTTAAATAAACTCCCATGATATATTATTTATTTTATTTCTTATTTTTTTAGACAACTATTGTTATTTAGGTCTTGGAAACTTTTTATTTCATGTTTAATAGTTAAAATGATTCCTGGACAATATTGACTCGTTCATGTTATGGGGTGGGACGGCTCAGACGACTAGCGGCGGGCCTTTTTGAGACAGTAATACGCGACAGGAGATATCTTGCATTTTAAAGGCTCTTTGCGATATAATTGAACTAAACGCAAATAGATTCAATAGAAATGCATCAAAGTTTTTCTCCCTGTGCAATAAATATGTATATGCAATCCTATATCTTGTAAGAACTATCGAGGCATATCCCTGCTTAATGTCGCATATAAGATCCTATCCAACGTAGTGTGTAAACGTCTGAAGCCGTTTTGCAACACACTAATCGGCACGTACCAACGTGGCTTCCGACCCGACAGATCGACAATAGACCAAATCTTCACACTAAAGCAAATCCTGGAAAAGACCAATGAATTTCAAGTCGAGACCGCATATGGTAACATTCATCATCAGGAGCTCTACGTGGCGATGGCCGGATTCGGGATCCCGGCAAAACTGATCCAGTTATATAAATATACTAAATGGAGAAACGACCAATCTCAAAAACTCATTAGATCTATTAAGAAGCAATAATTTATAGAAAAGAATTAATAGGGGCATTTTATTATTGATTTCTAAAATATAACTAATACGCAAGAAATTCTTCAAACTAACAATAATTTGTACTTCAATTTGACGACAGAACTGCCATTGTTTTAGGTTCTTTATTATGTTTAACCTATTACCAATACATTTTCAATACAGTAAAGGTTATCGCTCAGGATATCCTTAAAAAAAAAAACCGAACGCCAATACACGATTGGCCCAACTTGTTTGTATTAAAATCAAACACGGAAAAACGTTATAAATCAAATTATATTTCTAGCTACGTTACCATGCGTGTGATCGAGTTCGTCTCCAACTTAGAATGAATTACAAAATTATCAAATAACTAAAACCTAACTTCGCCTTGGCCTTGGTTCCCATGCAAGCTCGAACACGTCTGCGCGTGCAGGAAATGCAAGCGATGCATAACCTCGAATACGTCCGCGCGTGCAGGAAATGCAAGCGATGCATCTATTGATATGCACTTGCTGTGTGTTCTCGTATTTCGAATGGGCAGGTGGCTGCCGGCGTGTGTTAACTATACCTTTGTAGATAAATAAAGATCAAATAACTAACTACGTCCACTGGTACGCCAAAGAAACACTGAACTATCAATTTTAGCTGTGGGCGCAGTGGCTCAGTAGATAGTGATTTGGACTACTAATCGAGGGGTCTCAGGCTCAAATCCCGCCGCCCCAATAACACCCTACTTTTTTTCTACTGCTCCAGCGTTTGCGAAAGTCTGATTTTTACCCAACAATTTCTTCTCAAATTTACCTTTCGGAGTCGGCCTAAAATTGTTGGTCTCTTTCACTTCGCACGGTTGGAGAGCTATATTTTAGGCCCTGTATGAGCCGTTAATGCCATGCATTTATTTATTTATTTTATCGATAATTTTTTTTTATATTTTAAATAAATTTTGAATCCACAATTCTGGAGATTAAAATCATTTACTCTTGGTAGATAGGTAGCATAAACTACCATAAAAAGAACACTGATACAATGTTAAATATATAATATACCTAATGCTTCCGATAAACTACTATCAATCCACTCTTGTCCGTTTACTTTTTAGTCACACTATATATCCATTTCAACATGTGAATTTTTCTCATAACAAAATTTGTAAATATATGCGCATTACACAGAATTATTACAGCAGATTATTTTTTTCTACGTGTTTATTACTTTTTGGAACCATCTGAGCCCCCTCTCCAGGGAGTCAGGAAAAAGGATATAAATGCTCATTTAATTACATGGAAAAAGGGAAACCAACGAATATATGTGTGAAACAATTACATTACCGTTGTTATAATGCTATACTATAATTGCGTGATTAAATTACTTTTTGTTTTTCAAATTTATCACAATTACACTTTTGGATAATTTTGAAAAACGTTTTCGCCCGTCCGAAGAGAAAGCTACACCAACCTGTGGGGATATGTTGCCTTGCTACATATGCTCGGCTGCTCACTTGCACGCTGTGCCCAAACCCCCCGACCCGTTAATGATGCGATGCGATGGAACAGGAGCTGTTGAAGCATATGCTTCAATTATTATTCTCCTTTATTTTATACGTGCTTTAACACAAATTCACATCATTTTGATGATAGAATCACAGTGTGTGTCTATATATCAACAATGTTAAAAGTCATCATTTGGTCATTACCCAGCTATATTTTACTATTCACAAGTGAGCTGTAACACGTGGTACACGCCTTGGCTTTATTAAACAGGGTGGCTATTGCGCATAGTACATAGTGTCTAAATTCAAAAGCAAAAATAGTACGAGTATAGGTACCTATACAAGTGTGTACATGTGTTCGCGAACAGTCGTCCGTCAGATTGTGCAAAGAAAGAAAGAACGAAGGAAGGACAAGAAAACTTATGGTCGGAAATGAATTCAAACTGAACACGTAGCTCAAAGTCGTAGATCTAGATATGCAATGCAGGGAGGGTATGTAACGCAGGGAGAGAGTTTGATTTGATTTAAAATTCAGTTCAAACAGCATCACCTGTGCGCGCGTAGAGTAGGTAGCATGTTCAAAAACGTATTTTCAATCTTATTCAAGGAAATTTACAATCATAATGAAATCCATGACGAGCTCTTGGATGTGAGGTTTACTCTGATGAGCAGGATGTTATTGTTTTATTAGGTGTTATTGCATTTGTTAAGTTACTGTTGAATTATTAATGCTGATGATGGGGAAAATGATGCGTGCTGCAATCTCTGTGTAATTACACTTTGAGAGGAACTGACGGTTGCGATATTAGCTGCTTGACAATTAGTATAATCCCATACACGAACCGCGTCGTTAATTATTTAATCGGTTGCTGTTTTGGGTAAAACAGTTTAGCATTCTGTGGATTGCACTTGATTTTTCTAATGTTCATCAGAATATGAAAGGACAAGAGATACAAATAAATCGCGAGTGTATTATGATGTTACTAATAAAGAACTTTATCGTTATAGATAACGCCGCCTTCTGGCAATTTAAAGTACGTAAACGATTTTGGCTACCAGGGTTATGTAGTTAACTCCAGCAATGATATCATTTCTCTTGCCAATCATTGATTCGACGGGCTAAGGAGGTAATAAAGTAACAAAGTTCTACCCAACAACAAAAGAGATGTTATGCATTTTTTTTCGTTGCAGTCCTGCTGCATGGGAAGCATGGACCTGTCCAGAGTAGATATAGTCTCTTTTGCTTGGAAAGAAAACTGCTGCTGGTGTAATTCGTTCGTTCCTGTCTGTATCGACGGCGTGTGATGGATAAGGCATCATGCAGAAATGTAAGAGCTGTACATCGATATTGCCTTAGCTAAAAGTGTCAAATTAAATCGTCTTGGGTGGCTAGGAAATATCCATCCTATGAACAACCAAGATTACACCATTCCAGCCTAAAGAATCTTTAAGGCCAACCCGCAGGAACAAGACGGTAGAGTAAGATCTTATATAAATAAATGTAAGGCATTAACGGCCCATACAGAGCCTAAAGCCTAGCTTCTCCAACCATTTCCATGTGCGAAGTAGAAGGGACATCAATTTTATGCTGACGCCAAACGTCAAATTCGAGGTGCGTCTATGACGACAACTAATACTCTTGGATGTTTGTCAGACTTTTGCAAGAGGTGGGGCTAAGGAAAAAAACCCAAGCTGTTACTGGGTACAGGCTTGGTTTGAACCTCGATTAGCAGTCCAAATCTGACCTTTATATATGGAGTACATTCGCGAGAACCATGAACAATTAAAAATTAAGGGAGTTCACGTTTGCGAGATTATTCATGTTTGTGAATGTTTAATTTTAGTTTAACGACAGAACATCTATATTTGTAGTAAAACCTCGTTTTAGAATAAATTCACATTAATAAGTCTCTCACAAAAACAAGTGTTAGATATCCTTCAAAAAATATATTTCTTCGTCTTCAAAGAGTTTACAAATAGATATACATATGGATATATTATATCAACCCGTTCTACATGACACTAATTGGTACGTGTCGGCAGGTGGGCGATATACCATAATTTGCACACTGAGGCAAATCTCGGAAATGACCAACGAATTTCAAGTCGAGAATCACCATCTTTTCATCGCCACATACGATAGCACTCACCGTTAAGAGCTCTACATGGCTATGGCCTAATATGGGATCACGCTGTGTCGCGTGACACCTAAAAACAAGCGGGGTAGTGTGCAACCTAACCTAACCTGCAGATGCGCTGTCAAGTGACTTCTTCAATATTGTTCTGGAGAAAATAGTGCGCAGGGCAGTAGTCAACATGGAAGGCACTGTCTTTAGTAGATCCGTCCAGTTGGGGTATGCGTACGATGTCGACATCATCGGCCGTTCCCAGCGTGCGCCGATTGAAGAATAGGCAAAATTGGTTGGCCTTAAAGTCAAAGAGGACAAAAATAAGTTCATGCTATCAACACAAAATAAACACCTGTCCTTTCCCTAGGACACTGTTGATAGCAATAACTTCGAGGTAAGAGTAGTTAAGGAGTTCATCTTTCTTGGAGTAAAAATCAACTCCACGAATTACACCTTAGCAGAGATGTGATGGAGAAGAAATGCCAAAAAAATGAGTTCAAAACTCCTGACTCGCCGGAAAAAATATACGGCGCCAAGTGCTGAACGATAAGTAGGAACAGTCAGCTTATAGTGGAGTATTTCAAATGAAAACTACTCCGTGATATATTTGGTCACGTGTGCGAAAGAAGGAGAAGATACAACAGCAAACTCTAAGAAATGTACCAAGATGTGAATATAGTCCAAAAACCTCATTCACGTTGACATTGGCTCGGCCACATGGAGCGAATGGACAATAATGCTCCAGCCAAGAGCATTCTTCGATTCCCAGCCTCAAGTTGAAGAAGGCGTGGACGATCGAACCCACGTTTCAAAGTCGAATCTATCGCGGATGCCAGAGCTATTAGTCTGCACAAAGCTGTAAGTAGCGTGCCCGGGGTCGTCGAGGACGGAAGGCTACAGTATTTTCGCTTCACGAGTCGGGAGGCCGTTCATCATAATTGGTTTCTCAAGCTCATATTAGTCTTTAACTATTCAACGGTATTTTAAAAAAAACGGCCATACACGGCCTAAAACCTAGCTTCACCAACCATTTGCTTGTGAGAAGTGGAAAGGACCTACAATTTTAAGACGAGTCCAAACAGCAAATTTGAGAGGCTTCTCATGACAATTCATACTCTTGAATGTTTGCCAGACGTTAGCAAGAGGTGAGGCAGTGGAAAAAAAAACGGTGTTTCATCTTTATATTAATCGCCTCTCTAGAATGGAAAAGATTAAAAGAGACTTTGGACACAACAGGCTGTATGATGATGATGAATCGCTTATAGTCCTTGATGAAATACGAAAAACACAACAAGGGATTCCTCACATTTGAGCCAGGTCATTGAGATGATGAATCATGATGGCAAGCAGTTTTCAGTTGAGCTTGCGTTGCCCTAGTGCTTCGTGTATTGTTGTCGTCGGCATGGGATGTGCTTGCGTGTGTTTATTTTACAGCATTCATGAATTGATTGCAAAATAATAATCCGTTAAATTTCGCAACTTGGATTGAGATACATGGGCGAGAATAACACATAATGAAAATTATCATGTCAGACAATAACAACAAACAACGTCTCGTATCATTGAGTATTTTATGTGGAGACATATTCGATGGTTAAGGCCCAAGTCCGCCCGGGACTTACATAATATCATCGGCATATGCGAGTAGTTGAACAGACTTGTAAATGATTGTACCTCTAGTGTTGGCAGTAGATTTTAAGAAACTACTTTCAAGTGTGATGTTTAAGAAATTAAGAGACAGCGCGTCACCCTGGCCAAGACCTTTTACGACATCCAACTGGTCAGTCGTGCTCTTACCAACTTTGAAGGAGCTACGCGTAACTTTAAAATCAATGGAACGGTGCTAGCTATTAGTCTGTAAATACTGTTTTTATTCCAATATCTGCTTCCGTAGGGTAAATATTTATGCAATAGTGGACTTTTGTGGCTGTACCGGGAAAATCGATGTTATTTACTTTCACCCCCATCATTAAATCCGGCGGAGGGGATCTCAGACCCGCAACGATCTAGCTGCGCATACGAAATGTCACGGTTGGTATGGAGAAATTTGATCCCTACGGATTTAATGATTGAATTTTGCAGATGTATTCCCCCGGCGGATTTAATGATAGAGCAGTTTAACTCATTTTTGGCTCTTCGTCTAAATTAGGGAATATTTTGGTAATAATTAAGTTTGTATTCAATTAGTTGAAGACAGACATTAGTTTGATTGTATTAAATGCAATTCAACATTCTATTCAAGCAGATAGTCTAACATTCTATGGTATTTGAGTGCAAAGACGCAATCAACAAACCAACGAACCAGCCAAACTGGATCTTTAACTCTTGGTACGTATAAAATGTATAAAATATAAACTCCACTTGACCTGGTTTAGCTATAGTTATGTTAAAAGCAGGCCATATATACATACCTTTTGACTTGCCGCGCTTTTCGTAGCGAATTTGTTTGAAATATACTCCCAATATGGCATCAATTGAACATTCAGCTGATAGATTATTTACTCATACTTCAACCCATCAATCTGTTAAAAAGAAACCATTTTTACTCGACATATTATATTATCATGGAATTTATTAAGCCAACCTCATGAGGATGGACTTTCTTAGTAGCTAAATCACTTGCTTTCTTGGTCTTGAGAAATTTCTTTTTCATATTCTTCTACAAACTTAACACTTATTGGCTAACAACTGTCTTTATATTTCCCCTCGAAATCATACTCCCGAAGTATGCCCCGTGCTGCCTTCATATCTTTTAGCAATGCTCTAAGATTGGCCGAGTCGATATTAACTCTGTGGACGACATTCTTTGGAAGGCCTTCACTGTTCACCTCTTGCAGTACTTCCAGCTCCAACTGAATGCAATCAATTGTGTTTTCGGGATGGTTAAAGCTCACCGAACCAAGTTCATTGACTAAATAAAGAACAAAAGAATTAAAATCTCTCTCTGTTATCAAAACAGAAATATGTTACTTTTAAGAGAAAGATCCATAAGCTTCTTTCTAATCGGTGAAGAATAGTTTGACAAGACACGACACATTGAAGCGGAATGATCTTTGGGCAGTCCCAGCTGCTGCAGTTCTTCATTGAACACAGATCCATCTGTACTGTGGCGTGCTGCACTGATAAGCAAAAAATTAATGCAGGCTACGGCCGACTTGCCATCGTCTTCTAGAGTTGAAGAAATGGACTTAACACCGTCTTCCTAAGTAGGCAATAATCTATCAAACCTGAATATGGTCTCTTTCTAATACTTACCGCGAAAACTTCGCCGATAATTTTCTTGGCAACAATCGATGCCAAGTCATACAGTTTCTTCGAGTCCAGCACAGAGAGGGTGGATATAATTTCGGCCAGTATCCAATCAGGACAGTCTCCATCTCCGCAGAAACGGAATTTCTACAACAAAACGAATGTATTCATTCAAACATTTCTAATATCGACGTCATAATTGTAAAATAAAAGTCACCGATTACAATCACTCGAATTCATCTTTCTTTATATGTAACAATAAAATCGGTCTGCTAATTGTTAAATGACATCAATACTGAACAAATAATTTAATTACAGATATCCCTCTCGCAAATGTCTAGCTCCTCACACCCATTCAAAACATTCCATGAAGGGTGAAAATTCAAAATAAACTCACAACTGCCTGGAAAAATTAAAAAAAGGGTTGCTCTCTTATAAGTAGCAATGGTTGTGCTCTAATCACACGGGGGAAAAAAAACACACAGCAAAATTATAAACCAGACCATTCGAGTCCCGGAATATAAAAGGATGCGATAATTGACAAAAATGAAAAGATACGTTTTACCCCAACCTAAACTTTTGTGAGTCCGCAGTCACCAATCCATCTAGTAGCATTCAAATTTATTATCCAACTAATTTGTTATCTTTTTCTATCATGTAGGAGTACATCCAGGATACTGGCGAAGGCGATGCTCGTCGTGTACATCATTCCAATGGATGCCTTTTGCAAATAAGCTGCTAACTCAAAAACGTTAAGTGAAACGACTTAGAAATAATAATTATTTAATTACCGTGAAACGAAAATGAAAATAAATAAATATAAAAATATTTCTGTCGCGTATTTTCGCTTAATAAATGCCGATGCTGAGGGTGGGCAATCAAATATGTACGGAGAACGAATTTTTCAACGCGTGTCCCTGCTATAAAAGTTGAGAATTGCAAATGGAAAGATCGCAGTTGTCTTCAAGTGCCCAGTGAATCAACAAGTGAAGTATTTTTCAAAGAACTGAAATTTACATACTCAGGTAATGAACGTGATATTTGCAAGTGAATTGAATGTGGTTATTGGTGAAAATTAGATTGTACGATAAAAAGAAAAACCTTATCCGAACGGATGCGCCCATATTTTGTTGCCTTTGACTTGTAGCGAGTCCTATTCTCAAGGCTGTAGTTTCATACTTTTATTTTGCAACAGAAATTCCGTTTCTGTGGAGCGGCGACTGTCCCAGCGGATATTCGCCGCGACTGTTTTATCAATTGCTATGGAATTTGGGCTGTGCTAACGTCTTAAGCAAATAGCGGTGGTTTTCATGAGCGTACATGCTGCATGAGCGTACAAAATATACTTTTTCTCACAAAGTTCAAATTGGAAAAGGATTAAAATCGACCCTTATTGTGCATATACCCTATGTCAGTTCTTAGTGATAAATTTCTTTTGGGTACCATTTCAACCACTTAAACTAAAATTTCTATTCAAGTTCTTCCATTCACACCTTTTCAAACTATACAATTTACTAAATTCTCTTTCTATTTCACAGCGCAATGGTAAGCACAAAAATTCTTATCATACATCTTCTGTTGGCAATTTGTTACGGCCGCACGACCGCAAGTGAAGTCGTTACCAATGAATGTTGTGGTACCTGCGAAGAACAATTAAACAAGTATCGCAAGTTCATCCTCCAAGCTATTATCAATTTTGAAGATGTTTGCGATGCATACCGTCCAGACGGTGCCCAAGACTTTCTACACAGCTACCAGCCACAGGAGCGAAGTGGAATTTGGGCATTCTTCAAGCTACTCATGGCTCAGTTTAACGATGTCGAGTTTGTCAATGTCATTCAAGATGCAATATTGGAACGTTGTCGTACCAAGTCGCTGAGGGATGAGAAACGAAACTCGGTAGTTTTGGGTAAAAAGCAGCGTTTTCACTCGTGGGGTGGCAAGAGGGCATCCGCATCACAGCAGTCATTCGATATGACCAATCGCATAGCGGAGGAAAAACTGCCGGAGAAGCCCTATTTTATATAAATTAATATAAAGCAGATGTGTATAATGTAAATTTTGTTAATTTTGATGTTAATGCAATAAAATTTTGACGCTTAAATTGCGAGAATCGTGTTTTTTTTCTATAATCGCCATACGAATGCCGGTATATTTTCTTGGCAGGAAATTATCCAATCGTTTTGTTGTAATCAAAGTACAAATATTTGTACACAAACGTACCATTTCAGAGTTTATTTGCAGTACACCAAAATCGCAGTAGAGTTAAACAAAACTATTAACACAAACAAATTACAAACTTCAGAAATCACAAGCATATGATTTTGACACTTGTCATTTTTCAGAGGGAATACGGGGTAAACTATGGATAATGCAGTATTACTTAGCGGGTGGTTGTTGTATTTGCTGCAGTAAATGTATAGCCCATAATTTTATAGCAAAGATGAAGAAACCTCCAGATGTAAATGCATTAGGTATGTAAGTAGCTACATATATAAGTTATCCAGTTTATTTTATATTCGAAGTTTTACTGTTGGTGTTTCGTTCGTTGTGCTGTGAAATCACTAAAAAATTAAGAATAAATAAATAAATCTAGTTAAGTTCGACGTCAAATCTAATTTCATTGTTTTTCTATTAAGCTTTGTTTCAATTAACAATCAGATTCTCTGTAAAAACAGAATTTAGGGAATACAAAGTGGATTTAGTGAATTGCAGGTAAAGCCCAATGGGCGCATTCAGTGAGTTTTAATTTTTTTTATAATTTCTCGGAATGTTGACGTTTGAAGGCAGACGTCCTCTAAGCTTTTTATGTAAGTACCTAAATATTCATGCAATGGTTAACGTCATGAATACACCTTTTGTCGATCTAAAGATTGTCAGCCGTATTAAAAAAAAATATTTAATTTTCTTCCAATTCACAAATTGACTAAAATATCAATAAAAAATAAGTCCATGCATATAGGCCCAACTATATCAGTTGAAGCGGTGTGTACGGCGTCGTCCATAACTAAGCGATTAAAAAGAATTTGTATTGTGTGCCCATTTCTATCCACTCTGCTTACGTCCGAAAACAGTGATCTAATTCGTTGCTTCCGTGCACATTCTTTTGTCGTTAAGTAAGAAATAGTATGGAAATTGGAAATCGTTAAGTAATGAATTATATATAATTCAGTCATTGAATTAAAACCATATCCAACATAAAATTTGGTTTAAAGACTCACTGTCAGTTGTCTGAAATGCTGTCAGTTATATTACAACTTAATATCTCGTTAATTTACCAACTTCGGTGAAATAGTTGATTGCATGTTTTTTAATGTTTATTATAAAGGTTTCTCATTTATTTCATTGATTACGATAATTCACCCCTAATTTGCGTTTTTTAATACGGCTGTTCATTTGTATCGTGAAACCAACTTTCAGCTGCTATACAGATTCGCGCTTGAATATTATCTATTCATACTCTTCTGTTAGCTACTTATACTTGCTATAGATATACACGCTGGTCAGCCTTTTAAGCAATCAATATATCGGGCCGTTTGCTTTTGCATATAATGGTTGGGCCTTCATAAATATCCCCGCCTTACGAATTTATAAAATCTGTTCAATCCCTGTTAAGACGGCTTGTCGAGTAACAGAAACTGTAACAGAATTCAGTATGTAAGTTGACAGAACACTGTCAAAAACAAAAAAACAACAAAAACAGAAACAGATATCAGTAAAATCAGAAGAATAACAAGTTTAAATTGTGATCAAATCGACATCAATCGGCCAGACATTGACGGTACAATGCTCAATCGAAACCCGAACTCATTTGAAATTTTACAGTAGGTACTTATCTGTTCTGATTTGATCTGACAGTTTTCACTCAGTTGTTCTGTTCTGATCTAGTTTTCGTTCATTTAACACAGTAATTATGTATGTTAAAAAATAATTAAAAAAATGTACAAATAAATTCATTTATTTAACAATACCCTTATTATTGTTCTTGTTTTAACAATTCAATTTAATACTTATTTTCTATTGTTTTTATTAGTACAGACCTATACATATAGTTACACATACCTAGAATTAGCACTTTCGCATGAAATATTTTGACAAAAAAACAATAGATCAGTCTTTTTATGATTTGTCGCCGGATAATGAACTTTCAAAGTACTACCGAAACGAACAGCAAGACCACTCTTTCTAAAAGATTTTTTTATACATCATAATCTAATTTAGAAATCTACGCGACTCAATATGAGTCAGGGTTACAATGTAATGCATTTTCGAAAAACATTAGTTAACAATTCATTATTCTAATGGCACTGCGTTTTTAACAAAGTAATAAGTTTAAATTAATGGGGCCTTACTGTGGGTGTAAGGAATCGCCGCAATTCTACTAAAACTTTTCATCATCGATATTCGTTCGATAGTTGTTCAGGCCATGCGAGTTCCGTTTTAGGGTTCCTGTTTCGCAGTCATTAAACGTTTTTGCAAGCACCTTCGGTGTGTGGTTGTGTTGAATGTTGTTCGATTTATTCAAGGTCCCACCAGTGTTGCAGTTTTTGGAGCCGGAGCTCATACTAAAGCTGCTTTGTCGCTTGGGCTTTGATCGCGGTTCATAGATCTGCGAAATTGGATGCCGTGTTATTAATTTTTTTAAAATGGTGTTTTCTGCTTACATCTTTGGTTGGTAAACTTGAGTATTGATTGGGATACGCATCATAGCTTGGCGACGGCGAATTGTTTTTCGGGGTTTCGGGCAGGAATCGTCGTCGGGTAAAGAAGAATGTCAGCAAAATAGAAAGTGCATAGACCAGTACAACTACGGCGACCACAGAGCTGACTGTTGAGAACGAAGCCACTAAAGAGCCTGAAATGTGAGGTTAACAGACATTTTTATCGTATCATTGAGTGTGAGAAAACTTACCACTACATGAATCTGGCACACAGATGGCTTTTTCGAACTCGTCACCCAGGCACTCATCCTGGTTTGGTTGAGTAGCTAAACATTTTCTGTATCGATAACGAATGCCATCGCCGGAACAGGGTGACCAATCACTCCAATTGCTCCAGCCAAGGAAATCTATGAAAAATGATAATGAACGAAGTGTATGGAAGTTGTTTTGGCCAAGACTTACATGCACATGATGGCATCTCGCATTTTTCTTCTTCCAGCGACTTGCCCTTGCAAGATGTCTTCTCAGGCCCCAAACATTTCCTTGACCTCTTTCGAGTTCCAATGCCACAGGGCACCGAACAAGCAGACCAGTCAGTCCAGCAACTCCATTCACTCTCACAAGGTTGTGTATTGCAAACGCGACTGACAGTGTTCTTATGGTGTCTCGCCCCATCTCCAGTTCTCGTTCTATATTGAACGCCGCTGCCACACGTGACGGAACAAGGACCCCACTCACTCCATACGGTATCTTCTTCATGTTCACTATTGCCTCGTTGGCATATACCATCTGCGCGACATACTCTGGACTCCTCTTTGGATAGATTTATTTTCATTGAGCCCACATCAGAAGTAGTCGCACGGCACACAAATCTAAATCTTTTTTCGACATGAGTCCCCTGCTCGCCGTTACTGTCATTATTGTTCAACTGCACAAGCCAAGGAGTCCATTGGCTAAGCTTCTTTACTTCCGGACACCCCTGAGCGTTACATACCTCATAGTCGATATTGCATCCAGCGCAGTCCATACCCCCGTTTTGAGGACTCGGATCGTTGCATTCCCGCCGACGGATGCGAAATCCTCCACCACATTCAGCGCTACATTCACTCCATGGACCCCATGGACCCCACCCACCATCGATTGCCTGTGGCTTTGGTGCTGGACACGGCGGTAAAAGTGAGCAATAAATTTCCCCCCGATCCGGGCCGACACATGTGCGTCCACCATACGCTGGTTTTGGATTACCGCAGGTTCTGCGGCGCGTCTTTACCGCCACGCCACACGTCTGGGAGCATGCCGACCACGCACTCCACTCCGTCCATCCTCCGTTTACAGTGCAATTGGTGACCTCTGTTGGTATTCCCACGCAATCTTCACCACCATTTCGCGGTGCAGGATTTATGCAATTTCTCGACCGGCACATGCAAGATCCTTCGTCATGGTGCTTCGTGCATTTATACCAATCGGACCATGCTGACCACCCGCCATCAATTGGTGCTGTTAATATCGGACACTGCAGCTCTTTCTGTAACCAATATTTCTTGGAGGTGTCACTACCTATCGGGGGTGTACATTCCTCCATCAATTCATTCCAGCCACAGTACGGGTCCATAGCGTTCAGACACGTTGTTTTCGAAACGTGTCGTCCGCAATGGTGCGAATTGATACGCATCAACGAACGCTCTGTACCCACATAAAGGGAGTCGGTGACCTTAAGGTATTCCATGGAATGGATATGAGACTGCAATTGATCTTCCTCGTATTGCCACACTTCTATCAGACAAGTCTTCCGCGATGCAAGCACGGACAGTTTCTTTATGATGTTCTCCTCCGTGGATACGTACAATACATGTGTAGCTTCTGCATATTTTGTTGCAACAATATCAATAGCAATGTGAACAAACCTCTCTTGCGGTGAATAGTAAAGCGGCGAAGATGTCATTGGTTCCACCGCCTCATCCATGAGTTGATATCTCGAAGACTCCAATAGGTGTTTGTACCTCAGACCATCGGTTGGATTTTCACACTGGAATTGAGTTCTGTGCGGGGTGTTCACGTCCTTCCAGTTAGAGTCAATGTGTTCTTGGAATTTGAAAGGCCCGTCGAAGGCTGCGTTTATCGCGGTCATATTGAAAGCACAAACAGCTGAGCCCTGGACGCCATTACTAAATTAAAAAAATCATGAAAATAGCGTTGAGCATTATATTAATAAATAGCTCTTCTTCAAACTTACTTTGGGGTTGTAAAAGTCCCATATAAAATATCTTCCTCAGCTGAGTATATCATTCCTTGAATTTCATTAAAGTAAAAGGGAAACTCTCCGGGCAAGGAACAATTAAGTCGCGCTTTCAAAAACGATGTCCAGTTGTCATTCAAAATTTGATCTCCACCTGGATCTGACTTACAAACTCGGGCAATTCTGGAATACACCACCTTGCCACAGTTCATGTACTCAACCGCTGTCTCGCGAAAAATAAAATAGACAAAAGCACCTGCCTCGAAGCTACCCACAAACTGCGGATTGTCCAGCCACTTTGAATTGTACTGTTTCGTACGTATTAGGTTGCCATTATCTCGACGCATCGGATCGTCCTGTGGCTGTACAATATTTGTCCTCAAAATTGCCTGATCAGAACCAGAAAAATCCGTAGGCGTCCCAACAAAGATCTCTCCCTCGTTGGTCACCAGCGCTGTTATATTCGAATTCGGACTAAACGAACACTTTCCGACGCCACTGTCATACCGAGTGACAGTTAAGTTCTCCATCTGCGGAATGTTGAATTATGCATGAAATAATTAAAAAACTGGTCCTGAGTTGGACTTATCAATAAGTGAGAGCGCTTGGCGCGAAACGACTTACCTGGCGCCACGAACAATTTGGGTTGAATGCATACGTCCCACACGCGTACAGCTGATTCTCGTAACTTTGCAAGACCATAATGTAGTTGCGACAGTGGTGCTCCGATTGGCCTTTCATTTGGCACATATGAATTTGCGATGATGTGGCCTCCCAGAGGGATTTCTCCAGTAGTTGCAGGTCAAAGGATAGTCGATAGATTGCATCTCTGTAATGGGAATAGGAATTGAGAAACAACCATCTGGCTTATTGGTCGATGCTATCTATAAATCATGTTGGGTTATATCGATGGTGTTTACAAAAATGTTTTTGTAGCCATGCAACACTGTGATCTTATTTCATTCGATAAATAGATAAGTCTATACTATTTGATTTGAGTGGGCATCGGGCCACGCGTACAGGTTCTTGTTTAAGGTTGGCTGCAGACTGCGACAGGTATACACTGCTCATAAGAATTTAGAGGATAAGGTGTGGGTTACATGCCCAGCACAATAATATCATGTAAAGCCGTGGTATTATGTTTGGCTAGTTCAGTTTCAGTGGCGTCGTGATTGGGGTGCGGAGGACAGATCATATTGCAGATACAATAGTGTTAGTTAGCAAAACAAGAGGTCAAAGAAACAGAATCGTGTGTACGTCGTGGACTAAATACGCATTTGCCTTTTTTTTGTTCAGAGCAGAGCACTGAGCCGAGCTCGAACATGACGAGAGTGCTCTGAACCGAGCGTGTTCAGAGTGTTCTGAATCGTAATGCCAACACACCTGACCACTAATCCACATTGATAAGGGAATATTTTTATTTTTTTAAATACAAATTATTTTATTTCTTCTTCGCTAGGAAAACATCATCCTTACCCATTTATTAGATTCCCTTAAAACACCTCAAAAATGTTACGTAGTTAAAAATCGTGTAAGCTTTTAAGCAACCTTTACAAATGGTGTCCCAAAATGTGTGCTGTGTGTTTACTAACCGACGTCTGGGTATTGATTAGTAAAGACACTAACCATTCTAGTACTTTTGACGAAGGCACAAAGTCAGCTGCTTTGAACAAATTGTTTTTGAAATCACTTTTTTGCCCATAGATAGTTGTTCATCAAAGTTCATGCACAGCGATGCCAACCCTACAGAAATTTCGCTAGATTTGCAAAATTTGCAGAACCTTGCCATTTCAAAATATTAAATTCCAATAAAACTTACGAATTTAAAAAAAGAAAACAGACCAAATCGGTTAGTGTGTTGGACTTCTTATCGAAGGGTCTCAGGATCAAATCCACCCGGGGCCAAGTTACACGTAAAGTTTTCTACTTGCGAACGTTCTTCAGTTGTCATAAGAAACTTCTGAACTTGCCGTTCGGAGTCGTCTAAAAAATTAAGATCCCTTCCACTTCGCACAAGCAAATGGTTGAAGAAGCCTTCAGAAGAGGAGTGGCAATCGAAAAAAAAAACTTTAGGTGTTAGTGGGCCCAGGCGTGATTTAGAAGTAGACCAACTCTTAGTCCACCTTTTTATACGTTTCATATACAGACTTCTGAGAATTTGGAACTTTTATCTACAGACTTGGAAATTTGGGTTGGCATTTGTATAACTAAATTGAGATGGAGCACATTAATTGGTGAGAACTCTGAGAGAATGACAGAAAACTGTCATTGGCCATTATTACACAAGCCTTAAACAGTCGCTCAACGAAAAAAAAACAGTTTTGTTAAGGCAACGTTGCTTAAGTTTGCAAATTGTTTATAAATTATGTTTTCCGACAAAATGACAGTTTAAGTATTGGGTAAAGTTATGCGGGCTCTTCAATATGTTAACATATAAGGCTGTAATAGTTTTCGATTTCGTTTCCCTTAATTTTCGCTCCTGTCAGTGTATTGTTGGCTGTGTTCAGCTTTTCACTCAAACTGATTAGCACAGACTACCTATACTAGACAGTCAACTCTCACTTCGCCCGTTCTCTGCGCCCCTAAAGGGGCCTAATCCTCTATCAAAATTTTATATCAATGAATATATAATGTGAATCAATAAAAGTGAAGTGAAGGTTGTCTGTGCTGATTAGTCAATTTATTCTGAGCTCACAATAGCCGTGTTTCTTTGCACGCGGATATAGGGATGGCATCAGAAAACGACTATCGCCGCTTAAGAATTCATCAAAAACAACTTGGCAGCACACATGCACCTATGACATGCACCGTGACACAGCTGTAAGTTGTAGTTAAGAAATTTGTATTGAAAATCCTGAAATTGAAAAATATTTACTTCCGCCAATTGAAATTGATGCCAAGCATATACTAAAATTATGAAAAACAATTTCACATTAACAGATTTGCTAAATTCAATTACCCTTAAAATGAAGTTTGAAAAAAATAATAATAAAATCACGAACAAAATATTCGGCGGGATGTGTTAGTGGTCGGAGGGATGTCAAACTTTGTCATTTCCTGAAAAATTCATCGCATGAGTTCATCAGAAACGAAGAAAATGCGTTTTGGAAGCACTGTTTATCCCCGCTAACTGACTTAGCGGCGATAGCTATCCCCGCTAAAGTTAGCGTATATAGGATAAGTTGTTGTTGTATTTTACATGAAAATTTCAAATTATCCCTATATCCGCGTGCAAAGAAACACGGCTAATATGCGCTTTGATCAAGCTGAACGGAAAACAAATACAATTTGAAAGCTCTGAAACAACATTTTTTTCACATCTTAGACTCTGCTCTGAAATAAAAATGAAAAACCCCTACAGCCGAATTAATAACAAATACTTAATTTGCCTCTGATTCAAAAATCAACTGCAATTGCATTAGCAAATGGTCGTTAAGTAATAAATGGTATGGGAATCGTTAAGTAATAAATTGTATGGAGATACCAAATCCAACATCCCATTTGGTTCAAAGATTCGCTATCAGTTGTGAAAAATGCTGTCAGTTATATTTTAACTTAATTACTCGTTATTTCGCCTACTTCGGTGAATTAGTTGATTGCATGTTTATCAATGACAACTACATAACTTCAAAAATAGTTTGTTAGTATGATTTCTCCTTTAATTCATTGATCAAAGATAATTCACCCTTAATTTCCATTTATTAATTCGGCTGCTTATGTTTAAGTTTCTAGTTAATGTAAACGTGTCTCGAAAATAGCTTTTATCAGTTTGTTAGTAAGATGTCTCCTTTAATTCATTGATCAAAGATAATTCACCATTAATTTCCGTTTATTAATTCGGCTGGTAATGTTTAAGTTTCTAGTAAATGTATATCAGTATATCAGTAAAAGCCCACGCATTGGGGTAGCTTTATTGCATCAGAGATAAAGTTGACAAAGAATACACAACACTGTTTACCTTCACGAATCCCTCCTTCTCTACTCTATCATAGCTTCTTTCGGAAACAAATCTGACATGTCACAACAATATTATGATATTGGCGAACGTTTTTACAACTTTCTGTTGAGATATACCAATACTGTATGAATGAATCCACATGTGTGTAGTTAGACAATTAAATCCCTTGTTACTGCCATGTTCGTGTCATACTGAACTCATGCTTGATCGAAATCATCAAAAGTCTCATCGTCGTCACAATTTCTAAAACTAGGTCTTCAGCATATGTAAAGGGTGATTTTTTTAAGGTTAGGATTTTCATGCATTAGTATTTGACAGATCACGCGGGATTTCAGACATGGTGTCAAAGAGAAAGATGCTCAGTATGCTTTGACATTTCATCATGAATAGACTTACTAACGAGCAACGCTTGAATTTTCAGTGAATGGGCCCTAGAAAAGTTGGCAGAAAATCCGCTTTTTTATCGACAAATTTTGTTCAGCGATGAGGCTCATTTCTGGTTGAATGGCTACGTAAATAAGCACAATTGCCGCATTTGGAGTGAAGAGCAACCAGAAGCCGTTCAAGAACTGCCCATGCATCCCAAAAAATGCACTGTTTGGTGTGGTTTGTACGCTGGTGGAATCATTGGACCGTATTTTTTCAAAGATGCTGTTGGACGCAACGTTACGGTGAATGGCGATCGCTATCGTTCAATGCTAACAAACTTTTTGTTGCCAAAAATGGAAGAACTGAACTTGGTTGACATGTGGTTTCAACAAGATGGCGCTACATGCCACACAGCTCGCGATTCTATGGCCATTTTGAGGGAAAACTTCGGAGAACAATTCATCTCAAGGAATGGACCGGTAAGTTGGCCACCAAGATCATGCGATTTGACGCCTTTAGACTATTTTTTGTGGGGCTACGTCAAGTCTAAAGTCTACACAAATAAGCCAGCAACTATTCCAGCTTTGGAAGACAACATTTCCGAAGAAATTCGGGCTATTCCGGCCGAAATGCTCGAAAAAGTTACCCAAAATTGGACTTTCCGAATGGACCACCTAAGACGCAGCCGCGGTCAACATTTAAATGAAATTATTTTCAAAAAGTAAATGTCATGGACCAATCTAACGTTTCAAATAAAGAATCGATGAGATTTTGCAAATTTTATGCGTTTTTTTTTTTAAAAAAAGTTCTCAAGCTCTTAAAAAATCACCCTTTATATATTATTACTATTTTTTAAAACTATAATCTTTCGTTACCTAATATGTCAACAGCCGGCGCACTTATAATACTCGTATTATAATTGTGGTTTGTAAATTTGCTCCATTCGTACCAATAATGTTCGGGACATTGAACTGCAAGGCAAACGAGTTAGGTGGAGAGCGCGCGCGCTGTAAGCTTGTCACACTCACTCACAGATATTATTCGATTCGGAGATCAAAAGATTTCTTGAATTTCTCATTGCGTATCAGTATTTCTATCTAGTGGAGGTTGGCCGTCGTCTTGTAAAAAACCAAGTATTTACCACAATTCTATCTGCCCACAAACAAAACGGAACGAAACCAAAGCATTCTAAAGCGCCTACCCGACTTGAATTAAACCCTGGAACGTATCTAGTATCTAGTGTTTTATACTTGTTCATACTGTGAAGACAAAGCACTGTCTGCTCATCGATTTCCTTGACGCAACAAGAAGATCGATTTCAAAGAGGGGCATATCTTTGTAAAAGTTTGCATTTGAAAATACACAAAAATATTAATTAAATGTTTTTTATTTATAAAATGCTGATCAAGGGTTCCCAAGTGGGCAGGTGGTGTTTCGCCCACGATGTGGTTGTTTCTATCGATTTGATCGATGGCTGAATTTCTGTGTAGGATCCATTAGAGCTGGTTACATTTTCATTTCTTTCTGATTACACATATTGAGGACATGGTTTTGCAAAATCACGTTTAATAACTACAACTATAGGAACGGACTAAGTATAATGTGGATTGACTTGAATGAAATACTTTTCATTACTTCGTAGTCATTATGTGGTGGGCGAATTAGCGCCTTTGAGTCGGCATTCTTGTGGTAGCTGTGTTGGAATATATTTTAATCGCTGAAATGTAGCGCTGTAACCTTCGTTTGTTTTTCACAATTTGCAGTTTTTAGTGAACGTTACAAGTTGAGAGGTATCTCTACATAAAAAACATGAGGGCGACATAAAAATTATAAATTTAAGTTTGATTGGTTATACCGATTTGGATAATTTATTCAAAACTGTATAGGCATGCAAAAGATAAAAGGGACGCTTCTTTTCGTGACCGTGCATCTCATTTTAAAATCCATTAGTGAATAAATTGCATTACCTTGAGGGTTTTCGAGACTTTAAGTTAATTTTTTTTAATTGATGTCTTTATTGAGTATCAACATTTTTTAATACGGGAACGACAAAGTGCTAAAAAAAGTGATACTTATGTAGTTTGAGCTCTCGTTCATTTCTTCCCTTAATTGATAGGTACTCGGATTGTTTTCGGGCAAACAAAAAAACAAACAATATTCTTAGAGAAATCAGAATATTGACATAAACGGTTCTTCGGCTCAAGATCCGGATTACGGAAGGAGTATCCGGCTCTATCTCTTTAAATGGTTGAATCCGCAGTAAAATAAAGGGATTTTGTTTGGTATTTTTACTTTATTATTTATTATCATGGCATCCTTTCCGAAAGGAAAGTGGGTGGCTACGATGCGAACATATCTATTATTGTAAACGCAGACGGAGCTGAAAGTTCATGAAAGTGTGTTGGCTTGTAACCCATGTGGTGCAGGTTCAATGCCCATGGGGAACAACAACATACGCCACCCATTAATAGAGAGAAACGAACAACACCTTGTTTTCTCCAACCTCTACGCGAAAAAGAGGATTTCTGCCTGGTATTACAATGGACCGTTACCGCGTCTAAGTGCTCTCGGATTTGGATAGAAAAAAAACTAGCGTTCGGAACATTTCTCCGACAAAACATTACGCACACCGGCAGTCTACTGTTCAACGCGATGGTATGCGTTTTTTTGCATCACTTTTTAACTGCCAAATACTTATTTCTCTCCGATGTTCTCCGACGACGTAAATTTGGTCTCCGACTGGATTTGCGTTCCGAACGGATACCATGATAGGGCAGATTATGTATAATTTGTAAAGTTACGTTAAGAATTAAAGGGACCGTACACCTCCCACTTCATCGCATCCCTACTGGTCCGCCTGTGGGGTTCGGATCACTTTTCTAGTAAAGTCAATCAAATGATGGTGTTATTTATTGTATTTCTGGTTTCTGCCTGCCACCTTTTTATCGACGTCTGCATGCTCCTGTTGGATTTTTTGTTGATTTTTGTTTGATTCCCCTTTTACGACACAGTCTCCAGTCGTGTCAACTTACGGATTTGCATACACACTGTCGGCAGAGTTTCAAGATGTTAAATGTGTCGCTGGGACTATCTGGATATATATATTGCCTAGATGCGATTTGTCCCCTTAGCCGCCTATTACAGGCGCTGTTTTTTCGAGGGCCCTGCCGTGAAGTTGTTAGTCACTACACGGGCACTACCGAATTAAGAGTGGAGCTTAAATCAATGGCCCCGTTCATTAAAATTTAATTTTGCATTAGACTGAAAAGCACTGCAAATCTAAGCTTCACACAAAATCTGTCATTGGTAATGGCCAATAGGATTTACTTTTCTATTTGTTTTTACAAAGTCGACAAAAGCGTCTTTAAATGGATAGCTTTAATTTTAAGGGATTATATCTTGTTAGACTCTTCAGTTGACTCTGGTAAGGTGAATCAGCGCAAAAAACATAGACATCCTAAGCCATCTCTCAAACGATCAACTAGTCATTGGGGGCGTTCAATTAACAAGGCCACTATTAGTCCCTACTATTTTAGCCTTCCTCATTGATCGAATAACTCATATAACCATCGTTTGGCAAGTGATAGAGGTTTAACTATTAGAGAACTTGCAGTTGCCTTGCAAATTGAACAAGCCCATTGTCGTAGGACGCATCCTAGCTTTGTTGAGTAAAAGCGTTGAAATGTGCGTTTGACAGTTAAATATTCTCGTTTTTCTTTTTTTAATAAATTGGGTTTTAGCTTTGTTTGGAAGGTTTCATAAAGCCACAAACAAAGCTTCGAAAGACCTTTAACAAAACTCAACAGAATCGCAAACCATAGATATTTGGTAAGTTATGCAAAATTGGAGCTGCGACTTTTTGCGACTCAACGAATTGAAGTTGGAAAGAAGTTATTTTTATTCTCAAGTCCGTGCGTCACCATTTTTAAGGCCGTTTTATTTGAGTTAGGAAGTTGGGTATGTAGTGTCTATATAACCGAAAACAACCAGTGTAAAATTTTGCGTATATCCGACAACTACTGAAGCTAGATATCTTTCCAAAATTCGTAGATGATTCCTTTATTTGGCACTCACAGTTTTTTCTTTGAATTCTGAAAATAATCTCAGAGATTGCATCCGAAAAGTGAGCGGCAAACTTTTCGGATGCAATTTTTGAGATTATTTTCAGAATTCAACGAAATCTGCGAAATATGTTACATAACGTGTAAAGACTTTCAACTTAAGGCATGAATATATTTAGATAGGGTATCAACATTTTTTTGGGTTAATCACGTTCCAGGAGATAAAATATAATTTTATGTTGTAATCAATTTAAAGCTATGATTTTCGCAACAACAAAAACTGCTCAAGACCAAAATCTTTAAGATAAACCCTTTGTTAAGTAATTTATATAGTGTTTGAAATGGAATGCAATATTTTTATTAAAATGAGAAGCAAACCTGGACTCCTGCGCAGCGTTATTAATTATAATTCATCAATTATTGAACACGCAAACTAAACAAACGATCTCGAAAAACTGTTCCTAGTTTTCTCCTGAAGTACTTAATTATTCGAATCCAGCTAATATTAAAAATTCGAGTACTTGGTTATTCGTTACTCAACAAGACCACTTCTGGTCCCAAAGTCGGCCTAAGGCAATTTTTTTTTAATGTTGAAAAAAAAATTTTCGTTTTATCGAGAGAAAAAGTTGATGGAAATCAAGGTTGTGTTCCTCTCAAAATGTGTCGACGCGGTCAGTAAATTGCGTTTACAACCGTTTAAGCCTCGAGAGCAATTTACTTTTGGTGCAGGAAAATAAGTCCACGGGAACTAAGTCCACTGAGGGACTTAGTTCCCAGTTAGTGGGAAATAAAACCACTTTCGCGAAGTGGACTTAGTTCCCATGTAAAGTGGTTTCAAAACCGCTCCTCGCACCTACTCCAAATCAAACAGTGACCCCAAGCAGGGGGGTTGCAGCGGGGCAGCATGCCCCCCATATGCATTACACTATTTATGGAATCTAGTTGCGAACAGTGCAATGCATATGGGGGGCATGCTGCCCCCCTGCAACCCCCCTGCTTGGGATCACTGTTTGATTTGGAGTAGGTGCGAGGTCACGGTACCTATATTATTCTGTCTCAGTTAGAAGTTAATTTCTATTTTGTTAATAAAAATTGCAAAGTACTTACTTGACTCTTTAATTTTATTTTGTTCTTAGTCGACAGTGAGAATTTACTTCACATTAAAAGGGAACTAAAACCACTCAGAGTTTTGGGAATTTATTTCCCACCTTACATGGAAACTAAGTCCACTTCGCGAAAGTGGTTTTATTTCCCACTTAATGGGAACTAAGTCCCTCAGTGGACTTAGTTCCCGTGGACTTATTTCCCTGCATCTCTACTTTTCTGTCGGTATAGTGCGTCGATTTGCTTTTGCCCGCAACTTCATCCGCGTGAACTTTGATTGATTTTTACGATAGTAAACAAGAAACGCATTGATCACTATGTGTCCAAACTCGCAAAAAACAACAGCCATCGGCGAAATGAATAAAGAACTGAACAAAGTGTTAGACTATACAGTCGAAAATATTCTCAATCTTAATTCTACAAAAACAAAAGCTTTTATTATTACCAGAAGTAGAAAAGAGTTTCCTCTGGTTTTGCTATATCAGTCACAACTGGAGTATGTCGAAAGCATAAAGAATTTAGGTGTTAGGTTCAGTAGTATTTAAGTTGGGATGTGCATATCACTAAAACAGTTTCCAAAATGTATGGTGCGCTTCAAGGCTCACATTGCAGTGGGACTCCCAACGAACGAATCGTTCTCTATAGCTGCGAGATATGTGCCAATATGGACTATAAGTCCAAAAGAAAGCTTAATGTGATAAGGGTGGCGACGGTGTAGAGGTTAGTGTGTTGGCTTGTGACCCGTGCGGTGCAGGTTCAATCCCCATGGGGAACAACAACATACGCCACCCAATCACATGCCTCTACACCAAAAGGAGGATTTCTGCCTAGTAGTACAATGGAACGTTACCGAGTCTGAGTGCTCTGGGATTTGGATTTCCTTTTTAAAAAAAAAATGTGGCATATAATAGCGTTGTGCACGATATATTTTTGGTTTTTAAAGACATGAACGCATTTCCGTCTATGTCAGGCAATTCACTGGCTGTTCACTAAATAGTTTATTGAAATATCGAACTCAGTTATTGTTGTATAAAATTATACAATTGAAAAAAATCTGACTTTCTTATTAATCAGGTCAATTTTGCAAGAGGTAATTGTACATTATAACTAATTTTGCCCTGGCATTAATTTCTATGTACAAGCAATTTTTTGTCACATTGTGGAATCTTATTCCCATAGTATTTAGCGCATAAGCAGCACGAACACCTTTAAGAAAAAACCACACAAGAAACCACTTTACTGCGGTTCGCCGATTTGACCTCAATAAAAATCGGCAGGTTTCCTGGTTTCGAATCATTTCATCACTGAGCCCATTCAAAGGCTGGTTTTATTGCATTTGTGTGATCCCGGAATGGCCTGCGTCTTTTTTACGAATTCGACACGTGCATGCTTCCATTATTGAAAATTGTTCAATCGCCCATTTACGACACCGGTGATCTCCAGTCGTGTCAACTGCATGCACACTTGCGGGACAGCTTAAAGATGTTAAATGTGTCACTAGGCTCACCTGGATGTTAGAATCGCCTGGATGTGATGTTTTTCCTTAGTCGCCTTTTATAATAAGCGCTGTTTTGTGGGGCGCTGCAGTGATATTCTTAGCCCGTCCCTGCACGGGAGATCATGACGTAAATGTTTATGTATTGACATTGAACTCTATAACATAATTAAAGCATGCATAACTAAAAACATAGTTACGGGCTACAGTCCGCTTGGGCGAACTGTTGGATACCCTATTCTTATTCCTATCCCTCATAATTAGGCGTGACAAAAGTCTAAGTATGGTTGAATTGTTAAGAATGCTCTACATATTTTGTTATACGAGGGCGGGTCAATAAGTCCGTGACTTTTTGAATTTCTGACCGCTTTACTGAAACGGCAATACTGCTCCTGTCAACAGGCATCTGTCAGTTGACTCCTGTCAAAATTTAAACTTGCTGCGTCAGTTAGTTTGTGTTTGACAGCTACTTTTATCAGACTACTCACTAATTTGAGGAGAAAATGGAAAAAAGTGAATTTCGTGTGCTTATTAAGCATTATTTCTTGCGAAAAAAAACCATTACCGAGACCAAGGCTAAGCTTGAAAAATACTATGGGGACTCTGCACCATCGATTTCAATGGTAAAAAAGTGGTTTACTGAATTTCGTTGTGGCCGTACAAGCACTGAAGATGCCGAACGTCCTGGACGCCCAGTTGAGGTCTCTACACCCGAAACAATCGAAAAAATTCACGATATGGTGTTGGCCGACCGAAGATTGAAAGTGCGAGAGATTGTGGAAGCCGTAGGGATCTCGCATGGCTCAGTGGTTTCAATTTTGAATGATCACTTGGGCATGAGAAAGCTTTCCGCAAGATGGGTGCCGCGTTTGCTCACAGTCGACCACAAACGCAATCGTGTAACAACTTCACAGGAAGGTTTGGCATTGTTTAATCGCAATATGGAGGAGTTTTTGCGCCGTTTTGTAACCGTGGACGAAACATTGATCCATCACAACACACCAGAGACCAAACAACAGTCAAAACAGTGGGTTTCTAAGGGTGAATCGGCGCCAAAGAAGGCCAAGGTGGGTTTGTCAGCCAATAAAGTTATGGCGACTGTTTTTTGGGATGCACGCGGGATAATCCACATTGACTACCTTCAAAAGGGAAGAACAATCAATGGGGAATATTATGCCAACTTATTGGACCGATTCAATGACGATTTGAAAAAAACCGACCTCATTTGGCCAAGAAAAAAGTTCTTTTCCACCAAGACAATGCAAGGGTGCACACATGTGCAGTTACCATGGCAAAACACCATGAATTGGGCTATGAATTGCTCCCTCATCCACCCTCATTCTCCAGATTTGGCTCCGAGCGACTACTTCTTGTTCCCAAACCTGAAGAAATGGCTTGGTGGAAAAAGATTTGACTCCAATGATGAAGTCATCTCGCAAATAAAGGCCTATTTTGAGGACCTCGACAAATAATTTTTTTTGGAAGGGATAAAAAAATTGGAGAAACGTTGGACAAAGTGTATAGAGCTCAAAGGAGACTACGTTGAAAATAAAATTATTTTTTTATCAAAAAATCTGTGTTTTATTCCAAAAGTCACGGACTTATTGACCCGCCCTCGTATAACATTTAAATCATTTAATCGAAAAAAACGAAGCTTTTGTAAAAAAAACGCTCCCTAGCTCAAACTTTGGTTTTTCAATAAAATTGTTTTATTTAATTGTGAGTGTGTCAGTCGGATTTAAAAAAATATTTAAACATATGTATAAGTGGCGAAGAGAGTCTATATTATAAATTTCAGTTTACTAGCTCAAACTTTGAATTTCAACAAAATTGTTTTATTTAATTGTGGGGGTGTCAGTGGGCGGATTATAGAAATTTTTTCTCTCGAGCAGTTTTAGCAGTCAAATATCATATATACAAAATGTCAGCTTTCTAGCTAAAAATTCGATTTTTTTCGATAAATTTGTTTTTTGAGTTGTGGGCGGATTTCAAAAATTCTTAAACTTGTTTATTTCGGGCCCGTAGAGAGTATATGGCTAAGATTTCAGCTCTCTAGATCCAGTTTAAACGCCTAATTTTTGCCGATAGACGGACGGACGCACGGACATGGCTAGATCGACATTACTATCGATGCTGATACAGTAACTTTTAGAGGTCTACTGGCAATATTAAGTTATGATACAAACTTTGCGTCAAAATTAATATACCTACCTATCTATCCTATTCTAAGGGTATACAGATTTAATTTATATCTTAAATGTACAATGAATTTCAAATAAATAAAATAATAAATACTAAATACTGAGTAGCGGCAAAAGGTAGTGAACTATGAATCATTTTATTTTAAGTTTTAACCTGCGTGGTTATAGACTATAGACAAAATGCCACACCCACTTAGCGGGCTAGGAATGTAGATAGGGTATTGAACAGCATGTACCCAAGCGAATTGTAGCCTTCCCTTATGCAGTGTGTACTTATTTTGTAGCAGAAATTTCCAGCTACGCTGTACTTAAAAAAAACTGATACAAATATAATCTCTTTGAAAAAAGCAATTCGATGACAATTTCATACCCAGAAGTCAGTAACCTCAGAGCGAACGCAGATGATTACATTTAAATTTAACAACATTCAAGAGACTTTGGAAAGAAGTTGAATATTTACAATCCAAAAATAGCTGGTATTTTCATAGATAAGAAATTTAAAAAAAAAATGTATACATATATAACCCTCCATATCACGTATTACCTGCCAATGTTTATTCGGTCGAACTGAAACTTAAAGTATATCACGTCTCAACCACCCTGATATTTGTTTTATTTTTGAACCAAAAAGATACCTTAACAATATCCATGAGGAATAACCGTTCTACAAGTAACCGACATTATTATGGTGCATAAACTGATTTGATCACTTAATCGGACCTTATCAAGTGAAGTATAGAGACTTTTCAGTACACCTTTTCTAGATACCACTAATGTCACATTATTAATTCATACTAAGAGAAAACACTTTGAAACTGTCACACATGCTAATATTCTCGACAATTTCCAGGGAAAATTAATTGTTATAAAAAGAAAAGCAAACGAATTTTGAGTAAGCACAACTCGTTGTCGCTACATGTACAAAGTACATCGTGTGTCAACAACAGCAATAAAAAGGTGAAGAAACCACAATAACAATTTATGTATGTATGTACGTCGCTGATTGTTGTATTCTTTTGACGGTTAAGTATACTTGCAATCGTGTTGTTAAGATAGTGATCGTGTGGACTTCTTCAATCTAGAATTGAGGTTATCAACATAAGCCTATTGCGACAATTGCTCATCACATGAAGATATATACTTACATACATACATACATGTATTCCCATGCTTGGGATACGTCGCTGAATCTTGTTCGCAGACAAGTTGTTATGGATAAAGCGAGTGTCTTAAAGCTCTAGAATTCTAAATCATTAGGTTTTTTTTTCCATGTCAACTCTCTTATCATATACTAAGTCAAATCAAATTGATATACACAACTGAAATTTATCACCGCACCATGAATAACAGTATGTACTATTAGTTGGCACTTTTGCCCGATAAGATAAGTTCATATAGGCTTATACATTGCGAATCATGATCGCAAACAGAAGATTCTTAGTTCGCCACTTACCTAGCTCCAACAATCATTTGATTTCTAGCCACGTCAAACAGCATTCGTGAATATGTTGTTATATTTGTGTCCTCGAAGCGATTCGACGATGACATTAGGTCTGTATGAAGAAAAAACGAAAAGAAGAGAAAACAAAATGAATTGTTTGCGTGAAAGAAAGTTGGCTTTCAAAAAACACATAATTATTATGTACAACACTGAATGCAATTTGTTTATAACCCTCATTAGTGTTTTTTGTTTTTTTTTTTGTTTTTTTTTTGAATTGGTTCAAAAGTAACACTTATTACACACTGTTAACGCATTATTTACCTTGATGTGATATGTATCTGGAATCATTTTCGAGTAAATGAGTTTTATGTCTTCTTATAGCGGCACTGGTACTTGTGACAATCACAAGAGTCACAAATATTAGAACTAATCTCTCCATTCTGCAAAAGAGAAAGATTTATTATCTTTTACCAAAAGATACAGTTTGTACCTATATTGTTTTTCAAAACTAACAGAAATAGATAAAAATCACTTGACAAATTTTAATTTTATATCTTTACTTGGCCGACGCGATGTTTACAGTTACGCTCTATTCACTCGAATGACAAATTTTTGTGTGGGATCTCAAATTTCTTTTACCTATCCGTACCACTTCTATGTACAATTGTACATATATTGGTTGTGCATTTGAAAACAAATATCCGACTGGAAGAAATTCAACACAGATCACCAGTGTCCTTTGAAGCACGTGTGTTTTTGGATTTTCGGGCGGGATTCTATTTTAAGCCTCTATCGCTTTGTTGCGCACACGTCAATAACGTTCTCTATTTTTTTTCTACTATTGACCATTTACGCGTAGCATTGATATAAACAGAACTTCAAGAGGTGACAACCTTGTGTTGTACCCGTAATACTGTGCACAAACAATGGACACCTATTTGAATTAAATCGACCGGCAAAATGATGAGCATTTTATATTCTGATCACGTATAAAAGTATTAAAAACAAAGGTGAAAGGTGCAACGCTGATTAGACACATTTTCCGCAGAAATTAAACATGATGGTTAGGTGTAAACATGCGTTTGCAATATTGCAACGATGGGGATTTCCTGGTAACGTGATAATAATAAAGAAGCTTTGCAAAAATGATATGTTCTGCCTTTGAGGCGTTAAAAGTAACTCTATCGTTGTCTAACCGGATGTGTCGCATATATTCTGTCGTTGAAGGAGGTTTTGACAAACTGCATACAGTTTTGGATTGAATCTGAAAACATGGTGATAGATTTGTTAACTTTTATACTGAATCCTTGTTTCGAAAAATAGAAAATGTTTACATCTATCACAGGATCCGTAGCATTCACAAAGTAGTTAATAACTTCTAAAATAATGCGATTCAATTAAATTTTAATTAAGCGTTTTTGTTTTAAATCCAGACATGTAGGTTTGTATGTAGGTTGGAAAAAAAAGTAATTTTGTAGTTAAAAAAATTAAATAAATGACATTATTCTTAAATGTTGTCAAATTTTCTCCAAATGCTGTTCCAAGAAGACATGACCTCCATCGGCGTTGCCGAAAGTACTACTATAGTAGTATTGTACTACTCTTGACAACTTCGTACTACCGTACTCCTCCTTTCATATTTGTGCTACTATTTTTGTAAAACCCGTAACGTTTTCCTAACAAAATTATGCAGCCATCCTTAAAGAATATATTTTGTTATTTTATTGAATGCGAATTCGGCAGCATTTTACTTTCAAATTTGTCGTTGGCGTCTCGACATTTTCATCTGTCAAATTCAATACGAACTCTATTTTGTTGGTGATCTAAGACGGTAGGCATATTGTTGTTTCGGGTGATTTTAACCTCCCTAACGTAAATTGGATCTATTCCGACGAAGAAAAATGCTTAGTGCCCTCTAAGATTTTAAGTGAAGTTGAATGCATTGTTATTGATAATATGTTATCCTTTAATCTTAACCAGCTAAACTATGTTGTCAATTCCTTAACTCGAATCTTAGATTTAGTGTTTATGAATTCTGAATTAGAAGCTAATCTAACTATGGCAGATGTTCCTATTTTGAGAAATTGTATTCATCATAATGCTCTAGAAGTTGATTTAAATATTTTGAATTTTGATAAATTGAACTTTACTAAAAGAGAAATTAACTCAGTTCGGGATTTTAGCAAAGCTGATAGTGTTGGTTTAAATTTATTTTTTAATACAGTCAACTGGGAAGAAGTTCTTAATTTTCCTGACTTAAAGAGGTGTTACGACTCCTTTATGGGTGTAATTGAGGAAGCATATATTCGGTTTGTTCCTCTAAAAGCAGTTAAATATAATAATAAGCCAATATGGTTTACTAAAAGTTTGTGCAACTTAAAAAATAAGATGTCTAAAATGCAGAAAAGGTATCGAAAGGATTGTAGTCATCGCGTTATTTACACGCAAATAAGACGTGAATACGAAACTGTAAAAAAGTTTGTGTACACTAAATATTTGCACTCAATTGAGACCAACATTGAAAGTGACTCTAGGGCTTTTTGGGTGTTTCTAAATTCAAAGCGCAAATCGTTCGGTTTACCGGCTAACATGCATTATCTAAGTCAATCGTGTATAGTAATGAAAAAAGTATTTGCGATATGTTTGCTTCTTATTTTCAGTCTAATTATGTCCAGGACTCCTCTCCGTCAACACATAAGACTTTTTGTGATACTATTACCAATATGGGTAGCCTAAATTTGACAGTAAATCAAGTATTGCTTAAGTATTGCTTTCTTCTTTAGAATCCACTTTTAAGTTGGCTCCGGACAACGTATGTTCTACATTTCTTAAAATGTGTTCTGAAAGTCTCGCGGCTCCACTTACCAAGATTTTCAACTTGTCACTTTCTACAGGTGACTTTTTGGAAGAGTGGAAATTATCGCTTGTAAGTCCAATTCACAAATCAGGCTCCAAAGAAGAGGTTATTAATTACAGATCCATTTCAAAACTGAAATTAATACCAAAAGTTTTTGAAGCCATTGTGAAAAATTGTATATATGAGGAAGTGAGAACAAGCATCTCAATGGATCAGCATGGTTTTGTTAGTGGCAGATCGACGGTAACCAATCTCACCTTATTTGCAAACTTTTGCATTAAGGGAATTGAGCGTGGGAACCAGGTTGACGCAATTTATACAAATTTTTTAAAGGCATTTGATAAAGTTCAGCATAATATTTTGCTGAGTAAGTTGAAGGACTTAGGTTTTCATTCCAATATTTTCCTCTGGCTGAAAAACTACCTGACGAACCGCAGGTAGAATGTGAAAATTGGAACTGTGGTATCTAAAGAAATCCTTAACCACTCAGGTGTTCCACAAGGCAGTCATCTGGGACCACTCCTATTCATACTGTTTGTTAATGATCTTCCGTCGAGAATTCGATATTCTAATTGTTTGCTTTATGCTGATGACTTAAAATTATTCAGATCTATTAAGTCCTAATTGGATTGTCAGGAATTGCAGTTTGACGTCGATGAAGTCTCATCGTGGTGTGAGGAAAACTGTTTGTATTTAAATGTAGCTAAATGTAAAAGTATAAAATTTACAAGATCGACTGGACCAATTAATTTTGAATACTGTATTGCTGGCTCACCGCTTGAGTTGGTGAACAGCCAAAGGAACCTCGGTGTTATCTTTGATGCAAACATTAATTTTAAAATGCACTTAGACTACTTGATTTCAAATCCAATAAATTACTAGGATTCCTAATGCGAAACTCTAAACAGTTTTCTGACCCGTATACGTTGAAAGCCTTGTACATTTCTTTGATAATATCTACTTAAGAGTATGCCTTCTGTATATGGTGTCCGTTGTATAAAGTGGATGTAAGTCGTTTAGAATCTGTACAAAGAAAATTTACAATATTTGCGCTCAGAAAACTCAATTGGGTTGACGATATTTTGCTACCGTATGCCCACAGATGTCTTCTAATTAATCTTAAATCCCTTGAAATTAGAAGGAAGTATTATCTAATAATGCTCGTTAGGGATATCTTCTGTAATCGGATTGATTGCCCTAAACTGCTCTCTCTTTTCTGTCTATATGCTCCCTCAAGGTCGTTAAGGATGAGACAAGCACTCTTTCTCGTTCCCCTTTCGTACACTAACTACGGAAGGTCCGATCCTATTTCTAGATCCAGTTCTGTGTTTAATTCTCTTTCTCAAAACATCGACTTCTTCCTTAGCAGGGATGTTTTTAAAGAACTTGTATTAGATTCGTTGTAGCATTAACGCATATTATTTATTTTCTTTTTTTTCTTTTTTTCTTGTAATTTCATTTTAATTTGTACCTTCTGTTTTTTATTATTATACCTAGATATGTATTTATGAAAAATAGTAATATTGTCATAACGCTTAGTCTTTAAAAGATATGTACTCGTTAGATGGTAAATAAATAAACAAATAAACAATTATTCAAACTTAACCTGCCCTTCAGAAATTTTATTGAATTTGGATTTCGTAAAGGAAAAAAAAGAAGAATTCCTTTCGCCCATATGTCTTGTGTTGCTTATGCTGGAGGTGTCATTATAAAAATAAGCCTGCTGATCTTACACGCAATTATGTGTAAAAATTAACTACTGTAAATCACGATGATTTTGCGATTTCTAATTCTGATGGAAACGCCATAGATAACAGTCAGATGTTCGTACTAGTACCACCAAAATTACAAACAACAAGCAACACCTTATGAGACACGAAAATTCGAAACCTCATCAAGAAAATCTTTTATCACTAAAACAGCAACCCAAAATAGAAATAGCAACTACTAACTGAGTAGACTTGGAAAATCGATTTGGCTGAATATGAATATAAACTCATTTGAAAACCTAAAAATGTCTGTACTACCGGTTTGTTCAAAATACTACTCTTTTTTAACTTCTGTAGTACCTTTGAACATTTCTCTGCGGTATCGCTGCATGTCATACCTGTGTTAGCACTTCGCCTGCACTCACAGTCGAAAACACGACTTCTACAACCTTTTTAATTTGTATGAAATCTCACTGCATTCAGCACTGGTTGTAGAGTAGGTAATTTATTCTTATCATGCAGTGGAAAAAATTGTCAAGATGTTTCCTCAGAAATGTCACATAATGCCAAAAACACCTGTGCAAAATGTCTGTATGCATCACTGCGTCAGTGCACCACCGCACGTGAAACACTTGTGCAAATTTTTGTTTGGTATGCACCGCATGCGGTTTCTGTTTTTGCTAATTAAAAACTGATTTGTTGTAGAAATACGTTTACCACAATTTTTTTTAATTTGAAATTAAGTATTCGGTTTCTGTTTTAGCTAACTGATTGGTTAAATTTTCTTCAATTTCAAATTATTCTATCCATTCTTTCTAATGGCAAAGAAATAAGGGAAAAGAAGAATAGACACTTAAACGAAAATTAAACAAATTGGGGCAAAAGATAAATGGAAAAAATAATCATAACTCATAAGTAGGTGATGCCAAATAGAGTTTTTTTTTTTTTTTTTTTTAAAGTTCTGGCTCGCTAAGGCGATTTAATATGGGGCACTTCGACCTAAAAAGATCTTTTGTGCCGTGTGGGCCAGAAAAGTTTAGACTAGTAGAGTTTCCACTTTCCGTGTAAAGCGGACAATTCTACTAGTAGAAGTATTCTTTATGTCCTCAGGGCACATCTGTTCCCTGAAAAAGATCTTCTTTCTAATTCCGTTTAGGGTCGGACATTCACATAAAATGTGTTCAGCTGACTCGTCCTCTTCAAGACAGAGTCGGCACTCAGGAGAGTCTACTATTTTCATTTTGTGTAGATGATATCTTAAACCATGGTGGCCAGTAAGGTAACCTACTAAGTTTTTGATATCATGCCTGCTTAGGTTTAGGCATTTGCTGGCATTTTTATTGAAATGCCGAACGGCTTGTTTGGTCTGTCTTAAACCTGGGATGCTTTCCCATAGATGGATACATTTTCTGTATTCCCAGCTTTTTATTGCTGCCGTTGCTGCTGATCTAGGAGTGCAGCAGAAGGGTTCGGGACCTATGAAGGGTGTTTCCGAACCTTTTCTGGCCAGTTCGTCGGCCTTTTCGTTACCTTCCACCCCGACATGACCCGGAACCCACAATAGCTTGGTCTTGTTACTTGTTCCGAGTGCCTGTAGGGTGTTGAAGTAGTACATGACTGATTTGGAGTCAATCGTATGCGAGCTAAGGGCGTTTATAGCTGCTTGACTATCCGTGAATATATGGATGGTTGCACCTTTTATACCAGATATATTTATGTGGCTAGCGCATTCTTGAATGGCGTGGAGCTCTGCTTGAAATACGCTGGGACTTTTTCCCATGGGTATCGTAAAGCGTTTGTTTGGTCCGTATATTCCCGCTCCTACCCCCGCTTCCATTTTAGAACCATCCGTATACCACTTTATGCCGTTGTGGCTGTTAGGTGGGTTATTACTAACCCATGCTTCTCTCTTTGGAATCTCCGTGGAGAACCGCTTATTGAAGCATAGTGTTTTATGGATGCGGTCTGTGACCGCGCAGTTCATGTTGAGTTCTGGCAGTTCACCAAGAAGGGTCTTAAGTTCCGGATGATCGTTAAGACTTATCTCGTTTAACTGTATTTGACTTATTGCACTGCGGATCGCCACTTTTTGAATGTATATGTGGAGAGGTGTAATACCTGTTATTGCCTCTATGGCAGCCGTTGGGCAGGTTCGCATGGCTCCGGAGATACCAAGGCACGCAAGCCGTTGTACCTTTTTGAGTTTCTCTTTTGCGACCTTTTGTGTGGATTTTGTCCACCATACAATGGAGGCGTATGTTATAATGGGTCTTATCATCACTGTGTAGATCCAGTGGACAATCTTTGGAGAGATTCCCCAGGTTCTGCCATATGTGCGTCGACAGGCCCATAAAGCTCTGTTAGCTTTAGTGATTTTGTTGTTGATGTGAGAGTTCCAGTTTAGTCTTTTGTCCAGGATTACTCCAAGATATTTGACTTCGTCGGAATACTCAATGGTCGTGCCATTTAGTGAAATCTGAGCTAAGCTGAGATTTCTTCTTTTTGTGAAAGGAACTATGATAGCTTTACTGGGGTTTATGGAGAGATTTTCCTTGACGCACCAGTCTATAGCTATCTTAAGGGCGTTTTGCATACGTGAAGTAACTACGTTTGATTCTTTGCCCCTAATAATGATGACCAAGTCATCGGCATACCCTATTATGTCGTAGCCTAAATTACTTAATTTTTGAAGTAGGTCATCTATGACCAAAGACCACAGGAGGGGTGATAAAACTCCTCCTTGTGGACAGCCTTTTATAGCTGAAACTGATACTGAAGTCTGTCCTGACGAAGCAGTGATTTTCCGACTTTCGAGCATCGCTTTTATCCAGTTTATGGTGGGAAAGTCTACCTTTCGGTGAATTAAAGCGTTTGATATTGAATCATAACCGGTGTTATCAAAAGCACCCTCTATGTCAAGAAAAGCGCATAGTGCAATTTCTTTGCAACGGTAGGCGTTGTTTATGTGATGCCAAATAGAGTTAGCCAAATTTTGTATTTTCTCCAATAAATTCTGCACATGTGTTTCGGGCATAAAATGTCAAGTAGATAGTATATTAGTAAAGTAATTTTAATTTTAGTAATAAATGGGCACAGGCCCATACCAATTTCAAATTAAGTGTTAAGCTTAAATTTGTAGTCCCTTTCACTCCTATGCAAAACGAAATTAAACTCAACTGGACCACTTATTAAAACTGCACGTTAATATTAGTAAGTCCCCATTAAACGAAAGTGTATATTTAAATCTGTTGACTGGCACGATTGGAGTTCACCAATGTGGTAAAAGCTGGATCAAACAATTATAATTAATAATAGGAGCGTACTCCTGTCGAAATCATAAAAAGAGTGCCAGGCCTAAGAACTCCTGGATCACACAAATGGAACACCAGCAGCATTGGATTTGCCTCAGTGGTGTGGTTAAGAGATCCGTAACCGGAACGCCTGCCCAAGATCGAATCGTAGAACCCCACAAGCGGAACAGAAGGGATACAGTAAAGTCAGAGTGTTAGGTGTGATCTATTTAAACCTGATCATGGCCTCGCCATTAAGAACAAAGAAGATCAAATAGTCTTTTGCGCCTGATGTGTTCAAAGTTCTTAATAATATAACAGAATTTCTGGTCTCATGAATCTTTTCAGAAACTTTTCTCAATGTGGGTTAATCTTTTTATGCTTAGCTTCTTAAAACTATGTTTGTTTTTTCAACCAACAATCACATAACCCTTTCTCCAAATTTAAAATTATTTTGTTTGATTTTCCAAGAGAAATGAACCAAGGTTGGTGTAAATGATGAACATACGTATCAATTAGGCAGATATTGGATATGTATACCAAATTCATTGACGCATGTGATTAGTTTAAATTAAAATGCTAATCAGGATGTGTATTGTAAAATATATCTGCACTAAATCAAAAGCAGATCATTAAATCACTTTATTAACCAAGTCAGGAACACTTAAATTAATTGGACATCCATCTGACATTAAATGTACATAATGTATATTCCAGCAGACGTGAGGCGTCTTGAGTCCCAGACTTTTATAATTATGCGACACAACTGTCAAGTGTCAACTCTCTTAGACATTTTCTAAAAATTATTTATAACATATAAATATTTATAATACAAATGTTTGCAGCAAACTGAATTAATGAAATCACTTGCCGGTTGTAAAAAAAAATACAACGCTCCAAGCAAGAGGCCAAACCGGATCGAAAATATTTATATACCCTCCTACATCAATAGAATTAAGAATGAGAATGAGTTGGGATTTTTAATTTTCGTTAAGATAAAAACTTCACTTGACATTAGATACTTACAACTCTGTCGACCAATGCAAGTATGAATTGCGTGGAGAACATCACGCTTGACATCTAATTGTATTCAAATTAAAGACTCGAAAGCAATAAATAATAACAGTTCCAACCTCATCCGATTCAATAAGATATTAATGATTTTGAATGATTAATTTTTTACATTTTTTAAAGAGAAGGCTAATTAAATGCATTCGTTTGTTGATAACTTTGTTCATTGGTAAACATATTTTGTTATTGAACTATTTTAATTTAACTACTGAATAACTTGACATTCTTGGGTTACGTTGTCATTTCTATTTAAATCTTCAAGTATCATTTTGAAGATGAATTTCGAATAGAGTTTCTTATTTATAGAACAATAAGTGCCACTTTGTATATATTAGCGCTACTAGCTTACTCATAATGTTAGATGATATGAAATTCATATTTTAGTGATCCAGACATTTGAGACGATAATGAAAAAAAGTCTCACGCCATAGCCTTTGAGTCCCTTTTTGATTTTGAACAAAAAAACGATAAGCTACTTGACGAACAGAGTTTGAAGTCTACATACAACAGAAATTATTCGATTTGGTTCTCATGCTTTGATTTGATTATTAATTGTTATAAATAAGAGAAGGTTATGACTGAAAATTGCATAAGCAATGAGTCCGATGTTTGATTCTCAAGCCTTGCGGGGATAAAATTGAACTATCGTTTTACGCGCCTACCTCAAAAGCCTGAAATACATACACGAGTTTTTTAATCACATAATGCAACATTTTAGGAGCTAAATTGGCTCATAGATTCTTATTAGCGATGGTCCATTCAATACATATCGGCGTATATTGTATGTAGTACAATTTCTATGTATTGCAATAATTATTATACAAAATTATAAAAGTAAAATAATTGATTTCGTATTATTCGATTGTGGGTGTCTTATTTTGATAAAACTAATAAAAAACTATTTTTATTTAAATAATCCGCCACCGATACTCGTATTTCCCAAATTTAATGAACTTTATATATTTCTCTCAAAAGGGCTTACTTGTATTAGGTCAGTAAAAAATCAACCCACAAAAATCTGCCCTATTTCTAAAGTTTATTTGCACAATTCTCCATAACCACAAAAATTAAAACAATAACCAAAATCACTAACTGACAGCAGCGGCGACTGTAGGAAGTTACTGTTCTTGTTTTATCTTTGTGGAGGCGAAACAACAACACTTTTTGACAACGCGTAGGCATAGCGTGCGTGGTAGACCCTTCCGTTTACACCTTTGCTAATGTATACAATCGTTTCCGATAAATGTTACAATGCAATTTGTCCGTATCCATTATCATCAACGAATAAATCAATTGGGAAATCCTCACTTTCCAAATTTGGATCGGTATTGGGTACAAAATATCATTTGACTAATATTAAAATAACAAGGTACAAATGTGGCAGCTTGATTGACCTTAAACTGTCATAACATGTGTGTCTACATTAAGCGTGGACGTAAACACTTTACATCCAAAAGGGCGTCCAACGAATCTGACGTGTACGAACATATTTTTAAATTAATGAGAGGAAGTTACAAAACTCAATTTCATGTAGATTTTCGCCGCCTTTTCGATTGCTGTTTGACTTTGATGGAAAACAAACATGCGATGTTGATCTGATGATATGGTAATTACCTGTCCAAGACAATGGGAACAAAAGATTTGTAACGATCATTGAATCGCAAATAATACAAAAAGAAAAAACTCAACAGATATGCGGTTCGAATTTTATTGAATTCAGAGTGAACCCAAATTTAACTCACTCTCAAAGTAATACATCTTCGAGCATTCAAAATGTTACAAGCAGATAATGAACATGTGAATATACAATGATTTGAAATAATGTTTGCTAGCATAGGATTTAAAACGAATTATTATGTAAATCACAAAGACATTCATCAAATACACGAAATGTTGACAAACAAAGCTCATAAAACTGCGAAACATTGTCAAGCCCATGTGCAAATTTACGGACATACCGAGTATATACTTAACTTTGGGTTGGGCAGCCAAAAATATGTATACCCTTTGAAAGAGATTGTCCCGCCTTTGTGACAATTTATGTCTTGGTATTTTTTTTGGATTCCAGTCATGGTCCACCATCAAAATATAAAATAACCTGAGAAGCACCCACGTCTTGTTTATGAAGAGGATTTCAGAATTAAGGATTATATAGAATAGGAAAGAGGCATGAAGAAGGTATACAACGACGTCGATCATTATTACCTTATGTAACAAAACTTAAAAACTAATATCCATTTGACTTACGGTATGGGCTGTTGCCTTGCCCTTAAGTGAAATAGCGTGTTGAGAAAAACAGATTTCCGCACTCATCGATTTCATAACCCAAGATCGCGAAAAAGGGGTACCCTATATAAGGGAGTCAGGAGCTATTGTCCCTAGATTCAAAAAAATTTGAAACGTGAGGGGTTTATATTGATTTGGAAAAAATCGAAAGTTTGATCAAACATCCTCTTCCCACAGACGTAATGTACAATACTGCAACATTAAGTCTACATTTGTGTTCTTAGTGACAATTCGCCAAAATAGCAAAATGAGATTTAAAAGAAGTGATATTTTGGGTTGTGCATGGCATACGGAGTTCACCAATGCGTTGCTTAGCATGATATGAGTATTCCATGTAAGAGTTTAAAGAGGATTAAAAGCGATTCACGATTCAACAATTCGATATTGAATGTTTGAACTAACAACAACCACTTGCTATTCCCACCACCTGAAGTGGGTCCCTACAGCGCTGTTTCACGGCTTGCCACAGCCGATCATCAGACGCCTTTTCTTGTGGTGGTGGTCTATTGTATATTCTCCAAAAACACTTTCACGCACTGGGGCGTGAAACGCGTCTTCTCATGCAAGTACACTACGCACTCCACCATGTTCAGCCACAAGTACAGTTCTGCCTGAATGTGGTTTGATTGTTTATCAACTTTTAATGAACAGATCAACATTTTTTTAAGCGCTCCCAAGTGTATTATAGTTCATTCGGTTTCCTTCTATTCACCCCACAGAAGTTATTAGCCAATAATGCGTTAAACTGGAGACCAAGTGTAAGCTCTACAAAACACTGATATTGCCAGTTCTGCTTTATGGCGCCGAGTGCTTTTTTTATAATATACACGCACTAAAGGGATTTGTTAGGACCCTTATAATGTAATAGCTACACAGCGCGGGCGTTAAGGAAATTAGGATGAGAAGAAAAGGAGAAATGCCGATGCACGTTGGTTTTGAATGTTTGTAGGTTATAATGTGAAGGAAAAACAATGCGTGGCAGAGTATTCCACATTCGTGTTACGGCGCCGAGTGCTGGACGATAAGCAGGAAAGGAGAGCTATTTTTGGATTCTTTTGAAATAAAAATATTTCGTCGGATATTGGGTCCTGTGTGCGAGGAGGACGAATGGAGGAGAAGATATAACCGCTACGCTAACTCTATGAGCTGCACCAAGATGAGAATGTAGTCCAAAAAGCTTTAATACGTCGACTACATTGGCTCGGCCTAATCGAGCGAATGGACAATAATGCTATAGCGAAGAGGATCTTCGATTCCCAGCCCCAGGTTCATGGTAGACCGAACCTCCATTTCAAAGGCCAAGTAATCGCGGATACCAGAGCACTTGGTCTGGACAACTGGAAGCTACGTTCTCGTAATCGCGGAGAATAGAAGGCTTCAGTGTCTTAGGCAGAGACTCTCCACGGGTCGGGAGCCCGTTAGGTAAGTAGGAATGAGAACTAGGATAGGGTGAATTAATTACAATGGAAGTGGTTATTTGTGCGGTAACATATGTGCAGTTAGGCTGCCAAACACTCAATTTATGTCGAATGTTTAATGAACAACGGTGGGTATATTGTTTAAATGCATTTAAGGAAAACATGATGCTTCAATTATTTTTCTTGAAAATAATAATACATTTTTACTTGATTGGATTTAAGCGCAGTCCATTATTGCTTGGGCTCTGGAAAATGAGCTCTTTATTTGATTAAATACGCAAGGACCGTTTTTAGGGTTCCATAGTCAAATGGCAAAAAACGGAACCCTGATAGATTCGTCATGTCTATCTGTCCGGGAATGTCACATCCACTTTTTCCGAAACTATAAGAGCTATACTGTTGAAACTTGGTAAGTAGATGTGTTCTGTGAACGGCATTAAGATTTTCACATAAAAATAGAAAAAAAACAATAAATTTTGGGGGTTCCCCATACTTAGAACTGAAACTCAAAAAAAAAAATTTCATTAAACTCATACGTGTTTGTTATCTATGGATAGGTCTTCAAAAATGATATTGAGGTTTTTAAATATCATTTTTTTCTAAACTGAATAGTTTGCGCGAGAGACACTTCCAAATTGGAAAAATGTGTGTGTGTGTGTCCCTGTAACTTCTAAAAAAAAGGAATGATAAAACTAAAAAAAATATATGATGGACATTACCTTGCAAACTTCCACCAAAAATTGGTTTGAACGAGATATAGTAAGTAGTTTTTTTTAATACGTCATAAATCGTTAACAGCAATTTACCTTTCATTCAATCAACTCAAATATAAAAAAAAAAACATTTAATTTCATTAACATACCTTATGCGTAAAACGTGAACCATTGATTTCTAATAATAAATCGGTAATAGGTGCCTAAGAAAAAAATAATTATAATTCGCGCGGAACCCTTCATGGGCTAGTCCGACTCGCACTTGGCCGCTTTTTTTTTTGTAAGACCTAATGAACAACTTTTGTACTGTTGAACATCCCCAGCGACCAGTTTACGTATGGATGAGTGAATCACTATAATTATTAACACATTGACTGCCACGTCATTCAAATATGAATGACACTCATGTTTCCGTGGGGGCCACGTCATTCATATTTGTATGACGGTAACATTCCACTGCATGCCATTCAAAAATGAATGACACTAGGAACAAACTGAATAGAAATGTAAAAGGCTGGCCTCTGGTGATCATTGTAGTACACTTGGTTCGGGCAAATCTGCGAAAATGCAGTTTTTATTGAAGATTAAAATTGACGATGAAACACCTAAGCATTTTTTTTGTTCACCTTTAGCTATTTTTCGAAAATTGGCTTGACAGTCAATGTGTTAATAAGGGCCCTAATATTGATCATTAAGGAACACCCACACACAGGGAGAACATTTGGTATCCTTTCGTAAGCAAACGCCGGCAATATTTTTCTTCCTTGACGCGAAGCCATGACCCCCCCCCCCCCTCCCCACCCTCACACACACTTTACCTCCTACTGGTCCGCTTGTGGGTTTCTCCAGTTCGAACTCAATGAATATGTCCAGGCCTCCCGGTTTCTGATCACTTCGTAACTGAGGCCAATCGAATGCTGGTGGAATTGCATTTGCAATAACGACACCGGTGGTCCTCAGTCGTGTCAACCCACGAACTTGCATGCACACTTGAGGGACAGTTTCAAGATGTTAAATGTGTCGCTAGGCTCACATAAATGTTAGAATTGCCTAGACGTGATTTCTCCTCTTAGTCGCTTTGATAGCCCGTCCCTGCACAGGCAAACAACTGCAATATACATCGTAAATACGGAGATATCAGGTTTACGGCAGATGACGAGAAATTGTAAAAGTTGACGATGCCTTTATATACGCGCAAAAAAAAGCTAGTTCAAAATAAAGCCAGATTTCCATTTATTTTCAAGCTCTTTATTTAACGCCCATCTATGATTTCTGTGTTACGGGTTTAATGCCTTGCCAATCACCATCAATTGCGAGATATTCTTCGCAGAAATCGTTAAACTTTCAATAAGGCTTTAAATGATATGACTTCTTATGTAATCCGATAAGTAGGTACTCACATACACGCACGCACACCTTTATGTATGACTTCGCCTTGTGCTGCCTTCTCTAGCCGTATTCCCACGTAAGTCTTTCAAGCGAAAATTTGCCAACTCTAATTCGATACGTTGGGAAATCAAAGAAATTTATATCTCCTGCTTAAACAATTCTCTTACCGCAGTTGCAATTATTTCATAATAAACTGTTGTGTATCAGGTATTGGCATATGCGTATTATTTCAAGAAACATTTACTCACATGAAATAAAATCATTAGGTATACGTACCAAACCAACTAGTAGATCATGATATTGAACGCCATTCAAAGCGTACGGCGGGTTTATTTCTACCGATGCGCGTTTATCAAACTTATATTGCGGCCACACGCAACAAATTTCGGTAAATTATGTTCGTAAAAAAGATAAGTAAAGTACACAGCTTAAGATAAACTTAAAACAAATAAAAAAACAAAACACGGCCGCCTTATTTTCCAAAAATAAAGCTATAGATTAAGATTTTGTAATACTTGTAACTATACTATAGGTAGGTGTATTGCCGCTCTTTTTTTTCATGAGAATGCTTTTGATTTTCGTCTTCACCGGGCATTTGTTATAGCGGACAGATAAGAACATATACTTTGACGTATTATACATACAATAATATACTGATGATTGACGTTTTTAATACTTAAACATTAAATAAAATTGATAGCGCGGCAACGCTGTATCAAAGGCCGGTTCGGCCGGTCAATAAAAACCAAAAGTTAACTGCATAAGTCCCCCACTTAGGTCTAAAATTTTCTTTGGGATTACTTCTGGTATTTTTTTAGTCCGATTAAACATTTTACTCTTGACTTGACCGTAATACTATATGGGCTCATAACGAGGGTGAAAGGGTACATAATGTATCGACAATGTACGTATTCTGACCAAAATAAGGTACAGAAATTATGAACCAGTTTTAATTCCACGCATCGCTCCACAGTGGCTTCATCAATATAAGGTTTCGTGTGATGAGAGACAATTCCATACGCACTTCGTTTAACAATTAAATACCTTGCGTTATATAAATTGCTGTAAATTGGAAATGTGCTCTATTTTCCTTAAGTGGGTAAAAATTCATTACAAAATTGATTGAGCGCTTTATGAGTTTTGATAAATTTTATTGTTAATTTATTGTTTTCGTCAAATTTAAGATGGCATTGGGAAATGTTTTGAAAAAAGTCATTGAATCCATTTGTGGCTGTAATATTTGTTGCCATATTTTTTTTTTTTTTTTTTGTGGTGGATACGTTACAAATTTTATGCTTTTGGCAATAAGGAAAACAAGCATACGAGAATGCGAAATCGCATAAGTATACCTTCTGTTTTCGTGGGTATACTTGCGAAAGAGCTACTAATCTTGTTTTTTTCTGTCCTACTATTCAGCTTGTATGAATGTACATAAATCTGCTTAATCTCTAAACTTATGAGATAGCATCAAGTACGTCACATCCGATAATACAGATAAATAAGTTGTTCAGGAGGAAAGATCACAAAGATATTCCTTGTGTTCGAATTTCAGACAGACAGCAGAGGACAGACAGACAATACTGACTGCTGAAATAAGTCCAGAAAGTGTCGCTTCAAACGACGATTTTTTCGTGGTCGAGGACCCACAGGACAAAGTGGATTTGCTGGGCGCCTGTTTCGAGGCCGTGTATACGGTGAACAATCCTGTTTGCCGTAACCACGACATTGAGAATAGGGCTCTGGTGAACGACTTCTTTCTGCGCATCGAACTTGAGAATTGGCGATCTGAGAATAACGGATTCACCGTATTCAATGATTAAAACCATGCTAATGCAGTTGTCGCCAATGGCCGAGATGCATCGCACTTGTTCGTGTCGAAAGATGATTTTCTGTGCATCTTCGAGTCACTAAAGAATAAAAAGTCGGCGGGGATGGATGGTGTCCCAAACGTCGTATTGAGACACCTGCCTCTGGAGGCTGTAGATATTTTTACCACGCTGTTTAACAATGCGCTGAACAATGCACATAATCCGGCGCACTAGAAGGTAGCTGTCGTACACCCTTTCCCGAAAAAGGGTAAAGATAGGACGAACCCTGCCAATCTCCGGTCAATTAGCTTGCTTCCGAATATAAGCAAGGTCTTTGAAAAAGTTGTCAATATAACCCTGTTGAAGTGGGTCGAGGACAATAACGTAATTCCGGACAACTAGTTTGGTTTCAGAGAGGGGCATGGCACTATTCATGCCGCGTTGAAACTGGTTTCCCACTTTCAGTGTATTTATTTCAAGCAAGAACCAATGCACTGGTGCTTCCTTGGTTGATTTTGAGAAGGCTTTCCACATCGTATGGTCAGAGGGACTTTTCTACAAGTTGACAAACCTTTGCTATATGTAATTTATAATGAGAAAGAAGTTCGTTGCCAAATGTGGCGACGTGACTTCGAGCAGAATCTTTGAAATTAAAAACGATTTACAGCAGGGGGCGGTGAATTGTTCTATCCTGTTTAAAATGTACACGAGTGATCTGGTGGGTTCAGTCAGACATGCTATACCGTATGCCGACGATTTGGTGGCATACAGATCAGGTCCTAAAATCGAGGTCATTAACATTCTTTTGAAGCGTGACTTTGATCAAATTAAGGGATATTGCGATGACTGGAAGTTGAAAATCAACTTTCAGAAGACGGAAACAGTCTTGTTCAGAACAACATTGGCTGGGGCTTCTAGGGATACCAGAAAAAACTGGAAGAAATTGGCCATAATTGGCCAAAATGGGCAGTCATTACTTGTGAGAAGCATATTTAGATGTCTGGGTATCTGGCTCGACCAGGATCTGTCATTCGATAGATAGGCGCGCGTGTGTACTATGTTGGCGACTGTCAGGCGCTCGGATAGCAATTGAGGTTGTGACCACTCGTCGTGAGACAACGAGTCCTCAAAACTCTGATTATACTCGTAGATATAAATTATAAGCTAAGTAGCTTAAGTAAATTTATATTGATAAAGATAGGCGAACCCCACAGTAGAGATGCAGCGAATTGGGATGGTAATGATCCATTTAGTTCGGATCATAACCTCGTCGTTAAAGAGAAGGAAAAAGATATAAAATTTCATTTGAGTTTTTTTTATAATAATATTCTTAAAGAAAACATTAAATTATTTTTTAGTTTTAAGGCCGAAAAGCAATAATTATAATACGAAAGTTAAATTTAAAACTTCGACATAATTAATTAATTTAAAATTAGATTTTATCATATTTGTCTAGTATGTAAGTTTATATAAGCTTAAATTAAATAATAAATGTAATTAAAACTAAAAAAAACGTTTTTTCTCCACCACCTTTTGCGAAAGTCTGACAAACATCAAAGAGTTCAATCGTCGTGAGCAGCTACTCCAATTCTCCGTTCGGAGTCTGCGTAAAATTGTTGGTATAGCCCGAACCAAATTGCTTGGCCAACGGTCTGTTCCGCAGAGAGAGGATTCAAGACAACAAAAATGGTGCTTGAGAATTAATGAGTGAAGGTTATTTCCTCAATTTAACAATGCCTAACTGTACTTTATTTTTCTTTTAAATTATAATTATTTTTTTTTAGTTTGGGGTTGACTAATTTCGGCGGTAAAATTAATCTTGCTCAATGCAATGGGGTTAAATATATAAAGCTAGACCTAGGACGTGATTAATAAAGAGTCGAGGGCTATTGTTTGTCGTTATGCTTTTATGGTTTTATAATTTGTGGCTTAGCACCTGGTGCCTGGGGCGACGTGTTGGTATTTATTTGATGGTGTTTGTTTTTTTTATATATTTGTTTACCTGTGGGTTTTCGAAGTATAGTTGACACCTAAAGATCTTCTTTTTTTTCACCCACCAGAGATGAAATATAAATTGAAAATATAAAATAACCAATGATCATACCTCATGTAAACAAAATCCATCCCTGGAATATGATCTCTATTTTACTGCGATGGAAACAAGAAAACAAAACCCTTCCGCTTCAAAATGGAAATAACGTCTGTATATACTCGTACATCTTTTTTTTCAACAATTTTCTTATTTTTTTGTGAATCTTTCAAAATTAAAGAGCAAAGAAATTTAAAGAGACCTGCGCAGTAGAATGGCCAAGTGAATTAATTCGCGCTATACCTTCTATTCGTCCCCAAAATATAACTTTGCACATGCAAATGGTTGGAAAATGTGGGCTTTAGGCTCTTTATGGGCGTCAATACCTAATATTTATTTATACAAAATTTGTTTTTGTTTTGTGACATTTTTAGGTTGGCCACCAAGACCTATGTAAAACTTTACTAAATAAATCATCATTTAAAAAGTGAGATTGGATATACATGTGCAGACAATGGGGCTTACCAATAACTCATTTAATGTGGATCTTAAATGTGCTTGCTTGATAATTGTTGCTTGCATGACAAATTTTGTAAGTTACAATCAAACAGAGCGACAATGTCAAAGCGTGATAAGACAACTAAGCAATAAAGTCAGAAACTTGTTAAGCTTGTGCTTAAATTGATATACATATCTACACTGATATGTAAACACATTGGTTAATTGTAAAATGTAGCTTGGTTTTTCAGGAGTTAAAACCTTGAACCCTATCTACATACTAAGCCCAATGCAGCCTTACAAATTCGTTATTTACACACATTTAAACAGTACCTACTTTTTTGTTAATCAAAACCGCAATTGCGAACGCAAAACAACCTACATAATTAAGTTCATAATTTCAAAATGAATATAAAAGCTAACTAGTTAATTCATTTCTTCTGTGCATAAATTAAAAATGTTCAAACTGACAATTGTTTCCACTTATGCGACTTTGCATTGTGGTGAGCTAAGTTTTTTTCTGCTGTACCCGTAGGTTGCAGATATATATTTTATTATCCGAGATGAAACTGTATGTAGGCAGGTCGTTGCTGCTGTATCTGCACCAACAACAATAACTCCATCATACCTACATTTGTTTGTTGGATTTGCCATTGCAATTGCACGTTTGCCAATGCCGTTGACTTTACGCCGAACAAAACCGATGTGATGCAGTGGCTTAGCAAACCGCACGGCCATATTACCTCCATATAGAAATCACAAACATAGGTAGCGCTCTGGTGCTGAGTTCATCTTATTGCAAAGCTTGTTTTATGCTTCCACTGAATTTTTAATAAGAAAAAATCTCCTGTCAAGGCATTAATATTTATGGAAACGTACAGCTATAGCTCACGTTGATCGTGTATCTGAAACGTTTTTGTTTGCCTTTGCAAAAGTGTGCAGTACAAATGTTTGCTAAACTTGCAATAACCCTTAAAAGGTACTTACTTTGATAAAATGCAATGTATAGAATATCCTAGTATCAAGGCAATTTAGACAGTAGTGAAGTTTTTACTCCATAAAAACATTTTTAACTGTTGATCACTTCAATTTAGAAGTTTTTATGTATGATCTTTTTTTATGTATATTGTAACAAATGCACTATAGAAATCACAATGTCACAATGTCATGTCCTAGATTTATGATCCTATGTAACCAGTAAACAAAATGTATCGCGCGATCAAGAGTCGCATAAATAAATTTGCATCTTCATCAAACACAATGCAAAAAAAAAGGAACACAAATAATCAAAACACTAAACGCTCTTAGCTGCGATACGATCAACACGAACACGGATCCGCACAGAACAAACTTAATACGTTTGCCGCGACTCGACAATCTTTTGGAAATCTAACAAACTCGCGTGCATGCGCGCGCTAACATCAACCTAGCAAGTTCGAAAGAAAACTGTTCACAGAAACATAAAGGCTAAGGTTGGTAAGTTGTATACAATTCAGGTTTCGTTTCTTTATTATTATTTATTTCCCCCTTAAACAACTACACATTGAAGTAAAAAAAAAGTCTTTAAAAAACTGATATAAGGTTACCAGGTGTGTTGAAAATAAAAACTGACTATTGTCATGAATCCATTCGTAAGATACGTCAGCAATTGAATTGAAATGAACACTAAGCATATAGTAAATGAAGTGGTACAAGTAAACAAAAGTCAAGTTCTGATAATTATTTAACTGCTGATAACCTTTCGACATTTCCTGATGTTAGACAAAATAAATGCGTTAAGTGTACGGGTGTGGGAACGTATATTCTTTTAAGTGAAACATTTGAATCGATATACGCTACTACAAAATGTGTAAAACTTTACTAAATAAATCATCATTTAAAAAGTGAGATTGGATATACATGTGTAGACAATGGGGCTTACCAATAACTCATTTAATGTGGATCTTAAATTCGTTCTTTGAAATTTATTTTTACATAGAGTGAAAGAGTTTCCAATTTATGCTTCACACTTAATTTGTTATTGGTACGGGCCAATATGTTTAAGTCTTTTGATAAAACTGTTAAATGTAGGAATGATTATAACAAAGATTTTAGTATTTAAGAAGCTTTAACAAAAGCAAAGTAAATATGCAGTTCAAATTAGTAAACTCTTTTTTCTCAAGTTCATTTTGCAAAAAAAACTAAATGGACTTCAAATGAAAGCTTCGCAGTTTGCAGTGGAGGTCGATTTGTTTCCAAATCGGAAAGCTACGTTTTTAAGTCCGGCCCACGTCCATGAAACAAATCCCCACAGTAAATATACATATTAACAGAGTACTAAACCGATATTAAAAATAAACTACCTACCTAACCTAAATGTTAAACACCTGAACTGCAGATTAAAAACTAATATTGACTTGCTTGTGACCACATTTCAAACAAATTTACCAGAGTGCATCTGCAATACGTCAAAGAATGAAGAATGAAGTCGGATGTTAAAATTCGAGTCAATTTAAGAGAGACAACCAGCTCGCTCACTTATTTCACTTATTTGCCTCTCAAGGATTTTTTTGTGGTAACGTAGCATAAAATAAATAAAAAGTAAGGAGAATTGGTTATAAGTATGTATACGCAATTTCAGTGGCGTACAGCTGGTGGTATTTGTGGGAACAAATTTCAGAGCCAGCGAACGGATTGGTAAAAAATATCAAGTTAAATTTCTTCGGTAGAACTCTAAAGTTCGTTTTTAATCCTTTGCCTCTCCAGGATTTTTTGTGGTAACGTAGCATAAAATAAATAAAAAGTTAGGTGAATTTGTTATAAGTATACGCAATTCTAGTGGCTATAAGCGAAAACAAAAATGACCAGAGGAAGTTCTATCAGAACTATCCCTATCACTCGATGTACTTACATGGAAGCTGAATAATAACTGCGCTGTGATTTTTACTATAAAACTATCCAACAAAATGTCCTTAGCTTAAAAGAATACTAGTTTTTTGCCATTTAGAAGGTGTAGACTCTTATGTGGACAATCATTTCTGCCAGAATATCCTATTTAGCTCAAATGAACAATAAAAACTGTAAGACTTTCAAGAACCCCAACGCTTGACCTTCGAATATGGTCTGTCTTATTATTTTTTCAAAAAAACAAAAGCCGTGATAATGGCTTGATTAGTGTGAAGTGCAAACAAAACATTTCTAATGTGAATTTGTATGACCTTCAAGTACATTTGCTTTATTGACATCGTTGTGGGTGCTAGCCATCCGCCCTAACATATTTTGTAAAAATTTGTTAAATGAAAAACACCATAGAAAACCTAATTATGTAATAATGGTCTGTCCATTTTATTTTGTAATCTTCTCCGAATTACCGTCGCATGGTTACCCTAAAAATATATGATAGAATCAGTAAACAAAGTATGTAAATGTATACCACTCTATCCACGAAGAGAAACTAAAAAAAAAGAATAAAAAAATCATGCGAACGCCTCTCAATGTGACCGGTTTTCTGATCAGGATTACCTTTACTTGTCCGCAGGTAGGCACTAGGCACTTTGGCGTACGACAACTCAACTTATCGTACCTATTTATATGAGTAGTAGCAGCAGAGGAGATACAGCAAAAATGGGGTAAAGGCTGGTTACTCCTTTAAGCACCTCAGTCAGTACTACACACTACAGCCTATCCGTAGTCGCCCCCATTCGTTGTCTTCTTTTGGTTAAGACCACTTGAATTCTAAGAACCTCAACTTTTCTATCGGTTGTTCTTAGTTTAGAAAGAAAGAACTAGATTTATACAGCCAGCACATTGAATCGCAACATAATGAATCTCTGGAAAGAGGCAAATACTACGGCATCGCGCACACCAGTTGGTCATTATTTAATTGTACTCGGCATTGGTCTGTGTATCTTTGGCTTATAAATGTAGCTCACCGATTAATTAAGTTGCCACACATTCGCAGCATTTTCACATGGACTGCATTTGTCTCAAGCCAAGAGTTCTTTTCTGTAAGCTCCCAAACTCTTTCCTTTTAGATTTTTAAACTTAAACATACATTTGGAATACAAGATAAAAATCACAATAACATATGGACACTCTACTAACCAAGCAATGAATGGATACATTTTAACAGTTCATTTGGCAATCTTGAGGATAGCTATAAAAAGTATATTTTATGGCATTCCGAGGAACAGAGGAATACAAGTATCATAATTCTAATGCAGACTCAACAAGTATGGGTATCTAATAATGAACATATTTTGGCGGGAACGACCTATATGGGATCATATGGCCTGGGGCCAGATCACGTTGATTGGATACGATCAAATAATATCGCTTCGACGATATCGGTCTGTTTATCTCTTTAGATATGATAGTGACAGTAATCGTCGAAGCAACGTCGTTCGATCGTTTTTATTTTACATGTTCTGGCCCAGGCCATATGCTTCTGGCTTAGCTTCACCTAACACTTGTTTTATTTGCAAAGATGGAAGAAAATTTCAGTTGTATGCTGATTCCTGACCTGATATACCCGCTGTACTCTTGGACTATCAAAGCGCTATTATTGCGTTACCTGACGCAAAAAGCTCAAACCATTCCTGTGAGCGAAGTTTAAGCACAAAAAAAGGATTCCAACGATGTCCAACTTAGAAGCGGTCAAAACTGCTCTTTAAAATCAAATTTTTGACTCGGAATAAAAAAGTAGAAAGTAAACTTATCACAATTGGAGTTTAGGAGTTAAGAATCACAAAAAATACCCTTAGATACCCTTAATGTGCTGATTTTATGTTGCCCATGCCACTAATAGCTTTTTAGTTCTATGAATACATTTTTATTCTGAAACAGCGTTGTATCTTTTATATGTGTCAAAATATATGAGTCAAAAACTACTCGATCTACTTTGATGAAAATCGAACAGTTTGTTTTAATTAGTGCCAGCGGTGTTTAGACGAAGACCGATAGGCTTTAGAATTTAAAATAGCTACTTCAAAAACAGCGCAAAGCATATCTTTTCATTGGAATTAGCTTTGTTTAACAAATGGAAACTAGATCAGAACAGAACAGGACAGTACAACAGAGCTTCTTCACTATCAGATCAAGTTAGAACAGAGAAGTGCAGCTTCATGTCATAAGGCTGATAGGCAGTTCTACTATCACGCTGTTGCTCTTCCTCAAAAAAGGTGCAGAAAATCTTATACTCAACTGAGTGGTACAGCTTCATAAAACAGAACATGATAAGACTGCAGAAAACTTACGGGCAAGGTTTTTGCTCATGGAACAGCAAAACTTGTACTTTTCTGTATTTTCTGTGCAGAACCTATTGTCATTGTCATATTTTTCAAATGTGTTAGATATTGTTGACGGGTTTGGATTTTTGTCACGCACAATGAAAATCGAACCAGATTAAAAATTATAGGAACCACTTGCGGGGATGGGAATATGAAACGTGCCGGTTTATTTATGTACTCGTAGATAGGTATTCAAAATTAACCTTGATTCACTGTTCGAAAGCGAAAAAACGCTTTGACAAAGTAAAATACTGACGATTTGGCCTTTTTTCACGTTGCCAGAAGTTAATATTCATTTAATAAATCCCTGGTTTTCTCAATCTTAATTACGGCTTTTACTTCGAGAGATCTAAAAAACAACTAAGCCATCATTTAAAAAAAATTGCAGTTTTTTGTTTTTGAAAATGTTATTAAATAGAAGCTTTAATTTCATGCGAAATCCCAGCTGAAAGTAAGGGTAGGCCCACACTAAAAACAGAAGCAAACAAAGCAGTTTTTTTTTAGGTGCACTATTTATTGTTGGCTATTTATAGCCACGTTTTAATTTCTTCAGCAATTTCGATTTACAAATTGTCTGTAATGCTGTGTTTTTTAAATTTAAATTTGTAAGTTGCTGTAACAATTCTCAATCAAAAATAATACCCTTTCAACTTGGCTCCAAACAATTTTGCTTGTTTTGATTGTTCAACTAGGTTAACGTGGGTGCAACTCCAATTTGATTGTATCGATTTAGCTCTTCTCTTTGCCTTAACTGTATTGCCTTGCCTTTGGCTAACTTCTTTTTTCCTTAAATGATTTGTTGCTTATTTCAATGTTCGTTCGTCCATTTAAAAACGTGCAATATATAATGTTGGGCAGTAAAGCAAAAAGTATTTGTATGCCAGTTTTTTTGTTTGGTTTATTCAAAGGACGCAAACGTATTTAAAGTGAGTATTCCAATGTCAGAAAAAATCCAAAATTCGTTTGCCCAAATCGGTTTTTTTTTATTTAATGTGAAAGCATCCTTAGACGAAAGATCTGGAAAAAGTACCTGGACATATCTTTGACTCAAACACCGATCGGCTTACGACCTCACAGGCGTTCTGTTAAGGTATACACCTATTGCCGTGGAATGGAGAAACTAATGCTTGCTTTGAATAGCACTTTTCTTGGGTGGGTTTCTTTATGAAAATGAAATTAAGCCGAACTCTAGAAAAAAATATTTCGGATTTATTTATCAACTGACGTTCGCCGTAATTTCACTTTGTCAAAGCGAAATAACTGCGAACGTACAATTTCGGCGTTATTTCGCTTTCGAAAGTTATTTCACGGGACCGTTAATTACTTTGTTTAGTTTTTCCAATTTCTTATTTCATAACTTACGTACGTTAAATAAGCTAACAGCACTGAATCCTCTAACAATTTAAGGCTTAGCACATGCGTGTATTTGTTCAAGTCCGGCCTATTGGCCCTGCATACTTTTGGGCGCAGTGTTATGATGAACCAAATCGATAAACTTGTTTGTTTGTGCTTTAACAAACAGCTAACAGTTGCAAACAATTTTGCTATTCAGATGCTAAGCTCTCGACGAGCTCTGGCTCTGAGTAAGCAAGACTTTCATGCTTTTAAAATTCAGTTCCTTAAGAAAAAAAACCCACAAGTAAATGCTCCTACCGATGAAAAACATATATAAATATAAAAAAATATCCAAAATGAACAAAAACAACTCGATCTCGGGCTCCACTTCAGTCCATATTGCATCGTTTTTGAACTTAACGCTATTATTGTTTGACTTTTAATGCAGCATAAGCGAAAACGAAGTTAATAAACACGCTTTACCCACACACAGATATGTATGTATGTTAAATGCATTTATAGTGCTGTATGACAGATTGTAAATTGAAATTCATGCTTACATTTGAGGTTTATATTTCACTCATTGTTTTGATGCAAAGCGTTGACTATGTTCAACAGAACAACACTTTTTTTAAATTATTCTATTTGATATGATTATTCCTCAGTAAGTGGATGCATCTAGTTCCCAAAGTTATAAAATGTACAGGCACACATGCAATCTCTTGAATCAGTTTGAGACAGTGAAGCGCAGATACATAGCTTGTCTTTCCCTACTTAGATATCTAATCTTTGTTTAATAAATAAACCATGTCTCCATCCTCTTATGACGTTTTTAAATTTGTTTATTTGCTGTGCACGCGTTACGGTCGTTAAATTCTGTATGCAATCCATCATCAAAAAGATGCTCACTACAAAAATAAAGTGCGCGACTAGGTCGCACGTACAAACTATTTCTATTGCTAAGTACATGCATGACTTAAAAAAAACATTTTTTTCAGCTTTATGGGCTTTTCGAAGATGTACAAAAAAGTCAGTTGATCGTGTAAATGACAGTCAATTGAAGTCACAAATTAGTCGACCATTGAATTCGCAAAATACGAGTACATTCCGTGCAGATGACTAGGACTTTTATTTAATTACAAATGCGGTTTGTTGTCTACTTTACTGCACGGTAAATGAATGACCGAACGTCTGTCCGAAAGAGATCTGCCCTTTCGAACACTCCACTAATCCAGTCTTAAGCTGACGAACGTTTTTGAACAGATGACTCTTGTATGGTTGTAAGTTAATGTACATAATGCTACGAAAACATCAAATTAATGCAAGTGACGTTTCCAAAACAAAACGAAAGAGAGGATCTTGGATTGGAATAATTCGAATATCTATCTGGGAAAGACAGGGGCTGATTGTCAGTATACGTGTCCGGTTATATTTTTAACAAGTGAATAGAAGGGACCTAAGTACATTTATCTTATTGTGAGTTTATATTTATTCGGTAGAAAAATTGTAACAATGGTTACCTAATTACTAACCAACGACCATACCACGTCGAGTTAATCGGTTCTCGTCAGATCACCGTAATTAAACGACGTTGGGCGCGGTTAGTACGTAGATGGGGGACCGTTTGAGAACAACCGCGTGTCGTTGGCCAGTCCCATCTACAGAGTTGAGGTAGATAATATACGTGGTATCACAATGGACCTAAATTGGTCTAAGTGTGTCGGCTTCTGCCGACAGCCACATAAACCTAACCTAACCTAACCTACCTAATTACTCCTGTATATAGATGTAGTATGAAACTGCCTTGCTAATGAAAACAGTACAATTTAAATGCAAGTAATAAAACAGATTGTCAACAAGTGCTGAAGGAAAAAGCTACTTAAAAAACCTTCATTTCAATAATCACAGATATTGATGTATGCACATAATGTTACAAGAAGTTATTAGGTAATTTTCTAAGAACATGAAAGATAAATGGACATTATGTATATTTTACCTCACTCCACTTTTTTAAGTTGCTTTGGTAGGTATGCTAAACGGTTTTATATTATTTTATGATATGCACGAATTTTAAATCAAATCCATTTATATAAAAATATCAATTATGAAAATTTTCATGAAACCAATAATATTCCTATAGGACCAAATATAAAACAAAAAACACTATAAACTATAGCTTAGATGAGTACCAGTAAGTTTTAAGCACAACCAAAGTTAAGAACCTGGAGTTAATCGTCCGAATGCGGTGTCTGTGGTGGATCCCATATAGAACCTAGAGCGAAGTACTGCCAATGTCTTATTATTACCGCGTACGATCGTAAACAAATCCATAAGATATGAACATTTTGTATGTGGGTGTTTCTTTGTTTTTCGTATCTTCATTTTTATTATACGAATTTGAAAGTAGAAGCAGAGCTCGAAGAGTATTGCAGGACAAAATGAATGTATACGAAAAGCAATAATAAAACCCAAAACAATTTTAAGAGTTTAACCACATTTGAATGTGTATTTCTTTTTTGTATGGAATATGGTTTTCGACATCCGAGTAGGTATAATGAAGTTGAACTCATTCGTTACTTGAATTTAATTTTGCGACGTAATTTTGTGGGGTGTGTCATACATCTCGTTTTCATTCACGTCAAATAAGCTAACATCTGTTATAAAACTATTTGCAGCAATTCTACTAACTCGTATAACGAATTTTATCAGTATTGAAGCCATTTGAAAAGGCATTTTACTTGTTATCTTTTTACACTGCAGTGCAACTTCAGACATTGTTTTTTTTTTTATGTTGTTTTGAATGAATAACCTTACATTCGTTACCACGTGAAGTGGACGGCTGGAGTTACCTCGCTGTTTCACGGTTCGCCACAACCGATCATCAGATTCCTTGTTTTTTTTATATTTTACATGTAGCTTCTTCTTTTACTTCAATAAGACACCAAAATTTATTGAACTTACAGCCGACTCCGCTTAACTGAAACGGCAGTTTACCCAATTTGTTGAATCGCGAAATCTTCTTAATGACCGTCAGTATGGTTTTCGCAACAACAGGTTCACTGGTGATTTGATGACATATCTAACCGAAAAGTGGAACCAATCTCTTCACCAAGGTGGTGAAAGTCAAACTGTTGCGCTTAATATTTCAAAGATATTTGACAGAGTTCAACCTCTCTTGTCGAAAATGCGTGCATTTGGAGTCGATGATAATTTTCTTCAATGGATTAGAAATAACCTTTCGGACCGTTCAATTCAAGTTGTTTTGGACGGTTTCAAGTCTGCAACTCACCAAATAAATGCTGATGTTCCCCAAGGCTCTGTTCTGTCCCCGACTATCTTTCTCATTTTTATAAATGATCTCCTGTCTGTTCCTTCTAATCCAATCAATTTCTTTGCTGTTGACAGTACCCTCAGCTTCTCATATTCGTTTCTTGGGTCACGCCCCTCTTCTTCGGGTGTGGAACTGGAACGGCAACATATGTTAAGCTCATTAAATTCTGATCTTAACAGCATAACTCAGTGGGTTACAACCAATAGAGTGGAATTTAATGCTTCTAAAACGCAATGATGTCTTCTGTTATTTTCACCGTAAGTGTCAAACGAAATAGCCAGTTGCATTCCACCCCTAGAACATTTCAACCGCAATACCCGCCATGCAATGAATGCTTATCAGTTAACCCTCAAGCCTGTATTCGGACGTACAGTGAAGTTCAAAGAATCTTTCCTCAGCCGTACAACACGAATGTGAAATACTCTTCCACGCTTTTTTCATTTTTTCTTCACATTATAACCTACAAACATTTAAAACCAACGTGTATCGGCATCTCTACTTTTCTTCTAATCCGAATTTCCTTAACGCCCGCGCTTTGTAGCCAATATGATAAGGGTACTAAAAAATCCCTTTAGTGCGTGTACAATTGTATTTACATTATATAAAAAAAAAATTACCCAAGCGATATTCTCACTTATGCGAACATCGGATAATGGAAATTAATATTCACTTAATCTTAAATAACCAACCTTAAAATCCAAGAAATATCAATAATAGCACTTTTGACGTAAATAATGATAATGACCTTTGCAGAGGATGCGGGGACGAGGAAGTGCACGATGATACTGCGTACTTCCTCTGTCACTGCCCTGCACTCTGCCGTGTTAGAACTAATATCCTTGGAAGACATTTCTACCAGGTTCAGATATGCATCGGGATGGATTGTAAGCCCGTTGGGTTTTTCGTAGATTTTTCATAGATTTTACAGTATGGGAACAATAAGCACTTGGGTATCACAAAGGGTCTACATTGAGCAAGTGTGACGGGCGCCGAACGCCGCTCTGTCGCTGAGAAACGTCGCCTTCCGTTAAATGACTACGTGACCGCAATCGTACAATCTCATATGTTTTAAACTTTTTCGCTCTGTCGCTTGTCACTCTATTGATCTTAAAATTATAGATTACAAAAAATTTAGAAAATTTAGGTCTGTTAAACTTCTCATTTAATTCACAGAAATTATACAGATCGTTCATATGATGTGTTCGCTTCAATTTCAATATTATATACACTTTTTACGTATTGCTCCAACTGATCCCTAAGCTATTCTGATAAATGAACTTATATCCTGATATACAAAATATGTGGCGAGCCCCACAGGCGGACCATTAGGGATGCAGTTAAGTGGGAGGGTTAAGATCCCTTTATTCCTGATCATAGCTTCACCGCTATTGAGGAAGAAGATGTTCTGATGTGCCACCTTCGCTTCATATATTTGAATTTTGTGAGAAATATTTATTGAACGTTGTACATTATGCACTAATTACTGTTGTTTCTGATAAACTTTTTTCTAATTGGTTTTAGAATAGCTTTAGTTAAAATAAGTTTCAGTATGAATTAGTTTATGTTGACTTAAGCGATGAACTTATTTTATTTTCAAAAAACATATTTTATGTCATGAAGTTATTTAACAAAAAATTAATTTTGTTTGAGTTTTTGAATTAGTCTTCTCAAAATACCTATAAAAGTAATGCATTAATGCACGGCTTAAACATAGCGTCTGCAACCATTTGCGTGTGCAAAGTGAAATGACCTACAATCTTACACCGACTCCGAGCGACAAATTTGTGAAGCTTGAAGCTTCTCATAACAATTATTGATACTCTTGGATGTTTGTCAGACTTTCGCAGAGGAAAAACACTAAGAGCCGAATTAATAAAAATTACTTATTTTGCCTCTAATTCACATATTAACTACAATGTGGATTAAAAGTTAATTCACGGCTCATTAATTAAAAATCAGGTCCATGCATTAGCTAATTGTCGTTATTAAATGTTATTGAAATTGGAAATCGTCAAGTTATAAATTGTATGGAGATACCACATCCCAAGTGGTTCAAAGATTCGCTGTCAGTTGTCAAATATGCTGTCAGTTATATTTTAACTTTTAACTTAATTACTCTTTAATTCACCCACTTCGGTGAATTAGTTGATTGCATGTTTATCAACTTCAATTAACATCAAAAAAAGTTTGTTATTAAGATTTCTCATTTAATTCATTGATTAAAGATAATTCACCCTTAATTTGCGTTAATTAATTCGGCGGTTAGTGTTACTGCGCACAGTGGTTAGTAGACATAGGCCATTATAAAAAATGCAATTATTGTCCAAATAAACTTATAGCGTTATTTATGCTATTTAAGTCGTTTGTGATTAAAGGGGGATTTATTGGCTCAGAGTAATGTTACCCAGACTAAACGAAAGATACGAAAAAGAAAATGTATATTTTCGTCTCTTTCGACATAAGCTACAGATGTACAGAGTTATGTTAATGTTTAACAGGGACAGATTAATCTGAGCTTTTGAAGGAGAAGAATCTTCTGTGACTCTCTCTGCGAAATTAACACAATCGAACATTATTTTTATTGCAAAAAATAAATAAATATTAAGCTTAAACGCCACAAACCTAGCTTCTCCAACCACTTTCTTGTTCGAAGTGGATCGGACCGGACGTACAATTTTAAGCCGAATCCAAACGGCAACGACACTCTTGCATGTTTGTCAGACGTTCGCAAGAGGCGGGGCAGTGGACAAATACTTTAGAAGTTATTTAACTCCGGCGGGATACTAACCGGGGACCTTTTGATAAGTAGTGCAACACACTAACCACTGAGCCACTTGGCTTTTCTAGGAGAAAATAATATGTATTTCTAATATATAAACTTTTCAATTTTATGAACTGGTTATTGAATCATAAGTTCATAAAACTAAAAAAATTCTGTAGTAATAAATCTTTCAGCTAACCTTTTCTTCAGTTACCAGCTTAACGTGCTTTTTACGAACCGCCTTTTTCAGTAAAGCGGAGTTTATTGTAATTGCTTGAAAACTATTAAATTCTATGCGTGGCATTTGATATTATTAGAGAAACTTTATTTTGTATGTATCAAGATTCAAGATGCATATTTCAAAAAGTCTGCTCTTCGCCTAGGCTAACACCATAATATGCTATGGGCATAATTAATATTCGTTTAGACCACTGAGACGCAGACATTGGTAAGGGTTTAATTCACTTTAATTATATGATATATCTCCAACACTTTACAACAATTATTTTCTAAAAATTACAACAACTAAAAAAACCAACAACTAATTTCCAATAACCACAAACGCAATGAATTAATCTATTAAAACAAAACTATATTAAAGTAGTCGACTCTAATAAGTTTCCATTTCTGCCAAACGTTCTATTTCATCAAGAATGGCGTCGAGTTCTTCATCATCAATAACTGGATAGCAGGTAAAAACCATTCGTATGAAATTACCTATTCTTCTATACGTTAGCGGTGAATAACCAACCATGAGAGTTCCACTCCTTATCATTCTCTCCTTGATTTTTGGAGCGACCTGTCATAGTTCATTAATAATAAATCATTAATATGTCAAATGTGAATTTTTGTTTATTCAATTACCGTATACAGTTTAGCTGTCCACTCGCTGGTCTCCGCTTGACCCCTCATCGCTTTCGGTATATACCAAAAGCAGACGTTTGTGTATGAAAACGATGGCTGTACCAGACGATAGCCCTCTCTCTTTTGTAGTTTTTGTACGAGCAATTTGGCCATCTTTATCGAATGGTCTACTAGCGCACCCAAACCATTTACACTTCGTGCCTTGAGCATAAGCCAAAATTTAAACGCATCAATCTTGCGTCCACATTGTATACTTTTGTTGCCAGTGTCATATGATACATCGTAGAATTTATCTTGTTGAAATAGATACTTTACTTCGGTGCTATTGCACTGCGATAAGAGGTTCGTCTCCTTTGTAAGAAATATAGAACACTGCAATGGAGCACCCACTGCCTTATGTGGATTCCAGGCAACTGAATGACTTCTCTCAATGCCGTTTATAAGGTACCGATTTTCTTTAGAAATAAGGACGGATCCTCCGTGACAGGCCTTTGAAATTAAAATTAATTGGTTTATAATTTTTGGATAATCGAAAGCACTTACATCCACGTGCATCCAAAGGTCGTAGAGCTTACATATATCTGCAATTTCATTTAAGTCATCGAATGCTCCCAAAACAGTTGTTCCTGCCGTACAATTGACGAAGAATGGTGTCTTGTCTTCCTCTTGTGCTTTCAAAATTTTTTCCTCGAGGTCTGTGGCTAACATTTGGCCCACTGCGTTTGTTTTCACTGCTACGCAGTTATCGGTTCCCAAGCCAATCCAGTGGGCAGCCTTCTTGAAGCTGTAGTGCGATTCCTCAGAAGTAAACAGGACCAATGGCTTTATACCGAAAATTCCTTTAGATTTAATATCCGGGCAAATCTTATATCTGGCCAAAACCATGGCATACCTGAAAGAGGAGAGCATAGTTAAATTTGTTCAAATGATGACGCAATTTCTCTGGCCATGAAAAAGCTTCTCAAATTTGCCGTTCGGATTCGGCGTAAAACTGTAGGTCCCCTCCACTTCGCATGAAAGTGGTTGGAGAAGATAGGTTCTGGGTCCTGTATGGGCCGGTTAAGGCCAAAATATGTATGTATATCCCGCAGAGAGACATTGAAATTGTATAAGTCATCAGTTGTCTACCGACTATATTTATGGGTTTTCTTTTCTTGCTTTACTTGGGAGACGTTTTTTTTTGTATCAAACATCTCTAACACTTAAACGTACATATTTGAAATTGATCCTCCGGGTGCAAATATTCCATCGCCATTAGCGTATCCACAAATGTCGCACATTTTCTTTATTACTTCCGTTTCGATGAGGGAAAAAACTGGAGCCACTTCGAATGTATACCTGTCGAACGGAAAAGAAACGATAGGAATATGTTCGAATTTTTTTTTTTATATTGGTGCTAATTTGGAAAAAGGTTTTTGGAATTTAACTGACAACTTACGCACTTGTGTTGAGTGCCTCAGTTATCCATGAACCCAACAATCCATATGGATCCATTTGACCGAATAACTGATTATGGAATCGATTATGTGACGTTTTAACTGAGTATTGAATTATTGTTCGGCACATGTCTAGAATTTCGGTTTCGTTCATAGTTTCGTTATCGGGTATAGTGAGATTTATGAGTTCCTGTCGAAGAGAAAAGAGATTTGAATAAGATATTTTGTTTAGTTTTAAAAGAACAGTTTTTAGTTTATTTTTCAGAAAAAGGTCGATGTATTAAGTTAGTAACATGCTAGAGTTGAACAATCATTGGATCTTAAATATACACTTGTGGCCACTCAATGCTTTCTTGTTGCTGTTTTTTATATCCTCTGATTTCGCTGACACGATACCTATATCTACTACATACATGTTTTATTGCGTGTCTTTTAAAACTATATGTACCACTTTACCATTTTAAAATTTAAAAACAAAAACAGGATCAAAAATTCATTGATAGGAAAAACATTTTTCTAATTTAAGGTAATTTTTGTCACTTGTAAACTTTTTTCAGTAGAAAGACATAAAGTTGTCATATCTCTGTTTTTAAATTATGTAAATTGTGCTATAACAAATTGTAAATTATAAACGACATAAAATATCTATCTTATCTATCTAAAATTGAAGTGATCCCTTTTGGACTCATCAAGAGATCAAACAATGTAAGGATACTCGGTCACTAATTGTAATTTTTTACTCATTCAAAATATGTCGATATGGAGCGATCGGATGGGTTGGAGTTGCTAACGCAGTCGTCGCCAATAGACGAGACACACCTAAGTTGTTCGTGTCGAAATCTCAAATTCTGCGCATCTTCAAGTCACATAGGAATTCAAAGTCGGCGCAGGTGGATTCTGTCCCAAGCCTCGTATTAAGTAGTAGTTTGTTAAATGTTTGATCAGTGGCTATGGACGTAAGGCCAAGTCTTTGTCGACTTGAAAAGAAAACGAACATCCGATCGCCTGGTTGGGACGAGGAAGAGCTCGAAAAAGGATCAAAACGATGAAATGAAAACTTTGTATACCTACAAGTGTTACAAAGTGTCAAATTGTATGGTTTTTTTTTTTAAAAAAACTTCTGGCTTGCCAAGGCGATTTAAAAGGGGGCACTTCGACCTAAAAGATCTTTTGTACCATATGGGCTAGAAAAAAAGTTTAAACTAGTCGAATTTCTACTTTCCGTGTAAAACGGATAATTTTATCAGTAGAAGATTTCTTTATGTCTTCGGGACTCATATGTTCCCTGAAAAAGATATTCTTTCTAATTTCATTAAGGGCTGGACATTCACAGTGTTCAGCTGAATCGTCCTCTTCAAGACCGAGTCGGCACTCAGGAGAGTCTGCTATTTTCATTTTGTTTAGGTGATATCTTAAACCATGGTGACCAGTAAGGTAACCTAGTTTTTGATATTGAAGGGCCGAATGGCTCGTTGGTATGTATGACATACATAATATAATATTTGTAAAAAAAATACTTTCTCCATCCGGAATCTTGTAACTGAAAGCAAACACTGGTTTATGTCCGGAAGATCCACGACGACTAATTTAGCCCTTTTCTGCAAAATGTCAGTTCTGGCCATCAGACGGACGCGAACTTTACGAATTTCGCAAAAGGCTTTGACGAAGTCTGTAATAGCACAATTGTTGACAACCTCTCTTCTCTTGGATTCTTGTTGTGGGTTGAATATTTCTTATAAAATCGCATACAGTTAGTGAAATGTGATGCCTGTCTTTCCGTGTCAATATACCCAATATACTTATACACTCTGAATGCCTCCTGTTTACGGACGACCTTTAAATATTTCGCTCAATTAAGTCTGAATATGACTGTGCTTTATTGCAAGATTATGTTGCTGCGGTTGTTGAGTGGTGTGACCAAAAAAGTCTGTCTGTGAATATGTATATGCATATGTACGAGTAAGTGATTTACTCTTACCAGATCAAAGGTATCTATTCTTTATAGATACTCTATAAAACATATGCCACTTGACCGAGTATATTCGACTTACTTTTCCAGACTACAGTGACCGAAAAATGACCCTCAAGCTGAAAGGATGGCTCTACACCGCAGTTGGAGGCCCGCCGTTTACATACGGTTCACAATGTTGGACAGCGTACAAAAAATATATGGTTTAAAATGTACGACAGCGAAAAGAGGATGAAATAAGAATTTCCAAGATCTGAGGAACCCTTCACGTCAAAGAACTTATCTCGAAGAAAATGCGCGCTCCATTTTGGTATTGTCATGTTCAAATTAGATATTCTACGAACCCCTCCAAAGCACAATATCAATCAATGTTCTTATACAATGGCGATAGAGACGCAAGCGTTGAAACTCCTGGATCGCACAAATGCAACAACACCAGCATTTGACTGGCCTCAGTGGCGAAGTGATTTTTTGAGATCAAACCAGGGAACTACACAGGCGGACTAGTAGGGATGCAGTGAAGTAGGAGGGTTATGATTCCTTTAGTCAGATCATAACCTCGTTAGGTTGCTGGGTTGACGAGGTAAGAGAGTCCTGCTCCCGTCACACTTAGGTCTATGTAGACCCTTTGAGATTCAATTTCCAGGTGGGGAACCAGATCATCAGATCCAAAGAAGCAGTCAAATATCTTGGAGTCATGCTAGACAACAGACTGCAGTTCAAGACGCACGTGGAGTACATTACAACGAAAGCATCGCAAATACTCTCTCACGCATACTACCTAACATCGGTGGACCTGGATACGCTAGGAGAAACGTTTTATCAAAAGTAGTCAGTTCAGTCCTTCTTTACGCCGCCCCGGTTTGGGCGGGGGCACTTGCGACGAAAGAAATAAGATGGAAACTATCATTCGCATACAGGGTTAGCGCGTTAAGGACAATCTGTGGTTTTCGAACCATCTCGGACGAAGCGGCCTTCGCCATTGCTGGAATGATACCCATAGACATTCTAACTGGCGAGATGTTGAGGATCTACAACAGAAAAACGCCGGGCGGACTAGATGCAAGTGAAATGCCAAGAATTAAAGAAGAAGAAAGAGCAGCTTCAATTGCTATATGGCAAACCAGGTGGAACAACACTACAAAAGGCAGATGGACATACAAGCTGATCCCGTCAATCGAGACCTGGACAAAGCGAGCACATGGAAACAGCAACTACCACCTTACGCAGTTCCTGACTGGCCACGGCGGCTACCGCAAATACCTACATCGATTTGGACACGATAGCTCGCCATTTTGCCCAGATTGTCCACACCAGGAGGAAGACACGGAGCACGCAGTTTTTCATTGTAGGCGATTCGTATCATGGAGAACGAATCTGCCCAATCCATCTTTCGTAATAGATCATATGTTGCAGTCGGAGGACAATTGGACGACAGTTTGTAATCTGGTAACAACTATCCAAAATGAACTGCGGAGAGTAGAAAGGCTAAGGAGAGCATCAGAAGCAGCAGAAGCGTCAGAAGCAACTGACACAAGACAAGACGCATAGCATGAATTGCTAACCAGCCCCGCGAAGTAATACCTAACGGCAGTCCCGCGGGGAGAGTGGTTGACGGCTGCTGGGTGTGGATTAGTACGTAGGCGAATCGTGCATGCCATCTTTTGAAGATTACCACATACATTGGCACAGCCAAGAAAAAAAAAAGACCCTTTGTGATAACCTCGTTAGAGAAAAGAAGAAAACCACATTGGCTAACCCTAAAATCAAATCGACTTCGTCAAACGTAACTCTAATAATTATTAATGAAAATATACAGTTTTACAACAACATTTGTTGGATTACACTGGGTTTTGGATATTTTAAAATAATATGTGTTGGGCGGGTGTTGGGCGCAACACTAAATAACGAGGTTGATTTTGTTCACGCATTTTCTAATTTAATTTAATTTAATTTCCTTTATTTCATCAATTAGACAACATTATATATATAATAAACAAATTGCATTGGAAAGACTCAACAGATAATTACAAAAAAAAACAATACAACTTTGCCTTAAAATAAGAGGAAGTTTCAAATCGAACCTGCTACAACTCCTGAACAAATCGATCGAATTCATTATTGAATTTGAGTTCTTAACTGAAAGTGAAAAAAACCTGCGAAGAAGTCAAGTGTGCGGAGGGAAATCGAAAAAAACATAGCATTTTAGGACTATACCCGTATTTACTAAATTTTCTTAGCCGATATCCCAGATGTTGTTTAGTTCAGCTTGTCTGAAAACAACTTTGCTCAAATTCTTATTTATAAACAATTTTCTTCGGTGTAAGTAAGATTGTGTCTCGATAAGTAACAAAACTAAACATTCTAGAACCGAAAACACAAGATTCTATTACATTTTGTTAAAGGGAAGTACATTTCCAGTCCCTGTCTAAGGGTTTGACAGTTTTCAAGCATTGACGTTCGCACACTCTCATATTGAAGTTCACGTACGAACAGGGCCGGCTCCAGCCAAACAAGCGCCCTGTGCAAGATTTACAGAAAGCGCCCTATTTTGAGTTATTTTCTCTTTGAAGTTGCAATATTGCAAGTGATATGAGTTAATGTGCGAAAATTCAGCACAGGTGCAATGGATGTTGCTATTTTGGGCTTATTTCAACAATTTTTTTTGTTTTAAATGCAAATGGCAGTATCCGCGAAAGGGCGCAAGGTAAATTTAATTTGTCTTACTCCTGGCAATGCGCCCCGGAATTTTTCGCTATTTGCATTTGCACATCTTGAACATATGGTTGGGCCGGCCCTGCGTACGAAATACAAAATGAAATACACTGTCATTGGCCATTTTTAAACAAGCCATGAGCAACCTCTTACGCGTTCGAGGGCGCTTAAGTTTAGCGGCCTTTTGACAACGTTGTTTTAATCTGAAAATTGATTATAAATACCGATTTTGCACTTTATAGCTACTCACATTTGTTAGAGGGTTAGGCACCCTTCAAATTATCTTTATAAATACGGCTGTGTGTTTTACGATGAATTAGATGTTTTATAAAAATTAAAGAACAATAAACAGAGAGTTCAAACTTATCATAGAATATCTACTTTCATTTATAGGCGTGTTAATACTGAAAATTAACTGTAAAGTTTCATTGGATCTTTTCAATTCTTTTAGAATTTAATGACATAGATCATAGTTCGCGTTACATATTACACTGCAGTATTCAAGGTGTGGTCTCTTCGTACCTTAAGATATGTAGATGAAATTTCAGAGTATAAAGACCGAAATTCCATTAGTTATTCCGCTTTAATTTGCTGCCTTATTATTATTGTTATTGCAAGCCAGCTTCCAGTGAGTATTGTAATAATTATGACTCCTAAATTACATGTACAAATAATTTAATTATGTATTATGCATTCTGGCTACTTTTGACATTGGTCTATCTATTTTACTACTCCAGTTCGCCATAGCTAGGTAGGTACGAGTACCTACCACTGATTGGCACAATAAGTCTGGTGATGAATTTATAAACATAAACAAATCTATGGAATTTTAGTGCCAGAGATGTATGTATTTTGAAAGAGTTATTGAACTTTAACACAATTTAATGTCAAGAGCGAGGGTACCTTGTCAAGAACGGTAGATTCAAACCAATTAAATAAAAAAGTTTGTGTATATAGTTATTTGCAGTTCAATCAGTTTTTAATTAATTAAGATAAAATGTCAAATGTTTATTATATAATCAGAGTGCATATTCCCAATAACCAAAATAAAATATTGCGCGAAAGATAACGGAAATCATTTACTTGCTCATTTTATTGTTGACTGAATATTTATTTATTTTTTTTATGCTGGTCATTGCCTTAATTCTATGTGTCTGATTACTTGGAACTTGACCAGTATCTATTTGGGTTAAGTTTTATTTCAATATTTAAATAACGGTATGGAAATCAAATAAGTTACACATTTATAGAAATCTTTTTCAGTTTCGTTTCGATTTTAAGGGCCACCGATCTATAGTGAATATTTTCACATAAACTTAAATTTCACCTCTTCACAAATTTACTAAGCAGTGTCTAACCTTAAGTTCGGCTGGCTGGATGAATTCAATGATTTTCTCATTGTTATCGGTCACACAGAAGACTTTGGCGTTATGCAACAAGTTGTATACACCTTGCAAAATGTTCCAATCTGCTGGCAGATTTTGGCGTATAATCTCCACAGCCGAGTCCATTGAACTTTCTTTACTCATTAAAAACTATAACAGAGAAATTGTTGCAGAGCAACGTTATTGACCGCACTTTTATGTCTTTCGAACGATTAGAGATTCTGTGTTACAGGCGATTCAGGCACTTCCAGCTGCAAACTTGTACTGAACCGATCTATGCAATCAACTTAAAATCGCAACTTGGTTTTTATGGATTTCTGTGGGTGCTGTGGCTTGTATTGCTTTACAGTCTACACTCACTGCGCCTGGTAATGGTGATAGCCTTATTTTTAACAGATAGATTTTTCATTTGTGTTTCTTTTAAATCAATATACAAATATACGAGTCGATAAGATACATAAATGCAGCACGTAAAGTGATCTGACACGAATATATAATCAATCGGTCAATTGTTTTCCTCATGTTACATGTCGGGGTCTTTGTTATACTTGTCTATGATTACTTTTTTACGGCTGGTTATGCTTAACAAGTTCAGGTAGATTTGCGTTTAAACACATACCCAACGCATGGCTAAGGTGTTGATATCTAAGGTTTCACAGCTTCGATGCAAGTGAGAAGGGATTGCTTTGGTTTTGACGGGACTACAATAGACGTATTGTATACGGAGCTTAGCTTGTTCGAAATATCAGTTATTATATATACAGATCAGGTATTCCAAAAAAGAATATTGACCTTAACATAAACGTATGACGGTATTGACGCTAAACTGCGCGGTTAGTTAAACATGCGATACAGTAAAATGTATTAGGTTACTTGGAGATACTTGTCCCTGTTACGATAAGTTATTGCTATACAAGCAAGTTCTCAAATCGATATGAATGTATATATGTGTATGTAATCAGAAGACTGAGACGGGTAAAACCTCTTATTCTATAAGAGTTAGGCCAACAAATTAGGTAACTTCAAACAAAAATGTTTCTTTATAATTTTTTTAAATTATTAAAAAATGAATTGCCGATTAGTCGAACGACTAGATGCAATACCATCCGGGATGACGATAGTCAGTCCCTCCCCGGAGGGTTTTTAGATCGGGTTAAAGTCCCTCACTATTTCATCCCTCGCGTACTGCTCTGCAATGTCTTTCGATGACTTTTCCTTGCATTGAACCTCTTTAAAAGCCCAACACGAATTTGTTCGATTTTGGTCAACCTGTGCAACGTCTCTATGTCGGCGATAGCTTGATGAATGTTGGCTTCCAAATGATCCAAAGACTGTGCATTGTCGGCATTGACTGTAGCTACAAAGAAAATCATTAAACGCAGCATCTTTATACCGAATATTTTGACAACTATGCATGTAAACAAAAAATATGTATGAATGTCAAGAAATCCTTATTGAAAAAACGGTCACCCCTATTGAAAGACCCTATAGTTGCTCTTAGTTTTATGACTACGAATCCTGGTCCTAAATACAGATATGATCATCTGCACAATATTTTTTTTAAATCATTTTATTTCAATTAAAACAAAAAATGCTTTTCAAAAATATCAAAACATAATTTATGTGTAGTTAGATGCGTGCCATTTTTCGGCCACAGAAGATGATTGAGTTTTCCCGCCATTTCATCCATTTTACGCTTACGCGATGATTAATGTCGTCATTACAGGTTGCTTCGCTATTGATGATCTATCCCAGATATTTTAACATTGTGCTCGTTGCAGAGACGTTTGATCCATCGTCAGCAAAGAATAATTGTTGCACTTTGTATTTTGTCACTTTTCCCTCAAGCCTAAATTATCATGGACTTTAATAAATATCAAGGGACATTGGGCTCTTTCCTGTTGTACACCGACTCTGATTGAACTCCTCGGTGACTATAGAAGGGCATCTTACTCTTATCTTTACTCCACCTCATAGGTACATGTCCATGATAACCTGTACGTCGGTTTCTGGAACTCCTCATTTTCTAAGAGGTACGCATAAACGATCTCTTCGTTCATTCAAGAACAATATACTAGGTAAAGGTGGGTACGTAGAATGAAATGACACAACAAATACAAGCGTAATTAACCAGTTCCCATAACTAAAACACGCCACTATATTTCTCAATAAAAGCCAAGTCTCTTCTCTTTTTTTATACATATCTCAACTCAACCTTAAGACTCCTTAAGATGAACACGCGTGCCCGACCAAACCAAATTCCAAAAATAAATAACAAATTCGCACACCGAAAAAGTAGCGAAAAACATTCTGAAGCAAAGCGATTCCACATACATATAACCTTGACCCGTAATTATTTATGACCACATTGACCTTGCGAAACTATAATAACCAAAATGGAGTAATATGAAGAATAAAATAAAAATAAATAAAACATGCTAACAAGTTTGTTGCTCAATAATAAAACAAAAGGGTAAAATATATACTTCTGTGTATGTGTATAATTGGAGGCTTCCTTTTCGCTTGCAACAGGTAGATAGATAGAAGATACACCGCCGCTACCACAGCTGATGAAAAGATACAACAAACAAACCGCGATCCACCCATACCCTCTCTCAATAGAAACACTTAAAGAAGGAAAGTTTGATGCTCTACTTCAGTAATCTTGAAAGCAAAATAAATATAAAAAAAATCGCAACGACCTCAACAATTATTTGGTCAAGAATGACAGCCTAAATTACTAATCAAAGTGGATGTTTTGTACGCTACGTGTAAGTATTTTTTCATTGACAGTAAAACAAATTCGTTACCAGTAAGCATAGTTAATGAGCAAATGATTATTCAATTGTTTGGAAAGCTGGAATAATTTTCAAATCGCTGTACAAAGGGTTAAATATTGCGAAATACCAAATGATAAGAAAATAGTTTTGGACAATGAATAATAATAGGGGTGAATTTGCTTTTAGTTTATTTTATTTAAAAACAAAGAACATAAGACTTGGTTTCGTTTCATAAATGTTACGAGTGCAAGGGGACAAGCTTTTGACACATTAGCAGATGAGTTAAGGAATGATGTATGAAGCGCCAGAATAGCTTATTCCTGTGTTATAAAATTATAGTAGTGTAGACACAAACCAATTCGAATTGTCATCAAAATGCGGCGATAGTGTAGTACGTTTTTTGGCGCATAATCTTTCGACACTCGAAAGTATGCTTCAGAACAATGTTTTCAAACGTATAAGGAAATCGGAGGTATAATTTTTTTAGAGCTTTTCTTGCAGTTTAAAAACGCATACATTGTGTGGATTGATTCTTGTTTACTTATAACAAAATTCACGTTTTTTTTAGTGAAATGTATCCAAAGCCATTATTGTCCATGGACATAATGATCGGTACCAATAATAAATTTAATGTGAAGCTTAAATTTGTAGTCCCCCTCACTCCTATGCAAAAGGAAATTGAAATGAAGGGGACCACTAATTCAACGCCACATTAAATTCGTTATTGGTAAGGCGCAATGTCTATTTCAAAATCAGACAAATTCTAATGGACTTAATTTCCCTCTCAAACGGCCCTTATGTCCATGACAGCTAAAGGAGATCAAAGATTCTCGCGAAAGAAACAACATCCGGAGGTTTTATAAAAAGACCAACCAACTGGCTGCTGGCTTTAAGTCCGGAAGGCAGACTTCTAAACAGAGAAGGAAACCTAGTCACCGAAGCATAGAAATCATGTAAAGAGAGTGATAGACTAAGAAAGGACCCCTCGTCCAGTCAATCAAGACCCGGTTTCACCAGCCAGTATTAAGAGGTTAGCATAGCTGTTAAAAAGCTAAAGAACAACAAGGCCGCCGGCTCTGATTATTTACAAGCGGAACTCTTTAAATACGTAAATGCATCATCAAACAAGTATGGTGGAAGAAATCGTGCGCGATTACTGGATTATTAGCTCCATATGCCAAATCTACCGGAACGGCGATCCTATATCTTGCAAGCCCAATCAAGATCAAGGCATAGCCCTGCTTAATGGTGCGTGTAAAATCTTATCCAACGTACTGTATTAACGCCTAAAAAGCCATTCTGCTACACACTAATCGGCACATACCAGTGTGGCCTCCGCTCCGGCATATCGACAAGAGTCCAAAACTTCACACTTAGGCGAAATCGACATCATCGGCCGAACTCATCGTGCTGTGGTAGAGGCTTCCATGGTGATTGAAGAACAGCTAAAATTGGTTGGCCTTGAAGTCAAAGAGAACAAAACGAAGTTCTTGCTTTTAACAAACAACAAACATCTGTCCACCGACTAGGACAAAACGTCACTGTTGATAGCAGCAACTTGGAGATAGTAAAAGCAGGAAAGGAGAGCTAACATTGGGTTCTTTTGCAGGAAATATACTCCGCCGGATAGTTGGTGCTGCGTACAAGGACGGCGAATCGAGGAGCAGATCGAATCACGAACTCTATGCTCTGTACCAAGATGTGAATGTAGTCCGAAAAGCTAAAACACATCAACTAGATTGGATCGGCCACATCGAGCTATTGGACAATAATGCTCCAGCGGAGAGGATCTTCGACTCCCGGCCTCCATGTTCAAATCAGCAAGAATGGCCCAACCTCTGTTTTAACGACCAAGCCATCGCGGATGCCAAAGCGCTTGGTCTGGATAACTGGAATATGCGTATCCGAGATCGCGGAGGATAGAAGGCTGCAACGTCTCAGGCAGAGTCTCTCCACGGCTCCTTAGCCCGTTAAGTAAGAAATGTTTGTATTTGTGTGATCCAGGAGTATTTAGGTCTTATTTGCTCCCAGTATTGGTTGTTCGATCTTCCTTTTACGACACCGGTGATCTCTAGTCGTATCAACACACGGATTTGCATGCGCAGCTTCAAGACGATAAATGACTAGCGATTTCTCCCCTTAGGCGCCTTTCGAGAAGCGTTTTTTTGGGCATTTTAGTGATATTCTTAGCATCCCTGCACGGTCATGAAACAAGACAATTTTTCCAAGTTGCGCATCAAGTTTGTAGTTTTTCAGTCTTTAAACGAGTTTTTAGAATGTGAACATTTTCATATTTGATTTCAGGAAGGCAATTTCACGGTAATTCGTTGCGTCGTTCACGTCACCCTTTTTGTGCAAATAATCGTCTTCTTCCTTAACACCGAAGTTATGATCAGGATTAGAGGGACCATAATCCTCCCACTTCACTGCCTTCCTACTGGGCCGCCTATGGGGCCTTTCCGTTTCGGATCACTTTTTAACTGATGCCAATCAAATGTGTGATCAAATGTGTGCCTCTTTCATACGACTTCGACTCGTGCATGCTCCTGTTATTGATTTTTGTCTGGTCGTCATCTTACGTCAAGGTAATCTCCTGATGGTTCAACCTACGGATTTGCATCCACACTTGTAGGAGAGTTTTAAGATGTTAAATGTATCGATATTATCACCTGAATGTTAAAATTGCCTTGAAGTGAACTCTCCCCTTAGTCGCCTTTTACAAGCGCTGTCTTTTGAGGGGCTGCGGTGATATTCTTAGCTTGTCCCTATACGGGATTTTTTGTGCAGAGAATAAATGAAGCGTTTAGAATGAGAAGGTGTTAAGTGACAAATTTAAAGTTTCGAGTAAAAAACGTTTAGCACTTTTTTACGCCACAAAACCTAAAATAAATTCTGTATTTACCACCTTTAACCATATCCAACTCCTATATTAAGTACAATAGAGTATCGGCGAATAGACCAAAATTTAAGTTGTCACATAACACCTTTATCGGATAAAAAACATCAAAATTTTCAAAAATGTCACTTAACCCCTTCTCATTCTTAACGCTTCAAATGATTGTTTCCTTGAAACTATTGGGAACCTCACCTGTCTCTAAAGTTCGTTCTACATGAACCTCCTAGAAGCTATCTGTGCAATATTTGTAGTGTCTTCTGTTACTATCTTGTCTGTGTCAGGTGGTTTCTTGTTTCGGGAATTCAAATGAGGTTATTCTCGCATCCAAAATCTCGTTCTCAAAACGTAATTGCGCTTAAAACCAGGGAGCGGAATGTATTGGCCGAACTTACAATCCTTGAAAGTATGCTTTAAAATTTTTAATAGATTTACCAGTTCTGTTGCCATTAAATCGCACAACTGAGCTCCAGAGCTCTTTCTAGTTTCGCCATGGTTGCTAGTTTAATGGCTTCTTTTTTGAAAAACGTTTTCGTTTTTCCTTTTTTCCTTATTTTCTCCAAAGTTTCTCAACAATTTTAAGCGGCTAAACGTTATGTTTCTCCTTTTGTTGCATTCCTTGTCGAGTTTGTCAGTTTGGGTTGTACATTTTCTGCTATGCGACATAGGTTAGGTTAGGTAGGCGGGCTGGCTTAGTGCCACACTCAGGTCAATACTGACCCATTGTGATGCCCATGGGGAGAGGAGGGTTACTCATTTTTTAACCCTGTCTACAAAAACTGAGATTTATTACTCACTTTGTTGTTCGATACAAACCATCCTGTGGACTTGGTGAAGTTTATTAACCTGTCTATCGGGGTGCTGGAGAGCTCGTCTAAGTCATGGAAGAAATGTCTCCCCAGAAATCTGTACCTGATGTATTGGAGGCCCGGTCAGTTGCATAGGAATTGGGTTGTATTCTCCAGAGCTTCCTCGTCGCCACAGCCTCTACTGAGTTCTTCTTCCGTCAAGCGCAATTTCTTCATGTGGTACCGCAGAGTATTGTACCCGTTAAAATACCTACGGGGTGGATAGTGCTATGCGACATACCTCCATTAGATTTTTTTCACTGACTGTCTCTAGAATCTCCAAATTTTATTTCTCCGTTTCCAAGCACACTTCTAGTTTCGATGTTGCAATTATTGGCATATGGTCCGAATAAGGCACAGCATGCACCGCAAAGTCCACAATAGTTTGTGCACAATTTTTTGAAGCAAGTACGAAGTCGATTTTGTAGTTTAATTGCTGTTCAAAACTAAATTCGACATCCTTGACTTCCGATCGCGTGCCGTTTATTATTGTTAGACCAAAGTGCGCCTGTTTAAATCACTACTCACTAACAGAATTTTGTCCTTTCCGAATTCTTGTAACATATGAAAAAGTTTGTTATAGTCATCCAACCCGTTGTTGAAGTTTAAGTATACAGGAAAATTGTAGTAATTTTCCATATTAATGGAAAAAATTTCAATGGCAGTAAAATTTTCCCAAACACGGAATTTAAAATTCTTCCCATTTAAAACCAAAGCCCCAAATATGTACAGAGGTACTCCAATCAAAACTTAATTATCTTTGCTTCCTGTGAATACTCCACTCATTTGTATCAATGTTTCACAAAAAATATACATATATATATAAAATACTCGATGCTAAACAAAAAACGAAGACATTAAACTCCACAAAATGAAACAGTGGTGTCCTCTGCTGAGTAAGTAATCCTATACCTTAAAATAGTTCAAACAGAAAAAATATAGAACCCCAAATTATAAAAATACTTCACCTACATACCACACGGAATTCATTTAAATCAGATTAATAAGTTCCGCTATGTGTCAATGAACTGTTGCATTGACAATGATAAAACGGCTAAAATTATACCTTATATGGCAAATTTAAATTTAACAATAACTAGGACTTGCAATTTGTACTGAAACTAAATTAATTAGATAAAGGTTTTAAAAAAATAGCAAATTAAGAATAAATAGCATAAGAACATCATACCATCCAAAGGTCAATGTATCCATGAGATTTATCTTCCATGTAACCTTAAAACCAACATGTGGTGAACATTTCTTTTTATTATATTTTTTTTGTTGTGTTGCGCGACACCCTTATTGTAACGAGATGTAACGAGGTTTTCCAATACAACTTCCTAATGACATCATTCGAAATATCACTCTACAATCAAAATACCTAGATATACTTGCACGCGCAGTGGTATTGCACCCGTGAGTCTTTCGAATTTGTTGGAAATTATTTTTAGAATTTGACACTTTCTTTCTTACTATAGAGGAGCAGGAATTCACTTTGTTTCTTGATGCGACGAGAGGACATCCCCACCCGTTAGGGGATGATGCAGCAGTGAGGTATGAGTTTTGTAAGCATACATTCAGTACGCAGTTGCCGGTGATTTACTTTGTCCTTAGTGCACGTCCGGAGCACGTCGACTGAGGTTGTGACGTCTTGTTTGGTGCGAGTGTTGTTAGTTCTTGTTTTAAGAAAGTCCTTGGTGGATGGTATGCCTATATTTTGGCCGCCGAAAAGCATTTAAAAGATTTAATATTAGTTTGTGGAATAAAACTGATTTGATTTATAAATGCTCAAAGTGATAAGTGATAGTTTGTGCAAACCTTACTTTGGATAAAAAAAAACGCTCATTTTAAAGGTAAGAAAACATTGTATAAAAAAAAGTTGAAAGTTCAACTTCAATGTGTATGATATGATTTGTGGCGGGTATCAGGTTTGGTGTAATTTATAAAAATATTTGCCGATAGAAAATAAAGTATTTCACAAAAAAATTAGCTCAAAATATGAAGAAAAGAATTAAGAACAAATTATGGGATTTTTTTAAAGATTCATCTTCTCCAAAATAGACATACGAAAAATGTATATAAATTCGGAAGTAAAAAACCCGCTTACAATAGTATCCATATGATGCGGATTTTGCGTATTTCCTCAACAAAAGAGCTGCAAGATTTCTTTGAAAATAGAATTATGTAGTTTGTTTATATGTATTAAAAACAAATCATTATTTTATTCAAAGAAATATATTCCTAGTATTTAGAGTCAGCAAATTTTGTTGCATTTTTTTAAGGTTGTGTCCTACCTACCGAGGCCGGGAAATTTCAAAAGCGGACCAGTAGGGATGCGGAAAAGTGGGAGGATTATGATCCCTTTTACCTGGACAATACTTCGCCACTAAGGGAAAAGAAGAAAAAAATTAATTCAACGTTCCCTCAACTCATCTTTTTTACTAGTTGCGATTAATTTTTTTCTTCTTTCCCCTTACAGGCAAAGTCTTGTCCAGGTAAAAGGGATCATAATCCTCCCACTTTTCCGCATCCCTACTGGTCCGCTTTTGGAATTTCCCGGCCTCGACCTCAATGAACATTGGCAGACTCCCGGTTGAGGATCCCTTTTCATAAACTGAGACCAATCAAATGCTGGTGATCTTGCATTTGTGTGATTCAGGAGTTTTTAAACCTGCCTTTTTTAACGATTCCGACACGTGCATTCTAACATTATTTATTATTGTTTGGTTTTCCTTTTACGACACCGGTGATCCCCAGTTGTGTCAACCCACGGATTTGCATGCACACTTGCGGGACAGTTTTAAGATATAAAATGTGTCGCCAGGCTCACATGAATCGTAGAATTGCCAAGATATGATTTCTCCCCTTAGTCGCCTTTTACGACTAGCGCTGCAGTGATATTCTTATCCCGTCCCTGCACTGGTATTCCGATTCATTTGTATATTAAACAAAACAAGACTGCCTATAAAATAATGAAATCCCACAACATTTTGTATATGAATAACAAATTTTTATTTTATTAATGGAAGAATATAAAAAGGAAATAAAAACAGTTTCCCAATTTGGTTTAAAGATTAAACTATTTTAAAAATCAGTTTTTGGGGCATATACGCACTGGATGCGTAGAGCTGTGTGACGCCAACTAACGATTTAAATAGAATAAAATTTTAAGGGATTATCACAACTTGTATGTATGACAGCTGAGACTAGTGATATTCAGATCACTGCTTCAGGAATATTGTCACCAAACGCACATTTAAAAGTGATAACATTTTTATGTCACACACAGTATCCTAAATGTCTGTCAGCACTTATCAATTCAAAATATGCATCACATTTAGCGCCGTTTCTTTATACGTATATGAACGTGCCTAAATAGAGTGACAGTCATTGGACCAACAGTACCTAACAAACATGAGTCACTTACCTCTGGAGTACAATGCCCACTTGGGATAAATGAGTTCTGCTCAAAAAGGACCCCTCCCGCTTGTTATTACATAAACTTTTTTCTATGTATAACGTGTTCGATGCATTTTGTTTAAAAATAATTTACTGTCTGAGGATGCATCCGTTCAGACACGCGTTCTCACTCGCTCCCGCGCCAGATCACAAAAATAATTGCGCCACGATAAGAACACCAAATAAACAAAAAACTAGTTCAGTTTCAGTTTGCTGGGGATCCACCGTTCGTGTCCTGTGTCGTAGCAAGATCTATTTTCAAACTGGCATTTGTCTAAATAGAGGACTAATGCCTTTGGGTGTGCTTCGTTTCCCCCATGGAGTCAATTTTTCCTTCGTTGGCTCGTGTTTTCCTTATGGTGTACAATTTTCGTTTATTCCCGCCATATAGCTAGTCACAATTAAAAATAGAATATATCTACACATATTTTCCTTTTGATGAAATATTATTCTCCAACTGATTGCGATGCTTTGTTTTTCGTATGACTGGGGATAATGGAATCCCTCTGATTCTAATGTCATGTACGCGTGCACATCCGTAAACCTATGTTACATGGTAGCAGTTGCTAAGAGATGGGAGAAAAGAGGAAAAATAAAATTGGACACGAAAATACCTTAAAATATAACACATTCGCGCAGAGTATGAAGTAATTGGTAATAGTGTTGGGGGTCTAAGACCAACAGGGACTTCCTCAACAGAATGCACACATGATGTGGGGAGATTTATGGAATCAATATGTGTACACATCCAGGGTATATTGAACTTGGTGCTGTAAAAAAAGCAAACGATATTTAAATTAACAAATTGAATTTAGTTGTATGTATCTGGGTTTAAGGAGATAATGTGATCAAAAGCTCGAAGGGGCGCTTTTTTAAATTACGAGTACTTCTGGTTTTGCAAAGTATTACATTTGACTATACTCCATTCAATATGGCATTTCCTATCCATGGCTTTTATAATTGAAAACATACCGAAAGATTGTTTTAAGAATCAAGAAAAATCTGGCCAATTCTTTTTTAAGTGCCTCCCGTTCAATCGAATACCGCAAGTAAAAATAAATTAAATTCCTTATAGTGGCGCGCGCGATCTAAAACCGCATAGCACACTCGGCGACATTGCAGACGACTTCAGTGTCTGCTCTTGCCGCGCCGCCAAGTGATGGTCTAGGTCAGAGATGTATAAAGCACATAATAACATATATACGCGCACTCGTAATAAAACAAGAATTCGCACTGAACTTCGAAAAGTCGTTTATTTATGGATAAACAAATGTTAGAGTCTTTCTGTATCTACTGGTCTGTATATTCTCTTAATTAGATATTTTGTTCTTTTTCTATCATTTATACAGACTTGCAGCCACAAGTGATAATGTTCCAAGGTAGTGATTTGAATGCTTCATTCACATCTGAAGGTACAGATTACTCCGTTGAGTCTGATTCGAATTTCTATGAATTTAGCGGAGAACCCCAATTGGAGCAACAACAGCCGCAACCACAACAGGTCCACTCCCATTATTATGGCTTTCGCACAAGACATCTGTCATGCATTGAAGAAAACGATTCTGATTCACACAACTCGGTGGCGTACGATGTCATCAAAGATGCCGATGAAAGTTTTAAAAAGATCGTCGAACAAAAATCCGAGTCTTGGGATGGTGATGCTGATGATATAACAACCCTAGACGAATCTCGACTTTATAACATCGACTCTTTCGAAGAGCTGCGGCTAAGCAAAACCGAAGAAGAGAATGAGGATTACTGGCAATCAACTGTATCTGAGCCAGTGCATAAAACACTTTTCAAAGACAAAAATGGATTACCTGCTATAATGACCACTTCCTGTTATGGTGCGTTGAATAGCTCATTTGGAAGTGATGCCAGTCCAATTAAGAGCCAAAAAAAAACTTGCAATGAGCCATTGTATGCAACACCGGAGAAGAGGCGAGATCATTACGGTATGAGCCAGTCTCAGTCAAGTTCTATCTACGGTGAGCAAATGAACCTCTCGCTGACCTCCTCCATTGGCATGACCAGCGTCAGAGGCAACTCGACACCGATGGAGCTATCCGTCTTCTCATTGGATGATTCAACAAAAGTCGGTTGGTGTGACGATGAAGTGTCGGAGACTACTGCTGCCAAATGTATTAGTTCCGCCCAAGCAGGTAAGTGTAAGACGATCTTTTGCTCAAATTGTATATAGTACCACAAACCAAAAGACAATCAAACCCAATAAAATACATTAAAAACAAACTCTTCGGAAACACGATTGAAAGTCCATCTCTCCGTGTATCTATGCAGCCGCAGTGTGGCACAATAACATTTAGCATTTCAAAATGATTCTCACACTCTTGTGTATTGTATACTCTAATGTGAATGTCTAATCTTGCTGCCGTTTAAAAGGTGAACGCGTCGGTGATATTTTCATTCTGATGGTTTTTGTTTCCTTAACTGGCGTTCAAGTGCTTCACTCCTGCTATTATGCTATGTGTGTGTAGAAGGTACCTGATGCAGGACTTATCAGTGCTACAGGTACAATAGCCGGTTTTCTTGGTTAGCTATATTTTTGATTGTAGATACATTCAAATAATGTCAGTTTAAGAAGGGAGCTTGGTATGTTCTTGGCTTGTCTGCCTGCCTGCGCCTCAACAAAACTTAAACAACACACAAGTTTGTTGCATGTATACATATGTTTGAGACGTTGTGGTAGTTTTCACCGTGTAAGCACGGGTTTATCTAAGCTCCAGTCTAGATAAAATATGAGAACGAAGTGAGTGCGCGCGACCTGAAAGATGAAGAAGCATTGAGACGAACGATATCTCAAAGCAACGGAGGTAAATATCACTTAAGAAGTGGGAAAATTACTAACGATGAAGTAAGGAGGCAATTTAGTTCACATTTGAAATCTATACAAAAACCAAAAGCATCTAAATATAATTGCTCGGGGATCATGATAAATCTATCCAAAGCTAATTGTACCTATGGAACATATTCCGTCCGTTGAGCAAACAAAAGAAAATTTATTAAACTAACGACCAGAAGGAAATCGGCATAATGAAAACGCTTTCTATAATCAAATCAATAAATGGTGATGGTGCTAGGTATATAATTGTGCTTCCGAATGCTACTGCCCATATTTGATTTAAAGATTAAATAAAATCTTATAAAAACCATGCCTAAGTAGTAAGGACGTACGTTTTTTAATCCGATTAAACATATATGTATGTACAAGGACTCCCTAAGAAAGGTAAATGAATGAAAATTCTACAGATGAGAACTTACAAGTTTCGCCGACTTTATTTATTGGCCCGGGACAAACCCAGACTTTCTAGACTTAAAAGCTAACAACATCCACCTTCAAAATAGAGGTGGAACAGGGCAAGATAGCTATGGTGACAAAGGATTGAACCGCTTCGATTCTTTGGATGTAGATTTGTTGGTAAGGTGACCATACCCGGCTAGCATACTCGAGCGGTCTATCAAATGTGATATACAACTACTTTGTGACGAATTGGTCGGAGAATTCTTTGGACCACCGTTTCACAAAGCCAAACGTGTTTATTTTCGCCTGAAATAAATAAATTTGAGTCATTAACGGCCCATGTAAGGTCTAAAACCTAGCTTCTCGAACCATTTGTGTGTGCGAAGTAGAAGGAAGCTGCAGAAACAATTGAAACTCTTGGATGTTTATCAAACTTTCGCAATAGACCACTACGCGAAGCTATCTCTTTCGTAAACGTCAGAAACAAATTGAATGACAAAATTTTACAAATTTTCACAAATCGTTTGGTAAAAATTATTGTGATTGTTAATAAGTGTAAAAACAAAAGCTATTGAAGAGTAAAAAGTACCAAATTATAGTGAAAAAATATGTAAAAGCAAAAAAAAAAACAATAAAAACAGTGTTGACCAAAAACGCTTGGGTACCTCTTGATGCAGCCATTTACAAACATTTGCACTTTTTTTATTACAATTTTGTTATTAATTAATTGTTGTTGTTCGTTTGTGTTAATTAGTATTACATGTATGTACAGAAAACTGTTTAACTTAATTTATTTCCAAACCGAAATATTTCTTTGCCACAACAACGCGACTCTCACGGTTTGACTTTTATTTTGTGTACACAATCCTTCTATATTAATAACTTTTTAGTATTCGAAAAGAGTATTTGGTTACTCCTTCTTGATTCTGGAACTTTTTTGTGTTAAAATTCGCTTTATTATACACTTTTTACGAAATGTTCGCGCAAAACTAGTCTCCTGCCATATAAATTCGCCATTGTTTTCCTTCATTTCATTCTGCTGCAAGTTTTTTTTTCATTTGTCACTTACGGTGTCGCGAAGAATTCTATAGGTGGGGCAGCAAAAGAAGCTTAATGTGTGACTGGGCCCAGCTTGATTTGAACTTGGACCCCTCGATTAGTAGTCTTACGCACTATTCACTTAGCGACTTCGTTTTTTATCGCATAACACTCATACTCCTTATCAAGAAGTTTGGTTGTTGAAAGACTAGCTCCTCCAGCGTTGCCAAATTTGCGCTTGTGCGCTTCGGCTTCGATTTTAGTTTTAAAAAAATGTAATGAAGGCATTAGCTTTGTTGCAGCGCTCTTCGTATAATTGTACGTTGCCGACCTGTCGAGTATTTATGTCGCTTTCTCTTGGTAAGCGGAAATGCTTCCGGACTCAATGAAAGTTTCCCATTGGCTGTCACTCTAATAAGAGTTATTCTCCTGGAAAAAAGAAAAATTGCTTTCGGATTTGAAATCAGAATCAAAAGCAGAAGCACTAACGCATTCAAACAATGTAAACAAAAAATCAGCAAATGCCATTTTTGATGTGCTGCATTTGATAATTTTCAGTAGGTATACACTCAAAATAATGAAACAAATTAATAAAACAAGCAAAGAAATAATTTTATAATCGATATTCCCATGGATTATATTAATTTGCTATCATCCTTTTCATTATTTTAATTGTCATCATCATTTGATGATTTTTTTACTGGAAGTGGTATCAGCAATTTTCGCAATAACAAATCAAATGAGGTGTTTATGATTGTAACCACCGGAACGCTCAAAATCAAAGCTGACATTTTTCAACGCGGACCTATCTTCTGAAAATGTTTGACAACGCTGAACTCATCACAATGAAGTATTTTCTCAACGGTTCAGAAAGACGTTTGCGGGAGTATGTTATTTTGTGGGATTTGCTGTCATTAATATTCAGAAAGTTGTTTTTACACCAATCTGAACTTGGTAAGGTTGTCTGCAAGCTTTTCGGATCAGTTGCCAAAGAAATATTTTAAATGATCCCATAATGTTCTCAATTTAAAACTGCAGTAAAGTCAGCGTTTGGAGGCTTTGGTTTTTGCGGTTGACTTGACAAGTAAGCTTTCGAGGTTTCCATGTTTACATGCTTCAACTCGACCACAGTGCTTCTTTCGCACAGTGTGTTATATCATGTATCATGACATTTTCCTGAACAGAAAAATCTCAAAATGTTGAAAATTTCTAGATTTTTGGAAGATTGCGAATATATTTTGTTACAATTCATTTTGTGAATCTTAGAAGACCTTGTTTTTTTGCATTGGAGATTTTAGGTAAAGGATTTACATATTGAAAACATTGCAAAAAAAAATGTTTAATTTGAAATCTGTGTCGTTCTGAAAGTTTTGACATTTATTTCTGAATTTATTTTTGGGATATCCGAGTGTTGTCACTCCACCGCAAAATGTCGTCCGGCATTCACATTCACATACGGTACATACCTACATTGTTGGGGACAACGTACACAAAATATGATGGAAAATTAACGGCAGCTGACATGATGCTTCGCATGACAGTAGGAGTAACAAAGCTTGATCGAATGAAAAGTTCGAAGATCCGAGAAAACCTTTTCACCAAAGAACCTATCTCAAAAAAAATTGACCGTGACAGGGGTGGTTACCACTGTCTCTGCCATGTTCAAAGCAGAGATCCTATGATCCCCATCAAAAAAACAATATCAATCAACGTTTTAAAAATGAGTCTCTCAGGCTGTTCTAGGTTTCTATCGAAGTAGCACATTTGTCAGTCCCACCTGAATTTAAAATGCGACATTATTATCGCTAACAAAATAGTAAAAAGTTAAAACCTCAATTAATTTTGAACAAACTCAATTTTGAGGGACTTCTGTTTATTTAAAAAGCCAAAACCTCAAAGCGAGTTTTAAGCACATTTTTACCGTACCCGTTTTAAAAAAGTGATAAGGAAGTTGGAAAACCATGAGAAGCCACATTTTATTGGGCTGTATGCATGGAATGGAGTAAAGTAAAACTACAGAGGTACCACAAGTCACAACGACGATCGACGAACGACGATGAGATTATTCGCTGTTGTATTGCCTGCCCCTTGTTGTTGTTGTTGTATCCGATGTTACTGTGTAGAAGCAGTAGAAGTCGGACTTTTTATTCGAAAGGTACGCGAAACACGATTTCAATTCAGTTTCAGTTTGTCAGTTTGAGGTAAAACAACGGCTACTGCTTAGCATACATTCGCATTCCCGTCTCCTCTGCACGTTTCTTTACGCAACCGCCAAACGAACATTTTGAATGTACTTCTTAGATTTTTATTTTATTAGTTACGATTTAAAGTTTTAAAATAAGCTTACGGTCGAATTTGTTTGTACTCAATGTGCACTTATTAAAGATCGGCATTCCCCTTACCTCGTCGATAAACACTTTGTTGTTGATATATGATCCGTATATATATTTGTTACTTTCAATTAGCTTCCCGTGTTTTCAAGTGAATAAAAAATACGAAGGTGCAAATTAAAACAAATAAAAAATATGTAAAAACGATCTCAGTCAATATTGACATAAACTGGAAATAGTTGGCAGCGGAATCGAACGGGCCTTGATAAGACTGTCATTTTAAAGAATTGCCTATAAGTGTTGTCTGCGATTTAATCTTTTTTTGCATGGACTTTGCGAAGTGTCTTCTTGGAAGCAACGACCAAGGCGAGTGTAAAATATATGTGTGTAAAGAGAATGAGAGCATACCAATCCGATGTGACTAGGTACTTTGTCCGGCTCGGTTCTTCTTTATGTTTTATTTTTCCCAAGAATTCGTTAAAAAAAAGTTTTTGTTTTAATTTTATTGTAAATGAAGACGTTTCATACTAAAAATTTTCTCAGTGAACAACCAGAGCAGAGTATGAGTCAGAACCGGCCCAACAGTGAAAGACGGCGGCAAGTGTTTGAACGTTCTGAGATTTGTATCTGATTTTGCAGCTATTTTGTGTGGTTAAAGTGAGCAAAAAAAAATGTGTGTTTAAATTTAGAAACCAGAAATAACACTGGATGTACAAAAGAGACAACACTGGATGGAACTCACTCCTATGCAGACACCAGTAGATTTGCGACGATAATCATAAAATTCGCCCTCTGTTCCAGTGCAGAATAACATCGGATTCGAGATGTCTTTAAAAGACAAATTATTTCAAAATACTTGGGGCAGAAATAAAACCACCGGTCGCCGTTCTGGAAGTGGGTATAGCTGCAGTGTCTTAGGTAACTCATCACTCATTACTGTGGGGCTTTGATTGGTCAGGTATAAATGGTTACAAACAAAGATTGTGGTACGCTGGGTTCGCAACACATATAATTTAATGAGTGTTTATTAATTTTGTGATTTTCTATAGTCCCATAGCATGCATGGGAATTGTGGTGGATTCGAATTACGTGCTTTTAGTAAAGCCTCCAACGGTCAAGGGTTATTTATGCGTGATATGCTTGAAGCGGAACAAACAATAATCATAGGTTAATAAAAACATTGCATTTTTTTGTATAGTCTTATGGAGGTTAGAATGTAATCAATTTGAATCTATAAAATCTAAAGCAACTGGATGAGTTTGCCTAGGCATTCCAAGTAAAATCAATTATCTGTTTGTCGAATATTGTACTAATTTAGGTATTTGCGAACCTCAAAGGCTGATCAGTAAGGATGCAGTGAAGTATGAGGGTTATGATCCCTTTGGCCCATTTCATAACCTCCTCGTTAAAGAGAAGAGAATATTTATGGCATTTCTTTGTGTTCTGCAAAATACCATAAAAAACCATTCAAAATACGAATATATTATGTATATTTTATATTCAGTAAAACTTGAGCATCGCGCAGTGACTTAGTGGTAATACGTTGAACTACTGATTGATCGGTCTCAGGTTCAAATCACGCTGGAGCCCAGTAGCACGTAGGGCTTTTTTCCACTGCTCCATCTCTGGCAAAAGTCTGACAAACATGCAGGAGTATCAATTGCCGTGAGAATCTTCTTAAATTTATTAGTCATTCGGAGATGGGGTAAAACTGTATGTCCCTTCCATTGGTGCCAAAAATATAACATCGCACACACACGAATTGTTGGAGAAAATAGGTTTTAGACTGTTAATGCCTCTTATTAATTTATTTTTTTAAATCGGAGTCGAATGCCACCTTTATAAAATAGAAGGGACCTTAATGAGATTGCTTTAAGTACCTATGAATTGTCTTCCATTAAATGTTATACATTCAGAGAAAGCAATTATCTGCCTACACGTCTACATACGTTTTGTGTTTAGCTTATTTTTCGGTAATGCTGTGAGTAAATCGCAAGCAAGATTACACATTATGGGCAAATATTTTTTAGCTTAAAACTTATTTTGCCATCTGACTAAGTGACCTATTTCTCTTTTTCAGCACACTTATACACATACGTTGCCAACCTCCTCTCCTAGTCGAGAAAACTCTCTCCTTTTTTTAGCACAAACACTTACCTCAAAATATTACCTAAGACAATCTCTTGTTGAGAAAAACAAAACTACATACATACGAGTATCTGTACTCACACTCGTACCTACAGACGCAGAATTCGGACCTCTTAATTGAAAAAAAACGCTAAAACGGGTGAAAGCACTTAGTAAACCCACACGCACGTCCAATATACCTATAAATGATAAAACAAAACAAAAGTTAGCTGCCGCAATAATGGCAAGATTTTCTTAAGCTAGGCTCCTTTCCTGAAACTAATTTTTACATCTATTGAAGGCATTGATAGGAATGGGTTTAGTTCTTTTTTCTCACACGTATTTAATTGTTACTCCTTCGTCCCATACCAATACTATTTGCAATGCAGAGTGCACATAAACATTAGATACGCAGATAATTTATTACACGGCAGCTGTGTCTGTAACATCAACAGTCTTTAAGAGTAAACTCAATTAAAAGCGTAATAGAGAAAAAATTAATCGACTCGTGAAATTTATAATTTTCATTAAACTTGCAAAAAATCTCAGTGAGAGAAAACGAGTTACACAATTCAACCACTTTGTGTGCACATTTTTCTGATCTTAATGCACTTTGATGAATGGGTTTTCGGATGAGATAACTCTTGCAGGAATGCGCTTGTTACTTTTTGAACAAATGTGTGGGTGGGTGCTACCGAAACTGTTGTAGGTATTCCTTAATTTATTTCAAAATTGATTAATGATTAATCATCGTCATGTACGTACATACATAAATAATTGACTGTCACGTTGGAATATTTAGGCTAAACATGGTATTCATTAAAAGCACGTTGTGCATTTAATATAGTGCCACCTACCTGTCCAAAGCACTGTTTGCTGGCTTAAAAAAGTGAATGTAAACATGGATATTTGAACAAATGTATATCCATGTACCTACCGTACAATCTCGGCCATGAAGTTTGGATGATATCACTTCCTGTCTTCTAAGTGTGGATTGTGTATGACTCCGTTCTAAGTGAATTTTCAAGTGAAGAGTAGATGACGAAAAAGTAATCTTCTTAATGTCGGTATTAAGGTGGGGGGCTATTTGTCTGTTTTTAGTTTCTGTTTTCTTTTTTATGGATACCTACCCTCAGTTTTCACCGTGGATAATGGTGTTGGTGATAAGAATGATTGGTAGATAACATTTTTCAAGTAACGTTCTATTGAAATAAGTATACGTGGGTTGATATCAGTGAAAGAAAAGATACATTTATTTATGTATGCAATGATATTGCATGACAAAATTTTAATGCGATCAGGCAACACGCTTTCAATGTGATCGTCATAACGATGAGTAGTGTTCTGAAAAAGTATATTTTTATAAATTGCATTTATTGACACATTATGTAGATTATAGGTTTGTGCACATCTATACACACATGCATAAATCAAGCGCCAGCTATAATGTGTACAGCGTTAGGTAGTCATTACCTTTGTTATCGTTTTTTCATCGAAAAAACTTTAAATTCATGAATAAGCTTGCTAGTTCTTTGGAGGATTGGTGACATCATCATGAAACTGATATGTACCTACTTAGTATCTAATCGTTATAGTTACAAACGGAATTTGATCGATAAGGTTGAATTAAATGATGTTTTACTTTTTACAATTAGGTGGATGGTTACAATCTTTAAAACACAACATTATAAATTCACGTATTCATAGATATTTGATATTTTTATTAGGTTTAAAACATTTACAAAGATTTCAATAAGTATCTATTAATGACGTAAATGTGATCATTAACAAATTAATTATTACAATTTAAATCAATTAATTTAATTTAATATAATTTAAGTTTTTTAATTTAATATAATTTAATAGGTTGGGTACAAAATGCTTTCAATAAAAAGGATAATCGAGAAAAAGAGAAAAATAGAATGGTTAGCAGCTTAAGCAAAAAGGTTTACAAAATTATGGTATTGATATGTACATATATTAAAAATAAAAGTTATAAAATAAAATATTTAACATTAAAACATTAAAAGCCCTAAAACCTACATTAAATTACCAGGCAAGTAAGAAACATAGGGACGGGCTACAATCCGCTTGGGCGAACTGTTCGATACCCTATTCTTATTCCTATCCCTCATAAGTAGGCGTGACAAAAGTCTAAGTATGGTTGAATTGTTAAGAACGCTCTACATATTTTGTTATATAACATTTAAAGGATTTTATAAAAAAAAAAACGCTCCCTAGCTCAAACTTGGGTGTTTCAATAAAATTGTTTTATTTAATTGTGGGCGTGTCAGTAGGCGGATTTAAACAAAATTAACACATGAGAATAAAGAGCCCCTAGAGAGTATATATTATAAAATTCAGCTCCCTAGCTCAAACTTTGAATTTTCAAAAAAAAAAAAAAAAATTGTGGGCGTGTCAGTGGGCGGATTTTGAAAATATTTACACATGAGCATAAAGGGCCCATAGAGAGTATATATTATAAATTTCAGCTCCCTAGCTTAAACTTTGGATTTTCAAAAGTTAATATACCCTTAAAATAGGGTATAAAAAAATTATTTTATTTATTTTTAAGCGTGTCAGTGGGCAGATTTTGAAAAATTTTTATCCCGAACAGTTTTAGGAGTCATAGATCATATATAAAAAATTTCAGCTTTCTACTCGTAGCTCAAAATTCGATTTTTTCCAAAATTTTGTTTTTTTGAGTTTGTGGGCGTGTCTGTGGGCGGATTTCAAAAATTCGTAAACTTGATTATTTCGGGACCCTAGAGAGTATATGGTTAAAATTTCAGCTCTCTAGGTCCAGTTTAAAGGCCTAATTTTTGCCGACAGACGGACGGACGGACGGGCGGACGGACATGGCTAGATCGACATTACTATCGATGCTGATCATAAATATAGTAACTTTTAGGGGTCTACGGGCAATATTAAGGTATGTTACAAACTATGCGTCAAAATTAATATACCCTTAGAATAGGGTATAAAAAAGAGATACACTAAAACAGTCTACAAAACAAAGTCTTCTTACGCTAAGAGGGAGAGAGTTCCATAAGGGAATAGCATGAACATAAAATTGTCGCTAGGTTGAAATGCATGTTGCTCGCGGAGGGATCATAGTTAGAGTACGAGGCAGATTAGACAAAGTAAGTTTTTCAAATCTTTCAGAGGGGGGCGACGGTGTAGAGGTTAGTGTGTTGGCTTGTGACTCGTGCGGTGCAGGTTCAATCCCCATGGGGAACAACAACATACGCCACCCAATCACATGTCTCTACACCAAAAGGAGGATTTCTGCCTGGTAGTACAATGGACCGTTACCGAGTCTGAGTGCTCTGGGATTTGGATTTCCTTTTTTTCAAAAAAAAAAAAAAAGTTTTTCAAATAGGTATTCTGGACTTCGCGTTAAAGACGACATTAAGCTTTCTTCTGGATTCAGCATTGCAGTACATTGCTACCTTAGACCCAAAAGATAAAATTGGAGCAATAAGAGATCTAACTAACATTAATCTTTTTTTGACGGGGGTATAATACTGGGACATATATAGGTTACGCAGACATCCATATATTTTTCCTACGAACATGTAGATCCCATTTTAAGTTGCTATCAAACCAAATGCCCAAATTTTTAGCCTTATCAACTATTTCTATGCATTCATTCCCTAGACATAAACTAGAAAAATCACGGGAATCCGTACCAGTTTTGGATATTAGCATGCATTTAGACTTTTTAGGGTAAGTTATTTCTTTGTGACCATTGAAAGATGCTTTCAAGGTCACAATTGAACTTGAGTGTGGCGTCTTGATTATGACCTTTTTTAAAGCAAAAATACATCTGAACATCATCGGCATATATATAAACAGAAGAAAAGGTAATGGTGTCGGCAAGATCATTTATAAAAATGGAAAATAAAAGTAGGCCCAGGATAGATCCTTGCGGGACACCTATAGGTGTGTGCTTAAAATTGGACATCGCGTTGCCTGCTACAACATCATGCAGGTTTTGTGTTATTTTGTTCCTATGTTAGGTAATAGTAAAAGGTGATGAATACTCTCCTCCTCTCAAACGTCCATGCAGCTTTTGCAAATATCAATATTCGCCAAGCCTTGAGCGTTGAGCTTGTTAATGACGATAGTTGGACAGAATTCCGAAAATCCAAAATCCCGGAAACGTACCCCGAAAAATTATTATGAAAAATTTGCCGTTTAAATTTGCATATATCCAACCTCGCACCTGCTCCGAATTCAGCAGTGACTACAAGCAGGGGATTACTACTTTTATGGTTGCTTGTGATACTTCGAGATTTTCGGGAATTCGAGATTGTGAACACAACCTATTACGCTAATATGCAGTTTTGTTCATATCTGCTCATTTAGTTCATTTTAGTTCTTATCTTTATCTGTAGCATAATCTACAAGTATATTTATTTTACATAGGTAGTGTTTTTGCCAAGTGTTTAATTCTGAGTTTATATAAAAAAAGATAAATATACATTTCAATTAAATGAACTGCTTGGGCACTAGCCATTTTTACTAACGTTAGTCCACCCAAAGTTTGCTCTTACAATTGCATCTAGCTCAAACATGAGTGAAACTTTTTTTACGTTAAATAGGTAATGCAAGTTCATCGGCCTTACAGTACCCTGGAATGTAGCTTTTCACCAGCACCAAACAGAGGTGAATGTTGAAATGCTGGGTCAACTATGGGGTTTATAGTGACTGATTCCAAGAACTTGATAGCAGCTTGTCTGTTATTATTTATTTTTACGCCGGGTGTAAAACTACAAAACTAGTTTTTGTTATTGCCTCCGAAATATACGAAACTGCACTAACTTTTAGAATTTAAATTGGTAAACCTGTCAAGTTTATAAAGTAAGATCAAATTCTCTAAGAGATACAAAAACAAGAAAAACCATCAGAAACGTACTATTGAAATTGAGCCACACACACACGTAAAAAACTTCAGAAAAGTGTGATAAATATATATAAGGGAACACCAGCGTTTGATTGGCTTTAGTGAAGAAGTGGTCCAAGACCGGCCAGCCAGCCGACACTTTTTGAGGTCGAACCTCCGAACCTCACAGGCAGATCCGTGGGAGGTTCTTATCCAGATCATCACACCAGCGATAAAAATAAAAAAGAAAAAGAACCACAACAAATTTGACCAGTAATCTAAATACACAATAACAGAACACGGCGAAATCGGGTGAACTGCCGATAGTTTTGAGGTGAACCAAATGCGAACCAGTAGGGATGCATTAAAGTGGGAGGATTTTGATCTCCTTAGACCAGATCATAATCTCGTCATTAAAAAGGAAAAAAGAAGACTACATTTTCCACCGAATCGAAATACTAATGTACTTGTCATCTGTCAAGTGGAGAAAGACCTATTTACGCAATTAATACCATTAGTATTATCCTTATACATACTACCTACAATCATTTTAAATAAACTTTAAGAACATCATTAATAACAAAAAAAATACAGAGTGTCCCCAGGTGACTAACTTGAGTAAACATCGTATAAAGCGATCAATCTTAACCTAACCATGTATTTGTTAAGTAGTTATTAGTAATAAATCGAAAATCTAAATTTAGCCAAAAGCAGGTTTTAATAAACTCTGTGAAAGGTTGTTGTTTAACGTATAGGTACATCAACCTAAAACTGCCAAATATGTTAATTTAAATTTTGAAAGCAATATCTTGTTTGTTCAATGTAGTGGAAATACCTCCCTCTTCCGGGCATAAGTGTAAACTTAACAAATCTGCAATGTTTGTGATTGTGTTTTAGAAACAGACCATAAAAAGTGTATCCCATGTGCCGTATTTGCTTGGTGGAAAGAAGAGTTGGGTTGAGTGAAGGTTTTCGAATTACTTTTTTTAGGAAAGTGTGTGCGAATGTACCTACCGTCCTTCGAAAGCTTTCTAAATCCACCGAAAGCACATCAAAATACATTTAAGCATAGATAGAATTTGAAACCTATCCAAAGGATACGTAACTGAAAAACAGCTCGAATTTTGAGTGCATTTGCATTTGTTTAGTATGAAAAACAAAAGCAGTGGGGGAAATAACAATAACAAACTTTTAACCAAAAAGAAAAAAATCATTAAAAAATTAAAAATTACAATAACTTTTGGTTGCTTTATTGTGTTTTTGTCGTCCAAAATGAGCCGATCCATAGTAAACGAGCTAAAAAAACCAACGGCTCATTAATCTTAGTCATGAGACCCGCAAGGTTTTTATATTGACATTGTCAGTTTCATTGTCTGATTCTCAATCATCTTTAACCAGCAATCTTCTCATTTTATTTTTCATTCGACCAAAGCATGGATAAGCGTATGAAAGTTTAAACCTACGATATGACAATGGTTCAAAACATACTTATTTGGACATACAAAATAAATACGAACTTTCAACTGATCAAACATTATCTAGTTCAATTTAGGTAGGTGTCATTTGGATATGACACATAACGTCAAATACCACACTAGTACACCAAATTTGGCATACTGGCTATTTCCCTCAGTATACTTGAATGTATTTCATCACTTTGTGATTCCGTTCGAATATAAATCATTTGCGTGTAGGCCATGTCCGGTCAGTAAGCACATGACAACTTAAAAAAAAAAAGGTTATCTCTCGGCTGTAGAATGCTATGTTGATGCCGATATTGCAACATAATATTAATCGGAATTTTAAGATTCTATTAAAAAATCGTCTGTTTATTTTTCCTAGTCGGTGTACCCAAGTATTCAAAATAATAATTTCTAGTATGTCTATAGCAGAGAGTTCCGTAATTTGGTGTTCTCTTATTATTCGCTTCGCTAATTTTTGCATTGTAGCGGGATACGAGGCTGAAAGTAAGAGTGTTAGTAGCGATTGTTATTCGGATTACTAATTTATATTGTATTTGTATTTTTGTACGTACAAATAATTGTCAGCATTTCAGGGGAAAAGAAACACGCACAAGCGTGGAATAATTTCATTCTCAATGACAATATACGAGAGAAGATTTATTGTATCTATGTATTAATGAAAAGTTCAAAGGTTGTCTTGAAACGACTTCCAGTGGATTCCTGGTACATATCTTACAAGACGGTGCTCTAAAAAAATGTACATTACGTCATTCCGAATCGGTTGTATAAACACCTCTTGATAAAGTATGGCGGTAAAAACGATGTTAGTACAGTAATACCCGGATATGTACTCCCTCGCTTAGCAGCGTAACAGGATCAGTTTTTAGGTCTGCCTCTCGCAATTCTATAGGAATGTTGACTGATATTGCTTATTTCTTGACGGAGAAATCCTCATAACAGGTTGCTCCCATTCGCCGAGATCCCAGATATTTGAATTGCTCGCATTTGCGGAAATCCCGTTTCCGTTCATATAAATGTCTGGAATATGTCGGAGTTGGTCACAGACGGGCAACGGGTATTCTGTCTTTTTTGGATTAATACGATAACCATTCCCATCGAAAACATGCACCCATACATGAAGGTTTGCAGTGACGTTTGTTCCTCGGTTATTATGTCTCCATCGTGAGCAAAGAATAACTGATGTACTTTGGATTCCATCACTTTTCCTTGAAGCAGGTGATCAAGCACTGTTCCAAATATCAAAGTCCTTAAAACGCTTCCCTTTTTATGTATATGTTACTTAATTGGCATTTTATTTTATTTTTTTTCAATCAAATGAGTACATCTACTGTTCTCGCTAGATTACTTTTACTTAATACAAAAATATACTTAAAAACGACCACCAAAGCCTAACAACAGAATTAATTTATTCCTAAATGAATCCCTACTAAGATTAAAATCAAATATACTAGAATATTTATTGGATTCTCTAAGACATCTAGAAATTGGTTCATTGTATCCATAATTAACTCTATGGTAAGGTACATAAAATAAAAGACGATTTCTAAGAGTTCTCGAAGGAGCATAAAATCCAATTAATGATAATAGGAAAGGCCAATCGATATGACCATTTATCAAATCACGAATAAACATAATTGAAAAATATTGCCTTCGTTTAAAAAGAGGTAAGATACCAAATAATTTGCACCTAGTCTCGTAAGATGGCATTTCAATATTCCATCGCAGTCTACGAACAGCTACTCTAGTAAGACGCTTTTGGATCTTCTCTATTCTAATAGAATGTACTTCATAAAACGGATTCCAAACTATACTGCAGTACTCAAGGTGAGACCGGACAAATGCAAAAAATAAACATTTGAGAGTATGTGGATCATGGAAGTCTTTAGAATTCCGCAATATGAAACCTAACATCTGATTACCTTTGGCAACCAAAGACTCAATGTGCTTACAAAAGCTAAGTTTTATGTCAAAAATTACTCCAAGATCTTTTTTGGACGAAATAATGGACAGGGAGGTATTATCGATTACGTACGTAAAGTGAATTGGAGAGGGGTTACGGTAAAAAGAAAGGCTTTGACATTTAGAGACATTGAGATGAAGATCATTATTTTGACACCATATGGAAAGTCGTTCAAGATCCTCTTGTAAAAGAATACAATCGTGAACTGAACGTATAGGTCGGAACACTTTCAAATCGTCGGCAAACATTAGACACTGGGAACTCAAAAACAAGTCAGGAATGTCATTAATAAATAAAAGGAAGAGCAAAGGGCCTAAATGACTACCTTGAGGTACTCCAGAGGTAACATAAACTGGTGACGAGAACGTGTCATTTATGCGAACATACTGGATACGATCCGTTAAGTAGGAATGAATCCACTTTAGGAAATTGGAGTGAAGTCCTAAGCCAGTTAGTTTGGAAATTAATATATTGTGGTTAACGCGATCAAACGCTTTAGCAAAGTCCGTATATATTACATCACATTGCAAGCCATTCTCAAGGTATTTCAAGGCAGAATTACAAAAAATTGAGAGATTTGTGGTAGTAGATCTGCCTGCGACGAATCCATGCTGAAACGGAGAGATAAATCTCTTTAAGAGAGGTGTAAGTTTGTCACAAACCAGTTTTTCAAACAACTTAGGAATAGTAGAAATCTTACAGATCGGACGATAGTTAGTAATATCATGTCTCGACCCAGATTTATATATGGGCGTTAAAAATGAGCTCTTCCAAGTTCCAATTTTTAAAAACAATAAATAAGAAAAACTTAACTAGGTAAGTTGGGTTAGGTTATAGTGGCAGTCGGCAGAAGCCGACACACTTAGACCAATAAAAAGGTAAATTGCGATACCACACGGATATATCTTCTTCCTACTCGTTGAACCAGTTGGAGTTTTTGATAAACCTTGCAAGACTTTTAATGTCGATGTTTATGAGATCGTTGAGATCATTGCAAAGAGAGAACAGGGCATGTGCAGAGAAAGTGGAGAATAGTCTCCTCCTCCTCCTTGTCCAAGCATCTTCTGCAGAAGTCATTTGTGTAGATTCCAAACCTTGTTGCATGCTTGCCTATGAGACAGTGTCCTGCCATTGCACCAATTGTAGCACCAATGTGCAGTCTGTTCAGAGAGATCAAACACTTGGAGCGTTTCAGACCCAGCTTTGGCAAAATCTATTCTGTCGCTAGACAAGTGTTGCCACTTGTCCACCTAACATTAGTTCTCTCAATCGACTCCCTCATAAACATGCGTTTGCATGTAGCCATTTTAATGCCTAAGGGACCTTTATCAGGTAGAAGGGGCAGTATGGTTTCTTTTCTGGCCAGTTCATCGGCCCTACAATTCCCTGGAATATCTCGGAAATTGCCGTGGTCATAAATTGGTCATTTACGATGAACAATCATTGCAAACATGGAGTACAAAAGTTAATTTTAATACTCGTAAATCTTTTAGGAATCTTTATTTTCTCATCAAAAAAGATTGTTTACGTAATTACCTTTTTTTAAAATGTGTTTCAAAACACATTTGGCTAAGCATTTGAGCTGTAAAGCATCTTTCTTTTCATCATCCATCATCATCATGTTCCTTCAACCCCGGGCGGTGCATAGTACTTACTTACTACTTAACGGGCTTCCGACTCGTGAAGAGTCCCTGCGGTGCACCGTGAGGACTTCATTTGAAGGATGGCTTCACGATGTTGTCATTTGGCTTCCTCATTGTGTGATCAATCCAGCGCCATTTTCGTAGCCTAATCTCGGACAGTTTTTGACTCGATTTTCGTCACAGTTTTTGCTTGGAACTTATTTGCGATCAACGAATCTTTAGAATGTATCGCAGCGATATGTTTGCCGAGCTTTTATGACTGCCATTTGAAAATCTTCATACAGAATTGTTTCAATAGCACAACATCTTACCAGCCAACGGGTTTCAGACAAATTCTTTTGTTTAAGTGGAGATTTATCTGACTTTGTGCCGTACGTTGTTAGTATGGATCAAATATAAATCTGTACATATGCTCAATAGTTTGATAATTTAAATCAAAGGTCCCTTCAAAAATGTAAAAGGGTTAGATATATCCACAGTTAAAAGATAATAAGATTGTTGCGTGTAAGATGTTTTATATATTAAAGCAGATTAACATAATACATGTCCTTGAATAGGTGTCCTTAAATATATTTCGCTAAAGGGAATAAGTACGCAATTGAGTTTAATATTTAGGTTATGTTTGCTGTCTAAACGTTTCTCTTTGAAGGTACCTACTACAACTTTGAACTTCCTTCCGTTTAACTTTCAAAAGCAACCACGAATCCCAACAACTACATCAGAATTAAAAAAAAGGGGAAAATGCAAGTTGGTTTGTACTGTACATACTCGTATATTGCGCCGACCGTTGTGCTGCTTTAAAACAGGAAAAAAAAGATATTTGCTCACACCGGTCGTGCCTGGCAATCAAACTGCTGTACAAGAACAAAATACAACTCGAAATTCGCCCACGTTCTACTTCGTACCAGGCGAATGCGAATGCGAGTGCATTTGCCAGCATCCGCAAAGAATTGATAAGTGTTGGGCGTGCGCGCGCACTTTTTCATTCATAAGGCGAATGCCAAAGCAAGATTTGCTTAGATTGTCCGCACAAGTACGGCCACAATGGCACTGGCACTTATGCCTGGCTGGCCTGCAATGTTTTAGTTAAATGTTAGTATTCGTGCTTACATATGCCGCCAAGTTTTATTGCAGTAAATCGGGGAGAGCTCTTAATGAATTGTTATGCTGCAAGTACCTAAAATATAAAACACAAACAAGTGTCACAGTAGAATTTCTCAACTACTCGTATATCGCTAGTTAAAATGAATGAAAACAGACATAGTTAGACAGTCATATTTGTACAGTTCAACTCTGGGTCATTGCTCTAAAATGGTAAAATGCGGCATAAACTATTCATGTGGGCGACTTATGAGTTTGATATCAGGTGGTGGTGATCAAGTCTTATTGTAGAGCGAAAGAGAGACGTGAACTTGACTTTTCGTTAGCATCATCTACTGATGAACAAATTCCACTAACTAATTGAGGTTAATACAATTTTAAAATGAATGATTTTTCTTTAGGTTTGTGGCGATCGTCAGTAGACTAATTGCAAAGATAAAGATTGTAAAATGCGTGGGCCTATCCATATACTCGTACTCGTTCACATAAAACTATGACACTCCGCCGCTAAGTTTAGAACCCACTATTCAATTTGACCCACACGATCGATCCACGCACTTGTTGATGTTGTTTTATGAATGAATGTGTTTTTTTTATGTAAATAAATCTTGTCATTTCGTTCGATGAACAAGATATGGTAACAATGAGTTTTACTGTAATTTCAAGGTAATTCACATTATGTGTAGAAACTGTCAAATACTATACTACTCGTATTGTTGATTTCAATTGTTGCTTTCGCACATTTGTCGTAAATGTATCTGAAGTGATGTTAATGAGATCACACAGGTGTATTTGGGAACATGCTTATTTATACTCGTATGTTGATAGCTAACTGTTTAGTTAAATAATTGATCCGTTCGTTTGGTTTAAACTTTCTGAAAAGTAAAAGGAATACTTTTAAGCGAAGACATATTAATGTAAAAATGTATAAAACATACCTACATAAGTTTAAACGTGCACAAATAAGCTTAAACAATATACGAAACCTTCCACAAGTTGCACTTGGTCAGTTGTAATCACAAAAGAAGTGTTTAGTCCGCTAAATATTTTGTTTGTATTACTTTGTATTTTTCCAGTAGAAATGCCAGTCGAATAAGGTCTGTTTGCAATTAACTGACGAATTGAGACCGACTTATAAATTTCGTCTTCTTCATGTGAGCTGAACCACAATGTGGCGCTAGGTCGATCGTAATTTCGACACGCCTTGAACAACTTTTGGAAACTACTATATTGTATCCTAAAAAGAAATAGATGCTTCTATATAATTGACATACCTATATGGCGTTATTTGAGTCGTTTGTAAAAAGAATTTCATACCATAGCAAGGGTATGAGGTCTTGAATGCAACCTTACTAAATTAAATAATGATGGTGTCAAATTGTTAGGCGTCTAATCGCAATTTAGTAAGGAACTTTGCAATGCAACGAAATCCCGCCTCAGTGGTTAGTACTACAGACCGAGCGGTCTCAGGTACAAATCACGCCGGGAACCATAGTAATATATAGGAAACCTTTTCTTCACTGCTTGACAAACGTTCGAGTGCATCATTTGAAATAAGAAGCCCCAAAATTGTAGGTCCTTTCCATGTGTGATAAATATATAACTTCGCACACACAAATGTTTCGAGAGCTAGGTTTCAGGCAATGTTGTTGACCAATATTTAATCTTTTATATTCAAGCGAAGTTTGTAGCTGAATTTTTTTTAGTTTTCGGAGCCGCACAAGATTTCCTTTGTCGCGCACACTCTTCTAAACTCTATTTTAGGATAGCGTTGAAATTAACACTGGGCTAACAAAAATGTATAAATATATTCTGTTCAATTCGGTACATCAGATAAGACGAAATTGAAGGCAAGATTTTCGTTGGAAGATTTTTCATTCATTCTATTCCTGCGCAGGTGCGAGCCCAACTGCAGCACTAAAGGCTATTGTTGCGATATCATTCTAGATCTTAGATGCGCTATTAAGCTGCAGAAAGAATATAAGTTAACACTGGTTCTATAAAATCTACTCCCCAACTGCGTCTGCAACATTCCTGAGAATTGAAACCCCTGCAGCTCTCCAGGAAGAATGTGGCAGCCTAATGTGCTCTAAGACGGAGAGGGATCGAAGTTCTGAGGACGTACATCTTCGGAAACTAGCGCGTACTGGACAACTTTAACTAATTAAGTGAAACCCAGATAAATCTTTAAAAAGAACTGCTAAGTCTGTATTGTATTATATGTAAGAATTCACCCAGCACGTTCAACAAAGGTATTTCTATCTTCACAGATGCCTCACTAGTTAGTGGGTCGGACTACTAGTACGCCAAGTAATATCTAGAGTTTTTTCCACTGGTCCACCTCTTGCGAACGTCTGACAAATATCCAAGAGTATCAATTGTCTTGAGAAGGTTTTCAAATTTGCCGTTCGGATTCGGCTTAAAATTGTAGGTCCCTTCCACTTCGCACCAAAAAATGGTTGGAGAAACTAGATTTGAGTCCCCGTATGCCTCAGATTTATTTATATTTTAATCTGGGCCAATGGTGTTCCGGCACTGAACCCTAGAAGTCTAGATAGATAGTTTATTCTTGCTTCATGAAATAAAAATACGTTGTCGCCCAATTTACATTATATAGTTGCCGAGATTTGACATTTTTTTGTTTTTTGTCTTTCAACTGAATCATTATTTATTATTTAAAAAAAAAAAACCCAAATAAATATGAAAATGTTATTATTAATGAGGAAGTCATGAGAAAAACCTCAAATTAAAGAAAAAAAAATAAAAATAAGTAAATAATAATTATATTAAAAAGAATAAATATGTACATAAATAAATAAATAAATAAATAAATGAAATAAATAAATAAATAAAATAAATAAACAAATAGATAAATATATCATAACCCTAGAAGTCTAGTCTTAATAACCGACGGATCAAAAATAGAATCTGGATTTAGAGCTGGCGTCTTTGGAACCAACAACAAAGTTTCGGTACTTATGGGAATGTGTCCCACTGTATTCCAGGCCGAAATCCATGCTATTGAGATCTGCGCTAGAATAGCCATTTCTGGAAAACTCAAGCTGCACTTCAAGGACTGTCGTCCAATCAAATGGACTCTGTGACAGTCAAGTGCTGCTACGATGTGTTGCAATCTCTGGCCAGACACAGTGCCCGACCATGGTATCCGTTCGGAACGGAATTTTCTCCGCTAATCAAATCCAGTGGGAGACTCAGTTTGTGTTCACAGTATTTATCCGTTTTCCGAACGTACATAAATGCATTAATTTTATAAATATATTACCGCGACCAATAGTTGTCGGAAAACATCGGATTTCTCTCTGGCATGCGGGTGTCAAAAACTGATGGAAAAAACGCTTATTATCGCGATGACCTGTAGACTGTCGTTGTGCGTTACGTTTTGTCGGCAAAACTCTTCAGGCCTTACTACTACAAGGAAATTAATTTAGTAGATAGACAAGTATTAGGTAGCTGAGGTATCATCTTAACAAATTGAACCTGTGATATTTTTTAGTTCAAATTAACCTTTTATTAACAAATTTAAAAGCGCAACCAAGGAGACTATAAATAGTAAAAAAGTATAAATTAGAGAAAAAGAACAAGTAAACTAACTTAGTTCAAAGTGGACTGTATGAAATATTCTGTTTTTAGACCTTAGACTTCAAATTATGGGATATATGATTCCACAGTTTGACATCATCATAATTGAAAAATTGCCTGCGAGATGTCAAGCGCTTATATGTGGCAAGTAGCAGGACGATATAGCGATTGAATAAACAGAAATCAATTTTAATAAACAAGTAGTTTGGTTATTTCCTGTGAATAATTTTAAAGAGTAAAGCACAACGATATTTGAAAAAAAAAAACATCCAAGCCACATCCTAGAAGTTGACGAGCTTCGGAAGAAATAATTGAGCAAATAAATCGGGCAATTGCGTTGAATGCAACCTTTAGTTTTTGGTTGCGATTATGGGAATTATAAGTGCTTTCACCAATTTAAACTTAATTTGAGTAGGTAAGATTGTTTTTGTAATAGATAATCCTCGTCGCGATCCATATATTTTATTATGGATTTTATGTGTTCTAACAATTCACCCATACTTAAACGTTTGCCACACCTTTATGCGGGATTGGAATAGGAATAGGGTATCCGACAGTTCGCCCAAGCGGACCGTAGCAATAATAAAAAAATGAACTTTTTTGTTACGCAAAACGTTAACTGTCAACATGGAAGTGCAAGGCCAGCCGTTTTTTTCCCATTACTATTGGATTCTATTGTTTTGGACTTGTTAAGAAACCAACTCTTTTCGTCAGTGGCGCAAAAAAAAGGATTGAGCCATGAAACAAGTCCAGGCTCGAATGGCTTGTCGGAAATGCAAAATGTCCGTAGCCCTTCCCTATGTTTTTATTCAAATTGTGAAATAAACTTATTAATGCCCCAATGAAAACAAAGTAGGTATTTAAAAGGGTTAGTTGGCAAAGTGTATCTTCAAAAACGCAAAAATGCAATCAAAGAAACCTTTAAAAAAATAGTACTAGTAGGTTGGTATTGGTATTAGCTCATTACTTGTTGTATTAGAATTGCTTGTTGTTTCAACAAATTATGTCAAAGCGACATAGGCCTAAATTGGAATTTAAGTGTTATCAATGACGACAGTCGTTTAGAATTATTGGAAACCTGTAACGTCAAACTAGTTGATTTCGCTAAACAAGCACATCCTATTTGCCAATAAGTCGTGGGGTTTCCAATAAAGAGAACTTTCTTCTTTTTGGTATTTTTTTATAGAATACATATACACGCGCTAAAGGGATTTATCAGGACCCTTATGATGTAATAGCTACACAGCGCGGGCGTTAAGGAAATTAGGTTGAGAAGAAAAGGAGAGATGCCGATGAACATTGGTTTTGAATGTTTGTAGGTTATAAATAATGATTCTTTGAACTTCACTGTACGTCCGAACACAGGCTTGATGGTGAACTGATGAGCATTCCTTGCATGGCGGGTATTGCAGTTGAAATGTTCAAGGGGAGGAATGCAAGATGCAACTGGCTATTTCGTTTGTCTTTGTCAAGCCACTCGTGTGAACAAAATTGATAAATCAACGAAATCGATGCACCAATATTGAGGTTTATGAAATGCATCGGGCAATTTCAAAAACCCATAAACAACTCTTAGAACATTTTAAAAACTGATAAATTTCTCACTTACCCGTACCATTCAAACTTAATTTATATGAATTGAAATCTAGTGCACATTTAGCGCGCACTTTCATTCACAAAAATCGTATTCATAAATTGTATTAAATCAAACAAGCCGCAAAGAAAAAAATCGATAAATGTGTACGTGTAGGAAAAATTGTGGCCCTCGTGACGGTTACGGAATCGCATATGCATTATGTACATGTTGCATATGTATGTAATATAAGTATAGGTACATGTTTACATGTCTACCTTTAAAACACCCTTTCATTTAAATGCGTTACTTCTGTTGTACATGCGCGTACTACTTGGTCTAGCAGTTATTTCATCTTTTTGCAAAGAGGCTGACATTGTGTGGGATGACCAGCGGGGAGCGGTAGACGACTACGGCCAATCTTTTTATTCGATTTAGTGTCAGGTTAAAACGACAGAAAGTCTAGCAGCGGTATAGGAAACGACAAGCCCACGTAGTTCATATAACATGGCACTGCCTTTGCCTTTATGCTGCGCTGTTGCTGTTGCTGTTGCAGCTCCATTCGAATGCTTAAAGCAAATAAATAAACTGCCCCCAAAGTCTCAGCCGTATGTGTTGTCGTGCCATGCATGTGGTGGTTGCAGCTAATGTACACTTCGTTCCGTGCCTTCGAAGCACGACGACGCGGCTGCCTTAATTTAGATAGGATAGTAAGTCGCGCAGGCAAGCTTTGCTTCAATTTGCAAACCTTAAACCAGCAAAACTATCTTTGTATCGGGAAGATGTGATTTTTAATTATTACCATCACGTAAGCTTCTTGTCATTGCCATTTTTCGAATGGTGTTATAGTCAAAATTTTATTGGTACAGTGATCGTGCAAGCTGTGATTAATGGCATTGGTTGCATTAAACCTTTTTTTACATCGAAATGAAGGTCTAAATCGTGAAACAATTTGACATTTTTAAAACCCTCCGTTTGCCTGTTGTTGTTCCTTTCTGCGAAAATATTGCTTATTCTGGTGTCATTTAAATTGTATCATTCCGTGTTCGGAATGTGTTGCGCAAATTGAAAAATTGCAATTGTATGCTTAATTATTCAATCACGCTTTGGAATTAATAAAGGCAAATAGAAATTTATTGTACTTTGATTAGTTAGCCTTGTAATGCAATATATTGATAGTGTTTGTAAATTGTGTTTTATATATATATGTGTTTTTAGCTTTTGTTTTAATTTGCTGTTCTACCTACTAGCTGATGCATTCTTTATAATAAAGTATTTTTTTTTATTTTTATTTAACAGATTTGCAATCAATAAAACGTTTGTTAGAAAATGAAACCAGTGGCTCGGTTTGTCCAAGTTGTCGCATATCGTTCGATAAGGGGAAGCGACGGAAACTAATTGACACTTGTGGACACGAGAGATGCTATTCCTGTATGTTTCGCAACGATCAGTGTCCAATGTGCATGAACAGCTCCTTGAAAGGTGAGTTACTGCAATATATACCTTCATACGAGTATGCAAATAAGTATTGCAATAAGTATTGCAATAAACAGTAGTAAATTGATTAATTTGTAAAAAAAGATACAGATAATTGTATTGCACAGAATTTGTCGATATTAATGTTCGTCCAGTTGGGTTCACATGTAAAAAATATTTAGCATATGTACAACTTGCTGCTCGTGAAAGCATTTACAAAATACCAATTATTATATCAAAAATGAAGTTGATGTTTATTTTCTTATATTTTCTTATACAGATGTCGACTGTAGTAATACCCAAGGCTATGATACGGGCATTGGCGGATCGACATCAACAATTGTTAGTCCTCTGGGGTCTCCACAGCCACAGCTAAGATCACAATTGCGCACAAATGCCGCTGCTTTGTCAAAATATATGCAGGTAAGGTGCCAAAGTGTTTGCTATACCATCGTTATGTGCTAGCGTTTTATTTATATATGTATGGTGAATGTACACGAGATCTTGTTATATTGAGTTATATTAGTCAAACATGTGACTGACATTTAAACACTTTGGAATTGGGTCAGATAAATCTTGTAAAAGTTTCTTTCACAACGGCGCGCGCTGGCTTAAGGATGAACAAATTGACTATGACTTAGTTTTCTCTCGCCACGTTTGAATGGATTTGTTAATTTAATTGTAAAATTATGTGTCTTCTTAAGCATACAAAAATAATGAGGTCATATGCTTATGTGTTGATCACTTACGTTGCTTTACGTCAATTTAAAAATATTGACACTCGTAAATATGAGATCTAAGATATTAAACGTCAGATAACAAACCTATCAGCATGAAACGCAACACAATGAAACGCACACTAGTGCGGATATTATTTCTTAACGTTGATATGGTAACGTTAACGTCATACTAAATTGTGAGAAATGGGCTAATCTACGTATAAATTCCAACAAATACCGTCTTCTTCATTTACACATAATTTCTCTAGTGGGCTGTCAGATCAATCAAATGGGTGAGAGGTTCTTTCTGGTCAATTCATCCGAACAGGTTCTTTTTGAGTGCCATAGAAATTTATAAATCGCAGGTCGGCGGATTGATGTATTGAGTGCAAGCAGAGTGTTGAGCATAGATTCGAAAACGAATGTCAATATAATATTTGTAATAAATTGTAATATACAGGGTGGCGCAAATTACTTTTATTTTAATCAATGTACATTTTTTTGTACAGTTTTTATTGTATAGAAAATTCAATTTTATTTTATGTAAATAATTGTTTTTGAAGATAATAGACCCTAAATGACCTCGATGCTCATTCACGCATATGCGACACCTGATTAGAAAATTATTTATTGCGACCTCAAAGGTTCGCCTCAATTATTGTTTAAATGGCCTGCTTCAATTCAGTTTCGTTTTGTACACCTCTTGCTTGACATAAGCCCATAAAAAAAAGTCTGGTGAGGTTTATGGATATTAATTTATTTGGGAATTTTCGTTGGAGCTCCGCCATAACCGGTCTGGATATTTGTGCAGTTGCTCCATCTTGCTGGAACCAAATGCTGTTGAAACGGAAACTTCTTCAGTGCAGTTCTGGCTAAAAAAAAAAACTCCTTCAACATCTTTAAATAACGGTCCCCATTGACAGTTAGTTACACCGTTTTCTTCAAAGAAGTATTGCCCCACAATGCACCTGGATGAAACTGCGCAGCACTCGTTCTGGGTGCTGTACCGTCTCATGGAGTATTTCTGGATTAGATTCACTCCATACCCGGCAATTTTGCTTATTTACAATGCCGCTTAAATCAAAAATGGCCTCATCAGACATGAACAAGCAATTTATCAAGTTGTTGTCTTCTTCTGTCATTTCAATCATTTTTCGGCAAAATTCCACGCGAATAGGCAAATCCGGAGAGTTTAACTTGCTTGCAATTTGGCCTTTGTACGGAAACAAGTTTAAGTCATCATGAGTTATATGTTGTAATGACCGTCTGCTAACTCCAATTTGCGCCGATAAGTTTCGAGTCGAAATGCTTGAATTTGCCCGAATTGACGATGCTACGGCCGCGATTGTCTTGAACCCGAGCATAGGGATCTCGATGGTACGGTCTTCGTGCGGTGCTACACATTCCGCAAACTTGTTTACCAGCCTCATTTTGTTCCATCTACTCGGGGGAGTGCCGCCAAACTCCCGCCTAAATTCCCTTTGGACGGAAGTGAAGGACTGTAAAGCATGGTGCCGCTGCACTATCCAAACCCTCTTTTCGGTATTCCAATATTTATTTTAATAAATCTAAGTAGTAACCTGCCAAATAAACAAAAATAAGCCGATTACTCACACAGAAAACAAGTTATTACGTTTTGTTTTTGTAGCACGATTCATGCACGATTCCACCCTGTATATGCATTGTACATATGTTTTTAGAATATGCTTTATCTAAAGCCTTATTTCAAACTTCATTAAGACTATTATGTTTGTAATCACATCTTTAATGCTACGCTTTGTACTGTGTGTGTTTAAAAAAATAATGATGGATTGATAGTTAAATACTTGAATATTTGTATTAGCGGAGCTGGCATCCCATTTATCTCACTTTTGTTATGCAAGTAGGTACATAATATATTGTATGCATATTTAGAACGCAAATGTAAATTAACTACATTAAACAACTGAAGCTGTGTAGGGTAAACAATTTAAGATAATGGAGATTTTTTCTACTCAAACGCGGGCTAGAATCCGTTAAAAACTACCCTGTTTGCGATTTTTTCGGGCTTCATTTCAAAAATGCCCTTATTTCATTGTTGCTGATTGTTATAAGAAGCATAAATAAGCTTGGTAAGGTCTGAAAGAACAATAACAAAAATTCATATGAATAGTGCCACACAATAGAGCATTACTGTTAGTCTTGCAAAGCAAAGGCAGTGAAATTATACATACCTGGAGATAAGTTTATTTAAAAACTATTCTTCTTTCTCTTTAACGACAAGGTTATGATTGATATTATCTCTCCTTTGAACATTATAGATCCAACTAAGCCAGTCGCGCTCCTTTTCTTCGAGATAGGTTCTTTTACGTGAAGGCTTCCTCGGATCGAACCGGGAAACCTCACAGGCGGATCACTAGGGATGCCATAAAGTTACGATCCCTTTAATTCTGGTGTCAAAAAAACTTTATGGAGCTGAGTTTAGCAATCTAAATGTGAATTTCTTACTTTTTCACGTAAACGGATTCAGTCTGCCCCCAGATGTTACTTTTTGAACAACCAACCCATTGTTACCGTTCTAACCATTCGCGACCTAGGTGTTCTGTGTGACAAAGAGCTTAAGTTTCGGTCACATATTGACGAGATAATCAATAAAGCTAACTCAGCCCTTGGTTTCGTCAAACGGTGGTCTAAAGAATTTACCAATCCCTACGTGACAAAATCCCTTTACATTACCTACGTCCGCCCTCTCCTAGAGTACGCTAGCCAAGTGTGGGCACCATACTACCGGGTCCACATTACAAGAATCGAAAGCATTCAACGTCGAATTTTCCGTTTTGCTCTTCGTGGGCTCCCGTGGAATAATCACCTTATCCTTCCACCATATCACGAACGCCTTAATTTAATAAACCTTCAGACCCTTGAAAAAAGAAGAGATGTGGCTGACATTCTGTTTATACATCGTCTTCTCACTGGCTCCGTTGATTGTTCCTATCTTTTGAACTACATTGCCTTTAACACTAACCCTCGGAATTTAAGATCCCCTCCTCTTTTCTACCTTCCCACCCGTCGAACGTCGTACGGCTTGAACGAGCCGATATCCCGTATGTTGCAGAAGGTCAATTCTAACCACCTCCTCTTTGATTTTAATCACTGCACCACCCCTCACCATCCACCTAATTAGTTTTAAGTATTAGTTTTTAAGCCCTAGCTGTAAGTCTTAGTGTAATTAGTTTTTAAGACCTAAAGCTGAATAAATGGGGGTGTATGCCCCCACCAAAATTAAATTAAATTAAATTAAATTCTGACCGTCACCTTGCCATTAAGGAAAAGAAGAAGAATCGTTTTCAGATTGCGCGCATATGTGAAAATACTTTTTGTTGTTTAATTTTCGTTCAAAATTTTAAGATGTAGGTGGTACGATTTGGAATACATATATTTTGGGAGGTGATTCATTTGTTCCTATTATGAAAGAAATCGCATCGCAGGGCGGGTTCTATCTTCAACACAAACTGAGCTACAAGGTGGTCAAAATGATCCCTCTGGGATGTAGATACCAATAATTATTCAATTATAACTTCTAGAGTATTTCACCTAGAGAAACCAAAATGGGCTTGTTTGATAAACAATTGGTAAATGTTTATTACATAATAACCACTATCCCCATCTGTGCTTTCATTTGTGAGATATTGGTCTTCAAACACAACATTTTTAAATTTTAATCAATTTGTGTGACCCTGTAGCTCAGTGGATGTTGAATCTAGACCTTTCTTACAATTTGTTTCATAACATGAACCAATGAATCAGCTCCCAACATATGAGTATCCATCTCAAACCGTCCTTCATAAACTTGTGTATTTAAAAATATTAATTCACAAGTTGGTCAAAATGGATGTTTTTTTGCCACTGTTGGCTTGAAAGGAGTATCTGCCTGATACACTTCACCCTTCAATCCTCTGCGATGCCAGATTTACTACTTCCAAGCATACTGGCATCCGCGATGTCTTGGTAGGTATATATATATTTCCATTCGCCAACTAAGTAGTCGCATTCTTAAGGTTTTTGAACTACATATGCACATCTGCCACTTATCCGCCGAAAAAGTTCATTATCTACTCCCCTTTCAACTCATCGTCGTCATCCATGGTGCCAATTCCAGAATGCACAGCGGATCGCTTTGAGAGAAAACTCCCTTTTGAGTGATAAGTCCATTTCGGACTACTTCGCTTTCGCTTTCCAAAGATTAGAAAATGGAAAGCGAGTCGCTTTTGAGAATAAGAAGACACAAATCCCCTATAAAAAGTGATCCGATGCACTTTCTGGAATAGGCCTACATGCTTCTTCACTCGGCGCAATACAAAGTTTCCCTTTGCCTTCCGTATTTTAGAATTTTTGAACCCATTTGTGTCACTAAAATCAATTATCAGCGATATTCTATAGGGTCCGCCATCTAACGTTTTTTTTTTCAACTAGTGCTTATTTCGTGAATGGTAACACTTAGCTCATGTCTGACGTGACAGATAATTAGTTTTATCCTTCCGCTGAACGAATATGGTTGTGTATATGCTTGAACAACGCTGGGAAATATTGCGACATTACTTTGAAAATCATGGTAATGTTGCAGTATGTGTGCGAAAATTGCGTACGGATTTTGGAAGAAGAGAAGCACCGTCAGCTCCGTATGTTCGTTATCTGGTGAAAAAAGTGAAAGAAACTGGCATCCTCATCGATAAACCAAAGCGTGAAAAGCCAAAACAGTGCGTACACCCGAGAATATTGCTGCTGTGGCAGAAAGTGTGTGTGAAGCGCCATCAACATCAATTCACCGTTGTTCTCAACAATTGAACATTTCGGAGACGAATTTTGACCGAAATTGGACCGATCGTGTAGGCTACTTCATGGCCAGCCGAGGCAGCCATTTGAATGAAATTATTTTCCATTATTAACCGGAAGGATTGTACTTTCAAATAAAAAAAGAAATTTGAGAAAATATTCAGTACCTACCTACATAGTTTTTTTTATAGCATTTTCAAAAAAAAAAGAAGTTATTTGGTCCGCCAATTTATTAAAATTCTTCATCAGATCTCCATTAAAGTGTTTGCAGTTCTTGAATCGCTTTTTATATTTCGATCAGAAATTGAAATTTTTTTTTTTTATTGCAAGTCGAAACTTTTTAACACGACTTTTCATATTTGGCACAGTGAGTCAATCGTAGTTGGATAAAGTTATTTGTGTTCCGCATGTGTGATGTGTGACTAAACTAATTTCCGTCGACAGTATTTTTAATTTTTTACTTGTGAGAATTTGTATTGGGCTCAACTCGTGCTTGTTTCGCCTGTCGCTTTATTGGGTCATTTTTCTGTTCGCGACCTGAAAATAGAAAGGTGAAATTTTATTTCTATCAAAGAACGAACTTCGTGCCTTAATATTTTTGATTATCTTTCATTAGTGGACACCATTTGTTTAGCAATAAAAATAATTTTAATTTGTAAATACTTTTCGGCGGGGGGGGGGGGGGTCTATAAATAACAGAGCAGAGAGATAAATGTTTTTTTCGTTCTCATTTTCATTTCATTTTTTTATTGTACATATTTATAATACTATTTCCCCTAAAGGGACGGGCTAGGGCTTAGAATATCATTAAAGCGCCCCAAACAACGCATGTCGTAAACGGCGACTAAGGGAAGAAATCACAGCTAGGCAATTTTAACATCCAGGTGGGCATAGCGACACATTTTACATCACCGGTGTCGTAAAAGGCCGATCAAACAAAACCAATAAAGGTGTAACATGCACGTGTCAAAATCGTAGAAAGAGTCAGGAATTAAAATTCCTGGATCACAGAAATGCGTCAACATTAGGATTTGATTTACCTCATTGATGAAGTGATCCGAAACCAGGAGGCACGCCGATATTTATTGAGGTCGAGCCGGCGAACCCTACAAGCAGTAAAGTGGGAGGGTTATGATCAGAGGCCTAAGGATTAGAGGCCTAATCATAACCTAGTCGTAATGGAAGAAGAATTGTAAATAATACAACAAACATTGCGTTATAGGTGGATGACGTGTCGGCAAAACTCACGCAACTTCTGTGTGCGAAAAATGCCCCCAAAAGTTGAAAGGAAGACTCTACATCGAAGTTGTGCGCCCACTGCTCAAATAGGGTTCACAAAGTTGAACAGCGTACAAAATTATGAGGACAATTGAACGGCAGCTGAGATGAGGATGCTTCACATGACTGCAGAAGTAACAAAGATTGATCGAATAAGAAGTTCTAAGATCTGAAGAAGCCTTCACAGTAAAGAATTTTTTTCAAACACAAAACGAACCCCGTCAAACGTTCCCATACAATCACGAAAACGAAAGAGAGGCAGACCTATCAACTCCTGGATCACACAAATGCAACAGAACCAGCAATTGATTGGCGTCAGTGCTGAAGTGCTGAGGTCGAACCGGTGAATGCCACAGGCGCACCTGTAGGGATGCAGTTAAGTGGGAGGGCTATAATCTCTTTCATCATTGCCTAGTCGTTCAGGAAGAAGAAGAAACATATATTTTGCGTATATGTATAGCAAAAGCAATATACTCATATTAATAAGTTAGTATGTACTTTAAGTACCCCAAATGAAAACGTCCTTGTCGTTGGCTTGAAAAAAAAAGTTTCATATTCAAACCTAAATCAATGAAATATTTGACGAAACGTTCCGATTTGACAAAATAGACAGCACGAGGCAAAAGATTATAATTTATTATGGAAATCGAAAGTCAATGGCGTATTTCTGGTCCTCAATTTTGATATTTATTAATTTTTCAAATTTAAATGACGTTTTCTCTTTGTCTTCTTTTTATTATTATATCTTGTCATATGATTTGACATCTGAAGTGGTGAAATTGTCCATTTAACAAACACAAAAACAACAAGAACAACACAGAAGCCACTCAGGTTTCTACATCGTATAAATGCTTAAAGTACGCTTATATGTTAATTTATTAAATGTTTTTTCTACTCGCATATTAAAGAAGTCCATTCTCCATTCACTCTTTTATGTGCAATTAATTCTCGATGTTGGCCACTATGTATCACAAGCAACAAACAACTTATCAGACTTACCGTCGTCGTCGTGCCAGTTGCAGACCAGCAACGCGGCGTGTTTCTATTTCGTAACGCCGCCGCCGCGCCGCCTTCGATTCACGTTAAATGTAACCTCATAATTCAGCTGAAATAGTTGGCTGTGCACTAAAGTTGACCTGTAGTCGTAGCTGGTTGCTTGCATGGTCACTCTGAATGAACTGGACCCATATGTAAATATACATACTTGGATAAACGTGTAGCTCTTGTAGCGAAATTTATTGAAAAATGGTGTTTAAAGTCAACCACAGACCTAAATAGTCAAACACAGGTATTTTAATGTTACGTTTATCTCGGATCAGTTTGCATTGCAACGAGAAACAGCAGCTCAGCGGAAGAGCCCAAGTCTAACACTTAAGCGTGGACACGTTTATATTTAGTAGTGTAAAATAACAACTTTGCTTTTCTCACAGACTCAACTAATTCAAATCCGTATCCTTTTATCAGAGCCAGAGTTTCAGTTGGATTATAGGAGGAGGTGCACTTTATAAATTTAATTTTGGTAATTGGGCGTTCAAAACAGCCTCTCAGATATTATGAGTCTGTAAGAACCGCGACACGAATTCCCGCTCCGTTCGGAGCAATGATGTAATTCATAAAAATAAATATCGAATCTGTAGGTAAACTAAACACACAGGTCTGACTTCATTAGCTGCATCGTAATAAATTTTCTCGATACTTTACTGTGGCCTAACACTGTTCGCGATTATCGCTAGAAAGATAGATTTTTTTGTTGTGTTTTGATTTGTATGCTTTCGATGGAAATGGGGCACGGCTTTAAGTTCGTATGCATATCTGGTACCTATACATAGGCAAAGGTATTTATGCTGTGCGTATTATCGAGAGGATCCGCAGAAATTGGAACCGATATTAATTGAAAAAGCTCTTATAAATCAGAGCATGGTTTTCTTTAGAGATTGTTATACCCTATTCTAGGGGTATATTAATTTTGACGCATAGTTTGTAACATACCTTAATATTGCCCGTAGACCCCTAAAAGTTACTATATTTATGATCAGCATCGATAGTAATGTCGATCTAGCCATGTCCGTCCGTCCGTCCGTCCGTCCGTCCGTCGGCAAAAATTAGGCCTTTAAACTGGACCTAGAGAGCTGAAATTTTAACCATATACTCTCTAGGGTCCCGAAATAATCAAGTTTACGAATTTTTGAAATCCGCCCACAGACACGCCCACAAACTCAAAAAAACAAAATTTTGGAAAAAATCGAATTTTGAGCTAGGAAGCTGAAATTTTTTATATATGATCTATGACTCCTAAAACTGCTCGGGATATAAAATTTTCAAAATCCGCCCACTGCCACGCCCACAAAAAAATAAAAAAATTTTATTGAAAAACCAAAATTTGAGCTAGGGAGCTGAAATTTTTAATATATACTCTCTAGGGGCCCTTTAAGCTCATTTATAAATATTTTCAAAATCCGCCCACTGACACGCCCACAAATAAATAAAACAATTTTTTTGAAAATCCAAAGTTTGAGCTAGGGAGCTGAAATTTATAATATATACTCTCTAGGGGCCCTTTAAGCTCATGTATAAATATTTTCAAAATTCGCCCACTGACACGCCCACAAATAAATAAAACAATTTTTTTGAAAATCCAAAGTTTGAGCTAGGGAGCTGAAATTTATAATATATACTCTCTAGGGGCCCTTTATGCTCATGTGTTAATTTTTTTTAAATCCGCCTATTGACACGCCCACAATTAAATAAAACAATTTTATTGAAACACCCAAGTTTGAGCTAGGGAGCGTTTTTTTTTTATAAAATCCTTTAAATGTTATATAACAAAATATGTAGAGCGTTCTTAACAATTTAACCATACTTAGACTTTTGTCACGCCCACTTATGAGGGATAGGAATAAGAATAGGGTATCCAACAGTTCGCCCAAGCGGACTGTAGCCCGTCCCTATGTTTTTTTTTTAATTTTCTGCTTAATCTATACGAAGTTGGAAGTTGAGATAGATACGTTGTGTACCTAACTTGAATTATTTTAATTTTGGTATTCTTTGTAAATAAAGAAAGCTACATGAAATTTGGACCCAATGAAAAATGATTTTTTCACAATGAAAAATTACCCCATTTTCAAAACGGGTATATCGCAACAATCTAAATGAAACAAGTTAATTGTAAGGTAACAACAATAAAAAGTATGTACATATTTTAAATTTGGGGGCCTTTTTATGTTCTTCAATTTGGAGTGAGGTTTCATTATAAGACGATGGTAAGCGGAAAAGAAGTTGGGTTGGACGAGATACACAATATACCATCTGAGTTCTAAAAAAAAAGATGGGAGACATCGGGTCCAGGTTGTTTTTTGTTCTCATCTCCAAATTTATGTTATGGGTGGCGCTAAGACAACGAGGAGTTCCAGAAACTTACATACAGCTGATGCCCCTATACTAAAAGTGAAAAATTTGCAGGTGTATCAGTTGTTCTTTGCTGACGATGGAGCCATCATAAGCGAGAATCAAACGTCAAAAAAAAAGATATAAAGTATCTTTCATAAGCGACTTGACAACTTCAAACTTTCAGTGTGAACGCACCATTAAACCGATTACCGAGCTGTCAAAGTCAAAATATTCAGTAAAATCAACACTTCCATCATGGTGATGTATAGGAAGGAACAACGCCTACAAAAAATTAAAATTTGCTACCGAAATTCCGAGTCGGTGGTCGCAACTTTAAGAGCGTTAACGCCAGTTTTCGGCCGTAATTCTCATCCCGTAGAGAAGCAATTCATAGTCCAGTGAACAAAATTGATTGCTTGATGTTGCCGTGCCAGTAAGACTACGTTTTGCCTGAAGTGTGGAGAATATTGCTGCCGTAGAGGCAGGCGTCCGTCGCAAACCAGCCAAATCAGTCAATTTCACGGCTTTCTCAAGAATTGGGGCTCTCCCAGCGAATTTTGCGTAAGGATCTTGGCCTACACTCTTACAAGATCAAGCTGACTCAAGAACAAAAGCCAGTTGATCATATGAAGTGACGTACGTTCTCGAATTGGGCTCTGGACATGATGCAAGAAAATGAAGAATTTCATCGCAAAATCATCTTCACCGATGAAGCGCATTTTTGGTTAAACGGCTTCGTCAATAAGCAAAATATGGGTTACTGGAGGGTGGCGACGGTGTAGAGGTTAGTGTGTTGGCTTGTGACCCTTGCGGTGCAGGTTCAATCCCCATGGGGAACAACAACATACGCCACCCAATCACATCCCTCCACACCAAAAGGAGGATTTCTGCCTGGTAGTACAATGGACCGTTAACGAGTCTGAGTGCTCTGGGATTTGGATTTCCTTTTTTTTATAAATAAAAAAAAAAAAAAAAAAAAAAATAAATGGGTTACTGGACAGGTGAGAACCCTCATGTGCTTCATGAAGCAGCACTTCATCCCCAAAAAGTCACTCTTTGGTGTGATTTTCATGCCGGTGGTATCATTGGACCGTTTTTTTTGTCGATGAAAATGACCGTCACGTTATGGTAAATGGTACTCGCTACAGAGACATGTTGCAACGTTATTTCTTTGGGCAATTGCACGAATTGGACATCAGTGATATGTGGTTCCAAAAACACGGTGCCACAAAGTCGCACAGCCGGTGCAACAATCGAGTTCTTGAAGTCTCAGTTCGGTGAACGTGTTATCTCGAGAAACAGATCCGTCTATTGGCCGCCGAGATAGTGTGATTAAACGTCTCTAGACTTTTTTTATGGGGCTACATGAAATCATTGGTATATGCCAACAAGCCGGCGACGTTAGAGGAGCTCAGAGCCAATATTGAACGAAAAATAGCGGCCGTATCGGTCGAAATGTGCGGCCGAGTCATCGAAAATTGGGTTTAACGTATCGACTTCTGCATACGTTCCCGTGGTGGACATACGAATGAAGTCGAATTCCATTCATAAATGTTTTGATATAGTAATTCAAGCCAATCACAGATTTTTTTTTAAGATATCTCAAGTAGTTTGCATTTTTTTTACAAAAGAAGTTGTCTCCTTAATGAAAGACCCTTTACCTGTACTACCCGTTTTCAATTCAATTCCGACCTATTCCGGACATCTATATCAATTTAAATTTCTAAAATCTGTGATCAATAGCTATGAAACCCGTGATGATGTGACCGAAAAATGTCCCCTTAGCTGAAAGGAAGGGTCCACACCGCTGTTGTGTGCCCGGCGTTGGACAACGTACAACAAGTATGAGCATGGCAAATTAACGGCAGCAGGAGTAACAAAGCTTAGTCGAATAAAATAATTTTTGACGACGAAACCCACAGGTGGAACAGTAGGGAGGCAGTGAAGTGAGAGGGTTATGATCCATCTAGTGTAGATCATAAAGACTCCAAGCTACAACATATAAAATGTCAGCAAATCGAAAAAAATTTAATATTTTGTTTAGCCATTCTTCGATCTATCTTAAACGGGGACATCCTGAATGAATCAGGGACCTTCTTACAACTCTGACACCAATTTTACTATTTCGCATATATACGAGGGCGGGTCAATAAGTCCGTGACTTTTGGAATAAAACAGATTTTTTGATAAAAAAATAATTTTATTTTTCAACGTAGTCTCCCTTGAGCTCTATAAACTTTGTCCAACGCTTCTCCAATTTTTTTATCCCTTCCAAAAAAAATGATTTGTCGAGGTCCTCAAAATAGGCCTTTATTTGCGAGATGACTTCATCATTGGAGTCAAATCTTTTTCCACCAAGCGATTTCTTCAGGTTTGGGAACAAGAAGTAGTCGCTCGGAGCCAAATCTGGAGAATAGGGTGGATGAGGGAGCAATTCATAGCCCAATTCATGGTTTTTTGCCATGGCAACTGCACATGTGTGCACCCTTGCATTGTCTTGGTGGAAAAGAACTTTTTTCTTGGCCAAATGAGGTCGGTTTTTTTTCAAATCGTCATTGAATCGGTCCAATAAGTTGGCATAATATTCCCCATTGATTGTTTCCCTTTTGAAGGTAGTCAATGTGGATTATCCCGCGTGCATCCCAAAAAACAGTCGCCATAACTTTATTGGCTGACAAACCCACCTTGGCCTTCTTTGGCGCCGATTCACCCTTAGAAACCCACTGTTTTGACTCTTGTTTGGTCTCTGGTGTGTTGTGATGGATCCATGTTTGGTCCACGGTTACAAAACGGCGCTAAAACTCCTCCATATTGCGATTAAACAACGCCAAACCTTCCTGTGAAGTTGTTACACGATTGCGTTTGTGGTCGACTGTGAGCAAACGCGGCACCCATCTTGCGGAAAGCTTCCACATGCCCAAGTGATCATTCAAAATTGAAACCACTGAGCCATTCGAGATCCCTACGGCTTCCACAATCTCTCGCACTTTCAATCTTCGGTCGACCAACACCATATCGTGAATTTTTTCGATTGTTTCGGGTGTAGAGACCTCAACTGGGCGTCCAGGACGTTCGGCATCTTCAGTGCTTGTACGGCCACAACGAAATTCAGTAAACCACTTTTTTACCATTGAAATCGATGGTGCAGAGTCCCCATAGTATTTTTCAAGCTTAGCCTTGGTCTCGGTAATGGTTTTTTTTCGCAAGAAATAATGCTTAATAAGCACACGAAATTCACTTTTTTCCATTTTCTCCTCAAATTAGTGAGTAGTCTGATAAAAATAGCTGTCAAACACAAACTAACTGACGCAGCAAGTTTAAATTTTGACAGGAGTCAACTGACAGATGCCTGTTGACAGGAGCAGTGTTGCCGTTTCAGTAAAGAGGTCAGAAATTCAAAAAGTCACGGACTTATTGACCCGCCCTCGTAATACTCGTACACATATCATGTTCCCGATATTATCAATCACAACAATGAACGTTTCTCTCTATGCAGTTGCAATGGCTTGTTAAATTGATTAGCTTGGGTCCACCAGCGGATAGCAACAAAACTTGAATATGGATCCATTGATTATATAGTTGTCAGGCTATATTTTTGTGCATAAATAAATCTTCGCAATATGTATACTACGAGTATGTCTGCACAAACAGGTCAATCCACAGAAACAGGTAGGAAGAGAAGGAAATAAGAAAGAACTGTTATGCATGACCATCAAGGTAGCCATCCTCTTAACAATAATATTCATATATATATATATATATATAGTCGATATCAAAGACTGCACGTATACCCTGTCCATCTGTGTAATGGTCCATTGAGTGAGACCCGTTTCCATGTGAGGAAATTTATATAGCCTTAACCGCATATATGTAGTGTATCTTATGCATTTTTAATTATGATTGAATCTAAACGAATAAGCGCATACACGCGTAAGACTGAATCAAAAAACTGGTATACGTATACAAAAGTGTATTCTGCTGCATCCCACATCTCGGCCAGTTCGAAGATGACTCATGTAGCTGTACAGAGGATACACATGAACTTGTCGAGATATAAAGATCTTCTTTTCTGCACAGCCACCTCCTGAGCACCATACTATATCTTGAGCCTAGGTAGTTTCTGTTCCTGTACGAGTTCCTAAGTGGTGAAGTTTCGTGATTTCTTTTTCTGAGAATGCGATCCATTTGAAGTTGTCCAGAGAGTTTTTGTGTGTGGGTCTGTTATAATGACGATAATTCGTTTCCTTTCTCCTTTGTCTTTTATTAATAATTTTGTTGATAAATTAGCTTTAATCGGATGGATATAATATGTACTGAAGATGTGATTAATGAATTTTGCAGAATCGCCAGGAGTCGATATCGCCAGATTTCAGATATGCTAGCGTTGGCAAATTACCAAAACCATTAAGTTCCACAACTGGAACAGCCACGACCACAACATCATCATCAGGCAATGACAACTTTGGAGAAATCGCAAACACAGCGGCAGCATCATTTGCTACACCACCACCGACCAGGAGAAGATTTTTCAATCATAAAAATTTAAGGAGTGCACTGACCGGTGGTCACAGGAGAACGGCTTCAAATGGTTGTCCCATCGATACGTCAGCGATTTTGTCCGGTAAGTGATTGTTTTGATTAAGTTTCTCAATGAAATCTAACACATACACCCACACATTTTGTTTAGTAGATACAAGCTGAACATTATGGTACAAAAGTAATCGGACGTTTATATTCATTAGACTGTGCAAAGACAACAAGTTCCGAATTAAGTTTAATTGTTAACATACTCATATAGGTTTTGTATACAAATTAAGTTAATGAATGCTTACTTTTGCTCCATAGTGTAAGGTTTAGCTATACTTCTTTGGTTGAGGCTAGCATACTTTTCAACCGCATGCTGACAGACAATACATAGTATCGGTTAGTTTAAGTATACTTTTGTTCATATCATATTAAGGAAACAGTCATAATCCGCTGGAAACATCAACGTGCTCCGATTCTGTTGTTACTCGCCGACGCCGCAAGGCTTTCAGCAACATCAATCTAACTGGTGGAAGCAGTGAAAATCGTTTAAATCGATTAAGTTTGGCCGGAACATCCATCTACGCTGGGCACCTATCTTCGTTGGTCTTTGGAAAGATCAAATCTCTTTGGAATGTGAATTCGTCGACTACAAGTTCGGGTCTCAATCAGTTAGCAGGCAGGCAACTCTTTTCTTTCATATATCCTGAGTGTTGTTTTTTGCTAGCATGCCTTTTCTTTCATCTTCATTTATCTTTGCATGTTGTGTGTGTTGATTTGCGATAAATAATGATTTTTAACCTTAAACTTAATTTCTTTCGAATAGGTGGAGTTAGCGACGGCGTCAATCTACCATCGGTTTCGAGTGAAAAGCAAAATGAAGAAGAGCTTCGAGCTAGGTTGGGTCTATTGTTGGACTCAGATAAATCGAATAGTTCAACAAACATCAGTCCCGACTCTCAAACTCTTACAGAGTCTTCAGAATATACTGACGCTAATGGACGTTTTAAATCGAAGGAATACACGAAGACATTCGGTAGTCAGTTCTCGGTTGCGACAAAAGACGACGCTGGTAGCATTGCTGGAAAGTTTAAGGCCTTTTCGATTACCGACCGAAGTGATGGATTTGATTCTCCGAAAATGCGAAAGACTGTTGTTAGGAGATCGGCTCGTTCTCAACTGCGAAGTGCTGGTGGGATCTATAAACAATCCACATCACAATCAGTTCAATTGCCTCTTAAGCCGCTCTTCTTTGAGGTGCCACTTCAAGAACCGGACCCGCCTTTTATAGGTCGTCAATGGCTTCTTAGAGAATTGTCTAATATACTAACAAACACAGAAACACCAGGAGTATTAATCAACGGTAACCCGGGCACCGGAAAAACCGCTCTCGTGCTACAACTTGTGGAATATTCATGTTTCGGGCGTCGAAAAGATGTCCCATACACCGAAACGGATGGAATCTACTGCCAGATAAATATAGGCCATGATAGGCTTAAAGCTCTTGCCTCGCACATTGTTGGTTATCATTTTTGTCAAGCGGACACGAATCTTACGTGTTTGGTACCAGATTTTGTGCATTCCCTTGCCGCCCAGCTATGTCAAGCTCCACAATTGGTAGCATATCGTCAGTACCTGATAAATGAACCACATCTACAGGACATTCTCTGCGTAAAGGAATGCATCGCCGATGCTGAGCGAGTGATGCGCATGGCTATATTAGAGCCATTGACCATTCTAAAACGATCTGGAAAAATAGTCTCAAAGGCTTGCGTGATTTTGATTGACGCCTTATGTGAAGCAGAGTACCACCGACCAGATCATGGACATACGATTGCAACCTTCATTGCTAAGATGACTCAGTATTTTCCCTCTTGGCTGAAGGTAGTAGCCACTGTGCGTACACAAATGCTAGAGTTCGTCAAAGGACTGTCCTTTACGAAGATGACCCTGGATAGTTGGGCGTCTAATGACCTCTTACAAAAAGATATGCTCGATTATATAACATTCCGAGTGAATCATAGTGCTGACATCCAGAACAACATCGCAGCTGCCATAAAGGAGAACAGTTCGGGTCAAATGAAGTTCATTGGTCATTTGCAGTCATTGACCAAGGGTTCGTTCCTGTATGCCAAGCTAATTCTAGATCTCATCGAACGTGGCCAGTTGGTCATTAAATCAACCAGCTACAAAATACTACCAGTTTCGTTGGCGCAAATATTTTTGCTGCACTTCAATTTAAGATTCCCCACTGGATCGAGTTTTGAGAAAGCAGCACCAATCCTTAACGTGTGCCTTGCTGCTCTTTACCCGTTAACATTGAATGAAATCTATTACACCATATGTGCACTGAAAACTGATGAGGTTATGAACTGGGACGAGTTTGTGCAGCGTTTTAAGCTACTTGATGGGTTCTTAGTGAAGCGTATAGACAACACTTACATGTTCTTTCACCCGTCGTTCAGAGAGTGGCTAATCCGCAGGGATGATGGGGAATCTTTGAAATTCTTATGCGATTTTCGAGTCGGTCATGCGGCAATTGCGTTTCGATTGTCGAGGCTGCAACCACCCTTGGATCCGGAACAAACACTAGAGCTTGGTCACCATATCCTCAAAGCACATATCTACCGAAATTCGAAAGGTCCACCATCACCCAGAGATATGCAGTCCTTTTGGATTGCCAATGTCACGGATTCGATATCTGCTGCCTTGGGCTCTCTAAGGAACGTGTACAATCCCAATATGAAAGTATCGCGACTTCTTCTTCTCGCTGGTGCTTCGCCCCATTACCAAACTGAATTTATGGGCGATGCCACTATATTATGCATAGCTGCTCATGAAGGTATAGTGCCAATGGTAAGTTTATTACTGGAATTTGGAGCTGATGTTGAACGAACCAACAGTCAGGGCTGTACACCATTAATTTTAGCTGCTATGAAAGGTCATTGTGATGTCTTGCGTCTACTGGTTGCTGCAGGCAGCAGTCTTGGACAAACAGATACCACGCAAAGGTGTGCCCTTGTGCATGCGGCTAGAACAGGAAGACTGAATATTGTTAAATATTTGCTAGCAAGTGATTGGTCGCCGAGGATGAACTCGAATGATGCAACGCTGGACAAAGCTATGCAACAGGCTCTTATTGGCGCCGCTTCCCAGGACCATACCACTGTGGTTGAAGACTTGCTAGAGATGGACAATATATACATCAACGACATTGAACCATTGAGTGGTGATACTGCCTTAACAGCTGCTTCAAAAAATGGTTGTGTAGATACCGTAGGAGTATTGCTGTCTCGTGGAGCAAGGGTTGACGTCAGAAACAAATCCGGAATCACACCGCTTTGGTTATCCGTTAAGGAAGGCCATTGGGCCGTGGCAGAGAAGTTACTTCAGAATGGAGCTCAAATCAATGAAGCCGTAACTCCGAGCAATAAAACTCCATTGATGATAGCTGCAGAGGAAGGTCTCATCGGTATATTGGAGCTTCTTATTGACAGAGGGGCCACAATTGACGCAGAAGATCACGAGGGATTTACCGCCTTATCGTGGGCCTGTTTGCGGGGCAGACATACCGCAGCAAAATGCCTAATTGAGAAGGGATGCGACAAGGAGCATGCGGACAATAACGGACGAACCCCACTCGATCTAGCTGCCTATCAGGGGTCAGCCAGCTTAGTGCAATATCTTCTTGATCAAGGTGCTCGAATCGAACATATCGATATTAACGGCATGCGACCACTCGACAGGGCGATTGCTTGCCGAAATATTCAAGTAGTGCAAGTTTTTCTAAAACGTGGAGCCAAACTTGGGCCAACGACCTGGAGCATGGCAATGGGAAAACCAGAGATCATAGTGGTTCTTCTGAACAAGCTACTAGAAGATGGAAATGTTTTATATAGGAAAAATCGATTCCAAGAAGCAGCTCATAGATACCAGTATGCGTTGAAGAAAATCGTTAACATTGAGATAACTTTAGATAAAAACTCTGTTTTTATGCAGCTTCGGGTGAACTTGTTGCTAAATCTCTCACGATGCAAGAGAAAATTAAACGTAGGTTACCATATCTTTTTTAAAGTGAATATAATTTTAATTTAGTTTACTTTTCTTTTATTTTAGGAACTTGACGAATCTATTGAATTAGCCACTGATGCTATCGACCAAAAGCCAACGAGTTACGAAGGTTACTACGCCAGAGCAAAAGCAAAAATGGAACAAGGTGAATTAAATGACGCCTTGGTCGATGCTAATGAAGCCATGCAGAAGGCCGCTTTAAGCGGTGTCTTGCCAGATGTTGTTGAGGTTCTAAGACGAATTCAGAACGAACTGCTTGTACGAATTAATGAAGCAAATCACGGTAGTCTTGGTGGCTGTATTGAGACTGAGTCTCAAAACGAGATGACAGACTTGTAGTAGGATGTAAGGAAATAAACTTTAAGATGGTATGTATTGATCTGTTTTGATCAATCCGAGGAAAGGATAAAATATAAAAGTCCAAAATGTATAGCTGAGTTTCGAAAGGGTTTCGATGCAATTTCAACAGTTCAACAAAACAAAACCGTTCCATAACGCATCCTTCTTGCATTATTATGTGCATCATTTCAGCAAACACCGCATGTAGATGCATTTTCTGGCTGTCAAGTTGACCACTGCCGAAATACAGATACTTTATTATGCGGATAACAATTCCTCAAGTTTTGCTAAAATTGAATTAATATTTTCCCACCTACGTGCCTATTATGAACAAAATGAATTACTCCGAAATATATTCATTTTTTAGTAAAAGAAAACGCGGTATAGGATTCTGAGGTGGTACATAAGCGGCAACTTAATAAAAACTATCGGTGTGTATTGTTTGTTGCAAGCACAATATTTATGTTAATATATGTACAATACAAGAACGTTTAAAAGCAATAAGCAAAAAGACTGTTTTTGTTAGATTAACTGAAAATAAGAGAGCAGATGAAATGTACGCCAAATCGTTCCAAAACGTCACATACACCCCTCTGCTATTCATCGGGGGGGATTTTTCTTCAATTTTCACTGAACACTATTCCATTATTCATTCGAATTGAATCTGGATTCATCTCGTTAATGTCGGTAGAATCGATAATACTGCCAGGTATTCTCTTATTCACGTGAACGCATTCGTTCTATACAATTCAAATCCGCATATAAAATGTTGCGGGTTTTTCATTTAATGGATCGTCTGTCTGGTTGGTGGTCAATAAAATGTAAGTTTATTGCTTGATTATTTGTATAAATAAAGATTATTAACATTTTTGAAGCAGAACAATAACCCAAGAACAATTTAAAACAATCAAAACAATCCACTGTTTGGAAGTGGAAAAAAAGTCCAATACTGTTCATACCTGTTTGTTTATATTTTTAATTTTATTGAAAATCAAAATCAATCAAAACAAATCAAAACAACATATCCAACTTTCCAAAGATTTTCGTAAACAGAGATAAGTTGGATAATGTAGTTCACCCGATGGATAGCAGAATGGAAAGCCAGAGTGAAAGGGAATCGAATGGGTGGATCGAATCTACGATTCACGTGAATAGCAGAATAGGCCTGATAAAAAAGTTCAATTCATCGATGCAAAGCATCTGTAGGTGTGTGAAACTTTGCATCAATGGGCACTACTAATACCGAATCGATGCAGTTCTTGACGCTTTGGAACTCGCTTAATTTTCTGTCATTAGAGCTTAAGGGTAAATTCGGAAACGCATCACTGCCTAGTTTATGGCCATGCATTCATTAACGTTGACATTTTGCAACACATGCATCTCGTTCATTTTTGTAAAATTGCGTAAACTCAAACTGATGCTCAAATGTCAACGAAGAAAAAAGCATTAAGATTGCCGATGCTCAAATGTCAACGAAGAAAAAAGCATTAAGATTGCCGATGCTTTCAGCTCATCAGCATCAGTTGTGTTGCGCATCGGCATTGTAATTTGTGCAGCGATTCCGCATCGATGCGCATTTCTATTTCGAATTCACCCAATGCCTTTCCAGTAATGCAAAACGTTTACGTTAATTAACGTATGGCAGGTCTGATTGAGCATCAACTGTGGAGTAATCGTTTCCGAATTTACCCAGCATCACTGCTAAGCAGTATTGCGCAATTAAGAGCGGCAGCATGCAACTGCTAGAATCTGAAAATGGGGCGAAAGGAGCCGGTGATAATTTTTCTGCAAGCAAATGTTTTGCAATAAATTCAACCTTTAATAAGTGCAACAGCATTGCATTACTTTTGCTAGGCAAAATTTGCATTCGTGAATGGGCGCTACATCATCATGATGGCAAATAGGCCATTCTATTCCTAAAAGATGTTTTCAATCTGTACACTTATTTGCAGGCACACCGTGTATGCATTTGTATATTTTTATAATACATTGTATTAAATTTTGTGTTATGTAATTGTATAATTATTCTATGTGTAATTTTATGAATAGGTAAATAATATTTATATAAGTGTGTATGTATGTTTGTATTTTTATGAGCAACATTGTCGATTGAGCAGCAAACCTTTAAAATTAAACATAACGAAAAAACATATTGTTTGATGATCTATATACATTTTATTTAAACAGCATTTATCTTAAGACATTATTTGACGAAAGACTAAATTATATAAATTATATATTGTATTCCGCAAATCAGCATCTGAAATAAACAAAAGAAATAACGACGTTTATTAAAATTGTGTATGATTTTTCAATTAGGATTAAGTTAAACTTATGGAGAGTTACAGATTGCAAATTAGACCGTGCCCTACAGCAAGGCTAAGAGGAAATCACGGGAAATTTAACTCGTGGGAGCCTAGCGACACATTTAACATCTTGAAACTATGTCGCAAGTGCGCTTGCAAATCCGTGGGTTGACACTACTGGGGATAACTGGTGTCGTAATTCGAAGATCGAATAATGGGAGCATATGCATGTGTCAAAATCGTTAAAAAAAAATAGGCTGACATAAAATTATGCTTACATGATTGAGCACTATCTTCTAGATGAGAAAATAGTGCAATTATGCAAACTAATATTTCTTCCATTGCCCTGTCAAATGAGCGCAGGGTAAATAATTTTAAGCTGCATTCGAGCAAATGGTTATTGGTGTTTTTGCTACAACCTTTACTTCACCAATATCAAATTACTTGTCATACATTGTACTTATTTAAACAAGTTAATATCTTGCAATGCGATCCCATTTTCTCCGCGACAACCATTTGTCTAGTTAAATCAGGACTTTGACTAAAAAATGTGAATTACATAAATTTTGACTACTGCAAACACGAGCGATGGTTGGAACGATTTTATTAGAATGGATTTGTGTCATTTAAAAGTCAAATTATAGGAATTCCGAAATAATGTCATCGTGAACAAAATAAGGGACTTTTTAAAAAAGTTAAGAATACTTACACATTGATTTAGAAGTACTGATCGATGCACTTAAGCAATATTCTTTGGTGTATTTATCACCACAAGCAGAGGTCGAACCTAAAATTGGATGAAATATTCAAAATTAATCGTAGGAAAAAACAGATTAAAATTAGAAGAAACAAAAGCGTTTATTCAGAATCTAAAATAGCGTTGGTTATAGAACAAATTCTCTTCATGGCTTGTCAAAGCGAGCTGGGTAAGTGTGTCATCATTTTAAGGAGTAAGCTGTATTCAGGTAACAGGTTATTTGTTGTTATTTGCAACAACTTGTACATCCTCTGCCTGAATACCAACTTATGTGTAATTCACATAGTTAACCAATCAAATTAATAACTTACAAGGTGAGTCCCTTTTCTCTGTTGCCACCAACTAGTTTGATCAGCATATTGACCTGCAAATGTGATTCTTCTATTATATATACTTTGACTTAGTGCAAACGTTTATGTTGGAATGATTTTATCAGAATGGATTTGTGTCATTTAAAAGTCAAATGATGGGGAATCCGAAATAATATCATCATAAACAAAATAAGAGTGTTAAAACAAGTTTAGGATACTTACATATTGATTTAGAAGAACTGATCGATGCATTTAAGCAATATCCTGTGGGGTATTTATCACCACAAGCAGAGGTCGCACCTAAAATTGGATGAAATATTCAGAATTAATCGTAGGGAAAAACAGATTAAAATTAGAAGAAACAAAAGCGTTTATTCAGAAACTAAAATAGCGTTGGTTATAGAACAAATTCTCTTCATGGCTTGTCAAAGCGAGCTGGGTAAGTGTATCATCATTTTAAAGAATATGTAAGCTGTATTCAGGTAACAGGTTAATTGTTGTTATTTGCAACAACTTATAGGTACATCATCTGCCTGAATACCAACTTATGTGTATTTCATATAATTAACCAATCAAATAAATAACTTACAAGGTTAGCCCCTTTTCTCTGTTGCCACCAACTGGTTTGATCGGGATATTGGCCTGAAAATGTGATTTTTCTTTTATACATATTTTGATTTACTGCAAACACTTATGTTGGAATGATTTTATCAGAATGGATTTGTGTCATTTAAAAGTCAAATGATGGGGAATCCGAAATAATATCATCATTAACAAAATAAGGGTTTTAAAACAAGTTTAGAATGCTTACATATTGATTTAGAAGTACTGAGCGATCCATTTAAGCAATATCCTGTGGGGTATTTATCACCACAAGCAGAGGTCGCACCTAAAATTGGATGAAATATTCAAAATTATTCGTAGGAAAAACAGATTAAAATTAGAAGAAACAAAAGCGTTTATTCAGAATCTAAAATAGCGTTGGTTATAGAACAAATTCTCTTCATGGCTTGTCAAAGCGAGCTGGGTAAGTGTGTCATCATTTTAAGGAGTAAGCTGTATTCAGGTAACAGGTTATTTGTTGTTATTTGCAACAACTTGTACATCCTCTGCCTGAATACCAACTTATGTGTAATTCACATAGTTAACCAATCAATTTAATAACTTACAAGGTGAGTCCCTTTTCTCTGTTGCCACCAACTAGTTTGATCAGCATATTGACCTGCAAATGTGATTCTTCTATTATATATACTTTGACTTAGTGCAAACGCTTATGTTGGAATGATTTTATCAGAATGGATTTGTGTCATTTAAAAGTCAAATGATGGGGAATCCGAAATAATATCATCATAAACAAAATAAGGGTGTTAAAACAAGTTTAGGATACTTACATATTGATTTAGAAGAACTGATCGATGCATTTAAGCAATATCCTGTGGGGTATTTATCACCACAAGCAGAGGTCGCACCTAAAATTGGATGAAATATTCAGAATTAATCGTAGGAAAAAACAGATTAAAATTAGAAAAAACAAAAGCGTTTATTCAGAAACTAAAATAGCGTTGGTTATAGAACAAATTCTCTTCATGGCTTGTCAAAGCGAGCTGGGTAAGTGTGTCATCATTTTAAAGAATATGTAAGCTGTATTCAGGTAACAGGTTAATTGTTGTTATTTGCAACAACTTATAGGTAAATCATCTGCCTGAATACCAACTTATGTCTATTTCATATAGTTAACCAATCAAATAAATAACTTACAAGGTTAGCCCCTTTTCTCTGTTGCCACCAACTGGTTTGATCGGGATATTGGCCTGAAAATGTGATTTTTCTTTTATACATATTTTGATTTACTGCAAACACTTATGTTGGAATGATTTTATCAGAATGGATTTGTGTCATTTAAAAGTCAAATGATGGGGAATCCGAAATAATATCATCATTAACAAAATAAGGGTTTTAAAACAAGTTTAGAATGCTTACATATTGATTTAGAAGTACTGAGCGATCCATTTAAGCAATATCCTGTGGGGTATTTATCACCACAAGCAGAGGTCGCACCTAAAATTGGATGAAATATTCAAAATTATTCGTAGGAAAAACAGATTAAAATTAGAAGAAACAAAAGCGTTTATTCAGAATCTAAAATAGCGTTGGTTATAGAACAAATTCTCTTCATGGCTTGTCAAAGCGAGCTGGGTAAGTGTGTCATCATTTTAAGGAGTAAGCTGTATTCAGGTAGCAGGTTATTTGTTGTTATTTGCAACAACTTGTACATCCTCTACCTGAATACCAACTTATGTGTAATTCACATAGTTAACCAATCAAATTAATAACTTACAAGGTGAGTCCCTTTTCTCTGTTGCCACCAACTAGTTTGATCAGCATATTGACCTGCAAATGTGATTCTTCTATTATATATACTTTGACTTAGTGCAAACGCTTATGTTGCAATGATTTTATCAGAATGGATTTGTGTCATTTAAAAGTCAAATGATGGGGAATCCGAAATAATATCATCATAAACAAAATAAGGGTGTTAAAACAAGTTTAGAATACTTACATATTGATTTAGAAGAACTGATCGATGCATTTAAGCAATATCCTGTGGGGTATTTATCACCACAAGCAGAGGTCGCACCTAAAATTGGATGAAATATTCAAAATTAATCGTAGGAAAAAACAGATTAAAATTAGAAGAAACAAAAGCGTTTATTCAGAATCTAAAATAGCGTTGGTTATAGAACAAATTCTCTTCATGGCTTGTCAAAGCGAGCTGGGTAAGTGTGTCATCATTTTAAGGAGTAAGCTGTATTCAGGTAACAGGTTATTTGTTGTTATTTGCAACAACTTGTACATCCTCTGCCTGAATACCAACTTATGTGTAATTCACATAGTTAACCAATCAAATTAATAACTTACAAGGTGAGTCCCTTTTCTCTGTTGCCACCAACTAGTTTGATCAGCATATTGACCTGCAAATGTGATTCTTCTATTATATATACTTTGACTTAGTGCAAACGCTTATGTTGCAATGATTTTATCAGAATGGATTTGTGTCATTTAAAAGTCAAATGATGGGGAATCCGAAATAATATCATCATTAACAAAATAAGGGTTTTAAAACAAGTTTAGAATGCTTACATATTGATTTAGAAGTACTGAGCGATGCATTTAAGCAATATCCTGTGGGGTATTTATCACCACAAGCAGAGGTCGCACCTAAAATTGGATGAAATATTCAAAATTAATCGTAGGAAAAAACAGATTAAAATTAGAAGAAACAAAAGCGTTTATTCAGAATCTAAAATAGCGTTGGTTATAGAACAAATTCTCTTCATGGCTTGTCAAAGCGAGCTGGGTAAGTGTGTCATCATTTTAAGGAGTAAGCTGTATTCAGGTAACAGGTTATTTGTTGTTATTTGCAACAACTTGTACATCCTCTGCCTGAATACCAACTTATGTGTAATTCACATAGTTAACCAATCAAATTAATAACTTACAAGGTGAGTCCCTTTTCTCTGTTGCCACCAACTAGTTTGATCAGCATATTGACCTGCAAATGTGATTCTTCTATTATATATACTTTGACTTAGTGCAAACGCTTATGTTGCAATGATTTTATCAGAATGGATTTGTGTCATTTAAAAGTCAAATGATGGGGAATCCGAAATAATATCATCATAAACAAAATAAGGGTGTTAAAACAAGTTTAGAATACTTACATATTGATTTAGAAGAACTGATCGATGCATTTAAGCAATATCCTGTGGGGTATTTATCACCACAAGCAGAGGTCGCACCTAAAATTGGATGAAATATTCAAAATTAATCGTAGGAAAAAACAGATTAAAATTAGAAGAAACAAAAGCGTTTATTCAGAATCTAAAATAGCGTTGGTTATAGAACAAATTCTCTTCATGGCTTGTCAAAGCGAGCTGGGTAAGTGTGTCATCATTTTAAGGAGTAAGCTGTATTCAGGTAACAGGTTATTTGTTGTTATTTGCAACAACTTGTAAATCCTCTGCCTGAATACCAACTTATGTGTAATTCAAATAGTTAACCAATCAAATTAATAACTTACAAGGTGAGTCCCTTTTCTCTGTTGCCACCAACTAGTTTGATCAGCATATTGACCTGCAAATGTGATTCTTCTATTATATATACTTTGACTTAGTGCAAACGCTTATGTTGGAATGATTTTATCAGAATGGATTTGTGTCATTTAAAAGTCAAATGATGGGGAATCCGAAATAATATCATCATAAACAAAATAAGGGTGTTAAAACAAGTTTAGAATACTTACATATTGATTTAGAAGAACTGATCGATGCATTTAAGCAATATCCTGTGGGGTTTTTATCACCACAAGCAGAGGTCGCACCTAAAATTGGATGAAATATTCAAAATTAATCGTAGGAAAAAACAGATTAAAATTAGAAGAAACAAAAGCGTTTATTCAGAAACTAAAATAGCGTTGGTTATAGAACAAATTCTCTTCATGGCTTGTCAAAGCGAGCTGGGCAAGTGTGTCATCATTTTAAAGAATATGTAAGCTGTATTCAGGTAACAGGTTAATTGTTGTTATTTGCAACAACTTATAGGTAAATCATCTGCCTGAATACCAACTTATGTGTATTTCATATAATTAACCAATCAAATAAATAACTTACAAGGTTAGCCCCTTTTCTCTGTTGCCACCAACTGGTTTGATCGGGATATTGGCCTGAAAATGTGATTTTTCTTTTATACATATTTTGATTTACTGCAAACACTTATGTTGGAATGATTTTATCAGAATGGATTTGTGTCATTTAAAAGTCAAATGATGGGGAATCCGAAATAATATCATCATTAACAAAATAAGGGTTTTAAAACAAGTTTAGAATGCTTACATATTGATTTAGAAGTACTAATCGATGCATTTAAGCAATACCATTTGGTTTATTTTTCATCACAAACAGAGGTTGCACCTTAAATTGGATGAAATAGTCAAAATTATTTATAGGACAAATAGGTACAAGTGAAAATTAGAAAAACAAAAACGTTTATTCAGAATAAATAGCGTTGGTTATAGAACAAATTCTCTTCATGGCTTGTCAAAGCGAGCTGGGAAAGTGTGTCATCATTTTTAGGAGAAAGCTGTACTCTGGCAAAGCGATTTTATGTTTGCACCAGAAAAAAACTAATTCTTGTTCGCAGCAGAAAAAACTAACAAGCCATACGTCCTTTACCAGGGTACTAACTATAATACTGTTATGGAGAAGTTAAAACTTACATTGTAGGTAATATATCTCTTTGCCATTTCAGTCATTTCACTAGCTTTTCTCAGGCATATTGCGAATCTGGTCTGTCTGTGGGGTATGCCGTGAATAGTACATTGATTTAAAAAGATAACAAAAATTATAATCCAAATACCTTTTCTGCTTATCGTGTCGCCTTTCCATTTAAGAACACTTCGATTAACCTAAGGCCAGAATAACAATTTTTTATTAGCAGAGGATTAAGAATACATCTGCTATAGCAATACAAGGCAAAAAAAAATCAGTTCTACTATCAAAAATGTGTATTCAACATAAGGTTGGTTCTGTTTTCCATTATTGTCATCATCAAAAAGTAATAATGTCCGCTTGAACATGGTAACATTTGACAACTCACCTTTGCTTTTGCGTGTTTATTATTGGAAATGTGTTGTTTATATCGTTTCGTTTCTGTAACAAGAGAAAGGCATTCTATACAATACAGAAGAAGGAGAAAACATTTACTTCCTCGTCAGAACAATCAGATGGTTAATAACATCAAGTCACTCAGAGTAGCAAATAATATAATCGTCATTTTAAGTGCAATAAACGCTTTCTAATCAAAACTCAAACACTAACCTGCATGCAAAGAGACAGAGAGAGAGAGAGAGAGGTGGTCAACACCACAGTCCAGTTTATCAATCCAGTCCTGCAACAAAAAATGTTTAAACTATCTTACATCGCACATATAGAAAAATAATATAGCTTAGAAAATAATCAGATGGTTAATAAAATCAAATCACTCAGAGTAGCAAATAATATAATCGTCATTTGAAGTGCACTAAACGCTTTCTAATCAAAACTCAAACACTAACCTGCATGCAAAGAGACAGAGAGAGGTGGTCCCCACCACAGTCCAGTTAATCAGTCTAGTCCTGCAACAAAAAATGTTTAAACTATCTAACATCGCACATATAGAAAAATAATACAGCTTAGAAAATAATCAGATGGTAAATAACATCAAGTCACTCAGAAGTAGCAAATATGATCATCATATAAATTTCCATAATCTTTGGATATCTATTAAATACAATTCAGAAACACTCACCATTGGAATCCTCACAAATCGCTCACTTCCGAATAGTCTGTTCTGCTAAAAAAAAAAAAAAAAAAGTTATTTCACATGACAAACACGAGACCTACAAAGTTAAAATTGATAAAAACCAGACGGTAGATAACATCAAATCCGCTGAGAGTATCAAATAAACAAATAAGTAACATCTCAAAAGCAAGTTGAATCTATTTGGTATCGGTACAAACCTGCGATGAATGCAGCATCTCTGTTGCCGGCGCATCGTCACAAAACATGCTAAAAAAAAAAGAAAGACCATTAGTACTAATGCTAGATAGAGGGCATCAAGTATCGAACTATTATTCTATCAGACATAGTTTGGACATCAATTGCATCAGCGACGAAAAATAAGTTTCAACATCACTTGGGAAACAAAACAATAATTACAACAATGAAGAGAAACTACTCACCCTTCTCTAATTAAACAGCCACACGCAGCTCTGAAAGTAACCTAAAAAAAAATTCTAGAAAAAAGGAACAAATTTCGAACCCCATTTCGCACGGTATTAAGTATCACCAAACATCGATCTCAATCCAAGACTACGCTTGTGTATCATCTTTTATTTTTTACAAAATATTTTCCATTAAATTAAACAGACTGTTGTATTGGTGGCTCGTAACCCTCAGGTCTGTCGACAACAGCACCTTCGGACACAACACCCTCGGTTCCCTTGCCACCGCCGTCACCATGCAACTCTAAGAGCCGCGACAGATCGAAACGTGGTTTCTTGAGGACCTTCACTTTGCGAATGTACACATCGTGCAATGGATAAATGACTTGGCACATCTTCTCTATGTCCTTAGCAATGGAGTCTGGAGCCAATTTGCTGACGACGGTTCTCAAATCAGAGGTTCCGACATCACGGGTGATGATTTCAGACATCTTGGTGCGGATCTTCCTAACTTGAGATTGCTGGGCGTAACAAGTCTTGCGCTGTGACATCGAGTCCTTAGCAGTGAATCCAATACAGAACACGCGGAGCAAGTAGCCATCGGTGGTCTTAACATCGACATTGGATTCGATGAGAGTTTGCCACTTCTTAACCATTGACCTGAACAAAGATAGAATCCAATGATTTCAAAGCACACAGATACTTCTTAATTTTATCCAGGGGTAGAATTCTGTACGGCAAAAACGTTCAACGATTTTCTTTGTTTATTTGCTGAATGGCGAGTTTTTTTCGTTTCGTTTCAACAGAACCCCACCCCAGAGTAATGGCTCCATTGCATTTTATTGCTCACTGATGACTTGAGGCAACATATTTTTGTTTTAATTATTTTATTATTACTCACCTGAACTTATCTGTAGTCAAGTCCATGCCGTGGAAATTGGTGAGAACATTGCGTTCTTGAACATCCTCGGCGATCAATCGGAATTTACGGAATGAACGCTCAGCATCGGCATCCTTTTGCAAATCAGCCAATGAAACTTCAAATACGCGTCCCTTCAAGCCTTCGGAAGCGATTTTCGTTCCTTGGGTACGGTTGACCAAAGTTTTACCGATCTGACGGGTGGTAAACATGTTTGGTGCTTTAACATCGTACCAATCTTTACGTGAAAAAGGATCTATGACCTTCTTTTTACCACCTTTTTTGCCTCCTTTGGACAGACCCTTATTTTTACCGACCGCCATCTTAATAGTTCACACGGAAAAAGAGCGAGGCACGTTGCTGCTGTCAAACGGGCGGAAATTAAAAGAAGCATCCATTGAACTATAATTTGTCACATGAGAATTAGAGGCGTCTGAAAATTAGGAAGTGTTCAGTAAATGGAACAGTTCGAAGACGAATGGAATTCAACAGAGAAAGAATTCACAGGCGTTTTTCTTTCTATGCTCTGAGCACAGCGCTATGATTTTCTTTCGAAACACACTTGAGCATTTCACTGTCATATGATTGGCAATCATGTTTATTTTTTAAATAAAAATTATTTTATTAAATTGTTTTAGATTTACCGCCAGATAAACAACCCCTGACAGTAATTTTCATTGTTTTTCCTCCATTCAGTCCATTTCTGGCCGCGTTCAGCTTGACAGATTCTTACTCAAACCAACCTTTTTGTCGTGTTTTTACTTGCCTCAGTGGAAAATAAAATTACTTAACAGTACGTTTGTATGTATGTTTCTGTTTCTGTGAAGAAGAAACAAAACTAAGGTTTTGCTTGCTTCGGTGGAAAATACAATTATTTACCAACAAAATATTTGCGTTTTATGCGAAAAATGAATTATTTATCAATATCAGTGTTTGCTTGCTTCTGGCTAAAAAAGGTCTAACGGACTGGAAAGGAAAAGAGAAACTGCGGAGAAGACTACTTTTAATTCATTTATAAACAGAAAATATTACTATTCCAGGAGCGAGATATGCGATTATTTAAGCAAAATATATAGAAAAAAACGTTTAGTAAAGTCCAAAAATTTCGCGGCGACCAACAACGCCCTTGCCGGAATTAGTAAAAGATTAGTCACAGTCTACAACACAGTGGCGTTCCACCTACCACCGACTTAAAAAATCAATCGAACTTAACCTAGAAATCCAAATATCATTAGAATGTGCTTGTAATTTTTCAGTTGGAATTCCCGGACGCCCGCGACCAAAAAATGGTGTCATGTGAATCAAGTGCCAAACTTTACGGATAGTCGTTCGAACGCGGGTAATTAGTCGCTCTCATATTAATGGACCTTAATATGTGCATTTTTTGTTCTGGGAGTAAAGAAGAGAAAATATAACACTTGTGTTTGCCTTGCATTGCAATTTAAAACCAAACGAACTGACAGGCAACACACACACAATTACAATAAACGGCAATCTAGTTTTCTGTGGGCACGACAAAATCTAAACAGCCCAAATAAAAACTACATTACTGTGAAAACAGTCAGATAATACAAGACTCACAAGATAATAAAAATCGCATTAACCCCGAAATGAAAGTAACATTAGTGCAATATATTGTTTTAAGTTTGAGCTAAAAATGTTAGATTTAAACCAATAATTTATGTCATTCTTCAAGAATTTTAAAGTTTATAAATAAATTTAATAAAAATATAGGCTCTTAAAAATGCGTTTCCACCTTACGGCCGCATCATGTTGCAAACGCAACTCTCAACCGCCAAAAAAATGCCCCAAATTTATGTATACATGTACGTTATAATGACGCTTTTGAATTGGCAGCACTGTACTGTACAAAACAACGTCAAAACTCAAAAGTGTTATTGATAGAAGAATAGTGTCTTGCGAAAAATATAAATCTTTTTATTTTATATCTCTTTTACAACAAAATGGATGACTTAACTGACGATGATATTTATGCTGGTTTAAAGAAATACTTTGGTTACAAGACATTCAAAAATGGTTTACAGGAAAATGCTGTCAAGTGTGCAATTAATAGTAAATCATATTTCAATGCAAACGCTTTGACTGGAAAATAATTTTCGGAACTTTTTCAGCCAACCGGGATATTTACGTCTCAATGCCTACAGGCTCAGGCAAATCATTGTGTTTTCAATTGCCCGGACTCTTGGCAAACAAAATCACGCTGGTATTTTCGCCTCTGCTTGCTTTAATCAAAGACCAAATCGACCACCTGGAAAAATTGAAGATTTTTGCAGAATCAATAAACTCGAAAATGTCGACCAAAGACCGCGATAGAGTTATTAACGATTTAAAGAGTATGAAACCAACCACAAGATTCCTATACATTACACCCGAACAGGCTGCAACAGAATCCTTCCAGTCCTTGCTCAGTCACATGGTGAAATACGACAAGATAGCTTATATTGCTGTAGACGAGGCCCATTGTGTGAGCCAGTGGGGTCACGATTTTCGGAAGGACTATTTAAAACTTGGGATAATAAGACAGAAGTACCTGCATATTCCCTGGATTGCTCTAACGGCTACTGCATCGAACCATGTTGTAGACGATATTTTCGAACATCTAAAACTAAAGAACCCAGTTTCGAAATTCAAAACGTCTTGCTTTCGAGTAAATTTGTTCTACGATGTTGTGTTTAAAAATTCCATCGAAGATGATTTCGAGCATTTGGCCAGTTTTTCCTTGCACTGCCTTGGAGAGAACAATAGTAGTTTGGCTGCCCCTAAACGCGGTTGTGGCATTATCTACTGTCGAACTCGAGAAGCAGCAGAGCGTGTAGCACACGGGATATCCAAGCAAGGAGTGAAAGCAGTGGCCTATCATGCCGGCCTTAGAACATCTGAAAGAATAGAGGTTCAAGATGATTGGACATCAGGGAAATATACCGTAATTTGCGCTACAAACAGCTTCGGAATGGGTGTGGACAAGGCGACAGTACGGTTCGTAATCCACTGGGACATTCCGCAGAATGTAGCTGCTTACTATCAAGAATCTGGGCGGGCTGGTAGAGACGGAAATCAATCCTTTTGTCGTCTATACTATGGCCGTGACGATGTCAAGACAATTACGTTCCTCCTGCAGAGTGATGTCAAACGAAGCAAAAACGCAGATAATTTGAGGGCTCTTCGTGCCGTTAAAAACTTTGATCATATGGTTAAGTTTTGCGAATCTATTCGATGCAGACATAAACTGTTCTCAGAATACTTCGGTGATCCACCGCCGAAGTGTGAAAAACAATGCGACGTTTGTAAAAATCCAAGGAATATCGAGAAAGCTCTGCAAACATTTCACAAACTCTCAATGAGCTTGACTTTCAAATCAGAAGTTAGCCTGCAAGATAGCTCTGAACTCTATGAAGGTAAGAAATTCATAATTTGTTCAATAATTTTGTTGTTACTGCTTCTCTATTTGAACACAGGTGGTCGATCTGGATTGGAGGAGACTGCTCGCAGGTACAGAGGTGAGGACGAAAGCGATGATGATGCTAGCAATAGCAAAGAATATCTAAACAAAAAAGCAAAGAAAGACACCGAAGACTTTATTCGAAAACAATTTGAAATTCGAAAAGCAATCAAAGCCGCCAGGACATTAGAAAACGAGCCTGCCGCCCAAATGTCCCGAGTGAAATACGCCCAAGCTACGGAAACAAAAGTGTCTGGACTAAAGACAAGTTTAAGGGAAAACTATCTAACAATGCTTATAGATGCATTGAAAGCCAACGTGGAAAAATGTGAAAGTATCCGAGAGCGGCCAACGCATAGTATTAGATATCAAGACTACGAGGACATTGCTAAGGAAATTGAATATCAATGCTTCACTTCCAACAAAGTTGTTAATATCTACAGACACGCCATCGCTAAAGAGGTGCGTACTAATTCAAGATAATTGTCAATCAAGAATGACGCTTAAATTACTATGATTTGGTACGAAAAGTAAGTAATCTTTTCGATAGTAACACTTTGCCATTGCTTTGCTTTGAATTACCATTTTCATTTCTTAATGCATAAATTTAGATTGACAATCCTCAATCCATTTAACTTGTTGATCGAGATAAGTCTGTCCCGAGACCAACTGATAACAAAATAACTTATAGTTCTCCTTCGTAATAAATTAAATGTTTATATGTTTCAAATTACAGATGTCCGGGCTTCGAAAGTGCACGGAAGAAGTTAAGCTTCTCCCGATGATCAAAGATTACGTCCCAAAAAAAAGCAGCGCTCATGGCGGATCAGTTGAATATTTCGAAAAGAAACTGAAAGACTTGCAAGACTCAGCTTCCGACGAAGTTAAAAGGACAATAACAGCGGCTAAATCAAAATTGAATAAATCCTCCAGCTATAAAAAGGAACCAAAAAAGCAAACAAATATTGGTATGTTTTTCGATGCAAAATCAGAAGAAACTTCGACAAGTAGCGAGTACTTACCGCACATGGCCATTACAAATGAAGCAAACGACAATTTAGATAACGTTAAACGACATAAAATTCAAAACGTGATCAAAGTAGATACTTCTTCAGATTCAGATATATGTGAGGTAGAAGATAATGAGCCAGCAGCATTTTTAGAATCTAATATAAACACATTAAGCAATTATAATGCCAAGTCCAATAATACGGCAGATGGTGTAAAACACGAGAAATCAGAAAAGGTGTCTAAATTTTCAAATCTTATTAAAATAGAATCTACGGCCTATCACAGTGAGAGTAGAAATGCATCGAGTAATCAAAGTTCTGCGTCCTTATACAGCAACAACCCAAAGGAAAGCTCTGTAGAAAACGTCTCACCACGAGACAGAAATAAAAGAAGGCTGAAATCGCCACTTGCTATAGTCGAAGCAAAAAAAACTAAAGTCACCGAAACCCTAAGTCTAAGCGAACAGTTAATTCAAATATGTAATTCAAGCTTGTCCGAAAAACAGCGCAATAGTAGACTGAACCAGGTTGGAAAACCAGAATCCTTGCAGCCATCAATATCGCATTTAGTAGATAGAAAAAGTGTGACCGACAAAATTACCGCAAACCATAAGCAAATAGATTTTGTTCAACCTGGCAAAAGTAGTTCTGCTGGGGCGAGTGAACAATTTGAAGCAATAAAGAAATACAAAGCAGAAGTCGGTGATCATGTAGTCAAGTGTCTAAATCCGTACTACAAGATAAACATTGCAAACAAAAACGTATTCAAGGCACTCGCTAAGAAAATATCACATCAGATTTATTCCAAGCAACTAGGTAAATTATTAAAAAACATTTGAATGAAAATTATTTATAACGTTCTTCACTCTTACAGATAAGAATAAATGCAAAGACTTTGTTGATGGTATATTCAAAAAAACGAAGATCATATCTAGTGATGCTGACATCGATAAATATGTTAGTGGATAGGAAAACATATTTAAACTGATTCAAGCTTTGTGTGGTGCTGGTGGGTACCTATGTACGTCTGTTTCTTATGCTTATATAAACCATGTTCACAGCAAATGTGAAATAAATGTTAAAATAAGACTAGCTTAAAAGAGTATATATAATGTATATATATCGCAAGTGCTAATAGACAGGTGACATACATATTACATGGTAGCTCACGTTTCCCAACAGTCTGTCGCCTTATGACTATTTTTAGGCAAGAATGAAATAATTTCCTCTTTAAGTCTATATTTGCTCACCGTTGTCGTTCAAGTCATTTGATTTGCATTCACCTCACTTAACACCGCTATAAAGCGCGTTCCTTTAAGCTCTATTATGTAGTGCTAAGTACGTTTGGCTGTAGTCATCTACTTGGCTCTATAATCTGTGTAGTTCAGCATCACTAGGGTGAGTTAACATGTAAATTTTTGTTTGATATGACATTTCAAAATTCCTTAAAAACTGAAATCAAATGCTACCTTAAAAATATTGTTAAATATTTATGACCGACAGCATTTATTTATGATCTTGGCTTGAAACCGTTTGAGAAAATACGCATTTTGATACCTGCATCAATGTTCATCACATTCATCATCAAATCTGACCTATGTAATGATTTTCTGGCGGAATTTGTTTATTTTTTGTTGATTGTTGTTGTGTTAAGTTTTCTAATATAATAAATACGACCAAAATTATGATTCTGTAAATAAAAGCCTGTTAGTGCGTTGGACTACTGAGCGAGGGATTTTAGGTTGAAATCGCACCCAGGAACACCGAACAGTTTTTCCAATGCTTGGAAAGTCTGACAAACATCAAAGAGTATAACCTGTCATGCGAAGCTTCTCAAAATTTTCCTTCCATCTTCGGCGTTAAATTGTAGACTCCATTCTTTCGTGTCGAAAATATAGCTCCGCACACACAAATGGTTGGAGAAGCTAACTTTTAGGCGGCGTTAGATTGTAGGTCCAACTGTTTGTGTCAAGTATAGCTTGGCTTACTTAAATGATTTGAGAAGTGCAGTGTAATAACTCGAGGAAATAACACACGGGCTTTATTTCTTCTTTTATTATAATCACCTCGATTACCGTTGTCATTTGTCGTAAACATCTTTTGTCGTTTCCTGAGTCGTGTCGGTTTTTAATCATCAGTGCCTAACCCGGGCTAGCTGCTGAACTCGTAGTGTTTTTTACACGACTAAATTGTACACAACTGAAAAAGAAACTAAGGAGGGGGGAACTAATCAAAGTAGTTTGACGAGAAAATTCAGTATGTTATGTATTCACACTTTGGGAAAGTAGGTGAAGCTGTGCGAGTTTCCGGCCGATTATCTGAAATTACGCGTTTGTTTTGAATTTTCGAAAATACGATGATGGTTTGGCGGGGATTTTGATGAATTTAATGCATTAAAAATTGTACATTTATTTTGTCCCGTCTAAAAAAAATAAATAAAAATTAAATAAATAACAGTTTTTAAAAATAAGAAAATGGAGAACCATATCTGTTGCGAGCACTTGAGCACTTATATGTGAGGCCGCAGGCCGGCCGGTTTATGAGTCGAAGAGATGTCCAGAGTTTGAAGCCTTTTTAACCCGAAAAAATGTTAACTGAGATGACATTCTTGTGTGTGTTTAAATCGCTTTGAGTGGCCAGTGGCTTATATGGGTTTCAAGCTCTGGATATCTTTTTGACTCATACACTGGTAATGTTTAATTAAGTAACTGCGACATTTGGTAATTTGTCAGTGAGAAATTGATTGAAAGCAAAGTATGAATCATTTTCTAGAGTGAGTCTTAATGCCAATTTCGAATGGCAACAACAACTGTGTGTGTTATTGTTTTTTTGTGGTGGGGCAAATAGCCACTTGGGAGAAGAAATAAAGCCCGTGGTCCACGGGCCTTAACTCCGTTTGAATTATTACAATGCAGCGATTTGGGAAGCTATGTAGGTTTAGGGCCCTATATATGGGCTGTGAAAGCCCAAGACATTTGTTGTTTAATAAAAGCTATTAGTAAACACAAATTGTACAGCCAGTGTTCGAAATACGAAAGCTTCAACAATTTTGTTTTGTAATATGTAGTCATTTTATAGCGACTCGAAATCTAATATTTCGAGACAAGAAATCCGTTCGCATAATAATTTTAATTTGCAAACGTATAAATTTTTATAAACTTTCATTTGAAACTTCATAAATACTGTCGCGTGCTGAGAAATTGTTAAGAAGTAAACAAAAATAAAATGTACTTTCGTTCATTGTAGGTCTGTTCGCGAACTAATATGCAAACGTAAATTTATATAAACTTTCGTGCAAAACTACACAAACGCGTTCGCGTACTGAGAAAATGGTAAAAAGATGAACGAAAGAAAAATGTACTCTCGTTCATTTTTCTTCACACAGAATTTTAGCTGACAAGAAAATGAAAACTGTCAAATCATGAAATCCTATGAGTTTGCCAGCAAAAAAACAGCTGTTGCTTCTTTTCAAGCCAAACTAAGATGTTTTTTCAACTTTTTACACAAAAGCGTTCGCGTACTTTTCTTAGAAATGAGAGGATTGTCTCTCGATTTTGGAGATTTGACACTTTTCATTTTTCTACACATAAAGTACGCGAACGGACCTAATATTAGCTGTGTTTAATGAACCTGAGCTGGGCAGAAAATATCAGAAAAGTACAAGATTTTGTGTTCCATGAGCAAAAATCTTGCCCCAAAATGTTTTACATTCTGTCACATTGTGTTCCATGACGCTGTCCAGCTCAGTTAAGTACAGCATTTTCTGCACCTTTTGAGGAAGGGCAACTGCGTGAAAGTTGTCAAATTGATGACGTCAAATGTCACTGATGTCAGCTGATTTGTTTGTTTGGCGTGAAATTCGCTATAGATCGTATCCGATGTTGTAATATCCGACGAACTTAACAAGATGCTACTGCCAGAATCTTCCAACATCTCGACTATTAAAAAGTCTGAAATATTCATTTTGTTTTATTTATCAAAAGCAACTTTGAATCTCACTTTTCATTTAGATTTATTCATATTGGAATTCAACAGCTGATATGAGAGCTGTCACATGAAGCTGTACTTTTTTGTTCTAACTTGATCTGACAGTTTTCGCTCATGTGTGCTGATCTGATCTGTTCTGTTCCGATCTTTTGTCATTAAACACAGCTATTAAAACGTAAATTTATATAAACTTTCGTGCAAAACTACACAAACGCGTTCGCGTACTGGGAAAATGGTAAAAAGATGAACGAAAGAGAAATGTACTTTCGTTCATTTTTCTTCACACAGAATTTCAGCTGGTAAAAAAATTAAAACTGTGAAATGATAAAGTTCTATGAGATTGGTAGCAAAAAAAAAACAGCGGTTGCTTCTTTTCAAGCAAAACTTGGACGTTTTTCATAGTTTTACACAAAAGCGTTCGCGTACTTTTCTTTGAAATGAGGGGATTCTCTCTCGATTTTGGAGATTTGACAGTTTTCATTTTTCTACACATAAAGGACGCGAACAGACCTTATATCATAAGAAAAATATACTGTCAAATGATGGAATCCCATGAGTTTGACAGCAATTGGCGCGTTCAATTTGCAAGTCAACTGCAAGTTCCATTCCATACTAATTAAATTTTTATCACTTTCCAAACGATGGTCACGTGAGTTATTTGATCAATGAGGAAAGGTAAAATAGTAGGGACTAGTAGTTGCCTTGCAAATTGAACGCGCCCAATGATTATTTTTCAGGCAAACTTTGTTTTTTTTTTAGATTAAAGTTTCCATTTTTCTTCACACAAAAGTAAGCGAACGGACAAGAATTTTCGAAGTTTCACTGTTCGCACTGAATCTTTAATTTGAACGGAGAACATTTCATATGACAGCTGCTGTCAAAACTTGGTTACTCATGTTTTTTTAATTAAAAGTGGTTCCAGCTAAATCAAAAATAAAATAAACATGCCTTGTTTTAATATGGCTTCGACAAGTAGTCCTATGTAAGAGTCTATATGTGTTAGTGAATTTCAGTGGAATCCGAAATGAAATCTGGAATCAAAACGCACTCCCAAAGATTTCCTGTGGTCGTATGGAAAACGATATTTATTCAGCGCGCTGACAAAAACAAACCCATTTGAATTTCGAAAAACAGCCGTCAGAGCGTTTTCAAACACTTAAGACAAATATGGACCAAAATAAATATATGTACAAAAAAAAACAAAGTGGACAGATTCGAACCAATTCACTCAATGAAGTGAAGACATTGACGACTAAAGTTTTAAAAACTAATGTAAACATGAATTGAGTGAATTGGTTTTAATCTTTCCACTTTGTTTTTTTTGTACATTTATATTTATTTATATTTATTTGTCTTAAGTGTTTGAAAACGCTCTGTTTTTTGAAATTCAAATGGGTTTGTTTTTGTCAGCGCACTGAAGAGCGTGCGGAATTAAAAGGTTTGTTAAATTTGACAAACTTCAAAATGCAAAGACAAGATTTAACATTTAGCTGAAATTTAAAATGTTTAAGTGCTGGAACGTATATAACGAAATGGTGAAGATTGCGGGTGGAATTAAAAGGTTTGTTAAATTTGACAAAATTCAAAATGAATTTAGCTGAAATTACGAATTTCGGGTCGGTGTAAACGTATTATAAACATACAGCGTTACTGTTGAACTATTCTAACTAAAAAGTTCAACTTTGTTCCCAAAAAAAATGAAACACTTGACATTGACAAACATCTTCACGAGGTTTAACCAGACAGCGCTTAGGAATTCTTCGTTCAAAGTTTCTCATCGCCTGCACCTATGAGCGCTTCAGAAATACTAAAGCGCATTTGTCTTCTAAACACAACCACTGGATTCCTTTCCATTTCACTTTTTCTTTTCCATTTCCATTTTTCATGTAAAATTTACGAAATGAAAATGACAAAGTCAGATTTTAATTTCACAAAAGTTTCAGTTCAGTCAGTTTCACTTGAAAATTCGTCAGACGTGTGCCGGTCTGTCGGGTGCGTTGCGTCGCTCAATAATATTGTTTACAATAATTATTTATTGTTTTTTCGTGTTTTTTATTTTACCCATAATTCAATTTATTGTTTTTCTACCGTCGGATGAAGCAATTGTTTATATAATTCCAATATCATTATGAACATATCAAAGTAAATTGGCTGAAAGCCCTGCTAGCTATAGTGGTGCAATATTTATTATATTATTACATATTGTAAATGATTACTTATTAACACAGTTTTTGTAAATAAAGTGTTTTTATAATAGATAATATTGTTTAAAGTGAAGTTTACAGTGCCTTGTGATAAATTAATAAAATACCCAAAATAAAGTAACAATTTTGCATACAATTTAGTACATATTTATCTACCTACAAATGTTAAATCGTGTATACCAGTAAAACCCCCGAATATATGTGCCATTCTTAGTCACCGTCTAATAGAGTACATAGTATAATATAAAGATTGAAAATATAAAAAAAAATATATACAACACAAAACAAATAATGGCAATGCTTTGGAGATTTCTTAAGTATAACAAAGGTACCCGATTTTTGACAAAAGTGGGTGAAATCATGCGAATTATATGTATACTTTGCTTCGCGACATTGGTGGGTGGGGATAATACACCTGCAGCCGCTGCTGCCAACCCCAATCCATCACAGAGCAGTTCTGGAGTCCTTTCAGCAGTGCCGTCTGCTAAGCCGCTAGTCGGCTCTATATTGGATTTTAGTCCAAATTGCTCAGCCGTGACGCACATATTTGAGAGTCGTGGAATACCTTTGTTGGATATTCCACAGAAACCCAGCAATGGTAAGTAAAAACATTTGCCTATTCATGGAATGTAGGAGTTCTACATGTTGGGAAGTTTAGCTTATACCTACTTTATTAGAAATAAAAGAAAATTATAGCTGTAGGTATTAAACAAAAATTTGCTGAAGTGTCTCACTAGGCACATGCAATATCTCCATAAATCTGCTACCTACCGCCGAAGAAATATTCATTAGTATTGAGCAGAGAAGGGCAAGACGAAAAGAATTCTCATAAAAATGCCGTACTTCCACTTTAGTTCGATGTCCCTCTGCGACACGTCTAACCAACCAAACGCCAAGCAAATCTCCTTTTACTTCTTTATTCCTTTTTGTTTTTAACTTGTGATGTCTACCTTTTATGTATGGGTACAAGTACAGGTACCGGTTAAGGGTGGATACATAGTGAGTGTAAGAGGGGGAGAGGGAAGGGTAAACACCTCGTCGTCGTTAACTCATCCACTTTTAAATATTGTGCCTACCTTTCACAGTTGTACTTAAATATGAAGCATTGCCTTTGATTTTTAGCCAATATGTACCTATATGAAAATGTACTAACGTAGTTGCCCTTCTTGTCCCCTTCGCATTCTTTCCTCTCGCCCAAAACGTATAGTGGCATTGGGAGATCGTGATGTTCTCGGTCCGCATATACCTGTCTGTGGTCGTGGGGCGATTGCCCACACAGATCCTATCCCAATTCATGCCACGAATTCGACGATGAGTCCGCGTGCCGGCCGCAGCGAGCAAAGGCATCCTTAGATGGTAATAGTAGGAATGCAATGATATAATGTTTGCATTCGGCGGCCTCAGCGTTGCGTGGAAAATTTCAATGTGTTGGTTGCCCGATGGTTGGGTGAAAGGCGATCGCACCGTACGTACCACCAATCAGCTCTATAGTTATCTACCTGTTCCTCCTGTCCTAACTGATGAATGAAGACAACAACGACCAAAGAGTTCTGCTTTGGTCAGTGTCGATTACGTTATCGCTGCTGTCTACATACATATAAACAAGTGGACGTGGAACAAAGCATGATATGGGATGTGAATCAAGTTCAATAGAATGTTGGAATTTTTACCACTTTGAAGAACGTTTCTCATGGTAGGTATTTTGCGTGGGACTTAATTATTTCATTGCATTATTATGCTTTTTAAATTGATAAGAAGGTACATATTTACGTAGCTAGGTAGGTATATTTGTAGCACATAGAGGCATATAGGTAGTTGGGATGTGATATTAATGATTCATTTAAACTATAAAGTTGACTTACTGTCCCACCTCTTGCGAAGGTTGGAGTTCAATTTGTCATGTGAAGCTTCATAAATTTGACGTTCCAAATTTATGTAAAATTATAGGTCAAATCTTTGAAAAGCTAAGTTTTAGGCCCTGTTAGTGCTTAATATTTACTTTATTTTGATAAAGTTTTATTGAACCAGAAAAGGTGGGTTAGGGTGCTTTTGCAAATAAATGTCTTTAGTAGGTTAAAGCAACATGGTTTCCTTAAAAATAAAACCACAAATCGGACCACATTCGTTTCGGACACATTATATATATTAGGTAGGTACCTATATGCATTTGGAAAATGCAAGGCATTAGATGCCGTTGTAACAGATTTCCGAAAAGCATTTGATTGTAGGTAGGTACCTACATCAGCAAATCAATAAATGTAAAGTACCTTGACAAAAGTAGTACCTATGCTGTACGTTTTTGAACTTCCCTTTCTCCTCAATACCTTGTGACTCCAGGAGATTCACAGGTAGCCATATCTGACCTTAAATCTTCGTTCTGATTATAAAAAAACGTAAAGCCTTGCTTTTGGGAATCTGATCTAGAAATCAACGCAGATGATTAGGTATGCGAATTTGAAATTGAACTTCTTGCATTGCTGATTCTCGCTTACTGATCTACACCTCTTTTGCTACCTGTTGCCTATTTCACCAAATTAAAAATTTGTATTTTATATTTTATCAAAATTTGTGAGTATCGTTTTACCAGGTCAGAATGAATGCAGTAAAGTGGAAGGATTATGATCCATTTAATCCTAATCATAGCTTTGTCTTGAAGGAAGAAAAGGATGTTGTTTTAATCCGGGTTTTACAAATTTGTGGTTGTAATATGTAGTTTGGTGAAACAGGGCACCATCGATTAGAACGTAACTTAACGTTAAGCTTTTACTTTTTCACGTAAGGGAACACCGCCACAAAGACCATGTTATTATTAACAATGAACTTGTTTCTAAAGCAACGTTAATTCATGATCTTGGCGTCATTGGTGACACTCAACTTTACTTTCGATCCTACATTGATATAGGTAATTAACAAAGCTAACTCATCTCTCGGCTTTGTCGCTCGAAGGACTTTTATAACCCCATCTTTAAAATCTTTCTATAAGGTTTTCCCCAAACCGCTGATTGAATAGGCCAGTCAGGTTTGGCCACATTACCAGCTAGTTCACATTAAAACAAAATTATGTTCGATTTGTTTTTCGTGGATTGGGTTATAATGATCCACACGATTAACCTCCCTATATGAACCGTCTTTAATCACTAAAAGTCCAAACATAATAGGCGGAAGCAAACTGAAGCTAATGCCATATTTAAACGAAACGTTCCCTTCCTGTCTTTCAATTTCTTAAACCTTGGGTAATAGCTGTGACTGTCTGCGTTTTCCCATGCAAAAAACTGGTTCTCAAATTCACGGACGTAAAGGATTAAGAAATCTATCTTATTCCGCCGTCCCTCCCACCTCATCCCTATGTCCAAAGGTATAAGCTACCATGGAAGTTTCTCATTTGAAATTGGAACAAAACTGTAGGTCCGTTTGAATCGTGCCAAAAATATAGCCTTGCCGCACAAATGGTTAGATAAGCTAGGTTTACATTTATATATAAGAAGGATCCGAAAATGCCATAAATACCAACATAGGTAGGTACCTAGGTACAATAAGAATATGTTTTATCACGATTGAAAATTACTGTCACGATAACGCTTTCTGAAACGTGCTCCGAATGAAAGCTCATAACACCTACGCAAATTGATAAACTAAAACTTCAAAGCATTGCGACGTTTAAATGCTAAGCATTCCTATGGCAAAAACTCTTGTGAACACGAAATCACTTTTGATTCAATTTACATTTCGGAGTTGTCATGAATCACTCTGCTTCCGTCGCCCAGCATTTGTGAACGCCCACTTAAAGACTCAATCTAACTTCATATCTAGCGATTATTATATACAAAACACCTTACAAGATGCTCCTTTGGTTTACAATTACATAGCGCATAGCAGCCAGTTTCCCACACTGTCTGCTGCTCACACACACGAAATAAACAAAATTTAAATAATTTTGAATAGCTGATAAGCGTGAGCCGTGTCGTTGCGTATGCGCCGTGCATATATCTACATAGGTACCTACTGTGTTCCAATGAGACAACTTTATTTATACCTTGATCTATTATGTAATTTATTTGTCTCTTCTTAGGGCGCACTGTTAGGACTGTCAAAGGCAGGTCTTTTAAAGTTTAAGGGAATCTGCATCTCAGTTTCAACTGAACATTTCTTGATAGTGTATAAGTTGCTAATAATAATATTTTTTTATTGTATTTTAAACTCTGGCCAACCATACCCCAGCATTCAATGTTCATTATAAGTGCGAATGTATTTGTGGTAAGAGCGAGGAGTGCAAAGTAACTTTTTTCCCATGGTTTTATTTCCTTGACAACAGGTATTTGGAGTGTTTTAGGGACACACATAAGAGGAGGAAAGGACAACATGAAAGAAGTGAAATCAAAATCAAGTGAAAAGTGGCGATAAAGAAAAATAAAAAATAAAAATATAAAAGAAGCCGCCGCCGCCGTTACCACAGTCGTTCGGATCGGATCGCGAGAAAATCCTGTTCAGTCTTGATTTGGTAAATTGCGCGCATTCGATCGATGGGATGCGTATCTTTTACCTGGATTCTTCTCCTCATTTTCTGTGTGTTTGATTTCTTGATGTTAATATTTCTTTTAAGGGATTCTCATTTACGTAGTGTTGCCTCTCTTTCGGTCTGACGATTACTTAAACACACAAGCACAACAGAACAGACCCACAGTCCACATAATTACATACGCATTTGGACATTCCACTTGATCTTGGCTGTGGGATTTCCTGAATGAATTCAGATCGTATGCCCCTATGTAGGTATTACCTACATGCATGTTTTACTGGCGATATATTTCTTAATTTCACCGGGCGCAGCTTAGAGGTTCCGCTTTTTCTTTGAAACAGGTATTATGGTAAGTACCCACCTACCTATGTATAAAATGTATCGAATGCGTTTGAGCATGAGTGGCAACACATTCTTTGTAAAAAAAAAAAAAAAAACCATTTAAAGGATTATAACACTCCACGGCTTCATAATGGCTCGATATGGGAACGTAACCTAAACCTTGCACACAGATGCTGCGTCATGATTAAGAGATTCCTCAATATTATTTTATTGTTATTATTCGCATTGTGTTTGTTGCCTTTTCTTTTCTTCCTCGCTCAAGACTATTTTTTTTTGTCTGCTTCCCTTGGAACAACAGGACAGCACAACAGCATGCATGGACGCATGGTAGCCGGAAATGTACCGAAATAGAGTAGTGTAGGCTGAAAGATGATAGCAACCGAGGAGGCAAAAGAAAGAGAAAAGCTAATTTTGAAGAGGAGGGAGTATTTTTTTCTCGGTTTGTATTTCTGCAGGCGGTCTTAACGTGTAATAATAGCCCACACAAACTGATATGTGCAGCCTACTTAGGGATGTGCAACAAAGGAGTTTCCACTTGATTAGTTGTGTGTTAAATGAATGAAAAGAAAGAAAGAGAGCAAAACGAGATTTTGTATTCATCAACCGAAACCCAGCTTATGATTTTCAAATCAGCTCAATTAGTCATATGATCGAATGCACTATGAGAGTGATAATTGCAATATGACGATGAATACAAAATAAAGAAGTTTCCAAGGATCGTAGGTACATCTTTTCTTTTTCTTCTGTCATTCGGAAGATTTAAATGAGTGCGCCTAAGGGCTATTTAGAATACTATAACACACATGAACGACAGATAGGGGAATCCATAACCGGTTTGAGGACGTCGAACAACGTCCGAATGCTCTGTAAGTTCCATTTAGACCACACAAATAGCCGTAGTCGAAGTGGTCCAGTACTACATAAAAGGAAGAAAAAAACGAACAATGAAAGGTAAGTGAAAAATAAGTGTTTTTCCCATAGCTGGTGGAACCGACACCATAGTAACTTTAATTGTGTACCAATAGGGGTTAAACACACACAATAATGATGGTGTGTTGTGAACCTATGTATAAAGGAATCATGGATTTTATTTAATGTTGCAGTTAGTTTGGTATAAAAAAGTCGGTAGGTGGGTGACTACTATGTATAGCTAGGTATTTGAATTTGGAGATGAACGATATTTTAAATTTAATCACCAAATTAAACTTTGTGCAAGTTTAACAATAAAATTTGTAGGTAGGTAAGTGGAAATCAAATAAAACCGTGTCTGTTTTACTGCAGCAAATATCGTGAATACCTGATAAAATGTATTTAGGTAGGTAGGTACCTACATATAATAATTACATAAATGTTCCGTGCAATGGCTACAAATACCTAGATGCTTTCAGGAATATTGCTTCATAACTTCTGAAAGACATAATCACACAGAAACGAACGACTGTCTCTCAACTAAACATTAAAACGAACACAAACAGAACTCACGTTGACACTTAACTGATTTGCTATGTGAATATCAAAAAGCTAACAAGGCAACGTTATATGGGTGATAACTCAAATACGAGCTCCATAAAACGAAATCCTTTACACAAACAGGAAATGAAAAAAGGAAATAATTTCAATTCAAATCTGAATAATACTTCTAGAAGAGACCTACCTACGTAATGTGTGTATGATTGTTCGTATTCGTACCTATATAGATTCACATGCAGTTATCAAAGATTGTCTCTTTGTCTTCCCGGAACCTTTTTTTTCTATTATAGCTGCGTATATACATTAATGCATACATATAGGTACATTAATGTACATACATTCAAAAATACTTCTGCATACAAACGTAATATCCTTTATGTTAAAAAAAAAGAAAGATTGGAAGCCTTTCAAAGGCGAAAGGTACGTCAAGTCCTTTGCTTGTCGAGTTCATTCATTCATCCATAATGTTGTTCAAATGGTGACATCCTTGAGGATACATTCCACCACTCAATTTTATGTTTTCTGCAATTACAAACTGGATGAAAAAAAAAATCGATAACATAGTCGTTAACATGCGTGAAGTCTGAGGTGTGCACAGATGGATTTACTCCACTTAACGTTTAAAATATTTACTAGTGTAGGCTCTCAATCTGCAGCTTTATGTAAAAAACAATTCAATTTGCCATTCATTTTTCTATTATTTAAATATGGTTGTTTTTTGGCAATAGCACATGCATTTTACAAGTTTCCAGATAAAACGTTTAGTGCCATAATCGTTATGGATATATAGGCCATAAATAAAATTCTTACCACCCGGTTATTACCTACATATCTAATTCCTTCCATTATAATAATTTGTTTCTTTTTTACTTTGTGACATCATCGTCAACGTTCATATGGCATAGGTACCGAGATCCGATGTGCGATTTCCTATATGGGATGACACACTTTTTAGCTCTCTTAGAAAACAGACTGTAGTCAACTTTTAATCAGACATTTGTGTGAACCTCAATCAGTTTGTTCGCTAAGTCATCAATGAACAAATACAGCACAAATTGATGCGAAAGATAAAACGCAAGATATTAATTTGACGTCGATGCTGAGGATCTTTGATTTCGAGAGATTTTTGGCTATTTCTCGAAAACGGCTCGGAAGGATTAATGAAATCTTACAGCTTGCCTTATTGGAGGTTGTCTTAAATATTTATGAGCAAAAAATTTCCACTCGATTTACCAATATTACCTGGGTAATACTCGGTGTAATGTTGCATGGGCTTTGAATCAGCTTTACCTAATTTCGGAGGATGTATGTAATACAATTCTTCTTTAACGACGAGGTTATGATCTCCGACAACTTTTTCGCCTTTGGGGTTCGCCGGTTCGAGCTCAATAATTATCGGCGGGTTTCCTGGTTTCGGATCACTTAATCACTGACGCAAATCAAATGCTGGTGTTGCATTTGTGTTATGATCCAGGAGTTTTTTTTTTTTAAGATTTCGACACATGCTCCCATGCTCCTATTATTGTTATTGTTCGATAGTCCTTTTACGACACCGGTGATCTTTGGTCAATCCCAGATTTGCATGTACACTTGCGGGACAGCTTTAGGATGCTAAATGTGTCGCTACGCTCACCTGGATGTTAAAATTGCCTAGATGTGATTTCTCCCTATTCGCATTTTACGACATGCACTGTTTTAAAGGGAATGGGGGGGGGGGGGGGGGGGGGGGGGGTAGGAGACTCCTTATTTTATAAGTTTATGACATGCATATTTTTGCAAAAAATTGCGAAAATTCCTTTTTTCATTTAAATTCCCAGACCCCATTTGTATAAATTGGTGACTGCATATTATTTTTATGCAGCTTTTATCACCTGCCTTGAAGCATTAAAGGTTTCATCTTTTTGCATTTGAAAATAAAATTGCGGTATGTGCGTAGATGTTAATCCAAGTTGAAGATGGAGGAATTTGAATCGTATGGATAAGTATCCTTATGTATTCTACCTTCTACCTGCATAACCATTCTCATAATTATCATTTGCATGTTACCATCCCTTTATTCTTGTCAGATGTCGAGAGGCTGCCGGTGCTGTGAGCTGAGCTGAGCTGAACCACCTCGTTGTTAACGCTGCGAACAAAGCAAACAAGCTGGTTGTCACATCCTCGCTCTTCTTTCTCGGTGTCATTGCATTAATACGAGTGTAATGGCAAGTTTAATTTGCCGACTTTCCTAGATATTTTACTCTGCTCATATTTCCCTTTTCACTCCATCGAATTTGATTTGCTGTACACGGCAGTAGCCAGAGACGAGAAACATGTTCATAGATCTACTTGAAGTTATTTTTCATCTTCATATAAATGCATCTATATGTACCTACTACATTCATGTGTATGTAATAATAAATTCGTTTGTATCCTTTTACTTTTATTTATAAAGGTACACCGCTTACCTTTTGCCCAAACACGTGGTGGTAAAAGGAGAAGAGTGCTTCTTTGTTCCTTTGTAGATTAGAGGAAACGAATACTTATACATCTGTATAAGGTTTTTTTCTTCATTCTGGTTCGTTCCGTTTTCGACTGAAGTAGGTAAATAGTCATACATTTGTACTTTTGTATTAAAAAAAATAAACTGATGTGGAGAGGGCGGTAAAAGTTGGTAAGAAAGGAATTCCTTTCTATACGGACCAGGTCATGACAGTTGCGTCTTGCGTACAGTCGTTGAACTTCCCATTGATTAGAAATTCTGTTTATCTTAATTCTTAGATAAAGATAAGTTTTGCGCGTTTTACTCTGTTTCCAGGCCATAGGCAAGCATTTATTTTGGTTTCTAGTGGTGAAATGTTTATACACGTTGGTATGCATTTATACATTTCAATAAGATAAGACGAAGACGCAGTTAAAACAAAATCTGTGGCATAATATCGGGACTATAATTAGTTAAATCATTTACCTACCTATGAATGTATAATGCAAATCTATATAATATACATATTAGGTACATATACCTATAAAAAATGAAATGCTTTTCGTTCGTCCACATCAATCACGAACGGCATGACGGATTTGCTTGATTGTTTTTTATTTTGTTCGTTGTTGTTTGTAGAAGGTTTTTTAGTAAAAAAGTTTGAAAAAATTCGAAAGAAATATAGAAAAATCGCGAAAAACCGATATTGTGTTTTGTATTGAGAGTGATTAGAATAATATAGCAATGATTTAGATGGCGTTGCGGGATAAAATTATCAACAGCTCTGACATTTGTTTGTTTATTACTTAACGTGTTTTCTGTGCGATTGCATCTTTTTCACGAATCGAACATTGTAAAGTTGTTTTTCTCTGCAAAGGTGAATGACAAGTGATTCCACCTATCCAAGTTTCTTTCCATCGTGTTGTTGTTCGATTCGAAAAAGTAAGAATTAATGTTTGTGTGTTCGTCTTCTAGTTCGATTAAGTTGAAACATTTTTCAGTTGTTGTTGGCACTTGCGCGAAAGTTTCTCACGTAGTACCGTTAACATGAGCTAAACCATGCTGAGAAAAGGGTAAAATCCCTTCAACCCGTGTAATGGCTACTCTTTGTTTCAAACAAGTAGGTCGACATAGGCGCCTGCTTAACCCGTACAATTAGCTTGAAATCATTTTGGAAAATTAAAAGCTACTATCTACAGCTTTCATTACGCCTTCTTCTTTTCGTTAACGACAAGTTTATAGGTAGGTATCTACCTTTTTGGATAAGCTTATATCTCATGCCTATATAAAATGTACTCGTATGTATTTATATTAAAGAATAAAAACGTCGCTGAGATGTCATTAAAGCTTATGACCAAGTTTTATCTCATAGGTTCCTACATATGTATGTGTACATAACATATAGGTACCTAATATTTCTAATTACTCGTTGAATTTACCTACATATTTGTTTCTTATAGAAATGAAAAAAACTTCTCACAGGTGTAACACAGTACAGTTCAATTATTAGAGATATATTTTTGGCTTATATCAGAAGAAACCCGAGGTCGAATCGTGTCCGTATTACCTACCTACCACGCTAAACCGACTCCAATTGCCTTGCTCAAATTTAATCAATAAAACCATAAACACCAAATAAATAAAGCTCCATTTTCAAATTTATTTATTCATTCCCCCTAATTTGGAGAGCTGAAAAATCTCCCGGTGAGGTGCTAGACATTCCACCGTCAGTATTACTACATTGTACCAAGAAGGTGGTAATTAATTCATTAGGGAGTCTTGCATGAATTTGTTTTTTTTTTTGTAATATAGGTGTAAACATTGAATTTATGTATTCGATGTTGTAGTTGGCAGATGTAAGTTAGGAAATATGTACAGGCATACGAGGAGTATGTAGTATTTACGTATATACGAATGATTAAGGGAGATTGATTCTGCTAACAATAAATTAACTTGGGTGCCTAATCACTGAAAGTGTACCATCAGTCAAATAGCCACCGCTTATGACAAAAACATAACATGTACCTACCTACATTATGTTTGCGCACAAAATAAGATCTAGGTACCTATATATTCCTTTGGTCATTTTATCTGATCAATGGAAACGAGTTTTGCGAATCCATTTTTTCATTTCACCACCTAACGTTTATACTTAGTTAATGGCTGGGCTACTTATTTTGCAAAAGAGAAGCAAGAAATACAAAACGAGAATGGCATAATCATATTATTTCAATATTTTTGGAACGAAAAAAAAACATGTTCATATAGATAAATAGGTATAGGTACCTACCTATCTATGCTAATTGATGAGATGATCGCCGGAATAATTCTATTGAAGCGATGAACGAAAATATAATTAGATATCCTCCAGGTGATTGTTTTCATAACATTCGCCGGCACTCAGATAAGTCGGTTGTGTTGTGTATGGTCAACTGTATGCATATACGTTCATACATAAGTATGTATGTATGTAGCGGCAGATAGTTAATGATCATTTGCGATCAGATGATTTGGTGGGAACCAAAATACCTACTTACCTGAGGCCCATTCTCTCAGCAATCTGATCTTATCATAGAAGACCCACCACTAATACTGAAATGGTTACCTTTTTTTTATAGAAATTGGGCCTTGCCTTAGGTACCAATAACAAATTTAAAGTCGACTTCAAATGACTGGTCCCGTTCTTGTAAATTTCCTTTTGCATAAGGGACGTTTATAAAGCTTCACCCTAAATTTGTCATTGGTATACGGACCATTGCTTATTTCCGGCCTATACTAAACGTAATAATAGTTCTGCATCAATGTGGAGAAAAAAAATAAAAATAGGTGATATTTGTTAATCGAGATAGGTTTCTAGGTAATAATTGAAGGGACATGAATGTGAGTCATTTTTCAAATAGAAAGGATTCTATTATAAAACTATTTTATTTTTTGTTTTTCGTTCTTTATATTTCTTTGGGCGTCGGCAAGTAGGTCGGTACTTTTCAGTATTCGCTAAAAGAAAATTCAAACCTCAATTTCGATAGTATCAGGTACAGTACGAACTCGATTAATGCAACCCTCGATTCGCGCAACTCCTCGATTTTCGCAACACTAATAGTCGTCGCACTTTTGCTTATTACAGATTCAAAAATGTTGAGAACTCCACTTAAGACCACAGAGACAGTTAGTTGCGCGAGGCCCAGATCAAAATCACTTCCTACGATTTTTTGGTAGCATCCGTCAGCATAAAAGCGCAGCGCGCAAGCCGACTTTATTATCGGAAGAATTGCAAAAGTGCGAACGGATGAAAATTTATCTTTCATTTGGTCTAAAACATATAGGTATAAATGTGTCTTCGCTTAGTGAAGTTGGAGACAAATTTAAAAGAGTTTTGAAGTTGAAGGATGTTTTTTTTGCTAGGAATGTGTTAATTTGAAGGAAGAGATGTAGTAATTAAGCCCAGTGGCCACACTGATGCAATACTATATTCCCTGTATAAATTTTCCCTCTTGTGTAAATTTCCCTAGCGAATAATTAAAAGAAAGAATGTAAATTCCCCTAGCGAATAAGTAAAAGGAAGAATAAAGAAAGAGGCAGTCTTTGACCGACCAAGTTGTGTTTTTTTTGCCAATAAAAAATTAAGTGCTTAAAGAGAGAAGTTCTATGGGATTTTAACAGTGTCCGAAGAAAGTACCTATTTACATTTTGTTCCTCGCAAAATAACTCAATACTGCTTATCATTTTAAAGAATTGAAAACCAAGACAGCTTGTTTTGCTGTAATTTTTTTTTTTTTTGGTAGCAAGGATTTCAAGGCGAATGAATTTATTCGCTAACTAGGTAGGTATAAGAGGGTCAGGCGAATTTTTCGCTAATTAGGTATAAAAGGGTCAGGCGAATTTTTCGCAAACGATACTAGGCCACTAAAGCTCTGTTTCTATTCTTGTTCAAAATTAAAAATCTGTTTTCGAAAACAATTTATCAAAGAATTGATGTTGGCACGAGTTTTGGCTCCACAGTACATCGATGGAAACATTTACTGCAGTCAGGAGCAGGAACATAGGTACTTTGTACCGCGTGCATAACCCAAAGGCACACGCGTCTATGCACATACAGTCGAACACGCTTAAGAAACATGCGGATATAAGAAACGAACTTTCATTCACAAAATCTACTGTTTTAAAGAAAATAGGTACCTACCACGTATGTATATACCATAATTATGTATATGGATTTTAGTTTCATATCGTAGCAACTGTGCATGCAATTCCGTGAGTTGCGGGTGGCAATGGTGCAGTTGTAGTGTATTCGCTTACGGAATGGAAGGTCGTGCGTTCGAATCCCGGCCAAGTCCATTACTTTATACTTATGAAATCGTAATCTCCCTAAGTAACTTAGACACCACCCGTGGAGAAAAACCCTACAACTGCACCCAAACACTTCTTTCCTATCTCTCTATTCTTTCTAAAACCAAGTAGCTTACACTGTGTTCTTAGCATAAGGGTACTGTAACAACAGAAAAAATCCCTTTAGCGTAAGCAAATTATAAAAAAAAAAAAAAAAAACAAGGGATCACCGGTGTCGGAAAACGAATACCTACCATATCGCATAAGCACAAATGGAAACATGTACGTGTCAAAATCGCTAAAAATCGGCAGGCATTTGATTGGCCTCAGTTATGAAGTGATCCAAAACCGGGAGGACTGCGAATATTCACTTAGCTCAAACCGGCGAACCCCACAGCTGGACTTATAGGGATGCAGTAAAGTGGGAGGGCTACGATCATAGCTTCGCCGCTGAGAAAAAAAAGAAAAGAAGAAGACAACATCATTGGTGAATTTAACACAAAGAAATTAAAAGAAAATGGTCCATTAAGTTCTCATTCAGTCCAGACTATATAAATGCTTTAGTTACACGGAACTGAAATAGATTTTTTCAATGCGAACCAGGAGCTAAAGAATTCCAAATTAAATCGAAATTCAAACAGAGGCGAGAGCGACAAAAAAAAAAGTTGCCCAACATTTTTTCAACAAGAGTCACCTCTGTGTGCACCGAGTATTTGCTGAATCTGTGCTCGCCTCGATGCCATTTCCCATTCCCATGGACACCACCACACCAAACCACGGCGGAACATGTTCTTTAACTATACATTCGCTGTTATCGTCTTTATCTTCATAGTACCCACAGTTCAGATGATGATAAACATCACCGCATACCTTTCCACTGACTCCGCTGGCCTGATATATGTAGCTATAGCGCTCCTCTGTGCTGTCTTGCTAATGGCGAGACTACGGTCGTGCAGCGTAGATACACCTTTGTATATTATAATTCGGTTGGAGGTTGATTCGTTGCTACGCTGGGGATTGTGCGTGTGTTCAAATCCCCACAATGCATGATGAGCGCAAGTATAGCGCCAAGTTAGTCGACTTTTCAAGCACTCATATATCATGGGGGAAACGAGTTAATGGTTTGATAAAATATTTTCATTGAAACGATTCGATTCATGAATGTCTGTCATATGGTGGCTGTCGCGCAGACCGGTACCTGTATACAACACTTGTGGTTGTGGCCTATCACCTATCGGCCCACGGTGCATTCGCCAAAGTACTTATAGGTACATACATAAATACATATACATATACATAATATTGTACAACATGCATAAAAATCCCATTATTTGAAAAATTTTGTATCATTAGTTTCTGTAATTGTAGAGGAGTCTTCCTGAGTTGCCTTTCTTAAACCAATATCCTACATTGTTTTCTTCTGCTTTGTCGCATCTTGTTCCATGACTAATTGTTTAATTGAAAGACAATGTAGGCGATAACTCCAATATAAGCATCGTCTTCTTTGTTACTGATTCAAGTAGAGGCATCAATCAATGAACATTTTCTGAAGCACATACTGCTTAACACTACTTAAAGTCCACTTGGGACTGTAGTACGCATACGCACGCAGTTCGAGAGAGTGAGGATATTGTACGTCAGTTGCAATCAAATATCAATTGTGAAAGCAAAAGCGATTGGTTTGATTTTGAACACAGTTGGCAAATTGCAATGTAATTCTGGAAGATCTGAAGCGATATTGATATTGATGGTTGAGTAACAACCCTCACTAGTAGCAACATTGACGTAACCAATAAAGTAACACTTTGGTTTAATTGGAATTTATTTTTGCTGCATCAACAAATGGATCCAGAAAGATGATTTATCCAAAATAAAAGACGTAGGGGAATAATAGAATTTGCACAGATATAAACAAAAGACTATTGGGAATATTCATATCGCTTCGTGTTGATTTCCATCTAATTGAAAATTCTTTTTAAGCGATTGGACTAGTGGTTGGGTGTGTACGATTATGAACCTGAATCAATTGTACTTATTTAACCTCCCCGTGATTACTGGGGGTACTAGTCATGTAGTCCCAGACTTGACTTGCAAAACTTATAAGCGCACATTTAAACCAGGAAGAAAATAGAAAAGTTATAATGTCCTTTCGTAGACAACTGACTGATGAGTCCCGGAAGTCTTGCATAAGCCTCTTTAAAGGAGGTTTGAATCAACGGTGTCGACAGTGAGGAGGGCAGATACATATTTGGATCTAAGGTCGTTTAGGATTTTTCAACACAAGTCTGGCTTTAAAAAAAAGTATTTGGCGTATGAGCTCTCACATCTCCGAAGTGGGTTAAAAGCAGCGGCATATCCGGCCTGATGTCCGAGTGTCAAAGCAAGACATGTGTCGGCGGAATAACTCCTCGACCATGTCAAACAAAAATTTCTTTCGAGAGAGACGTGGGGAGGCTCGGACAACGAATCTTCTGAAATGGCAACTATGCGAGCATAATATAAGTACATGCTCGTTATACATGCTCCTTAAAATTTATTTGATTTCTGATCGATTGCCTACATAATAGTCGTTAATAAGTCTCAAATCGAAAAAATTTTCAACAAATTCTGTTTCTTGACACGAAAGAAAAATCTGTCATTTTTTGCCACATGAGTTTTATGATTCTGTCAAACCGCGGACGAATGAACCTTGCTAAGCTTGCTGCACATAAATCAATCTTTACAAACATTTCAAAAAACCCTGACCCATACAACTATTTGAGGGATACACAAACAACCAAACAAGTTAGGAAACACACTGAACCTCATTTGTGTAAGAAACTTCAAAAGCACCCGAAAATAAAGCTCGTTATGTAATAACCCGCACGTAACGACCGATAACCATCACGAAATAGAATCAGCAAGCTAAATAAGTACCAGCAGGAGTATGTAGTTTCTGATGGATGTGATTTCCAATCATGCTTCAGGCTTTTATGAAATGAGCGAATATATTATGTGATTGCATTATGTAGGAAAGAACACCACACTAGTTTTTGTTATATCACAAAATACAAAATTACAAGTCTTTGTGTCACTCCAAAACTAAACTAAGTGCACGACTGAATCGTACGAGACTTTCTCGAATTTTCAAATGGTAAGTACCCAAAACGGCTCCATGAAATTTGTCCCCAATGCAAAACAGCCCACAAAAAGGCGACACAAAAATTATAAAGGAAACAACTACAGCGTTTTGTAGTGCAACTGGGCTGATTTTGCGTTGCTTTGAGTTTTTTTGGGTCTATTTTGCACAGGTTACATTTTTGAGGCATCCCAACTACCGACCGATTGCACTTCCGTCCCTTCTTTCCAAGGTCATGGAAACGCTGATAAATAGTTGAAATATCTCGAATCAAGAAAGCTCTTAAATGACCGGAAGTACGGCTTTCGCAGCAAATAGTCCATTGGTGATCTGATGATATATCTCACCGGGAAGTGGGACCAAACTCTCCACAAGTTCAGTGAAACGAAGATTGTTGCAGTTGATATTTCAAAGGCATTTGACTATGCCCTTAGGCACTACCTTTCAGAGCGTTCATTACAAGTTGTTTTGGATGGCTTTAAATCTGACATTCGCCTTTTAATGCTGTTGTTCCCCAAGGCTCCGTTGTGTCTCCAACTGTCTTTCTCATTTGTATACCCTATTCTAAGGGCATATTGTCCGTAGACCCCTAAAAGTTACTATATTTATGATCAGCATCAATAGTAGTGTCGATCTAGCCATATCCGTCCGTCCGTCTGTTGGCAAAAATTAGACCTTTAAACTGGACCTAGAGAGCTGAAATTTTAATCATATACTCTCTAGGGTTCCGAAATAATCAAGTTTAAGAATTTTTGAAATCCGCCCACAAACTCAAAAAAAAAAATTTTTGGAAAAAATTGAATTTTGAGCTGGGAAGCTGAAATTTTTTATATATGATCTATGGCTCCTAAAACTGATCGGGAGATAACATTTTTAAAATCCGCCCACTGACACGCCCACAATTAAATAAAACAATTTTATTAAAAAGTCAAAGTTTGAGCTAGGAAGCTGAAATATATAATATATACTCTCTAGGGGCCCTTTATGCTCATGCGTATTTTTTTTTTAAATCCGCCTACTGACACGCCTACAATTAAATAAAACAATTTTATTCGAAAACCAAAGTTTGAGCTAGGGAGCGTTTTTTTACAAAAGCTTCGTTTTTTCGATAAAATCCTTTAAATGTTATTTAACAAAATATGTAGAGCGTTCTTAACAATTCAACCATACTTAGACTTTTGTCACGCCCACTTATGAGGGATAGGAATAAGAATAGGGTATCCAACAGTTCGCCCAAGCGGACTGTAGCCCGTCCCTATGTTTACCTAGTCCTGCCATAAGTTCTGTTACAACTTCAAAGTCCCATAGAAAAAAAACTAGTAAACATATCGAATTAATTTTTTTTTTATTTATTAGCCCACATTATTGGCTATTTGAAAAAAAAATGGTTCATTCAAAATGGCCGCCGTTTGCTTTCACACAAGCCTTCAAACGTAGTGGCCATTGGGCTATCGAGGCACGCACGGTATCCATGGATATCTCGGACGCTGCTTTGGTCAATGCTGTTTTCAGGCTTTCCAAATTTCTGTGGGGAGTCTTGCATGCCATGTTTTCCAGTTCTGACCACAAACCATAATCCAGTGGATTCAGATCTGGACTGCCCGAGGGCCAATCTTCAGCTGCTATGAAGCCAGGAATGTTGAGCCTGAGCCACTCCTGCGTGGTTTTGGCTTTATGCGCTGGAGCAGAGTCTTGCTGGAAGATCCACCTGTTTCCATTGAAAAGGGTATTGGTCAAGCCTTTAACAAGACCCTCTAGCACGTCCTCTTGATAGACCTTTGCCCCAGTTTTCACGCCTTTTTTACAGAAATGGAGGGATGTGACACCTTGGTGGGACACCCCCCACCAAACCATTACGTACGCTGGATGATGGCCTCGTTGAACCCTATGAACAATTTTTTTCGCTTCCTTAGATGAAGTGGCATAAATCTTATCATTTTGCTTATTGAAAACTTCTTCAACGGTAACAATTTTTTCATCCGTAAACAAAATGTTTTCATGGCCATTGGCCGCGTGCCACTGCAGAAGTCTCTTGCATCTTTCCAGCCTAATTTTTTTCAGTTGGGGAGTTAAGAGATGACCAGTGGACCGACGATAGGCTTTCATATGGAGATCGTCCCGAAGCAACCTTGACATCGATCTGGTTGATATCTTCAACTCCTTGGACATTATTTTCTGTTTTCTAAGGGGATTTCTCCGAATTCGCTCACGCACTGCCTTAACTACCGCACTTGTACGGACGACGCGTAGGCGACCACTTCTTGGCCTGTCATCGACTCTGGACATTTCGGAGAAACGTTTTATAGCCCGATAAACGAAATTTCTCGATATGCCGAGTGGTTTTAGCAACTCGAAAATTTGGCCAGCATTCTTCCCGCACTTATGCAACGCAATTATCGCGATTCGATTTTCTTTAACGCCCCACTCCATGTTAGCAGATCGCAAGCTGAAACAAAACTGGCTAGTTTTCTTTACTACACAATGCATGCGTTCCGAAAAAAAAGTTAACGGTTCTATTCCCGCAAGAAGTTGTTTGCAGTAAGCGATGGAAATTGTGTAACAGAACTTATGGCAGGACTATATAAATGATCCTCTGTCTGTTACTTCTAAACCAATTCTTTCCTCCGCTGGTGGTAGTACCCTCAGTTTCTCATGTTCGTTTCAGAACGATCGTCGCTGCTCTTCGGCGGTGCAAATGGAACGCCAACGTATGTTAAACTTATTTAATTCTGATCTTGACAGCATTGTTATATGGGGTTCAGAACCATGTACAGTTTAACGCTTCCAAAACGAAATGCTGTCTTCTGTCATACAAGCAAAACCCAAATATGTAATCTGTCATTATCTATGAATGACACTTGAACCGCTGAGACCGAAAGACTTTCCATTCTCGTTATGTGTGCTATTGACAACACTCGTTGGAATCACCACTTATTCGATGTCGCCAAGAACGCTGTGTCTAGCTTTCCTGTACCGGTGCAAGAAATTGTTTACCCCTTCTGCTATAGCTACAGTGTGCAAGACGTTTATCCGCCCTAAAATTGAGTATAATAGTCATATCTGGTCAGGTGCACCCATAACTCTTCGTACTTTGGTGTTGGTGTACAAAAGCGATCTATAAAATATATGGTCGGCAGGAGTATAACGCAAGCGATTGATTCACTTCAACATCGTCGTAACGTTCACTATCTTTCTTTATTTTATCGCCAGTTGTATTCCGCCCCTTCATCCCTTTTCCCGTAATGCTCGTACTTCATTGAATGTTCATCAGTTTACCCTCAAGCCTTCATTGGACGTACTGTCAAATATCAGGGTCTTTTACAAGCCGCTCCACACGCATGTGGAATGCTGTTTTTGCGAATCGTTGTGGGTCAACACGATTGTTTAAAACTAACATGCACCAGTACCTGCTTTCTCTCCTTCGCTCTGTTTTCCCACTCGTGCTTTGTTGTAAACATATTAAGCGATGTATTTGGTTCAACCTCATCGAGTTGGAGTCAACAAACAAGGAGAGAATAAAAAAGAAAAAACAACTTGCAAAGTAACATTCGCAAGACATTTTTTACCTTCAAAAATCAAATTTTCAAAATGCGTGCTAACAATTTGGTGCTTTTTTTCGGACCATTTTGCATTGGGGCCTAATTTTGTTCCGCCATCCAAAACTCCAAAACAGATCAAAGTCGTTAGATCCCCGTTTTTGAGAAAATCAATATTTTATAGGTAATCCAGTTACCGTTGTTTAAGATTACAAAATCACCGTGACATACATATTTGCCCAAACCCCAAAAAAAAAGAAGTTTGGAAAAAATCCATCCAGGGAGACAGATAGGCAGACTAACAGACGAAATTGCGGGACACACTATTTGAACTTATCTAGGTAGGTTTTATAGTGGTAATATCCAACCTTATACTCAGTTTGAGTTCAAAACTTAGATAAGGTAAGGTTGCAAAATATTTCTTTTATGGCGAATCTTGATATTTCAAATCGAAAGTGAAGGATCGGGAAACTTAACTTATCTTTAGTACCTAATGGGATTACTTTTTGTAATACATATAAATAGGTACGGTCTCTTCTATGCCTTAAATTACCTGAACACTTATTTATGTATTTATTTTTGTTTTTTTCATTACCGCTGGGTATTTCTCTTCGCAGCCACTTGAATGGAGATCATAAATAAATTAAATCACGAAGTGACTTAAATCAGATGCTACAATGGTCTTTCATACCACATTTTCTTGGAATTTGTTACTCGACTCATGTCTGGCCTAGCATTCAAATGAAAGCACTTATACAAAATGAGAACCACGTTGACTTTTTGTGAGCTTGACATTTTTTTCGGTTTTGAAATTTCGGTAAACCAATTTAAACAACCGACATTGGGAAGTAAGTTCTCACAGAAGTGTTACATTGCAGATATTTATCCTATGAAAGTCAATATTGTACGAGTACGTACATATAGGTATATATATATTATGTACCTACTACATTGAATTGGATACACAATGTAAATCAACACAAAAATGTTCCTCCTTTTGATTGAAATATTCCTCCAAATCAAAAGAGAAAAATGGTAGATAAAAGGTGTGTTTAATGAACCTGAGCTGGACAGAAAAGTACAGGATTTGGTGTTCCATATGTAATAGTCTTGCCCCATAGTGTTCTACATGCTGTCACTTTGTGTTATATGAAGCTGTACAGATCAGTTTAATGCAAGATTTTCTGCACTAGACAAGTGAGTGAAATGTGTCAAATTTGAAAATTCAAATTCTACCGATGTCAACTGATTTATTTGATTGGCATAAGATATCGTATTTCTCAGTTTGATGTGACAAATATTCACATATGTATTTAAAAAAAAGAGTCAACAGAATAGGTAACATTGAACAAGTTCAAATTATGAACAAATCCACATCAGGCCAAACATTGACGGTATAATCTGTGGCATATGCCTACACTGTAAAACCAAAAACGATTTTTTTTTTATTTAAAATTTAACTGCTGCTCCCCTTTTCCGAAACTCATACCGGAAATTCGTACCAACCTTTCCATAAAATCTACACAATCAGCTGCCACTGCCACTGAACTTTCAACGTTAAACGCACAGGAATCAACCATTTTTATTAGCGATTATTGCACGCTTGTTCTTTTTGCATCCCGACAGTCAACGCGATAAGTTTCGTAAGAGCAAGTTTTTTTTTATCCGACCACATATTGGAAAAGTCAATATGCTCATATTCTGAACGCGCATTGAGTCGAAGGTATGAGTTGAATCTCGTTCTGAGTATTCATATTTTCATTTTGTTAAAAAAATAAAAGAAATTACGATTCTGTCCATAGGATGAATATTACTTCCCATCACTTACCCGCATGTCAGCTATTGATGCCCTAATGCCGCGTGGTTCGATAATCCACTTTGATTCAAATATTCATAAATAATCTTCATAAAAATTAAAAGGTATGGTAAAATTCAAATAAACAGTGTTAAGTGATTAATAGTAACCTTTATCGGTTGTCCCCAGAAATTGCGGACGCCCATCATAAAAGTTCGGTAGTGCTTTCTTGGCCACATCCACAAGTTAACCAATCAGGACCGTCCGCAACATTTTTTTTTCTACGTTGTCTCTCCAATAATATGGCGGTCAAGTTGATCCAACGCAAGAACGTGCACAATAAACATAAAAGCTGTTTGAGGGCTTAGTCTTGCCCTAATGCAGAGAACGCCCACACACGTTAAGACAACTCCTCGCTAATATTGCAACCGCGGACAGGTGTCAAGCGTCCCGCACCACCGTAGAAGGCATCTTTGGGGCTATCCTAACTAGACATGGATGCAGGATAGCCACCTTGAATCTCCCAGGTGCATAGGGGCAGGGAAAATCCAACATGTTTCGCAACACCTGAAACATCGTCAGCTTCGTTCGCTCTTATCCGCTCTTTTTCTGATTTTATCTTGATTCTCGCTTGAATCACTGCCTCCTCTTTTCTCTCTCCTCAACTTTACCCCCACATCATTTTCAGGCACGATAAAATATGTGTGTATAGGAAGACAGCAAGATCCCACCCCACCGTCGAGCTAACTCCGCGCATCCGCAAGCGTGCCTATAGCTGTCATGGGACTTAGGTTACCCACCAACTACAACCCCACCTACCTGTACATCACAAATCCTCAATCAAAACCCGAAGTGCACTAGGAAACACATATATTTGGAATTGCACAGTTGAGGGGAGAACATATGACTCGAAGCTGTTCTCTTCTGTTCTGATTTGATCTGACAGTTTAACTCACTTTTGCTGTTCTGTTTACTGATATAGCTTTCGTTCATTAAACACAGCTAACAACATCCAGTTTCGATTATTTATTCAAAGCTCAACGATGGTTGATAACATCCACGAATAATAGCGAAAACCATTCTTTGTATTCCTTTCAATTATCCTACTTTAATAATCTTGAGATAGAACAACTCATCACAATACATCACAAACACTGAGCTTAGCAAAAAATATAAGAGCTTGCTGAAGTAAGCTGAATTTGTAGGTGTGTAATATATGTACCTACTTACGAATATTCGGTTACACATAACTGGCGAAACTCACCATTAGTGGCTTTTTGTTGTTCTCTTGGCTAATTCCATTCAAAAGTGAGTTGGCCCTGATTTTCAATTTAAATTAACACTTCATCTATCGAATATCTCAGCTATGTCCGTTTGAGGCACATTATATATTCCGATTGGTCAAATATTTGATATTTTTAATTGACGTCTAGTAAGCACCCAGATTGGTTTAGTGCTCGTTTTGCGAAACACTAATTTAAGTTTTTTTTTGCGTGTATACTGTACTGTACTTGTACAATATACATGTCATGTGCTGTGCATTATGCTTGATGTGGTGGTTGGGGTGAGTGGATTCGCGCAAATTTCGATGTAATTTCTAAAAAAAGAAGTGATAGATAGATATAAAAATTATGCGTAAATTACTGTCATAAATTGAAATTCTTTAGGGACAATTTTCCAAAGTGTGTCTTTGAAATAATTTAGCTGCAATTACTGATTAAGTAAATAAAGCTAAAACATTGAAATCGGTCATCTGGATACGAGATTTACACCTTATTGTGAGCACATTTGCAGCAAGTTGATACTGTGTATATATAAATATACTCTACAATAGCGGTGTTTCTTTGCACGCGGATATAGGGATAATTTGAAATTTGCATGTAAAATACAACAACTTATCCTATATACGCTAACTTTGGCGGGGATAGCTATCGCCGCTAAGTTCTTTAGCGGGGATAAACAGTGCTTCCAAAATCCATTTTCTTCGTTTCTGATGAATCCTTCCGATGAATTTTTCAGGAAATGTCAAAGTTTGACAACCCACCGACCACTAACACATCCCGCCGAATATTTTATTCGTGATTTTATTATTATTATTTTTCAAACCTCATTTTAAGGGTAATTGAATTTAGCAAATCTGTTAATGTGAAATTGTTTTTCATAATTTTAAAATATGCTTGCATCAATTTCAATTGGCGGATGTAAATATTTTTCAATTTCAGGATTTTCAATACAAATTTCTTAACTACAACTTACAGCTGTTTAACGGTGCATGGCATAGGTGCACGTGTGCTGCCAAGTTTTTTTTGATGAATTCTTAAGCGGCGATGGTCGTTGTTTAATGCCATGCCTATATCCGCGTGCAGAGAACACGGCTAATGTACATGTGCATACTATACATAATATTAAGTAAGTATTAGTATGAAGTATCCACACTTGAAGATGATATCTTTGGAACACCAACGCGATAGTGTTGCTATGGCGACATTTAAGTTACACTCGATGCATCGTCTTTGGTATCGTGGCTCGTGGGTCGCAAGGTCATTGTGTGTAGGCTTCTAAGGGTACCTTAAAATCAAAAATTTGTTGTTTATGCTTATTTTAGGCAGACAGCAAAATTGTGTTGTAAGCTGTTTATTTGATCTCCGATAAGTTGGCATTTGGTTTGTAGAGTTAATTATTTGAAATTAAGGGAGGTAGGTACCTAGGTGCTGCGAAACATTGTTTATCAAATTTGTAGGATCATGTCCCACAGTAGTTAAACACTAAAAAATGTTGCCTTGTGAATGCAGAGGTAAAATGAAAATAGGAAGGGATCTTAAAAATATTTAACTGCTATTTTAATTTAGTTAATTTTTTATTTCTATTTGTCAGTCTGGGTTATGGTCCCTGTAATCCTGATCGTAAGTTCGCTTTTAAGAAATAAAAAAAATACATGCTACTTGGTGAATCGATTGATTTATGTAATAGGTATGCGGGATTATACGGGAGTGGTATTGGCTCATTTTCAGCTCCGGGGAATTTAAAAAAGTCGTGGGAAGATGAGGCTAGTCATCGGGCCTAATGAATTTTTAGTCAAAAAGAATTAAATTTATAAAAATCAAAGTTTCTGCACAAAATATTTACACATCCAACAGTCGGTTTCTCTTTTGGGGCAATCTGGATTAACCACTGCACAAGTTTAAGTTTCTCTGGGGTCGGGCCCATTCTTCTGAGCACACCCCCAAACCTGTCTCCGGTCCTATCGTGGGACGAGTAGATTTGGGAACACCATGTTCCATGCTCTCTTTTCGGAAGCTCATGGCACCGCTACGGAGCACCTTTAAAGTCCCTTTTAGACGATCAGTTGTCAGTTCATAACAGTTGATAACTGAAGTGAAACGAATTTACACATCAGTTTAACTGACAACTGAACTGAATACCTATGGGAATTTCACCAGTTTCAGAAAATATATTTCTAAAAGGGGCTACCCGATGGGTTACGAATATCACTGCACCGCTCCCCAAAAAAGAGAGCTTGTCGTAAAAGGCGACTAATGTCAGAAATCACATCTAGTCAATTTGTTATCATTCAGTATAGCCTAGCGACACATTTAACATTTTGAAACTCTCCCGTAAGTGTGCATGCAAATTTGTGGGTTTATACGATTGGAAATCATCGGGGTCATAAAAGGACGATCAAACAAAAATCAATTTTAGGAGCGTGCACGTGTCGAAACCTTTAAATGGCAGGCCTAGCAGTTCCTGGATAACGCAATGCAACAACACCAGCATTTGGCCTCAGTTAAGAAGCGATCCAAAACCGGGAGGCCTGCCGATGTTTATTGGGGACCGGCAAACCCTATCTGTGGAAGAAGAGAAGTGATAGAGTGAGGCAATAGAGGAGGTGTGGGTATCCTCATGCACATCCTCTGCACAGGTCTGACTGCTGAGTTTCCTTTTATTTGCATGATTCCTCTCCTCAGCATGTTATGTCCGGTGATAACACGTACTTGAGAGGACTTTTTTTTCATATGTAGGATTCTCCCAGTTTTTTTTATTTTTTGTAGAATGGCCAGGGCAACACAACAAAGAAGTGAGCGCACTACATCGTTTATTTGATGCTATCAGTATTTTGTTCCCTATTACTTGTTTAATATTACGGAGTGAAATCTTTACTGTATAGTGTCTGTCGTACTAGTTTAATTTAAGGGATTATAATATTGTTGCATGTTTGCTCAAACTGTGACATTCAGCATCAATTAGTCAACTTGCAGCGCCATCTCTATTCAAGAGCCATATTACCATATAAGATAATCGATATTTGGCAGCATTTGAAAAGCAGTTTGAATAGCTATGGAATACTTACATCTGTGTTCTCGAACTTGTGGGCAATTTCTTCGAGTTTTGCTTCGAGAACATTCTTAAAATCTTCCACAGCGCTCTTTTGGGCGGCAACTAAGGAATTCTTTTGTTCTTCGAATCTGGAATCTAGAGAATTTGTCTGTTGTTCTAGAGAATTCTTCTGTTCATTGAACTGAGAGTCTATAGAAGTCTTTTGATCATCAAATATTGATTCCAATTTTGAATCTAGAAAATTCTTCTGTTCATCAAATTTGACCAGTAGTAATTCCATCATAGCAGTCATATCAACGCCTGTACTTACTTGTTCTTCTGCTACGTCGAACAAAACGGACTTGGGGTTTTCTCCTTCGTTTTCAACAGCTTCCTGCAGTCGAAGCACCAGATCACTTTTTCCTCCAGCTGTGGAGAGATTCCGCTTTTCCAGTTCAGCTTTTAACTGCGGTATACTGAGCTGTAGTAATTTCAATGTGCGGCCCATTTTTGTTTTTTTTTGTTTTTTTAACTATAATTCACTTCACTTTAATTTCAGAATGAATACGTTTTATCCCACATCTGACACCAATGTTACATTCAGGCCTGGATTTGAAAAGATAAAACGTTATTCTAATTAATTAATCTTTATTAGTTCTCTTTCAATTTAATTCTTGATTATTATTCTAATAATTCACTTTCACAATTAATCACTTTAAATAAACAATCACTTTTTTCTTATTCAATACTTTCTCTTTTTCTCTATACTTTTCACTACTGTCATCTATCGCACTTCTTTATCGCGGTTCAAAACAAGAATGTCTTGGGTGCTCCTGCGACACCTATTTATATCTTCTAGTGACACCTATCGAACTTTCCAGATTCGTTGAATTCCGAAAGTTCGAGAACACAGATGTACTAAGTATTCCATAGCTATTCAAACTGCTTTTCAAATGCTGCCAAATATCGATTATCTTATATGGTCATATGGCTCTTGAATAGAGGTGGCGCTGCAAGTTGACTAATTGATGCTGAATGTCACAGTTTGAGCAAACATGCAACAATATTCTTGCCATTTAATCAGCTCTTTCGTTTCCCGCCACATCCCCCAGCAGAGTTTAACGTTGTTCTGCGCGCTAAGAACCCGTAGCTCTTCGCGACATTGACTCATGCTTGACATGCTTCGATTCTAATGTATGGCAGAAATCGCGTTTATTGCCGTTTGGTTGTCAATGAAAAGGTAGGTAAACAACAGTCAAGTATGAATGGATTTGCAGAAATCGCTTTTATTGCCGTTTTGGTGTCAATGAAAAAGTAAGTAAACAACAGTCAGTATGAATTTATATGCCACTATTTTTCTGATAAAAGCTTAAAGAGTTGCTGGAAAGCTGTCAATTTGTCCTTTATTAAATTTTTTGCTAGGAACTGCAGATATTTCTTTCCATCGGTTAGTTCTTTCCAAAAAAGGTAGATACATATACCCTTAAAAGGTTTTTTTCAATAATGTTTTAGAAAGTAACGTTTAGCAAACTATGTGTTTGAAAAATTCCTTGCACAAAGCGTAACCAAATTCGAATAAATATACATATGTGTGTGTGTAGTAAAACCACCCCTTTCGTAGAGGGTTGAAAGCACTTTATATACTTTACGAAAACGTTCTCTATAAATAGTAATGTATCTACGCATGGATCATTGAAGAAGGTACAGTTGCTAAGTAATAAACGTAAATGTGGTTTCTTCCTAAATTTTATTGATTTTATTCCTCCAACATAAGCAGGAACTACCCTATTTCAAATATATTTCGCAGCATTATCTACCTAAGGGTAAAAAGCAAGTGGCGGCTATACGCGTAGACGATACCTTCAAATTGCTACGGCGTCCGTAAATACACAGAATATTGCAATCTTGTGTTTGATTTAATTCCTTAAGGCGTTAAATGTTCAATAAAGATTACGCATTGCGAAATTGTTGGTGCCAAATGATTGGGTTCGTTCTGACAGATGTTTTGGAAATCTACTTATGGTCCCATATTACCCGATTGATGTTTCAAACAAAACCATGTGTATATTTTGCATCCTTTATTTCCATTGAGTGGGGTTAAAGAACGGAAATAATATTTCAGACGCAACCACAGGCATTCATTAGACGTCCTGAAAAACATAAACGCAATAAGAAAAAAATAACTTGAGTCTAAAATAGGCACACAAACTACATGTAAGTGCATTTTTAATGCATTCGCGAACGCCCCGAATGCATTCATGAAGTGGAAGTATGCAAATCTTTTTCTCGAGTGTGCTTATTGTGTTACGTTGTTACACGTCTTGTTCCTCGAATCGCTGCGTAAAGCATGGTGCAAACTGAGCAAACAAACAAGGTTTCTGTTTTTTCGGTACTGCTACGAATGCATGACAATATTTTAGCGTGGATCGTTTTGATTTTTTAATGTTTAGTTTTCGATATGTAATCTGTCACTTCTACAAAACATTTCTATCCGGTGTATATGTAGGAACCTATACGAGAGTAGCGTTTTCCAGCCAGACTTTCTATGCGTACAAATATTTACCTTTCTTGGATGTCATGTTTTCTGTTCTATTGTGTTTTCTTTGAAAAAATATCGCACTACACACGCATTGATTGGTGGCGATAGAACATTAATTGTCAAGCACCCAACACTCATAACAGAAACTACATTCATTCATTTATAATGAAATGCTCCATGAAAGAGTTTTTAAGTATTTCCGACCCTGAGAATCTTGAGCATTGAATGTCGAAAAAAAGAAATCTTTGCGCTTCAGGTTTTTCCTCGCCGTATCATCCTTCTAGCCAGTTTGCCTGTGGGATGTGGCGTCGTTTTTTCTATATACAAACAAATGTAATATATGTTCGGAGTTTTTTTTGTTGTTCAACTATTGCTCTCTCTTTAAACAGAGACGATTGTTTGCATTCATTAACCCCCGATAAGAGTGTGCGTTTGCGGGCTGAAGGAGTTCACGAGATTTGTTTGTCAGTGGAATGTGTGTGCTGCGATGTACTGCTGTGACTGCCAATGTTTTAAAATTACGAAAAAATGTACAAGTATAATTTTCTCCTAAGGTAGGTACCTACCAACTCTGGATTCTTTAATCTAAACATTGTGCGGCCGATCGCAGCATCCGTTTAAACGTTTTTGTATAAACATTCGGTTTAATGAACGAGTGTTATAGGAGATTTCTTATTTTAAACTGTGATCATGTTTTCGTATTGCACCTAATTAACACAAGAAAAGCTAAATGTGCTTTTTATAACTTTATTAACTTTGCATAGTGTATAGTAGAAGAGCCTATAGCTTTAATATAGCTAAAGAAGTTAATAATTTTAATCATAAGGGACTAATAATTATATTTGAGAGCAAATATCACGCACATGTCCTAAAGCGAAGCATCACATTCGTGTGCGAGTTAGGTATATTTTCGACACGAATGAAAGCGAAAACAACTTACAGTATTGTATGACGATTCCGAGCGGCAACTTTGAGAAGCTTCTCATTGTATTTTGTATTGTATTTTATTAGACCATTAGGTTTGTCTGGAACCTTGCAAATAGAACACATCCAATTTGATCGAGTTTCGTTTTTAACAGTGCTGCAGTTGGCACATCTTCGGCGAGTGTTGCGTTGTGGTTGATGAGCGGAAGATGTTGTACGCATTTTCAAAGGAACAAAGGGCTTACAAGACTTTTTGGCAAAAATTGGTGACGATGTTTCTAACCCACGTTTCTTTTCAATTAAAATCGCCAACAAACCATTTATAATCGAACGTTTGAATGTCTTCATGTCCATTTGTGGAAGGCTAAGCATTTTGTACAAGCAAAAGGAATTTACCACTGATGCATCTACCTACAAAAAAGAAAAATATTGGGTGCCACCATTTTTTGCTTTTTCTGTCTAATTTATAAACAGCTAAATTCTGGTCGAACTTGTCTACGTAGTTCACGTTTTTGTTGTAGCCAATTACTGCGTTTGGACACGATACCTTGGAGATGGTTCTATCCTTGTTTTTTCGTGATACCTCACTGATTTTTTCTTGGAAGTTAAAGTTTGACAGAATGTGTACAGACCGCTTATCTTTCCATTTTATAGCAATTAATTTCGTATCACTGTAAAAAAAACTCCGAGTCTCCCCTTTTCATCCTGTTATCGGGCGGGAACCGTGGAAGATATTTTCGTGTGGCATTGACCGTTCCACAGGCATGTATTCCGTCATTCTTCAAATCTTCCATTAGCTAAACACCAGTAAAATAGTTGTCAAAATACACTACATGATCTTTGTGCTTGAAATCTGACATCAATTTTCTCACAACTTTCGCTCCAAGATTGGTTTCTGCGATTCCAGATACTGATTTACCAGTATAAATATCAAACTCGTGACAATATTCCATTTTATCGGCAAGCATCCAAACCTTGTAACCCCGCTTTATTGGTTTTTTTGGCATATATTGCTTCATATAGCTTCGACCTTTAAATTTTATCATGGACTCATCAATAGCTAATTCACGAGTAGGCTTTGCACATTTTTTTAAATTTTTTGCGAGGATTTGGAGCATAGGCCTAACTTTGTAAATTCTATCATAATTAGGAGTGTCACGTTTTGGCTCAAGACTTCTATCACTTACATGCAGATTTCCCAACAACCAACCGAACCGCGCTTGTTTCATGCAAGAACTGACATAGGAATCATGCAAGTCTGGTGCAGAAGACCAATAATCTCTGTAGCTTGGAAGCTTCTTTATTCCCATAAGTAAATTTAAGCCGATGAATGTTTTTATTTCGCTCTTATTGGTTTTTTCAAACGACTTGCCTGTTTTCATATGATTTTGCTCCGCATACAAGTTTGTTTGAAAAGTCAAATGTTCAAAAAGTTCATCGTCAAACAATAGCTCAAATAGGTCAATTTGGTGTTGGATTTTCAATAGCTTTTACAAAGTCAGTAGCGCCATAATCATGTGCGAAATCCGGTAAATTTTGCTCTTCAACATACCTTTGAGTCCAGTTACGGTTACGATTCGAAGAACTAGATGCGGAATTTTTTTGTTGAATATTTGAAAGAGGAATATCATCCTCTGAGCTGAAAGACAACAATCTTTGAAGCTCCTGTTCCCCTTGGTCTTGTTGTACGATGGAATCTAGTGAAGTGCATGAGGAAGCATCAGTATCAATGTTACTTAGATCCTGAAGGGAGTGCAACTACATCGTCCGATTCCATTTGTTTCAAAAATTCATCGTAACTTATGCCAACCAGTCCGACATGACTAATAGAATAACAACAAAAAAAGAAAGTTTAATGAAAAAATATCACTTTGGCACGGTGGGTTAAAAAACGTACCATGTGTTTTTCTTCAAAATATACGCCTTATAAGTTTCTTTTATCACCACGATTAATAACCTTCACTTCTTACACACCAGCCACTTCGAAAAACCAATAAGTCGCTTTTAACTTTGCAAAATACGCACTTACTGCAGCCCCAAAGCCTAAGAACTGATTTTTTTTTAAATTTTACAAAATACACTTTTTCACGTTACCGTTGGGAACAAGCCAAAGTAAAAAAAATCCGTTATTCTTTGAAACCTCGCACATGCATTTGTTTTACGTGGTTCATATTTTGAACCTTTGAGCCAGTTGCAAAAAATAATTTGTACATGGTTTAAAATTTGTCACACTTACCCGCGACTGTCAAAATTCTCTGGTTCAAATTTTGAACCAGTGAGCCGGAAAGAGTTAAAAGAATCAAAACTTATCTTAGAACAACAATGGGGCAAAATAGGTTGACAAATCTTTCTTTTAATTTATATATTTTATTATATTATACCTAATATAATAAAATAAACAATATTTTTTTCTTTTTGTTAAATGTTTTTTTGTTAAATAAAAAAATTGACTGAATACCAGTTTATTTATGAAAATGTAAGAAGAATATTTTTAAAAAAAGTCGAGAAGAATTAGTCTTGAATTTAAGTAAAATAATGAATGTACTTATCAATTGCTTGTTTATTAAAAAGTAATTTATATTTTTTTTAAGTGAAGAAGAAGAATTGGTTTTTGTTTTATAAATAAAATCTAAATGTAAAAAACTCTTTATATTATTAAATAAACTTGCTTAAAACGATGTAAACGTTATTTTTTTATTTAATTTAAAAATTTCTTTTTACTGGTAAAAATGATCCTAACAGCTATAGCAATTAAAACTTATCAAGAAAAGATTTTCAATTTTTTTGAACATGTGTTTTTATTGTTGTTCGTTTTTATTTTCACAACTTTATTTTTAATTTTATTGTTCTATTGCGACGCGTTGCGGAGCTTGTGCTCCATCATCGGGCGTTTAGGCTTTGTGACTGAATTTGTTTATTCTGATGATTCAAAAAAATTGAAAATCTCTTCTTTATAATCAACACAACCGGAGACGAAAAAATATATAAAATAAATAATATAAAATGAATAAAAACTTCACTGAACGACTACACATTTTTGGCACGCGTCGCTCCTGGATCCTATGAACCTTGTCGAAAAAGCAATATGAATCAACGTTCCTTAAGAATCGCAGAGAGGCAGACCTAAAAACTCCTGGATAAAACAATCGCAACAACAACAGCATTAGATTGGCCTCAGCGACGAGGTGATTCGATATCGGGAGCGCTGCCGAGGCAGTGAGGTGTGAGGGCAATGTATAATCCCTGTAGTCCAGATCATAATCTCGTCGTGAAATCCAGCTATCTGCAGTCGTATTCTTCACTCTCCTCTCTCTGTCTAATGTCGCCGAATACAATGCTGCTCTTGATTTGTGTTTTTGTATCAAAATGTGTATGCATTGATTTTTTAACAAGGCTGCATTAAATCTGCAAAATTGCCATCGGCACATGAGCAAACAAATGATTTATCTCATTAGAACCCGTACAATGTTTGGCTTAGTGGGTAAGCGGAAGAAGATGATCGAGACTACGAATTTTATTATTTCTGTGATACGAGTACTTAGATTGAAATAGTTTCATGATTGTGACTCTGACACCGTCTTAAAATTGCTCGTTACTACTTGAATTTTGTTCGCGTTCACATCACCCTTTGCAAATAAAAACATTCTTTATGTACTCGGTTTCCAACTTTATAATATGTATGTTTATAAATACATAGGAACGTCTATGCATTGTAGACATTCATACTTCCTCAGTCGCTCAGATTTTATGTTTCATTAAAACATGATGTAAGCAAGGCACCCATTCCCTAAACAGGAATTGTTTACTCCTTTTATATGCAAGATAATCTACAGAAAGTCGATTTGTACTAAAGTAATTAATTAACCTGTTTGTTTTTGTTATTTTCAGAAATGGTTCTAAGGTACTGTGAATCGCCATCAGTTGGAACGTGCTGTACGTACAGCATGGAAACAAAGATGGCCATGTCTTCGAGACTACATCTGGAAAAAAATTCCAGAGAAGAAATAAACAGACTATCATCAGTGTTGGGAAGCAAAGCACATAAATTTAATGGTGAGTGAATCATTAACAGATTTGTAAATAAATACTATTGTTGAAGTAATTGCGTGCTCCGAGTTTTTCGTCGCCCACTTCGAGTACATAATATTATAGTCTGTAGTCCGAAAATGCTTCGTTTACTTTGTCAAAGTTATGAAGACAAACGACTTGTTGGCTAATTGATTTATCAATGTTTCAAGCGCAATTGAAATATATATGTATGCATTTTTTACTTTTGCAGATGTATTTAATCAGCTCCTCGCAGAATCGAAGAGGGAATTCCATTTGATGTTTAAGCGGACATACGGTGTAATATACGAACAGAATGCATACGTCTTTTCAGACTTGTTCACCGAACTGGAAAAGTATTATTCCCGCGGAAAGGTGGATCTTGGTGAGGCGATGGATGGATTTTTCAACACTCTTTATCAAAAAATGTTCACCGTCTTAAACGCACAATACGCATTTGACGATAAGTAAGTTGATTTAAGGTTTACCACCAAAGTACAAACAATATTTGTCTTCTTCCTTTGATTTCTGCGTTAATCTACAGAGAAGAGTTAGACTTTTGTTTTTTTATTTTTGTTTTCGTATCTGCGGAATAGATCAAAAGCTTATAATCCCACACAATGAGATATAAAATATAACAAAGAACAACATTCGTATCTATTTGAAGAGGTTTAGTGTTAATAAAAGCCGATGTACGGGTACCTGTTGCAGCTAAAGGTGGCTGCCTTTTCCTTCTTTTTTCTTTTTTAAATGAGAAACGCTTGATGACAATTACAGCCACCAAGATCAGTATACATTGGTAAACGTTTTTCCTCGAGTATCTCAAATTTCTACAGGCAGCTAATATGTAATAGTTAATAGTACCTTTGCAACTTTATGCGGTCACACATAAGCATGGAACAGAGGCAGACTACTGAGACTATACGTCTTCCATGGTGCAATATTGGACTTAGTTTACTTCGTAAAACGTCTTTCTCACCTTAAGGTGCACAAATCACATGCTTGGCCTGTTTGCTGTCAATTGGTCTGCTGCTAAAAGTTAAAAGTAAGTAAGCACAAATGCTTGCCTTTGTGTGACAAATGCAGGATGGAGAAAGCTGATACCCGGAGCGCATGGCATACATATAAGTGCACTTCAATTTATTAATCCAACAGCAACAAAGCTCTGTACAACGTTATGTATAGTATTAATGCACTTAGACTCTGATGTTGGTATTTTAATATTATTGCGTTTGTGCATTCCTTGTTCGTCGTTAAAAGTAAAGGCTTAATAGAGAACGTTTAACTTGCAAAATATATTCGGGCTAATCTGTTTGGATTAACTGGTCATTCAAATAGTATTACAGGGATGCTATTCGAGATAAAGGAATCATTAAAAATATCCAGAATTAATAACGAAAACAAAAAAAAAAACAATCGAAGATAACTTAGTACAACATTCTTCTTTGCAGATATTTAGGTTGTGTTAGCGAACACATGAAGGAACTGAAACCGTTCGGCGATGTGCCCGATAAACTATCCGTCCAGATAAAGAGATCGTTTGTTGCAACGCGAACATATGCACAAGCACTAATGACAGCCGCTGATGTTACGAAGAAAATGATTAATGTAAGTCTTGATCAAGAAAAAAAATTATTTCGCGCTTTTTACCAAAATCGACTTCTAACGTAGATTCGTTTAAATGCTGACTGTACGGCTGCACTGACGAAGATGCAGCATTGTGGTGCTTGCAAAGGCTATGTGGAAAAACCCTGCGCAAACTACTGCGTGAATGTTATTAAGGGCTGCGTACACTACTTGCATGAGTTGGATATGGAATGGGATAATTTTGTCTCGTCCATGGAAAAGGTTTCCGAACGATTGTTGGGCTCATTTAATATTGTCATGGTCGTGGAGCCAATCAACATAAAGATCTCAGAAGCAATTATGAATTTCCAGGTATGTATGTCATATTTATTCACTCTTACATACTATATATGTTTGGCATATAGAATGCGGGATTATAATTAAGTTGATTTTCGACTTATTCTATTTGTGTGACAGTAGTTGCGATTAATGAACGAAAACTAGAACAGAACAGTACAAGTGAGTGAAAACTGTCAAACCAAGTTAGAACAGAAAAGTACCTGCAGCTTCGTCTTTGAGTCGTATGTTCTATCAGCTGTGAAATTTCAAAAAGAAAATCCTCACTGTTTTCTATGGTACTTTCGGTTTTAAGTGAACATTGTACCTACTTTTTTGTTATTCTCTTGTTTTTTTTTTTATTTTTGAATTTGACACTTTTCACTAGCTTAAACTACCTCAAAACTAGGTGCTAAAAACATTTAGCTAAACTGATTTGATCTAAAAAGCTGCGTACATATATGGAAAAGTGACGAGTTTTTGAGCGCAAGTGTCTTAGAGCCTGCATGCAGATGTATAGGAGTGCGCATTCTAACTTTCGTCTTTACGTCTCACTTGTTTCACGTTCGGCAGGTGTTACGGAAATCGAGCTTATCTCCGGATTATTTTATCCGAACCGTGTGTATTACAGAAATGCATTGGAAAGTGGATACATACCATCAGAGACATTCATGTTTCTTGATTTATATATTTCTTTTTCTTGTCCTTTTTTATATGTAGGTATAAAAAACCGACTGTCTTTAAAATAGGTTTATCTTGACATTTGTCCCATTAACGAAAAAAATTCCATAAACAATAAAAACAAACAAATTCATATACTACATAAATACTTAATATTTCAAGGTAAAAAATATAACAATGATAAAAGATGTAATGAGAACCATAAAGCTGATTTACTCAAAATGTGTATTATTTAATAGTTTGTTCAACTATGTTTATGCTATAACACAAATGTTATAGGCTTTAAGTGAATAAATAATCAATAAAAAAAAATCTGAACAGCTTCATGGAATAAACATGACACACTTTGCGGCAAGATTTTTACTCTGGGACAGTAAATCCAGCACTTTTCTGGTCTTTTCTGTGTAGATCAGGTTCAGTAAAAACGCTTTTTTTGACGGGGTTTAAGATCGTCTACGCTGGATCACTTGGACTCAATACTGCGAAACAACAAACCACTTTTAATGAAATATTCTCAACTTTCTGTGTTTCTTTGCGCCGCTTGCCGCCTTCTTCTGCTTCCAGTCAGTCCCGCAGCAACATCTCAACTTTTAGCTACCTTTCATCATAATGGAGATCAAGCGTATCACGTTTAACCTGTCCGCTACTTTTTCCATTGTTCGAACGTGGCGGAGAGAGAGCTACAGGAGTTTCCGGAAGAAAGGGTACTGCAGCTCCTGGGTCAAGGCACGTGCAGGCGAGGAGTGTCGGTGGGATTTTCGCTATTGCCAGTACCACCTGGAGTAAATATATAAATAAATATTAAGCATTAACGACAATTAAAGGGCTTAAAATCTAGCTTTTTCAACCATTTTCAACCAAAGTGGATGGGATCTGCAATTTTAAGCCAAATCCAAATGGCAAATTTGAGAACCTTCTCATGAAAAGATACTTTTGCATGTTTGTCAAACGTTTACAGGTGGTGGGCCAGTGGAAAAAACTCTGGATGTTACTTGGCCAACACACTTACTACTCCACCCACAGGGCATACAGCGTAAACCGTATTCTACGCACATACACACATCGCTTTCATCTCTGCCATAACCCTACGAACTCTGATCGCGAACTTATCGTACCGAGGCTCCCCTATCCACCACCTGGGGTCGCGCCTGGTAGGGAACCATACCGCAGGAAACACACCTTGTGCCCATCGGCATTGTTTTGTACGTAATGAGAAAATAAATATCTTTCCTCTTTTTGCTTAAAATATGTGAATTATCAAACTGTCAAAAAACAGCTTACTCGATTTTATCCTTCCTATGAATTCAAAAAATAAACCGATAGCTTTATCAATGAACATGTCTAACCTATTTATTAAGGCCCCAACTCTGCTATGACACGATGTCACAAGCTTGTAGAATTGCTGTTAAGTAAACATCCGCTGGTCAGAAACATCGCCTATCTCAAGTGGTTATTATCTCCCACGTCATAATTTAACCCCGTGCTTTCATTCTTCAACAAACCTGGCGCATTGATTGTCCACAAAAACAAATTCCTAAATAAATTGCAGTGTTCTATTAAACATTATCATTCTATCGCTTCGTCCACAAAATAAGCAGACAAATATATACTATTACATATTTATATGATAAGATATGATTATGATGTTCAATGTTGCTAATAGAATTTCTGATTGATTTGGTGATATTTAAAAAAAATAATATATACAATAAAACCCTGCACTGAATGTATTTATAATGATGATCATTATTTCACAATTTATAGGAAGCCGGGCAAGATATTTCTAATCAAGTATTCCAAGGCTGTGGTCGTCCTTCTCTAGGTCGAAGGAAACGTACAATAAGTCCAAAAATGTTAGAACCCAATACTAAGGTTACTGCCAATGAGAACACTGAAACCGACATTCTTGATATCGATGCAAAACTTGACGATGAAATAGTTTTAAAAGAAACCGTTCAGAGTATAAGCAAACGGGCTGTTGAATCAAGAACAGAAGATATCGCTGCATCCGATCAAGAACAAAATAGTCAGCCGCAAAAAAGTGGTGGTAGCGCTCCAACTGGAGGCGGTGGCGGAAGAAAGAATAAAAAGAAACAACAAAACAGGAAGAATGAGGACAATGACTATGTTACTCGTGAGCCGGTATTAGATAAGCTCATCAAAGAAATCAGGCAAAAAGTAAAGGACTCGAAGAAGTTCTGGTCGAATTTACCATATCAAATATGTAATAATGACGAAATTACAGCTTCATCAGACGCAGACAACATGTGCTGGAATGGTCACACTGTAGATCGGTAAGTTGTCTTTAAATGTTTTTAACTAACTAATTGTAACGTGTAATTTTTTGGAAAGGTATATGCATTCAGTGACAACAGAGCATGGTTCATCCAATCCTGAATTTCCGGGTAATCCCGTATCGCCAAAGCAGCAAAGTACTGTAGCCACACAGCTGTTTTATTTAAAAACTGCCATAAGTCATTTAAGAAATGCTTACAACGGCCAAGATGTTGATTGGTCTGATCAAGGTAATTTTCACCGGACATTTTGTCAATTTGTAAAGCTTTTGTTTTTTGATAGCCATGCCCCCAAGTCAAAAAACACGAGACAAGACTAACAGAATTCGTATAAATGTACTTTATATCGTTTATTGTTTACAGAAGAACCCTACTATGGAAGCGGTTCAGGTTCTGGCGGCGGAATCGATGACGAAGATGATGGTGAAGGTTCCGGTCTAAGTCCTGGATCATATCCGCCATTCCGTAAGCCTACAACAACAAGTGGAAATACTGAACATCCGTCAGTGCGAATCAACAAAATTGATAATAGCGATGACGAAGATGATAACAATGGTGATGGTGGTCTTGTAGATCACACCTCAGGTCCTAGTCACAATGGAGGTGCTGCCAATAATGGTGGCAGTAGAAAAAGTCATGAAGAAGAAGAGGAAGAGAGAGATGATGATCATCTGCAGACGATTGAGCCAAAGAGCAGTAGTGCGATACGACTGAAAAATGCGTATTCGCCATGGTGGTTGGTATTTACATACTTGCTCCCACTTTATGTTGTGATTTGGTTTGTTCGAAGCAAAAACAACCCAGCTTTGTTGTGATTCTAAAGTCTTCAGTAAGTCTTGTGTTATGTTTCTTAAAGTGAAAAACAAAAATATTATTGCTATGAAAAAAAAGAGTTTACATTCGATTCGAATTATACTACCATTTTTATAATACAAACATCTTCGGTGTATATGAGTCTGATGGTCAAAATTTGAATACCTTTCAGAACCTAAACAACAAATTATTTATTAAAATTGAATACTAGATGTAGGACGCTATGTAGGACGGATATACGTAATTCAAGAAGTAATATTAAAATTTTAGTGTGTGTGCAAAATAATACGAATGAATGAAAAAAAAAGTTGTTTTATGTTTTTATATATGTATATATATATTTTTTTTTGTAAAGTGTCAAATATAAAAGTATTTTTTGGATATATTTACCAGAGGTAGATAAGGAGTGGCTGTAAGGTTTCAGGAAAATGGCAAAATTGCAGCACAATTTTTGTTTACAATTTATATTAAAAGAAACAGATTGATTTTATTCTGCTGTACAATAGTAAATAGAAAACAGTTTAACAATACGAAAAAAGGACATGAATGTAACAGAATAATTTTTGTAAGATTTTTTGTATTTACTCAAGATAAGAGGTTCTTGTAATAAATAAGTCTCTTCTTATTAAACATTTTATTCAACCGCATACATTATTTTGAAAGTCGGTCGCATTCTATTACTTAAAGTTTTTTCTTTTGTTATGCTGAAGAATAATCAATCAGAAACGTATCTAATTTATCTTATTTAATCCTAATATTTGCAATTATCTCAAAGATTTTAACTAAAATTATTGCGACTATAACGATATGTAAAAATAAATTGTGAAGAATTTATTAAGATCAAAGAAAATAACTTTTCTTAAACATCGAAGTGTAAAATTGGTTTATGTACATTAACATGCAGCTGTTAATTGATCATAACAAAATTCTAAAAACGTCATCAACTCGAAGAAAACTAGAAGTACTTTAATATAATGTTGTAACAAATATTTGTACTGAACTGAACATGATCGCAATTTATATAATATTTGCCTTGGTATTTTATATGTGACTGAACTCCAATTTGTTTATATGATTTTTTTATACTTGATTAGTTTTTGTTTTAAATAAATTCATTAATTAGACTTCGTTTTGAATTTTCTAATAAATAAACTGCTAAAAGCCTGCTTAAGAGTAATAATAAATTTATTGTTATTAGAATTATCTTTAATTAACAATTAACCAAACTAGTTTAATTATAAGAGTTACATTTAGTTATGAGAACAATATTTTACAATTTATCTTGCAATAAAAAGAAAATTAACATTTTTTTAGCAAATTGTGTTTATATAACTATTATTGAAAAAAAAAATGATATACATACATAGCAATACGTAAATTATATTTTATAACTAATTTTGCAAATATAATAGAAAAACAAATTATTTTTACTGTATTATTTTGTTTTGCAAACATTTTGTGCATTAAACTGCTAAATTATTATTTACAACTAGGAAAAAGAAATCTACACACATACATAGGAGTACATTGAAATAGATTTCTTAAAATCAGTGAATATGTTATTAATAAATGAAGGATGTGATTTAAGTATATTAATATTTAATATGCGTTTTATTGAAGTATGTAATTGCATTTGCAGCGGCCTTATCGATCTTAATATTTTTTACCGAATTAAGCGTCTGTTTAACCGAGATGCCTGCCAATATTCATTGGGGTCGAACCTTGAATCCCACATGCGGACCAGTAGGAATGCAGTTAAGTTGGAGGGTTATGATTCATTTATTGCTGATCAAAGCTTCGCTCTGAAGGAGTGAAGAAGAAATGTCGGTTTTGAAAATTCACAATTTAAGATCCTTGGTAACGGAATGTGCCTCTCATTCATAAAGGAAATTTTTGAAATTTGAGTAAGTAGTTTTGCATTAAACATTCAGAGATCGAAATCCGTATAGTGAGCATTTTGTTTACTGTGCAAGAACAAATAACACTCTGAATCTAATGTGCTTTGCTTACTCGAATCAGGGATTTAACTAATTCATCGAGGACACATAGTTTATAGTACCAACTTGCAGTCGTTTGCGAGGATTGTATCGTGTGTGCGTATGACATCGATGGTTGTACCGATACCTCTCGATCGAAAACAATGCAACCAATATGTCTCAAGAATAAAAAAATCTAAAATCATATTATGGTATGCATTATCATACAATACAACGGTTGAACCGATACTTTTCCGACCTATATAAAAAGCGTTCAACTTTTCGAACCCTCGCATTTCAAAATATGGCGCTCTTCTTTTCGAATAGGTTATCTATTATCTTAGAGAGCTGTATATAATGTATAAATATGTAATAAATAAATAAAAAACATTCAATTTACTTGTACATAGTGTTGTACCGAACAGATTACCCGTGCGGGGACGGGTTAAACATATCACTGCAACGCCCTAAAAAAAAAGCCTGTCGTAAAAGTCGACTAAGATGAGAAATCTAGACTAGTGACACATTAAACATCATGAAATTGCCCTGCAAGTGCGCATGGGTTGACACGACAACAGATCAGCGATGTACTTCCTAAAAAAATATTGTGTCATGCCATTAATTGCTTACAGTAAGCCAGGACTTTTAATTAGCATATAGGTAGTCTGTGTCCTAGACTTGCTTGGGTTCGTGAATAAAAAAACGTAGGTCCGTCCTCAAAATAAAATGTTTGATATTTTATTACATTTTTTTAATTATATCTAATATGCACAATACAGAAAATAGTAAACAGAGTTGTATCTCAAGCCATCAGAGTTTTAAGTACATGTTTGTTTGTAAACAAATTATAGGACTCAGGATAAATTAAATGCCCATTAAACATTTTAAAAACTGCACTACGACTCCACTGAGCGAGTTTTGAAATACACAAATAAACCTATTAAAGTCACAATGCCGCCAAGAATTGGTAGAACTAGAGTGGTAATTTTCTTCTGAATTTCTGCGTTTTCAAGTTTGCGCTCCTTTTTCTGCTTGCGAGTTTCTTTAACCTTGCCTTTTAACTGCCGCATTTTTATCTGAAATTGGAATATTAATTCTTCGCTATAAAACTGGTAAAAATACGGTCACTGTATTTCAAAAAGGAGTCACAAGTCCCACTCAAAACAAAAGCACCGGCGATACTCTGTGAGAATGTTATTTACTATTCAAAAACCATTTAGCTACCTACTTACTTATTAATTTATTATTTACAAATCACAAAATCATGAAATTCGGTTGTTGCTAGTGTTGACGTATGACGTGTAAGTTAAAAAAAAATAGTAATGACATTGCCAAAGTGGAATACCACGAAATGAGACAGAAAGCCCCCGCCTCCGTTCAAAACCTAAAGAACAAAATGAATACATAATCATAATCACCATGCAAATGCAAACACAACGACCGGATATTTTTGTGTTGTCAATTTTATTTTGTTTTTCACACACTTAATTCATTTGCTATTATCCAACAAGTCCTTAGCTTCATTAATCTTCGCGGCCAAATAAGGCGAGCCTCCTCGATCGGGATGATTTAACAGCATAATTTTCTTATGCGCATCCTTTACCTGAAGGTGATTGAAAGTTAAAGATTTGCAAATTCAAGCTAAGTTTTTACCTTGCCCTTTGAAGCTGTAGGACTGACGCCGAGAATAAGAGACGCTTCTCGTTTGTTCATCTTGGGATCGAAACCTCCTTTGTAGTATTTTGAGTTAGCGTCGAATTTAGGAAGATTTTTAATAGCTTCATTAATTTTTACGCTCATGGCTGGCATTTTGCGCAATAAGTGTTTTCCCGCAAAGCCTACCGCAGCCACTCCGAGTCCAGCTAAAATTACAGAACTAGCCTGAAATTTCATTAAATATATACTGTCAAATTAAATGATATTCGAAATAAAAAGCAAACCATTTTCCGACAGGATCTTCCGCAAAATAAATAAAACTACAAGAATTTTTGCAAGACCAAATTTCGACAGCCATGTGCATCAGCTGGTTTCGGATTTTGGTATAAATTTATAAATAGGTATAAAGATTCCGATTCCATGCCGGTTATACCTTTTCGAATAATGAAATAGGAACGTTTTTGTATAAATTATTAGCAAACCATTGTGTCTTGCAACTAATTTATAAAAACGACAACTTTCTTAATTTTTGGTATACTTTATTCATTATAACCTGATATCGTTTTCGTCTATAATTCGATTTTAAAGTCTCGGATCTTTGTAGCTAAAGAAAAACAAATGATGACATCTCAACGAATGGCTGCGTTTACACTTTCTTTTTTTCCAGCCCTGCGTCACTGAAAACTTCAGATTATTAAATTTGTAAAGGCATACGTGGTTCAATAAACTAGAATAAAGCACCGGTAGCTGGGAATTTTATAAAAACAATGTTTTAACTAAAACGCTGTAGTCTCTAAACTTCTATAAAATCAATATGAATCCTCCAAGGTAATTATAACTAGTACAATCAAGACAAACATAACATGCCTTTTTCCATGCAGAAAACTTGTTACTAGCCTTTTGTTGGCTGTTTTGTGTGTTTCGTCGATAACCTTAATAGATTCCTCATCTAAGAGCTACCCAATAACTACCCTTATCAATGCAAAGTGGGAGCAGACGCCGTTGTATCTAGAAATTGCCGAATATCTAGCTGATGAAAACCCAACTTTGTACTGGGACTTCCTTAAAGGTGTAACCCGACTGGATAGTTCACTTTCTGATATTGGTACTTGATTTTTCTTTCCCTAAACGTTCGCCCAACACTCCATTATTATCTTTAACTTCCAGAACCAGAATCTAAGCAATATATTACATCTATCAATGTTGTAAAAAATCTGGTCGGAAGTTCACAGCTACCCTTGCTTAAGCTAGTAGTGTCAATGCATAGCTTAACACCTAGAATTCAGGCCCATTTTCAAATAGCCAAAGAAGTACTCACCAACGGAGACTGTGGGACGGTCAATTTCGTCACTGTGGACAGCGAAATTGCTTGCACAGTTGATGAAATGAAAAGCAAATTGAAATTGATTTCATCTAGGACCGATGAAAATATGAGTTACGGTTTTGATCATATATATCCGGGAACAGATAATTCAACCGGTAAGGTCGTCGTTCTGTATGGTGACATAGGTTCAGGCGATTTTCAAAATTATCACAATATTTTGGAGAAGTTAGCCTTGAGTGGTGATGTCAAGTACATTTCGCGACATTATCTGCGTAAATCATCAGGGAAAAAAGTTCGCCTCTCGGGATATGGTGTAGAGTTGCATCTCAAATCGACAGAATACAAAAGCCAAGATGATTCGCAAAAAATAGCTGATGAAGAAATTAAACTTGGTGAAATTGAAGAAACTGAAGTCGATGGGTTTGATTTTAAGGCCTTGAAGTAAGTAAACATTTAGCAGTGTAATGATTTTGTAACAGTTTATGATGTTTAGAGGGAAATTCCCGCACATGACACACGCTTTAGATCGACTTCGAAACAGCTTACTCGAAAAGAGTGAAGAAATCGCCCCCTTAAAGGCGTGGGAATTTCAAGATCTTGGTTTACAAGCAGCTCAGCGAGTTGCTGAAATACAAGGAGAAGAGGCCTTACAAATTCTACAGTTTATCTCGCAAAATTTCCCAACTCAAGTAAGTACAACTTGTCAAACTTTTGTCCGGTTGCCTGTCAAATGTCTGATTTGCAGGCTAAATCTCTCCTTCCGCAAAAAGTTAGCGAAAGCTTGCGACAAGAAGTTAAACACAATACAGAGGCATTCGGCAGAACTTTGAACATTGCTCCGCCAGATGGTGCATTGTTTATAAATGGTTTGTTTTTTGATGCTGATACCTTGGACCTTAGTTCGCTCGTTGAAACGTTCAGATCCGAAGTAAGAGTCCTTGAAAATCTGTACAAAAATAGTAAGTGCAACCAAAAAAATACTCCAATTTTTTCTAATATTCATTCGTTTTAGATGTGGAGGGTAAAATTGCGTCCTCTCTACTGACCTTGGACCTTTCCAGTTCCTCAACAAAAGATTTTGCCATTGATATTCGTGATACAGCTATAATTTGGGTAAATGATATGGAAAATGATGCCCAATACCGTCGTTGGCCTGCTAGTGTAATGGATTTACTAAGACCAACTTTTCCAGGAATGCTGAGGAATATTCGAAAAAACGTTTTTAATTTGGTAAACTCGACTATATGTTTTCTGTTTAATTTTCCACCGATCGTTATGTTTAAACTTAGGTTCTCGTAATTGACCCATTGCATCCTGATAGCCGGACGTTAATCAAGTTAGCCGAAAGTTTTGTGATTCATCTTGCGCCAATTCGACTGGGTTTGGTATTCGATGCAAGGCAAAAGTCCAAATCGTCTACTGAAGATTATCTGGCGATATTTTGCGCCTATAATTATGTTTCGCAAAAGAAGGATTCACGCGCTGCTTTAAGCTTCCTAACAGATGTAGGTTATATCGAATCTCCACGTTAATACGAAGGTAAATAATGTTCAATTTTGTCTTAGGTTTTCGGTTCAGTTAAATCGACACAACAGATAACTCAAAAAGATATTCGTGCACAACTGACGAAGACATTCGATAAAGTGTCTGCCTTCGAACTCGATGAAATTCTCAGCGAGGACTCCGACTATGATTATGGACGTAAACTTTCAGAAGAGTTTGTCGAACGCCTTGGTTTCAAGGAAACTCCTCAAGCACTCTTAAACGGTGTTCCAATGCAAAAGAGTCTTTTAAACTCCGATGAGTTCGAAGAAGCTATACTTAGTGAAATCATTCAGCAGACATCGGCTCTGCAAAAAAGTGTTTATCGTGGAGATTTAACAGACACTGAAAATATAATGGATTACTTAATGAACCAACCTCATGTAATGCCGCGTCTTAATCAGCGCATTCTGTCCAGTGATGATGCTAAATTTATGGACCTTACCGGTAATGCCGATACGGATTTGGGCAATGTCAAAGCTTTAGCCCAGCTATCTAATCGTGATATGACTGCTACTTTGATGAGCAATTTAAAATATTTTACCGGAAAACACTCATCGGAGAAAATCGGCGAAAATGATATACATTTCTTGACTTTATGGGTGTTTGGCGATTTAGATGACCCGAAAGGGAGGGAGCTTTTAGCTAGTGCCTTAAAGTACACGGTAGTAACATTAAAATATGTAGCAAATTGTTTAGGTATTTTTTTACATTTTGCTTTTCATAGAAATCCACACAAAGTGCAAGAGTTGCTTTCATTCCGAATGTTGAGAGCGGATTGATTTCGCAAAAACACAATTTAAATAGATTAGTGTGGGCATTGTCACAAACGATTCCTGGACATCGTGGCTTAGAGCTAGCTCTTAAATGGCTTAAGTCGCCTAATGGGCCTTTCAGCGATATACCAGTGAGATTAACAAACAAAACAAAATTACACGATATATTTTTTTCTAATCGATTTTTTCTAACTCTGCCTAGGAGGAACTTAAGGAAATACTTTTGTCAACTGAGTTACACATGAAAATGCTGCGAGTCTACACCCAGCGAGTTCTGAATGTAAAGAAATCAGATAGAATAGTGGTTGCCAATGGACAAATATTTGGTCCACTGTCCAAAGACGAGCAATTCAATATAGACGATTTTGGGCTAGTAGATCGCTGCAACACTCATCAGTATGGAGATAAGCTTCGAAAGGCATTGCTTAGTTTTAGCGATGAAGGTCAGTAAATAATCAACATTTTGCTATTATAACGAGTGGCGATGTTGATAGACTCTTGTAGTTATTTGAGTCGTGGCAATTTTATGTCGTTTTAGTGTCAGTTTTTTTTTTTTGTGGAACATATGTAATATGTTCTATCGCTCCCGTAATACCGACACTAAAACGACACAAAACCGCTACGACTCAAATAACGACAAGAGACGATCAATTGAAACGTCACTCGTAATAAGGGTGATTTTTAAAAATCATTGCACTTCTCGTAGATTTTGAAATGTCCAGCGATACCCTATTGAAAATTCTATCAACTCTTCTGCCAAGGGAAACAAAAACCAGATTTCTTGTGCCCCTCGATATAAAACAAGATCACTCTGTTGTGAAATTGAATCCAAAAAATGTAAATCAACTACACTTCGATATTGTTGCTGTGATAGATCCCGCGTCGAGAAGTGCTCAAAAACTTGCACCCATATTAATCCTCTTGCGCAACACAATCAACTGTCTAATGCGAGTTTTTATGCTACCAGTTGCTCAACACAGCGATATGCCTGTTAAAAAGTATGTTTACATATTCATAATTTCAGTTTTAAGCTTTTCAAATCATTAGTCTCATTCATTTATAGCTTCTATCGCTATGTTGTTGAACCGGAAGTTCAGTTCCTGCCAAATGGTAAGCAATCCGAAGGGCCAATTGCGAAATTTAACGGGCTTCCAGCAAATCCATTATTGACTCAAAATTTACAGGTAAAGTTTACTGCCAAAACAATGCATATCTTTATAAGTTAATATTTTTTTTAGGTTCCAGAAAATTGGCTGGTTGAAGTCGTGCGATCCGTCTACGATCTCGATAACATTAAACTTATTGAAATTGGCGGCCCAGTCCATAGCGAGTTCGAATTGGAATATCTCCTTTTGGAAGGCCATTGTTTTGACTCAATGACTGGGGCACCACCACGGGGACTACAGGTCACCCTTGGAACCAAAGATAATCCCACGATGGTCGATACAATCGTTATGGCTAATTTGGGATACTTCCAATTAAAGGCCAATCCGGGCATATGGGAGTTACGTCTACGAGATGGCAAAAGTTCAGAAATCTTCGACATTACGAAGTAAGAACGTACATGTTATCGTCACAGGTCACTAATAACAGAAATTCCATATTTTCAATGCAGTGCTGAGGGTATCAACACTATTCACGCCAGCAATTCAACACGAGTAATGATAAGCTCTTTGCGTTCTCATGTAATAAAATTACGAGTTACCAAAAAGCCTGGTATGGCAAATGCTGACCTGCTCGGCGATGATGAAGAAAACTCAAAGGGTATATGGAACTCAATAACTAGTTCCTTTAGCTCAGGTTCTGGAGACTCGGAGACGGAAACTATAAATATTTTTTCGGTTGCCTCCGGACATTTGTACGAGCGTCTTCTACGCATAATGATGGTTTCTTTATTGAAACACACCAAGGTGAGGTATTCGTGAGATTTAGAATATTTTTTTTAACTAATTTATTTACAGTCTCCCGTCAAGTTCTGGTTTTTGAAGAATTACTTGTCACCGCAGTTTATTGACTTCTTGCCACATATGGCTAAGGAATACGGATTCCAATACGAACTCGTCCAATATAAATGGCCCCGATGGCTACACCAGCAGACCGAGAAACAGAGAACCATTTGGGGATATAAGATTCTTTTTCTTGACGTGCTTTTCCCTTTGAATATACGTAAAATAATATTCGTCGATGCCGATGCGGTAAGATCACCTTGAATAACAAAATATCATTCGATACATGACCAACATCGATATTTTCACTGACAGATTGTCCGTGCAGATCTCAAGGAACTGAACGAATTAGATCTAAATGGTGCTCCCTATGCGTATACTCCGTTCTGTGATTCTCGAACCGAAATGGAAGGTTTCCGATTTTGGAAACAAGGCTACTGGCGAAGTCATTTAATGGGCAGACGTTACCATATTTCTGCTTTGTACGTGGTTGACTTAAAACGATTCCGAAAAATAGCGGCTGGCGACCGCCTTCGAGGACAATATCAAGCCCTTAGCCAAGATCCTAACAGCCTGTCAAACCTCGATCAGGATCTGCCAAATAATATGATACACCAAGTTGCCATTAAATCCCTGCCCGATGAATGGCTGTGGTGTCAAACGTGGTGCAGTGATAGTTCTTTTAAAAAAGCGAAAGTAATTGATTTGTGCAACAACCCACAAACCAAAGAAGCTAAACTAAATGCTGCCCAGCGTATCGTGCCTGAATGGAAGGATTATGATCTCGAAATTAAGAAATTACTGTCGAAAATCGAAGACCATGAGAACAGCGAACACGACGACTACACAGCAGTTGGTGAAAACGAAGATCCCTCACATCCAACCAAACATAGCGAATTGTGATCTGAATAGAGAAACCGATTCTAAACAATTCCACACACATCAGTAAAATAAATTAAGAAATCCTTGAGGAAAAATAAAGAAAAATTCAATTTCTTTATACACACAATTTCTTTGTTAACATTTTGTTTTTAATTTCCAATTCATAAACAAATTTCTTTTGCATCAACTTATTTTCTAATACTGCCTGGATTGGGAACCAAAACCCAATCCTACACCTCGCATGGTATGCGTTACCTGTCTGGCAACCTCATACTGCTGTTCCATGTTGGAAAACATTGCTTGTCTGGATTTTACATCTGGACCAGTTTTTTCAACAGCGTTTGTATCTTCTCCACTGTCACCTGGCTTATGTGCTGATTTGATGCCCATTAGACGCATAAATTTTGAAGCAACCTTGCCATCGGAATCCTCAGAAAATGTAGCATGACCCCATTTCGCTGCAGTATCCTCGGCCTTTTTAGCTCCCCAAATTAGTTTTCTTTTCTGCACTTGTTCGGCATATTTTGTTGGATTAATAATGTTTGGATTGTAATAAGTCGGTAGTGCAATGGGAATTCCCTCAATTTTAGGATTTGACATCTTTGGAGGCGCATCATATAGTGGAAGCGTTACAACCGCTTGCAAATTAGGTGCAATTTTGGACTGAGATACCAAGGGTGTCGGTATTTGTTCATCTTTCTGGTCGAATTTAGGTTGCTTTCCTCCTTTGAATATGTGATCCGAAGTGGGAGTTAATGTGTTTATTTTATTATAATTTGTATATTCTTTGGATGGCGAACGTGAATGAGACCTATTACGATTGCGATTAGTTGTGGGATTGCGATCTTTACTTTGCAATGGTGGGGATTCCGATAACCGTCTACGTCGGTCTTTGTCACGAAAAGAGTTATCCTTTTCATGCTTCTCTCGACGGTATGAATCTGACCGATCACGTCGATCTCTGTCCACATCTCGGTGCTCATAATCACGATCTCTATGGCCCTCCCTTCGTTTTCGATCATCTTTAGGGTCCCTTCTCTTTTCATATGTCCTGTCCGAACGTCGATCACTGCGGTGATGGTAGTCTCTGTTGCCAGAAAACCGGCCTGCACTACTACGAATGCTCTCTTCTTTATGACTGTTCTGTGGAAACGAAATTATTTAAATTAATCATGCCTCTGGATTCTTTTGTTAAAATATTCAAAATAGAAAGAGTTTATAGACATATTTATAGATTGGTATACCTTTCGCAAATTATTATCCTTATCCCTCAGCGAAGAGCTTTGACCTCGTTCATTTGTGCCACTCCGTATATTCTGAAACCGAGAATAAAACAAAGTAATACGTTACTGTCTTTTTAGATGGCACACTTTATGATTTTAAGAGAATATAATCTGCTTGTTCACTTATGACAATCAAGTAGTCTGACTTCTGGTTATACCAAACTTTTTTAATATAGGCACATACATCCCTTTAATTTCTTCTACATATATCGCACCTTTTTGTCCTGGAATAAAACAGTTAATGGGAATTTACTTTATACTCACGTTCTGAGAAGAATTTGTTTTTGATACAGGTTCAGTACACATACGAGTATACATAATGTTCTGGCAACAGTAAGTCTAAATCTTTTGCAATTGCATTTGCACACAAACAAACTTCTATTAATCATCTTGTGTGATGTGACTGAGGTGGGTAGTAGTTGATTTTGAGAATTACACATAATAACACAGTGGATTTTCGTTAATAATAATCATTTTTAGATGGTTTGTAATCTTATTTGCTATTCTAAATTGCATATGTTAAGCAGTACAGTGCATTTTGCTTTAAGTATCAAAACAAAATACACCTGTTCTATACACAATTCACATATAATACGTATGTGTTTAAGGCACAATAAATAGATAAATAATAGTCTCGTTGGAGTTGAATTCTAATAGATACTGGATATTTCTTAAGGAATATAAATTATGCTAAGAAATTAAAAGCGGTTACCTCTTCTCTGGGGCGACGGCTGGAGTCTCCTCTACTCCGCTTATTTGGATTGATTTCAAGCGCCGGACAGCGTTCAGCCTAAAGAATTGGCAACTATTCAGAAACAGCAAACTGTGTTATTTACTTTAATACTAATTGCAAAGTTTATATTATATTGTTGTACATATATTTAACAAAATGGAAAGAGATCATGAATCTCCAGACGTATGATAAGGATAATATAGCCTTACTCATGCTCAAATAAATATGTTTTTGTAGGAATGCATAGACCCATAACCAATTTCGGAAAATTTACAAAATGTATAAAATAACTCGATATGAAAGCAATTTTATTGATTTTTTTTCGCGAGCTATAGGCAAGACGCCATTTTACCACATTTCCCTCAGGCATATGTATATATTTTTTTTGTAAGAATCGTATTGGGTTAAATATTGAATACTTGATGGAATATTACCGCATTTCTACTTGGTGAGTCTTCACGTTCATCCTCGCTGCTGTAGTTAACCAAACTTTCCATGATTATAAAAATTGAACTAGAAAAAAAGAGTTCTTCCTCCAGCGGGTTTTATTTATGTCGTTCGATACATATAACTCAAAATTATGGCCGCATTCAGTATGTTTTCTCCCTAAGTACCACTGAATGAACAAACTGCCTAAGATCTGAAGAAATGTCAAACCAGTACGAATTGTGACATTTCCTGTTTCGCTTTCATTTATGGTGTGGGTTACTGATGCCGATTTTATTGGGCAAAAAGGAGTACACCTTCAGTGTTACCATGAAAACATTTTATTAAATCTCCAGAAATATTTTTTATTAAGTAACTTGAAATAATATCAGTTCACAGCTTTTAACTTACTTTTATTTTTACTCGAAGTACCGACTCCTGACGCGTACACACGCAGTTTTTTAAATCGCTCCGCGCTGTTGAAACGAAAAAAAATCCGAACGCGTGTACTATGGAAAGAAAAAAATACCAAGCATTGTTAAAAAGAAAGAGAAGAAAAAGAATGTGGTAGGCCAAAACCTCAATACTATCGAAATTTCAACTTTTATCTTTTTGGTCGTACAGAATAAACTAAAAGAATTTTATAATGTAACAACTGTCGGCACAGCTAAGCGGCATAAGCATCCACGCGGACCATCCACGGGTGCCATCTGTAACATCTGTACGTGTGTCTAACACCACGTCGCCTGCGCCTATCCCTCTCCCCGTAAACCTCGCTGCCAAAAGGTGGCCGAAGCTTTACCACTGGGACCTGACGTCCAATACGGACGGACGACGACTCCCGGCCTACAGACTGCCAGGAGACCGCCTCCGCCGAATATAACGAAGGGAGAGGGTTCGTTCGACCACTCACAGCCAGGCATGGCCGCCCCGTGCTAGCTCGTCGGCGGGAGCGGGGACTTGCTGTGAGCTCAAACGTGGGGTTACCTCGTTTTTTACATGCCTGTACTTTCTTGGCGCACTTGGTATCGGACGACCGGGTAACATGTCGCCGTAACCTCAGAAACCAAGCACGCCCCACGCTATCCCTGAGGATAGCCTCATCCGGGCCCGAAGAGGTCGCGCTAGAGGTTCGCAAACCCTATCCTGGACCACCAGGAGTATCGATACTGTAAAAAGGGGCTTCTAATAATATAGAGCGAGAGAGAGAGAGAGAGAGAAGGGGTTGGAGAAGAGAGAACGACGAGAACAGGGGAGGTAAGAGCTGGTGGATCTCCCCTAAGCTGGCCCACCCCGCCGCCGAAATAGCGGACGCCTATGGCCATCGCATCGCTTGTCTAACGATGACCCCGTATCCGAGAAGGAGTAGGTTTCAGCCAATTAAATTGTGGAAACCATACCCCTTAGAAAATCCGCACACCGTGATCGTCGGAACGACGATCGGCTTTCCTCCGAACGTGGTTGTGGAACTATTCCATGGCCTTACTGTAGGCCTTTAACAAAAGCAAAAAAAAATAAATGTATGCCATTGGTTTCTGCGCTCCACTGCGCTGGTAATGGTTTTATATTGTTAACATAAGCTTACGAACTAACTCGACTAACAATGTCGGAAACCCTATACTAATTCAGAATATCTTACGTCACTAGTGTACTATGCTTATCCGTACCTCAACAGGAAAGCACAATCTATGAGTGGACTGAAGGTCCCTTAAGAGAATAAAGTTGCTTAACGATTATACATGAACATACTAAACTAAATCGGAATATCTTCGTTACTAGGATACTATGCTTATCTGTACCTCAACAGGAAAGTACAATCTATGAGTGGACTGAAGGTCCCTTAAGCGAATAAAGTTGCTTAACGATTATACATGAACGTACGGAACACAAATACAACTATGTTAGACTATGCGCGGACGGAAGGTCCTTATGTTAAAACAGAAAATAAAACGTTACACGAATCTTGAAAAAGGTCGGCGAGCATACTATCGCGTTTTTTTTCTTTTTTTATCTTTCGGATAAAGTACTTTAAAACCCGTCTGCGAATGAACTTAGTGACACGAAGACGAAGCGTAGATACTGAGCGAGACATATGGCCCTGTCATGGATGTAAAAGCCTATGAATCAAATGCAGATGCGCAATAATAAAAAAAAAAGGTAAAAAGAAATTCTTCCCGAAGAAATACTCGGGTCGTTGACCTTGGTTGAACTGAAAATGGTTGCAATTAATTCAGATTTCGCGGAGACATGGTGAAGGGAGGGTAGATATTTAGTTCAATATAATAATATAAATATAGTTAAAGGTATATTTTATTTCCGTATTAATATGTATAAAACCAGAATGTCGGACTTACGTGATGTTGATTTCGCCGATGTGCGCACATTGTCGATTCACCACTGCTGCTGTAATGCTGACGTAGATAAAGAATTAAACCAAATTAAATAAAAACCCTGTCCTCACGATTGCCTTCACCCCACGGATGAGTATCTTAAGGATACCTTATTGGATTTTTCTATTTAATTATTTCGTTCAAGCATGTTCAAAACCGCTCGCTTATACGGAATGCGTCTTTTGGTATAATAAGAAAGTAAGAAATTTATCAATTAAATTACGGATTAGTTCTCACTGAGTTGGAGATTAATCCTCGCTGATCGAATAATAATTCGCGGTGATGTTTATATTTTTTTTTTCCTTCAGAGCACTTAGCTGCGCGTATCTCACGGATACCTCTCAGGAGATGGCGATGATCGAAAAGAACGCCGAGAAAAAATGTTTTAAATCGCGCTGAATTTACCTGTAACTGCATGGTTGGGTTGCACAAAACAAAAAAAAAGAAATCCGCGTTAGGGGTTAGTACATTACGACTATCAAGTTATATTTTTTTCTGGTTCATTATGCTTAGATAACCCTATCACTACCTTACCGCACTCTCACGTGGCTAATCCACGCCCCTCATACCCCCTTACACTACACTACTGCAATAAACGTAAGCTGCTGCTGATGACGTGGTGGTGGTGACTCGAACTGTCGAGACGCACTGCTGGAACTGATGTTCGCGGAATGTGCCTCGCGATTCCTAGGATGCAGCCTCTGGGCTGATAGATGAATCTGCAATTACTCCGCTGCCTATACCTACAAGGGAAAAGAAGCGTCGGTAAGTAGGTGCGAGGCGTGGTGTGAGCTTATCACGTGACATCACGTAGCGGTACTCACCTATACACGCGTTCTTCGGACTAAAGCTGCGGTTCTTTTCCTTCCGTTATTCGTGCTCTCCTTGAGCCGTTGACCCGCTCTGGGGTGTGGTTGTTCCCTGGCCGAGATCTGCACCGCTGATGGGAATTATGAAGGGATGATTCGCCGTCAGGGTTTCGCAAAGTAACGTCAAAGTGGAACTCTTACCTGGATGCTCTCGTGGAGTGGCAAAGACTTTCGGGGAAGTCGTCTGCCTCGAAGAAAAATGACTCGCGCCGGCGTGCTTGCTGCGCGCGCGCGTTTCTTTTTGGAAGCACGTCCTGATGAAATCAGCGCTGCCGCTGGCGTGCTGTCCGTCTGCTTTTGCCGTTGATGCGGGCGAAGCAGAGGACCCGCGCACTAGCCCGCGGATTTGTCCCGCCTGGGTGGTTGGCGTGGTGGATTCCTCGTTGGAAGTCACGATTTTTGGTTTAAGTTATTTTTCCTTTTCTTTCTTTTACTTTTCTTTAATTTATGTAGATGTTCGTCTGATTCTTTTGTTTTCGTTGTTAGCGCTTGCTTATTTGTAACTATTTATTTTCTTTTCTTTTTATGTTAATTTTAAGTTCACGCGGTACTATAAACTAAAAAAAAGAATTTAAAATTGTGGCTTAGGGGGAAATACTTCCTCCATCCTTGACACAATGACACTTTCTGACGCTGTCTTCCAACTCTCGTCAAAGTTAGGCCTAGTAACTCGGTCCTCGAGTATTTCATGAAGGAAATTTGTACTAGATGGTGAATGACGGCGTTCAGCCTTTCGTAATTTCACGGGTACAAAATCCTCGAAATACGGAGGTTACATGGCGTAGTGCTTCTTGCACGTCGCTGACTTGGTTGCTGGAGTGGACGGTTGACGGTCGCAAATTTATTTTTGCTGGGATGGCGGTGGTTTGTTACACACCTCGAGGTTTTCGCGAGTATCGGGAGCGAAAGAATTGAGGACACAACCATCTCCTGATCGCCATCTGTCTGCCAGTCGGTTAGACGGAGTGTATATTTTCGTTTGTTGTCGAGTCTCGTGCGCAGGCTGGGCTATCCGGGCCTTGCACTCGCTTGTTCTTCGTTCCTAGATGTTGCCAATGTCTTATACTTTTCAGACGATTCTCGAGTACTGCTCGAGTGTTTTTTTTTTCTGTTAAATATTTTTTTTTTTGTGTTTCTTTTCTCTTTTTTTTTTGTTTAAATCGTAAATTTTTAAAGATGTGGGAGGTTGGGATGAAATCGGTTTGTTTGGGGAAGGGATAAGGTGGGATTTGAAATTAGAAGATAGAAGTGTATTTCCGGTAGTCGTTTCCTCCTGAGATTAGCGTCTTATGTCCTTTGAGTGGACTAGACCTAAGTCCGTTCCTTTCTCGTCTACCAAACGGTACAGATCTCCCTGAACTTTCACGACTCTGGCCTTAATAAACTTTCGGGCGAATTTTGCGTTAAAGCCTCTTTCGAAATTGCTGAGCGCATGGTTACGCTTGTACACGCAATCACCTTCTTTAAACTTCCTCGGGGCACTTCTGATGTTGTATCTCTTTTCATATTTGTCGTGAGACTTGCTTAGCGATTCCTTCACGAAGGAGTGAAGTATGTTCATACGGCTGGCTTTCGGGATCAGATCTATTTCCGAATTATTAAGCCCGTTCACATCTCTTAGCAACTGGTATTCGCTTCCGTGTTCAATCATGCTTTGCCCGAATACCACCTCATACGGGGACATTCCTAGGGCCGAGTGTATCGCGGTCCTTAGGGAACAGGTTATCGCGCTCAAATGCGCATCCCACGTCGAGTGATCGGGGCTGATATATGCCCTAATGGCGGTTATGATCGAGCGGTTGACTCGCTCGCTAGCGTTAGCTTGCGGCGAGTAAGATGCAGTTTTTAGATGTCGTATACCGAGAGACGATGTGAACGAGGCAAATTCTTTGCTGACGAATTGTTTGCCATTGTCAGACAGCACGGATTCTGGGACTCCAAAGATCGAGAAGATCTCGTCTCGAAGGAACTTGATCGTTGCGTCCGAAGTTGCTCGTCGTATCGCTTTAGCAAATATGAATTTTGAAAATTGGTCCAGGGCGAGAATCACATGCGTGTTTCCGAGTTTCGACCTTGGGTATGGACCTAGAAAGTCTAAATATAGATGTTGGAAAGGCCTGTCAACTACAAAGGCTTTTCCCATTTTAGTTCGCAGTATGGTGTTCGGTGCTTTAGTGGTTTTGCACACTTCGCAGTCTCTGATAAATTCTTGAACTTGCGTGACCATGTTGGGCCAATAAAATTGCCCACGTAGACGGTCCAGTGTCTTGGCTATACCGCCATGCGCGGCTTTCGCAGGGCAATGAGCTAGCTTGGTCAGGCGGTCGGTCAGCTCAGCCGGAATCCAAAGTTTCCAGGCTTTATCGTCTCTAAGGGGGTTTCCTGTGCTACGCGGTATCCTCTTGAAAAGGAAATTATTCCGTACTTGGAGGTCCGGTAGCTGGTCTTTGTTGTTTTCGACGCTGTCAATGATCCGACGGTAGGATTCCGAGTGGAAGCTCGGATCCGTGAGATCGATGTGCAACACGTCGGAAACGAGGTTTGGCACCGGGTCGCCGCAATGGAGAGCTTCAATTTCGTGTACGCGTGATAACGCGTCTGGTACGACATTGAGGCTTCCCTTTCGGTGCTCGATGTCAAACGAGTACCCCTGGAGCTCCAAACTCCAGCGAGCTAATCTACCCTTGAGTTCTCGCTTGCTCATCAACCACTGCAGGCTTGCATGGTCGGTTATTATCTTGAATCGATACCCTTCGATGTAGGGTCGAAATTTGCCTATGCCCATGAGGGCTGCCAAGCATTCTTGTTCCGTCACGGTGTAGTTCCGCTGTGCTGAGTTCAGTTTATGCGAGTAATAATAGATGGGACGCTCGTTCCCTTCCTCGTCTATTTGACTCAGTACAGCTCCTATGCCGGTGGAACTGGCATCGCATGAAATAATGAAGTCACGTTTGTAATCGGGATTCGCCAAGACTGGCGCTCTCGAAAGCATATCTTTAATTGCCTCAAAGGATAAGGCTGCCTTGTCGGTAAGTTCGAATTTGTGGCCCTTCTTGAGGGTGTCGGATAAGTCTCCAGACAAGGATGAAAAATTTGGCACGAATCTTCTGTACCATCCTGCCATGCCCAGGAATCTGCGGACTTGCCGTGCATTCGCTGGTATGGGGAAGTTTTTGATCGAGTGTACCTTACTCGGATCTACTTTAAGGACACCGTTTCCAACGATGAATCCCAAATATCTAAGCTCTTTATAACAGAATTTCGACTTCTCTAAGTTAATCGTGAGACCTGCGGCTTTCAACTTTCCCGCTACTCCTGCCAATAGTTCGAGGTGTTCCTGCCACGTGCTCGATATGATGAGTAAATCATCGAGGTAGACAAACACTTTATGTCTCCATTCCACTGGAATAACCTGATCCATTAAACGACACAGACGCTGCGGCGCGTTGCACAACCCGAATGGCATAACCTTAAATTGGTACAATGGCCTACCCGGGACGGTAAATGCTGTTTTCTCCCGGCTCTGCTCGTCCAGCGGTATTTGCCAGAACGCGTCCTTCAGGTCCACGCTGGACATGAAGCACGTGTCCGGAAGGCGAGCTAGCAACCCCTCTATACTTTGCAGTGGGTATGCGTCCTTTTTCGTGACTCGGTTCAGCTCTCGGACGTCCAGGCATAAACGGTGCTTGTCTCCGCGTCTTACTAAGACGACGGGAGAGCTCCATGCACTGGGGCTGATCTCGATCACGTCAAGGGCTAACATACGGTCCAACTGCTCATACAGAAGGGCCTCCACCGCTGGAGAGACGGGGTAATGCCGTCGCTTAATTGGTTCGGCATCGCCAGTATCAATCACATGCGTGGTGAGGTGCGTGCGTCCTAGGCCTAAATTGGCGAAGGATGGAAATAGTGTCAATGTTTCGTCTAAAAGTTGGCGTTCCATGGGAGTCAAAGTGTGAGCTTGGGAGAGGACTTCGGCTTTCGGAATTGAATCGCCCGTCATGTCAATGCCTACCGAGATGCTACTCACGGCGAAGGCTTTGAATGTTGAATCTGGGATGACGTTTGGCGCTAGTTCGAAGGCCTTCCAGAAATCCACGCCCAAGATCAAATCTTGTGCAATGGTTGGAACTACGTACAGAGTGATATTTTCTGTGCGGTTGTTGTATGAAATTTTTGTGGGAACGATCCCCACTATGGTCTGAGATTTGCCGTCAGCTGTAGTGACAGCTGAGGAAAATGCATTCCAAGAAATATTTTTGGACTTCAGGAAGTCTACTCCAGTCCCGCCGATAACGCTGATGCACGCTCCCGTATCGAGGAGTCCTGACCAGGATTGGTCGAACAGAGTAACGGTCGCGTAAGGACGCGGGTCTCCCTCTGTACGTGGCGTGGCATGCAGTGTTGTCGCGGCTATCGCGGAATGGGTCTTCCTTTTCTCCTGGAATCGCGTTCTCAATTTTAAAATTCTGGGAGTTGGAATGGTTTTTCCGAAGATGCGTCTTCGGGCTTCGAGATATTCGGACCATCGTTGGTCGTATGACTTGTGATGGTAAGATGTTTTATTGGGGGTGTCGGATCCCGTATTGGGTGAGTGAGACACTAATCTCTCGAGGTTAGATTGGAAATCGGTCGGGGAATCTACCCGAAATGGTTCGTCTGGTGATTTCTGACTTGAGGTGTTAGGTGTACGTGATTTGTCTAATTCTGTGGGGCCGGTCGGAATATCTTCGAGCTGCTCTCCCCGGTTCGAGAGTAGCTCGTCCTCGGGTTTTCCCGACATCGAGGACAATTCGCAGCGAAGACATCTTCGTGCCCACATCGTAAACAAAATGGTTTCTGCGGAAGCTTGAGGCATTCGTACATCGAGTGCCCTGGCTCTCGGCAGATCCAGCAAATCAGGTTACTCCGGTCTCGCTGGCGAAAGGCTACAGCCTCCACGCTTGATTCTGCGGAGTTGGGGTCTGTCAATTCCGAATCGGTGAGCTCGCTGACTGTTCGGCGGAAGGGTGAGTGTGTAGTAAATCTGGCCTTGCTTGAAAGGCTACCTTGCGCTTCCGCGAGGAAACGCTCGATGCTTCGGCAGATATAAACTAATTCAGCCATATCTGAAGTGTGAAAAGTGAGCAGGTATTGCCCAATTTGTCGCTTCACGTTCCGCTTGACTATCTCAATAAGCTCGCGATTCGCTTTGGGATACTTTAACTTAGCGTTCAGCCTTAGCAAGTTCCCATAATAGGCGTCAAAAGTCTCTTGGTCGCCTTGAAGTGTGGCCGACATTTGTCGAAAAATATCAAAGTCCGACTCGAGGCTGCGGTATTGTTCTAGGAGGGCTAAGCGTAAAGCTTCCCACGAGGCGTGCGGATTCTTCTTAATCCAGCCCCAGAACCAGACCTTGGGCTGTCCTCGCACCAAATGATGAAAATTGAGGACGACGTCTGCCCAGGTTGCGTTACACGATTCCCGTTGTCGCTCCACTTGTAGCAGGAAATCGTCTACCGACAGTTCTACGTTGTCGAAATGTAAATCCCACTTGGGGATATTGTGGTATCGCGGGAACGAACTCGCGTGCGAGGGTCCCTGCGATGAAGTTGGTTGCGCGCCTTCTGGACGTTGCGTTGAATCGTTAAGATTCATGTGGCTAAGTTGAGCCAGAAAATTGTCCACATTAGCGCTCCTGGCCATGTGTATGGGGTACACATGCGGGTTCTCATTAGGAGCTGCTCCTGGAGGTGTGCTTGCTCCTAGAATAAATTCCGGACGACTGTCCGAATGTTCTTCGCCTGCCGTATTTGGTGGCGGGTTTCGTAAGGATGAAGAAATGTGAGGATGAGATGGGCCGGGTCCGTAAGGATCCCGAATGCGAAGTGCATTTGGTCCCATGACTGCTTCTCGAAGGACTACAGCCATGTCCTGCCGCATCACGGCTCGACTGCGGTCTAATTCCTCTCGAATGAAACGCAGTTCATCGGCTCGCCTCACTTGTACAGTGGCTGATACGACTTGATGAACGTATTGTTCGAAGTTGTCGCTTTCGTTAGGGTCGTCACGTAACGAAACGGTAGCGGCGGCGCCTTCTCCCGTGCAGGGATGCGGTCCCGCCTCTTGGCGTGTATGGATATCCGCTGTGGTCGGCTGACCTGCGGATGGTCTGTCAGTATCCCCGGAGGGATGAGTTACAATTGGGAATGGCCCCAGCCTCTCAGGAAGAGGTGCTGGTTCCGTGGTTCTAGCTGGTGGTTGAGACGTACTGGTTCGGGGTCTTTGCGGATCTGATGATCCTCCCGGTTGGTTGGAGTGTTCGATCATCCGGCTGCTTTGGGCAACGGAATGTTCGGGACGTGGTGTGGCTGACGCGCGAATTGGCGCTGCGACTTCCCTTCCCAGTCCTCTCAAAGAACGGCGTGGTTGTTTCCACGACCTATCGAGTTGTCCGCCGTTCGACGGATTTGACATGGCCGGTTAGTTAAAGTCCGGTCCGACTTCCTTTATACGGAGGTCGATTACTAACGTTCCGTTCGGGAACGCGTAGTACTTAGTGAAATATGTAAATATAAAAAAAAAGGTTGGGGTTGGCTTACAAACTGTAAGTTCCCAAAATACGGTTACTTAATCTGAGCTAAAAAAACTAACTTACGTGTATGTATTCTTAAAGCTACTGCCGTGGAAAGATAGGGGTTCTTATTCAGGGTAACCGCTACTTCCACGAATCGAAATACAAAAATAATCCAAAAAAAAAAGGTTGTTGGTTTGAAGGGGTTAGTAACTTATATTTAATAAGTTGAAAATATAAGCTTAAGTGAAAACGAAAAATAAGAAAAAAAAAGATGAATATGAAAAAGAAATAATTTTTGGTAAATAAGTGATATGTAAATAATGCTTATAATACGTCGTCGGAGGAGAAGTCGAGTCTCCACGGTGTGAGATTCGGATTCTACTTGTCTGTTCTCTTTTCTACCTCTCTTTGGTATCTCTCTGTTCCTAAAAACTTGTATCCCAAAATATAACGTAGGATGGATCTTCCGTAAGGAGCTATGAGGATCGCGCGGTTCTGTCGCCATATAGCTTCAGACATGCTCGAGGAACTACTTCACCCAGGCATCGGCCTATATGCACGTCGAAACGTTGCTATCCTCGATTCGAGGGATTCCTTGCGCTGCGAAGCCTAACCTCGCTGAGCTTGGACAGAGTGGAAATCATGCGGCATACGCCTCCTGCAAAACCTCTTGCTAGAGACCGGACATGACTCCGACTCCTCTCCGTGAATGTGTGTAAATGACTCCGCCCCTTCAGCGCCTGCAGCGGACAATCGCGGCGAACAACTCCATCCACGATGCGGTCAGAGCTGAAGTTGCGAAGGCGGCTGGACTTGGTCGTAAAACGAACCTGTCACACGTCCGGCTACTGCCAGGATCGATCCCGGAGGTCGAAATCTCTGCTACCTACTAAAGTCACGTTAAATGATGAATGGATAACGATGGGAAATCCCCAGTGAATGACTTCACCAAAGAAAACCCAAAAAAAAGTTAATTTAATTTTTTTTTTTTTTTTTTTAAAAAAATTTTGAAAAAAAAATTCAAAGAAAAAGTTTTTGGAAAGTTGCAACCTCTCAAGGCGTTACTTTCCTTCTTCGGGCCCCACACGTTGGGCACCATCTGTAACAACTGTCGGCACAGCTAAGCGGCATAAGCATCCACGCGGACCATCCACGGGTGCCATCTGTAACATCTGTACGTGTGTCTAACACCACGTCGCCTGCGCCTATCCCTCTCCCCGTAAACCTCGCTGCCAAAAGGTGGCCGAAGCTTTACCACTGGGACCTGACGTCCAATACGGACGGACGACGACTCCCGGCCTACAGACTGCCAGGAGACCGCCTCCGCCGAATATAACGAAGGGAGAGGGTTCGTTCGACCACTCACAGCCAGGCATGGCCGCCCCGTGCTAGCTCGTCGGCGGGAGCGGGGACTTGCTGTGAGCTCAAACGTGGGGTTACCTCGTTTTTTACATGCCTGTACTTTCTTGGCGCACTTGGTATCGGACGACCGGGTAACATGTCGCCGTAACCTCAGAAACCAAGCACGCCCCACGCTATCCCTGAGGATAGCCTCATCCGGGCCCGAAGAGGTCGCGCTAGAGGTTCGCAAACCCTATCCTGGACCACCAGGAGTATCGATACTGTAAAAAGGGGCTTCTAATAATATAGAGCGAGAGAGAGAGAGAGAGAGAAGGGGTTGGAGAAGAGAGAACGACGAGAACAGGGGAGGTAAGAGCTGGTGGATCTCCCCTAAGCTGGCCCACCCCGCCGCCGAAATAGCGGACGCCTATGGCCATCGCATCGCTTGTCTAACGATGACCCCGTATCCGAGAAGGAGTAGGTTTCAGCCAATTAAATTGTGGAAACCATACCCCTTAGAAAATCCGCACACCGTGATCGTCGGAACGACGATCGGCTTTCCTCCGAACGTGGTTGTGGAACTATTCCATGGCCTTACTGTAGGCCTTTAACAAAAGCAAAAAAAAATAAATGTATGCCATTGGTTTCTGCGCTCCACTGCGCTGGTAATGGTTTTATATTGTTAACATAAGCTTACGAACTAACTCGACTAACAATGTCGGAAACCCTATACTAATTCAGAATATCTTACGTCACTAGTGTACTATGCTTATCCGTACCTCAACAGGAAAGCACAATCTATGAGTGGACTGAAGGTCCCTTAAGAGAATAAAGTTGCTTAACGATTATACATGAACATACTAAACTAAATCGGAATATCTTCGTTACTAGGATACTATGCTTATCTGTACCTCAACAGGAAAGTACAATCTATGAGTGGACTGAAGGTCCCTTAAGCGAATAAAGTTGCTTAACGATTATACATGAACGTACGGAACACAAATACAACTATGTTAGACTATGCGCGGACGGAAGGTCCTTATGTTAAAACAGAAAATAAAACGTTACACGAATCTTGAGAAAGGTCGGCGAGCATACTATCGCGTTTTTTTTCTTTTTTTATCTTTCGGATAAAGTACTTTAAAACCCGTCTGCGAATGAACTTAGTGACACGAAGACGAAGCGTAGATACTGAGCGAGACATATGGCCCTGTCATGGATGTAAAAGCCTATGAATCAAATGCAGATGCGCAATAATAAAAAAAAAAGGTAAAAAGAAATTCTTCCCGAAGAAATACTCGGGTCGTTGACCTTGGTTGAACTGAAAATGGTTGCAATTAATTCAGATTTCGCGGAGACATGGTGAAGGGAGGGTAGATATTTAGTTCAATATAATAATATAAATATAGTTAAAGGTATATTTTATTTCCGTATTAATATGTATAAAACCAGAATGTCGGACTTACGTGATGTTGATTTCGCCGATGTGCGCACATTGTCGATTCACCACTGCTGCTGTAATGCTGACGTAGATAAAGAATTAAACCAAATTAAATAAAAACCCTGTCCTCACGATTGCCTTCACCCCACGGATGAGTATCTTAAGGATACCTTATTGGATTTTTCTATTTAATTATTTCGTTCAAGCATGTTCAAAACCGCTCGCTTATACGGAATGCGTCTTTTGGTATAATAAGAAAGTAAGAAATTTATCAATTAAATTACGGATTAGTTCTCACTGAGTTGGAGATTAATCCTCGCTGATCGAATAATAATTCGCGGTGATGTTTATATTTTTTTTTTCCTTCAGAGCACTTAGCTGCGCGTATCTCACGGATACCTCTCAGGAGATGGCGATGATCGAAAAGAACGCCGAGAAAAAATGTTTTAAATCGCGCTGAATTTACCTGTAACTGCATGGTTGGGTTGCACAAAACAAAAAAAAAGAAATCCGCGTTAGGGGTTAGTACATTACGACTATCAAGTTATATTTTTTTCTGGTTCATTATGCTTAGATAACCCTATCACTACCTTACCGCACTCTCACGTGGCTAATCCACGCCCCTCATACCCCCTTACACTACACTACTGCAATAAACGTAAGCTGCTGCTGATGACGTGGTGGTGGTGACTCGAACTGTCGAGACGCACTGCTGGAACTGATGTTCGCGGAATGTGCCTCGCGATTCCTAGGATGCAGCCTCTGGGCTGATAGATGAATCTGCAATTACTCCGCTGCCTATACCTACAAGGGAAAAGAAGCGTCGGTAAGTAGGTGCGAGGCGTGGTGTGAGCTTATCACGTGACATCACGTAGCGGTACTCACCTATACACGCGTTCTTCGGACTAAAGCTGCGGTTCTTTTCCTTCCGTTATTCGTGCTCTCCTTGAGCCGTTGACCCGCTCTGGGGTGTGGTTGTTCCCTGGCCGAGATCTGCACCGCTGATGGGAATTATGAAGGGATGATTCGCCGTCAGGGTTTCGCAAAGTAACGTCAAAGTGGAACTCTTACCTGGATGCTCTCGTGGAGTGGCAAAGACTTTCGGGGAAGTCGTCTGCCTCGAAGAAAAATGACTCGCGCCGGCGTGCTTGCTGCGCGCGCGCGTTTCTTTTTGGAAGCACGTCCTGATGAAATCAGCGCTGCCGCTGGCGTGCTGTCCGTCTGCTTTTGCCGTTGATGCGGGCGAAGCAGAGGACCCGCGCACTAGCCCGCGGATTTGTCCCGCCTGGGTGGTTGGCGTGGTGGATTCCTCGTTGGAAGTCACGATTTTTGGTTTAAGTTATTTTTCCTTTTCTTTCTTTTACTTTTCTTTAATTTATGTAGATGTTCGTCTGATTCTTTTGTTTTCGTTGTTAGCGCTTGCTTATTTGTAACTATTTATTTTCTTTTCTTTTTATGTTAATTTTAAGTTCACGCGGTACTATAAACTAAAAAAAAGAATTTAAAATTGTGGCTTAGGGGGAAATACTTCCTCCATCCTTGACACAATGACACTTTCTGACGCTGTCTTCCAACTCTCGTCAAAGTTAGGCCTAGTAACTCGGTCCTCGAGTATTTCATGAAGGAAATTTGTACTAGATGGTGAATGACGGCGTTCAGCCTTTCGTAATTTCACGGGTACAAAATCCTCGAAATACGGAGGTTACATGGCGTAGTGCTTCTTGCACGTCGCTGACTTGGTTGCTGGAGTGGACGGTTGACGGTCGCAAATTTATTTTTGCTGGGATGGCGGTGGTTTGTTACAATAATAACATTTGAAATAATCGACAAATAAATATTATTCGTCAATTAAAAAATCTGAAGTCTTTGTATTGGAATTCAGCCAAAAAATAAATAATGATCATACGGCAATGTCGATTAAATAATTTGTTGTCGTAAACTAATTTTTGGTTTTATATTATGAATGTGAAACGAAAATCTGTGAATCTGCCTGGCAGATTTGAGGCTTCTGAAAATCTGCCGACAAGTAAAAAATCAGTAAAATACAAACACATCTGCACGTATGGTAACGTGCTTTTGTATGGAAATAATAAATGGGAGACTTACATTCGTGAATATACGTATAAAAAACATGTCAATTTCAACGAATATCAGCTGTTTCACAAAAGAGTTGAAACAACGCCGTCTATAGTTGAGTATTGTGTATGATTGCAATTGGTTTATACCAGATTTCTGATTTTGACCGGCACGATGATGACAAAGTAACGTGAAACAAATAGATGCCGATCTCGTCCACTGCCGTCACTTGGACAGGGAAACAATAACATTACATAAAAACATTGTTTTCGCTCCGAATGCACTCATTATACACTTGGGGTAGTGCAACCACGCCATTCAAAAATTCTGACATTACTATAAAAATGTCAAACATCACCTCGGTTGGTTTTTTTAAGGTGTTGGTCGAGTGATTCACTGATAAAATTGGGACATTTTCGTATTAAAATAAATACATTTTTATACCATGGCCGCAACATTAAAACCATATTTAACTGCAGTGCGTCATACATTAACCGCAGCAATGTGTTTGACCAATTTTTCATCACAAGTCGTTGAGCGGCATAACAAACCTGAAGTAGAGGTGCGAAGCAGCAAGGAGCTCGTCCTGACGCCCGTTGTTATATCTCGCAACGAACGCGAGCGCGTATTAATTGAAACAAGTGTTAACTCGGTTCGTGTTAGCATTGCGGTCAAACAAGCCGATGAAATTGAGAAAATCTTATGCCACAAGTTTACCAGGTTCATGATGAGGCGTGCCGAGAGCTTCGTCATTTTGCGAAGGAAACCCATAGAGGGATATGATATCAGCTTTCTTATTACCAATTTTCATACTGAACAAATGTACAAACATAAGTTAGTAGATTTTGTCATTAATTTCATGGAAGAAATTGATAAGGAGATAAGCGAAATGAAACTTGCGGTTAACGCCCGTGCCCGCATTTGCTCCGAGGAGTTTCTTAAGCGATTTTAAGCCGAAACCATTCCGAGATCTTCCCAAATTCATAAAACCGGTATCGTTATTAAATTTACTTGAAACAATTGCCCTCGTTTCTTATTTTTTTAAGTTAATAGAGAAATAAATAATGTTAATTAAAAAAAGGTTATTCATTTGATTGCATTGATAAGCGACTTTTATTATACAACTTAAAAACTAGTTTGGATCCAGTAGGATGTCTAGTTGCGCGGCGGCATTCCTAACCCCTGGAATTCGATAGCAGCACTGATTGCCTGATGGTCGAAATAATTTAAATTGTCATCAACACTCGCAGCTTCTATTGTCTGTACATTGGGTAGGATTGCATTCGGCCGGCGCTGTATACCATGCGATTCAATGGCCATATTAATAGCTGATTCCTCTAAAATTTCAGACACATTATCCCGTAAACTGCCGTCTATAATACTGTTTAGAAAATTATCAAATTCGCACCAAACTACAGCATTACGTTGCCACTGATGCAACTCTTCGTCTGTCATAAGATCTACAGAAGAAAATAGCTTTATGTATTATTTTTTCTCCGCGAAACAAAATCGTTTATTTAAGTTACAATTGCTTTTTCGTATATATCCAGCTAAATACATTATAAATGCGTAGAAATATTGTTAAGAGAACGAATAAAAAATAATTCCTTAATGCAAATCAATTTCCCATAAAGATAAACTATTTGTTGTTTTGTTTTGTTTGCGCTGTCAGAAAGATTTTGATAGTTGTCTTCTTTGGAAAGGAAAAAGGTTTGTTCGCTGTATGCAAATATTAAATGCGCGGTTACGTACAGTTGTTCCAGTTTAAATTATTCTTTAAACTCTTGGCAAACTCGGACAACTTGTCCAAAAGTGTCTTTCTTTGAAAAACTAGCTTGAAATTCAAAAATTACTTACGCACAACCCGCACATACTTCATTTCTGTTCTATTCTTGATAAAACCATTATTTAAACGGTAATGCTACGTTTACACCGACCCAAATTTCAACATTTCGCTATTTCACTTCATCATTCTCATTAGACTTGGAAAATTTTATATGACGGTGGTCAAAACTTGGTTGCGCTCTTTTTTTTTTTTTTTGAATTCAGAAGTGGTTGCACCAAAATATTTAATTCTCCATTATTATTAAAATTTATTAACATATATATTTTTTTTTGAGAGTTTTATAACTTGACATAATTTTGACTATATTTTCTTGACTGGAATGTCTTAAGGTTTCGTGGGTTGAATACTGCAACGGTTGGTTAGTTTGACTCCAGGATAGGCATGACCCTATGCCTAAGATATGGTTTATATCGATGAAAAAGTAAAAGGAAGGGAACACGCTAGGATATCCCTTCCTGAGGTAATCTAACAAAGGTGTTGGTTATCGTTTTGGGATTCCTTGCAATAGGTTTTTTAATCAACGCAAATTGCCAAACTTTAACTGCAGAGACGTAATCCAATATTCAAAAATGATGAACTTGCCGGGTGAGATGTTTCGGTGTATGTATTCTTCTTTTTATAACCATGAAGTTTTGATCTTTACTAAAGAGATCATTCATAATACTCCAACGTGATTGCATCCACACTGGTCTGCCCACGCGCACTGTTCGTCGGTTTGACCTGGAAAAATATCAATAGGCCTCCCGAGTTCGAATCATTTTGTCACTGCCAATCAAATGCTATTGTTGTTGCATTTGTGTGATCCAAGAGTTTTTAGGTCTGCCTCTCTTTCTCCATTGTATAGGAGCATGTTACTCAATATAATTAAAAATTAACAGCATTTTAATAGTCTTAAAAAATATCTGTCGAATCTATAAAAAGTAATGTAGACTTTCGTTCTTTTCTGTTTTATGATTAATAATAATCTGTAACAATATTTTGAGCTTTAAGTAATTGTAATGATTTTAAAGTATTTCAAAATACTAATAATCTTCTACTACTACTGTCGGTTTCCATTTGACCACTCGGATTACTCTTTATGCCGTGAAAATATTTTTGGAAGGCAAAAAGAGTACTCCGAGTGGTCCAATAGAAATCGTAAGACGACATTAAATTACTAGTTAACGGAGTTTTTAATATCTCTTTCATGTTGACATTGATGTTTAGTTGACATTCGAGTACATACATAACCATACTTTTCACAAATATCTTACGGTAGTACTTGTTTTTATTCTTTACAAAATGCTATCGCGGTTAAGGAAATATGCAACAATTACACGGAGTTTAACGTTATTAACTCAAAATCGCACATTAGTTGCTAGCAGGCAGCTTAGTCGGCAATCACAAATATTTAGCAAGTCGCGGTACTTGAGCGTAAGCTGTTCAAGAAACTTCTGCAACGCAAGAAAAAACGATGATGAAATAGGTGATGGTAGTGGATATGTCGTTAACAAGGATCCACAGCTTCCTGCTACTGTCGCCGTGCCAGAGGTTTGGCCCCATGTTCCTCTCTTAGCCACGCGAAGAAATCCCGTTTTTCCAAGATTCATGAAAATTCTGGAAGTACGTACATACAGGCAAATTTGCGGTTGCAGCAATTAAAATTATGTTTTTATTCTTTTCTCATTTAGGTAACAAATCCAATGGTGATTGATCTCATTAGGAGAAAAGTTAGACTAAATCAGCCCTATGTTGGGGTTTTCATGAAGAAGGATAGTGACAATGAGTCGGAGCTGGTTGAAAAGCTCGATGATGTGTATAGTTTTGGTACATTTGCACAGATACAAGAGCTCCAAGATTTGGGCGACAAACTGCGAGTAGTAGTTGTTGCTCATAGAAGAATTAAAATTACTGGCCAAATGCTAGAGGATCTAACTCAAGAGCCAAGAGGTTTGTTGTACAAATATTTTAATATTGTGCAGGTCTAGTGGTACGCTTTATAAGTGTTATATTATGTTAATCTGAAATTTAGAAATGACTATCCATTATCCGGTGTTTAATATTAAATTGAACGTCTCAGTTGATGAAACAGATCACGATCGACGCAAACGCAAGTCTCGACCTGTCAGAAATAATAAAGCTAGTCGGCAGGAAGTATCAACACCACCTTTATCATCAGACAAAACGCCGACGTCATCAAAAGAAGTGCCTAAGGAAGAACGCCCGTCACCTCAGCCTGTTTTAATGGTCGAAGTAGAAAACGTAAAACATGAGCCGTACACACAAACGGAGGAGGTTAAAGCACTTACACAGGAAGTAATCAAAACTATTCGCGACATTATAACTATGAATCCGCTGTATAGGTTTGTAACATTCAAATAACCGAAACTATTTAATGGCAATGGTTATTTTAAAGGGAGAGCTTGCAGCAAATGTTGCACCAAAACCAACGCGTTGTCGATAATCCTGTTTATCTCTGCGATTTGGGAGCTTCTTTATCAGCGGCTGAACCTGAGGAGCTTCAAAAAATTATGGAAGAAATGGATGTTAGATGCTAATCAAAGTATTCACATTCATACCTTACTCATTTCACTTTGGATTTTACAGATTCCAAAGCGGCTTTTATTAGCCTTAGGGCTCCTCAAAAAAGAATTGGAACTATCCAAACTTCAGCAAAAAATCGGCAGGGAAGTAGAGGAGAAAGTAAAGCAGCAACATCGGAAATACATCCTCCAGGAACAACTTAAAGTTATTAAAAAAGAACTCGGAATCGAAAAGGATGATAAAGATGCAATTGGAGAAAAATATAGAGAAAAATTGAAAGATAAAACTGTCCCAGAGAATGTTATGACTGTTATTGATGAAGAATTAAATAAGTTAAATTTCCTCGAGAGCCACAGTTCGGAGTTTAAGTAAGTAAAGAATTGTTTATACCTATCTGCTGTTGATATAATTGTTTACTAAAGTGTTACACGGAACTACTTGGATTGGCTTACATCACTGCCCTGGGGTGTTATGAGTAAAGAAAATTTGAGCCTGGATCAAGCCTCAACTATTTTGGAAGCGGATCACTATGGAATGGAAGATATAAAAAAACGCATCTTAGAGTTCATAGCAGTAAGCCAACTAAGAGGAAGTACTCAGGGAAAAATCCTTTGCTTCCATGGACCACCTGGCGTTGGTAAAACGAGTATAGGTTTGTAGTTTCTTGGTTATAGAATAATTCATACATTCCTATTTACAAACTAACCTTGCAGCGAAGTCTATTGCGAGTGCCTTAAATCGCGAATACTTCCGATTTAGCGTTGGTGGAATGACAGATGTTGCTGAGATTAAAGGTCATAGGCGAACTTATGTCGGTGCAATGCCAGGAAAACTTATTCAATGTCTAAAGAAAACCAAAACAGAAAATCCTTTGGTTCTTATCGATGAAGTCGATAAAATTGGCAGGTAGCTATTTTTGAAGTTATTGTTGAAAATTTAGAAATGCAACTAGTTTTTAGAGGATATCAGGGCGACCCAAGCTCAGCTTTGTTAGAACTACTTGATCCTGAACAAAACGCAAACTTCTTAGATCACTACTTAGATGTGCCAGTGGATCTGTCGCGAGTATTATTTATTTGCACTGCTAATGTGATCGACACCATTCCAGAGCCACTGCGCGACCGTATGGAAATGATTGAAATGTCAGGTAATATATTTATTTCGCTACATTCAGAAATCATTGAACTTACTTTAATGCATTTTAGGATACGTTGCCGAAGAAAAGGTTGCAATAGCAAAACAATATCTTATACCACAAGCAATGAAAGACTGCGGTCTCATTGAAACCCAAATTCAAATATCAGAGGAAGCGTTAAATACGCTAATAAGAAGTTACTGTCGCGAGTCAGGCGTTCGAAATTTACAAAAACATATTGAGAAGGTTAGTTAAAGCTAAATTATTAAATGGGTTACTACTTTAAACTATTTGTAGGTTATTCGTAAAGTCGCTTTCAAGATTGTAAAGAATGAAGGTCAGAATTTCGAAGTGAAAAATGACAATCTTACATCTTTCCTTGGTAAGCCAATATTCTCTCAAGACAGAATGTACGACCAAACGCCGGAAGGTGTAGTAATGGGTTTAGCTTGGACCGCTATGGGAGGCTCTTCCTTGTATATTGAAACTGCGCAACGTAAAGCAGACAGTGTCGGTAAGGACGCGGCATCTGGATCACTTCATCTAACGGGCCATCTTGGTGACGTTATGAAAGAGTCTGCTCAAATTGCGTTAACAGTTGCCAGAAACTTTCTTCGTAACTCAAATAAGGATAATACCTTTCTGGAAAAGAGGTAATATTCCCTGTAGAGACATATGTCGGTGTTTTATTTAAAAAATACATAATTTACAGTCACTTACATCTACACGTACCTGAGGGGGCTACACCGAAGGATGGACCAAGTGCGGGCATAACAATTGTAACTGCCTTGATGTCGTTGGCAACTAAACGACCGGTCCGCCATAACATTGCCATGACAGGTGAAGTTTCTTTGAAAGGAAAAGTTTTACCTGTAGGGGGAATCAAAGAGAAAACTATAGCTGTAAGTTTTTTTTTTTTTTTTTAATTTCTGGTTGATCAATTCTATTTCCAAAACAAACAAAAAATGCTTTCTTAAAGGCCAAGCGAAGCGGAGTTACTTGTATAATTCTACCAGAGGAAAACAAGAAGGATTTTGCCGAACTTCCAAGTTACATTACTGATGGGTTAGAAGTTCATTTCGCAGCAAACTACGATGATGTCTACAAAATTGCATTTGAAGCTGTTTAGAATAAAATTATCTTTTTTAGTTTTATTGTTTATAATAGAAAACAAAAATGGCGGGTTATATTAGGAATTAATCCAAAGAAACTATGAATATTATTTTTAATTTCCGCACCAGTAAAACAGCACCAAGCACTTAAAACTAAATGTGAAACTGTCTCCTGAAATAATCTATGTATTGGAGTTTTCAATTATCCATGGCAGGTACTTGTCAACCCTAGTATACAGTCCAGGGCGATTTATTTCTCCACAACGAACACCCCACGAGACAATGCCAATAACAATCCAACGTCGGTTTGGCAGTTGAACCAATAGAGGTCCACCACTGTCGCCTTGACATGAATCGCGCCCTCCCTCGACGGCTCCGGCACAAAGAACTGTATCCTCAACACGTTCAACAAATAGTTTTTTGCATTGATTTTGCTCCAAGACTGGCACTGTCACTTCCATTAGAATCTTTGAATGAGGGCCACCAAAAAATTGAGTGCCCCACCCGATAACAATAGCGTTCCATCCATTCCAGTTCTCACCAATTGGTGGTATGCAGATTGGCCAAATGTATGTGTTAAAGAGAGTTGGCCTTTCCACCTGTAAAAGTGCTATATCGTTTTGATAAGTTTGTGGATCAAAGTCAATGTGATAAATTATGTTAGCAACACGAAAATCCCTGGAACGAGTTTCATTGAACTGTTGAAAATCGTACTCTCCCAATCGAACGAAAATATCATCCTTTGTATGGCTTTCGACGCAATGAGCTGCTGTAAGAACGTGCCTGTCTGTTACAAGAACACCTCCGCAATGGACATGTGGGAATCTGACACGCAGAATTGCTGTCATCCATGGCCATTCGTCGGGTTCAGCAGGTCGACCACCAGTAATTTTTGGATACTGTTTTGTTGTTACGCCACACCCCCTTTCTTCGGGTCGGTTAAGGATTTTACCGTTTACGCTGGTATCATTGATGTTTGTTATGATTTCTGGTACGTATATCGAGTTTATGCTCGACCGATAGTTGTCAGGGCAGCAAATACCAAATGAACTGTAAATGAAAATTCGGAGTTATTAAATTAGATCTTTGCACTTTGTTCTTGGTCTTTACACGGACGCACGATCGTTCTCAGTAAGAGAAAATGAAAATCATAAATATCGATTTTTAAGATCGGCAATCATGTAATCCGTGTAGTTAGATGTGCATAGAAATGGTGCTACTTTACGTTTTTTCTATGACGCATAGATGATCTATTATTCTCCAAATATCGTTTTTAAGTTCCGGCATTCGGCAGTATACGGTATGTTTGCAATGTCCAGGTTGCCCTTTTGGAGTAATGCATGGAGAGTATTCTTTATTTGGCTAAAAATTATTAAAATGTTACGTCGTCTTCAAACTCTACAGATTCCATAAAATACATTTTGAAGAAACACTTGACGTTTCAACCTACCGGCTCCCTTAGTATTTTCCGTCTTAAGTATAAAGTTGTAGTTATGCGATGCATCCATTAGATCTAAATGGGAAAACAACTTATCTTAATTTCAAATCTACTCAAACTGACTCACCGATGTACTCTTTATGGAATCCATAAATATTGCACGTACATAATTGAATAACAAAAGCAAAATATATTGAGTTAACAATAATTCTTCCCATTCCTCTCCGCTTATTAAAAGAAAAAAAACCCAAATTCATTTCAAACTGTTTAACGAGATTTGTTTTCAATTTTAAAGGGACTGAGACCGATAAAAATCTCTTATCAAGTTTATGTTTCCGTTTTTTGTTGCAATGGCTGCGGTTTAAATATAGGCCCAAGTGATTTCCTATTGTTATAACTCACATTCGCTTGCGTATGTAGTGGTATTGTATATATGAAAGCAAAAGTCTCTGTATTGTCAATGCACGATAATCAAGTAGCGAACTCACAATGGCGTAGGAGTAAATCTGGAAAGCTCATGGGAATTATTTTGGTTGCTGTTTCGGTGCATGCATTGAATAATAATTCATTTAATATACGTATATCAATTTAAATGACGCTTGGTAATTATTCGATAGCGTTTGTGGACCTTAACTTCTCAATGCATTTCAAATAAAATGTTTTCACTTTAATATGGTCGAATATTGCTACCATTTTCATAAATATGAATTCGTATAAATAAGAAACAACACATTAAACATATTACCTTTTATTTCTATCTTATATCCACATTTATACACAAAGTTACAACGAATATTCCTAATAGATCACAGTACAAAAAACTAGTCGCTTTTTGCGGCAGCCAAAAAATTAAATATAACCTTTAGATAAATGGTGGGAAGAGTTTTAGTGGTTCTTTGTCGCAATAAGTGCATTATAGAAAACATATACGGCATATTAATATACCTTTCATATAAAAAAGTATATTAGTATAGCTTGCACAGCTAAAAGATTAAAAATTGCTAGTTTAAGTTCTTAAAACAGCTAATAAATATTTCCAAAACTGCTTATTATTATACATACATTTTTCTTTGATTGTTAGTATTACCTTTTGAATTGCTACCATTGGAAGTGATTTACTAAATCCTAAGTCATATTTGACCCGATTATTTGGGCTGAGATGATCGCTTCCGACGCATTCGTTGAGCTGGAGCTGCTGCAGTATTTGCACAGTTACAAATGGCATCGAATAAACGTACCATCAAGCCCCTGGCTCTGTTGACGACTTTTCCGCTTTTTAAATCGCCTATTGCAAAACCTATTTATGAAAAGAAAATACAAATTGGAGGGGGTTATCGAATCAATAAATAACGTCTTCAATTTTAAGTTCATACAATTGAAACACTTGTAACAGTGTCAGATTTGTCACGAACGCTAGATAATTAATAGACACCACAGTGTAGGTATATAGTTTGTAAATGAGACGTTTGCATTTTTTTAACATGTCAGGTGTGTAATTAACAATAATCATTAATTAAACTGCAATACCGCCTTTCAACATTGTTTGTCTATAAAACCGTATGGATTTGTTTCTTAAATGTTGCATTCTTTTTCTCGCGAAAACGACTCCTTTGATATCGGATTAGAAAGACTTTACTTTGAGTATAAAAATATGCATAAAAACTTTATAGTTTGTCTAATTGGTTTAGTCGTATTGGCAGTTGTTAAGAACAGTATTTCGGTAACTATGAAACAATTCGAAGCCTCTCTTGATATGATGCGATCGGGATGTGCTCCAAAGTTTAAGCTAACTACAGAGCAACTAGACGAGTTGAGGAATGGTAATATTGTGGAAAACAACCAGGAATTAAAGGTTCTATAATAAAATATAGACGTATATTTTTGTTTATTTTTCTTCTTTTTTTTAATAAATTAGTGCTATTCGAGGTGTGTTGCGCAAATGGCTGGCACAGTAAGTGAAAGTGTAAGAAAACACAATCCGAATATGGGATTTGTTTCATACACACCACAGTAAATATGCAGATAACTTATATATTTACCAGTTTATTTATTTTATTAGTTGACAAAAAAAGGCGAACTTAGCGTTCCAAAGGCTTTAGGACAAATACCCATTATATTGCCTAAGGAACTGCAAGAGGGTGCCAAAAAATCATTAAATGCTTGCAAAGACACTCGTAAGTATGCAATATGTATTATTTATGGTTGTATGCAAATCAACCACTATTTAATTTTTAGAGAAAAATTACAGTGATTCTTGTGATAAGGTGTTCCATATCATAAAATGCGTTCGCGATTTTGATCCGGTGAGCTTTAAATTCCCTTAGTAGAGTAAGAAACACCAATTGTACTTACTTTGGATGGAAGATTTTTCCTTAGTATTTTTCTAGAGAAAATTGTAAAAAAAAATAAATAAACTTTGTCCTAATATATGTAACCTTAATTACCTGTTGCGAATCCTGAGACTTTTTTAGTTGAGCTTCGAGCTCAGCAGTTTTAATGACATCTTCTATAAATTCTGACAATACCTCCATTTTATCCGAATCATTTTTAAATTCGTCAATTCTGGTCTCAAAATGTTCGGTTGCTTCTTCTTCATTTAGTGCAAAGTGGGCTTTCATATTGTTAAATTGAATTGTTAATTATTTACTACGTGTAATTAATTACAATATTATTAATTGGTGGTGAAATGTTTGTTTCATGTATTTGGGCACTCACTACCTCTAAACTACTGATAAGATTTTTTGGAAAAGGATGCAAAAATCAATGAATTCAGACCTGCGTACTACAGTTACTGAACAATGTCCTTATATTTTGTTATCATATGAATTATATACCTATTTACATACACTAAGTGAAGTGTTGATGCTTAGTTTTGCAACTAATTACTAGCAAAAGGTATACAATTGTTCACAAATATTATAGTTCTTTTTATTTTCTTTCTTAGACTATCTAGGATAAGTAACAAAACAAATTATTTAAAAGGTTAACTTAATACTTGACTTCGCAATCGATAAAATGTGTTGGTTTTGTTTGTAATAAAAAAATTAACAGGAAATTAAACTTGTACTAAATTTATATAAATACAAATTAAATGCTGTTCGTTGGTTAGCGCATCACTTGAGAACGGTTGAACCGATTTGGCTTTAAATTAATGTTCGATTTTTTTTTTAAATTTTTGTAAAATTCGCGAAAAACTGAAAATGTTTTTTTTCCATGGGATTTTAGGCGAAACAATGTTCGGCAGCGTTCTGCTAGTAAATAATTAAAATTGCAGAAACAGTTGATATGTATCATACAGGCGGACCAGTTAAGTGAAAGGGTTATGATCCCTTTAATCGCGATCATGGCGTCGCGGTTGATGAAGAGGTAGCGATTGTCGTGGTCGTAGAAAAGATGCAAAAGCGTTTTGAATGAATTAACTTCTTGTTGGTACATATTTTGTTTTAATAAATTAGAACAAACTTTCTTATTGTTGTTGAATTATGTAGTTACTTAAGAGAAATTACAAGGAAATGAAAGACAATAAAGTGGACATTGCGCAAGGACAGGGGCTATTTGCAATGCGAGAGGGAAATTATTCCAGAAAAAGAAGAATAAATCATGAAATGAAGACACAAACGAATTTATAAAGATAAGTGACAAGAAAAGCCCAGATGGTACTTGTCATGTTCAAATTAGGGATTATACGAACCTAATCAAAATGGCATTATCAACTAATGTTCCCATTCAATCGCTTAAGAGACGCAGGCATGGAAATCCAGGATCCTGGACAACACCAGCAATTGATTGGCCTCGGTGATTCGAAATCGGGAGGCCTTCCGATATTTTTATAAGGTTCATGCGGCGAACCCCACAGGCTGCCCAGAAGCTATTCAGTGAAGTGGAGGGTTATAATCCATCTAGTCCAGATCATAAGCTTGTCGTTACAGAAAAGAGAACGTGAAAGGAATTATCTCAAATTGTAATGAAGCAGACTACCCAAATTTTGATTGCCGAGAAGACGTTGCTGTAAGAATTTCTTTTTCGTTCCTGGGTTAAGAATATGTATATTTTTGATTAAATACTTTTGCTGTTAGTTTTTTTATTATTTTTTTTTTCAATTTAAAAGTGATATAATTTTGGATTTACTCTATAAAAAATACAATAAACTTAGCTATAGAATTTTCGTATATTTCACTCCAAATAATCAAAACATGTTTTGTATCTGATCTGTCAGGCATAACTTGTTCATGTTTTAAATATTTATTTAAAATAATAGCGTAATTTTTTATGAGATACACAAAACCTTTAGTGGCTTTATATAAGTGAAAAATGATTTTATCTGATTTACTCGTTTTCATCGTGACAAATCATGTCTCGATTGTTTACTCCTCATCTACAAAGTGTTTATTTCAATGTTCACTATTCCAAATGAGACAAGTCATCTAAGTCAGGTATCTGCCGCACTTCGCTATCAATCAATACCGAGTTGGGATCAACAGAAGTCTAAAAAATGGCAATGATTTACAAAATGATTTTATTACCGACTCGGAGATCTCACCCTTTGTCCTCCAGGAGTAGTATTGCCATTTTGCTGTACTTGTAAAATGCCTGAAATATTAACATTGATTAGGTTTTTTTTTTACCTTACAAATTTACCAGATTGAGGAGTTGATGGTCGCTGTGAGACGATAACATATTTCTGCGGCACTGCCTGTACTTGAGGCACTGTTCTCATCTGCGTCATATTGACATTAGGCCTGCAAAGAAAATTCTGACAATGGCATGGGTTTTAGCTTAAAATCATATTTACAAGTTAGAGCGTTGAGTAGTTGTAACTTGCGGCCTTCCCATTGTTGATGCGGACTGTGCAGCTGAAGTAATCGGTGCACTGGATATAGAGTTGCTCATATTGCAAGGAACGCTTGTCGACAACGGAGCATTACGAGCTTTTATAACAGCCTGATGCAAAGTGGGGCCCAAAAAGCCGAACTCATTTCTATTAATGAATACATTTAATAAAGATATCACACGTAAGGGGCGATTTACAATTATAGTCTGTAAAGTCTTAATACATAGGGCATTGTTTTTACTTAAAATCGAGAGTTATCAGCTGTGCGAGCGTTTGCAAATCGCCCTTTTAATAAAATAATATATACTTGTATTCTTCCAGTAAATCGGGTGGATTACGCATCGCCTTTAAAACAGGTGCACAACATTTTTGAAGCATTGCTCTTATATGACCGGCTGCTATTTTGTCCGTATTACTAAGGGCAGTACCTTGTAAGTGCACTTCGATGCGTTCTGAGATGAATTTTAATCGTGGTACAATAAATACTTTTATAACTTCACCACCGAGTTCTGAGAGTCCAGCAATAGCGCCGTATAATGAAGATAAATGAGTCTTATCGTTTTGAAGGGCTTTGCTAAATATTCTGTAAAAATATGAAAGTATGGAGGTCAAAATGTACGGAAAATTATGGTTTTCGAATGTACCGTGTTACTCTTGTTTGCAGGTTGTTGGTAGAAGTGTTAAAATTTTTACAAATTTGAGACATTAGACGAGCAGCGAAGTCTCGCAAGGCCCAGTGATTATCCAGCTCAGGTCGCATGCAAAGTTGTTTTGAAACAATGCACGTTGAGACAGATGGAATTAACTCATGAAGCTGTAATCAAATAATAAATGCCAATGCATGCATTTAAAAGTGTTTACTTACATATTTTTCCAAATACAATGACGGATTGTCCAGCAGAGCTTTGACCATTCGCATTAGATATATTAACAGAGCTAAGTTATTTTGTACAACGTTAACTTTAACGCCTTCGGCAATAAATGTACACATACGAGGCAACATTTCATGTAGACCTGGATCTGACGCCAAACTCTGTAATGCTTCACCCCGCCTAGGCTCATCGGCACCGACACAGGCCTCAGTAATCTCCTTGTAGTAAAGTTGTTGTTCCACAGACAACTCATGTGTAGCTAATTGTTTCACGTGAACAGTTTCAACATTCTTCAGCTTGTGTATCTTTCCTGTAGCAGGTTTGCCCGCTGTGTCCTTAGTTACACCCTGGTCCAATTTAATGACGGGATTAACAGAGTCGAGTGCTTGCGAGTCCTTGGACAGAGGCGGCGGATTCTCAGGAATCGTCGGTTGTATTCCATCAACACATAACCAATGCGAACGTAGGGTAATATCTAGAGGAATTTTCGATGCACCTGCTTGAACGATTTCGTTTAGATCCATTTCCCTGTCTTCAACAAAATGAAGTTCTCTTCCTCCACCGGATGCAAAACGAAACGGTATGAAATCATTCGAAGTGAATCCATACTGAGGTTCAATATTGCGTACTTTAATTGCATTATCGATGTCACTGAGACTTAGTCGCTCCCGTTTCGAGTGGTGCATAAATTTAGCTGCATCTTGGACAATCTTTTTTATTTTAAGAGATACGTCATCAGCAAGTTCTTTGGCTGCGTCGTCTGGAAGAAATCCCACTCCTATACTTTCTGCAATAACTTTTATCGATTCAGCAGATAATGTTGTGCCGTATAACATATTGGACCCACTCATTACGAATAGTTTAACGCATACAATTGAAACTTAAAACAAAAATTATGATTGATAAGAACTTGAACAAACAACTCTGTCATATCGTCACAACAAAAAGCTGTCAGTGAATTGTGTCAAAGATATGTTCGATTGCAGTATGTTCGATTTAATAAACACGGCGAATGGGAGCATTCGAAATACTAGGCGAATTCCTCTTATAGTCAATTCGCACCAATCCAAAGCCGAGATTTCAACAAAAAGATTTCGAAATCTCACCAACCACTTTTACTCTTGCCCTGATTGTGGATGAAAGACATTAAATTGCCTGTTCCCTATTAAAAATACGAAAATGCCAGCCGTACACAGAGAAGACAGATAGGTGTTAAGGAAAAAGCACAAATAAAAAGGTTGTTTTGAATTGCTTATTCACTGCAGAGAAACGGATCTTCCTCACTAACTTGGTGCTCCTGAGAGTTGGGCTCAGTAGTGTGTCGAACTACTAATCGAAAGGTCCCCGGTTCAATTCCCGCCGGAGCCAAGTAACATCTAGAGTTTTTTTTCCACTGCCCCATCTCTTGCGAACGTCTGACAAACATCCAACAGTATTAATTGTCATGAGAAGCTTCTCAAATTTGCCGTTCGGATTCGGCTAAAAATTGTAGGTTCCTTTCACTTCACACAAGAAAGTGCTTGGAGAAGCTAGGTATGGGCCGTTAATGCCTAATATATTTATTTATAGCATGCGTAACCATGTTAATGTATCATATAATTATGGTTATTCGATTTCTAGATATAAAAAAGAAATGCTGTCTGTTACTAAAGGCATCACTTGAGAGCGGCTGGACCGATTTGGCTCATTTTTTTATTTGTAAAATTTTTGTTATATTGACTAATGTATTGTATACCCAGCCTCAGCAAAATTTTACATCTTACAACAACAAACCAAAAGTGAAGGTAAATTGGTCAGCACAAGACAAGAGTGAACGTATGATGTGCAGATAAAGTTTTTGGAGCCTCTGGAATGGAATTATGACATAAGCGGGTGTCCGAACCTTAACTACGATTTACAATGTCTAAAGTTAGGTTGCGGAAATGACACATAAACGGGTGTAGAAACCTTAACTAAGATTTTCAATCTCTAAGCTAACTTGCGGAAATTAAACAAATTTAGTACCTCACTCATTTGCGCAAAAGGAAAATTGATTTGGAAGGTAAAAATTATATTAAATGTAGGGGAATAATAAATTTGAGACGTGCTTTCGTGAATAAACGTCTAAAAACACATTTTAACTTTACAGTAGCAATAACTTAAAAATAAAGGTGAACATAAAAGTAAACATGGCATTTTATTGGGATTTACCTTGCTGAGCTTGAAATAAGTTTCCAATAAAACGCACCTATAATAGAAATATGTTTCAATATTTATTATATTTTTCACATTAATTTTCGTATAAAGTTATTACTGCATCGATGCAGGCGTGTTCTTATCCCGATTTTCATTACCTTAAATCTGACAGGGCGTTATTGGAACTTTTGGAATCGAACGCATTTCAGCGCCAGTCGAGAGTCGACGTTCCATCACCTCTCATGGGGTAGTTGAGTGTAAATTGTTTTTTTATTTTATTTTTATAAAAATATTCAATTAAAGTTTAGAAATTTGTTAACTCGTTATCTATAGAAAAAGTAAGAAGCTACTCTATAAAATTAACTTCAAAATAATAACCCAAAAGTTATTCAAATGTGTGAAAGAAAGTGACCCCTGTAGTGCTGCTAGAAATATATTTCTTGACGCTCAAAAAACGGCGCCATTTTAGAATGTGAATAATAAAAATTAGATAAAACATTTTGCATTCGTAAGTGTTGTAAACAAGCCCTCTTTAATAATTTATTTCATTTACCTCAACAAAACAAGGCGTCTCTAACGTAGTAGAGAATTTGTCCAAAAATTCTTAAACTTGTAAAACTTGACCTACATTGGAAGTCGGTCATCAAAAACTTAAAAGTATTATTTTGTGAACAAAAAATTTAGTAGAGAAGCTTAGATAAATATATTCATGAAAACGGTAACACATCGATTATGTTAAAAACAATGCGTTGCTGGGAGCACTGGTGCCTTTCAGCCGATGCGCAGCTCTACTTTCTTTAAAGATGGTACATAAATGGGTTTTATTGAAATGCAGAGGAACAAATTGATTATTTGTCAATGCTTCTTAGAATGATGACGAAGACACATTGGGGTTCTACATTTCTGCCAATTGCAATATTGATGCTCTTCATAGCGTAAAAGCATACACAAGTAGTGCATTTTCCCTAAACTTGAATATATACATATTTATATTTTTTTTAATAATGCTTAGATTAAACTGAAGATACAAAGTTATGCAATACAACTTTTTTATACGCATGTATATTTGGCTGAAATTAAAACACTATTTTCAGACACTGGAAACATGAAACACAAAAGCCAGCATGAATCGAAGGCTATGGATCAGAAAACATCGAGTGAGAATGAAGTAAGCACAATATTTACTTTGTTTTTTTTTTTTAATTTTGTTTATACTTAACAAATTTCTGTTTTAGGATACAGATAACACGGCTACGGAAGCCAGTTCAATGTCGGAAAGTATACGCAAGAAAAGTCGCAAAAGTGCTACACAGTTTAGTGTATTAAGGTACATAAAATACAATTAACCCCTATTGATTTTGTTATCAGGAACTTTACTTTAGGTCCGATACAGATGGGCTACGAATGAAGATATCGGCTATTCGGCGAACAACTACAGACTCTAAACAAGTAGACATAAAAAAATGTTCGGACAATAACAATTTGGAAGTAGCTATGCTAAAAATAAAAGAGCATCCCTCGAAAATAAAGGAAAACATGTCGGCGCCTATAACACTAGCAACAACAGCCGCCGATCCACAGAAAGCGCTAGTTGGTAAGTCGACCAGGTCAATATTCCTAGACGAAAGTGATTCACGTTCAGAGGCTAGTAATAATGGAAAAATTAAAAAGACTAAACTCAAAAGGAAAAAGGTAATAATAAAAAATAAATCTGTTTACTGAAGTCTAACCGACACATATTTTTACTAAAGGCAGCTAAAATGAACGAGAGTCTTAAACCGCAAACAGTGCTCCTTGAAGACAAGAAAAGAAATACAAATGACGGCAAAGATCGGTCTCTGTCAAGCTTAAATCAGCCACCAGCTCTTCCAGATGACAACATAGGTCTTTCGTCCAGCGACAATGAAGTAGACAAAGCCTTAGTAAACGCAGCTATTAAATGTGTTGAAAGTGATTCCGACTCCCTTTCAGTATGTACCCAGCCAAAAATCCAGTATACTTTGGTCTTATTGCAAGATTTTATGGAAAGGACACAAATGCTGTCAGCCTGTACGGACGAATCAAAAGAAAGTAGCGAAAAAGCAATAGCAGTCACATCCAATACCGCAAATCTTTTAAATGGCTGCGACCCGCCTGTTAAAAAGAAACGCGGGCGACCTAAAAAGCTTCAGAATACTACAGTTGTCAACGAATCAGCTGATTCGGGAGTGGTATCGTCGGCTGCTCAAAGCACTTCACCCTCTCCAAAGATTCCTCTTGAGCGATCACGATCTCAAGCAAGAACAGAAAAAGAGCGGGACGCTTCACCACCAAAAATTGACATTGTCAATCTGGATAAGAGAATGTATGCAATGAACGAGCGTGTTCTTTATCCTCCTCCGAGGAGCAAAGTTCGAAAGCAAACAACAGCCTTAAAGCAAACCAATATTGCTTCTACAAGCAGCAACAGCAAAGCACCACTTATTAAATCAAACAATGACGATATGCTCGATCCTGTTTGGCGGAAAATAGATGTGAATTCGAAATTTCGAAGGCCTAGTGTCAGTGGATACAAAAGTGACGGCGGTGGAGGTAATACAACTATTTGCAGCAAAATTCTAACAGCGAAATCTGGTTATGCAAGTGATTATGGTGTGAGAAGTAATCATTACTCTGGATACAAAAGCGATGCTAGTGGCAAAAGCCGTTGTAGTATGAGAAGTTGCTACAGTCGTGTCAGTCGAGCAAAAAGCTGTGATGGAAAGCGCAGAACAAAATTCAGGCGAAAACGCAAACCCACAATCAATCAGTTAAAGTCAGTGGGAAACTTAAATGAACAAGACATTCTGCAATTGGCTGGTCTCAGCCTTGGGCAAAGCAGCGAAGAAAGCAGTGGGTCTGCGGTTTGTAAACCAAAGATTCTAGCCGAAGAGGCTGAGACATCGAATGTCTATAAGAAATACGGTGAAATAAATCGCTATGTAACTACGGGCGAATACTTCGGCGGAAGTAAAGCAACAACATTTTCTGGAACCAAGAATCTCGATAACAGCAATGCCGATCAAGAATCTCAAGACCGCTACACCTTCTTAGGCGCTATCGGAAGTAAGTTGTATGCTCGGTCTAGAAAAGGTTCTGTCACCGCTGCTGAGTTGCCAATCAACTTAGGTTCGTCACGCAAACTTAAATCGAGACGTTCATCCCTAGCGAGCTTTTGCAGCAGTAGCTTCTACTCTGGAGTATCAAAGTCAAAGAGACGTCGTAGAAGAAAAAGCCTCAAGTTCGGTTGCAGCAAGATGGTGGTCGTTGATTCAAAATTACTTACTGAAATCGAAATTATAACAAATTCGTTCCCTACTATGTGCCGTATTCATTGTGATAAGCCGGTTGGTGGCAGTTATATAAAAGAAAAAGTGGCAAATGAACGTGTCGCTCCACAGAAGTCAATGTATCAAAATAAGAGAAATCTCAAAAAGCGAAAGCTAAGTGAGAATATTGATTTTGCTCTGTCCAGCGGCATAAACATTACAGCAAGTACAACAAGTAAGCGGCGTCACAAGAAGACTTCGAATTCTAGTCCCGATGATCACAAATTGCCGCTGAAGAAAAGACATTATTTGCTGACGCCAGGAGAAAAACCAGAAAAGTCACATGCGGTAACATATGTTACTGAAACTTTGAAATCTCAAAAAGAGAGCGTGGAGCCTAAGGCAAATAGCCACACACAAAAGCCAAACGCAAGAGCCGTTTCGGCAAGGGCAGCTATAACACCAAAAAAACGCCATCTGCTTCAGAACAGTGCTTCAGAAGGCGATAATAAATTGCCAAATTACTTTAACGACACCAAAGTGTCTGGAGTCAAAAACACAGTTATTGAAAGCATTCCCCCAGAAGTTGTAAACACCAAGAAACGCAATAGACTAGAGGGTCTCGTGTCAAAAATTGCTAACGCCAGTAGCAATATATCAGGTGAACTACTTGTTGCATTGCCTTCAGCTACTTTCAAGGATCAATCTGCATCGTTGCCGCTGTGTGTTGAAGCCTCATACCCGCCTCCAGGTATATTCGAACCATCTGTGGAGTTGGAAATACAAATACCCGTGACAAAACTAGGCGAAGCTTCAATTATAACTAAGTCTGAAGTAGATTCGCCTCTAGATCTGCTTGATATGCACAACAAAACTTTTCCCGAAAATTCGCACACCAAAGTGGAACGCGTGGTTGAATCTTTACTTAATAAAACTGGCGGAAATCTTATCTTGAAGCGCAAGCGAAAAAAAATCAACAGGACCGGTTTTCCGAATGTTAAGAAAAAGAAAAGGAAAGTCAGTGAATTGTCGTTCGTAGCGGAATTTGATAGAAAATCGGAAACAGACTCGAAAGCTGAGGCAATTTGCGACCGCGTTCCACACGCAGGCGAAACAAGTGATACGTTTTTGGAACGTAATCGCACTCCGAGATTGTCGGTTGTAAGTCTTGAACGTTTACAAGGCACCAACAAAAAACAGGACACCACTCCGAATAGAACCAGATCGAATAAATCAACACCCACAATTAAGAACAGAACAGAGCCATTAGATTCAGAGGTAGCAGGTAAAATCAGTTCGACTAATCAACTTGCCAAACCTCTATCCCAAAAGAAGGCACTCGGCACCAAGGAGCCCTTGAAGATTGCAGTTAATCCGCTTATACATATCACCTTCCCTTCGTGTAAAATTCGGCTCAAGCGCCGCTTAGAAGCTGCTTTAATAAATAATGTCGGGGCATTAAGGAAGGACGCCAAAGAAGTTGACATTGTGAACACAAAGCCATTACCTTTAAAGCGATCCATCGGAGTTGCAAACAAATCCGAATCAGAAACGATTGATTTTCTAGAGCAGGAACCATTACCGCTTGCACTTTACGATATTGCAAATGCAATTGATTCCGAATCGTCATCTTCTGCATCTGTGCTAAGTGAGGACAGTAAATCGACTAATCGAAAGCAAAAGTGGAAGAAAAACTATCTTGTCGCGGGTCTTTTATCAGAATATTACAAAGTCAATAACGGTAATGCAAGGGGTAAAGGGGTGAAAATTCAGAGTAAGGAAAATCACAATGAGTCTGTTTTATGTTCGACCGGGTCACTTCTGCCCCCGCCTCCATATTGTGAGAAGTTCTTTCGTCGTACAGAAGTGGAATTTCAATTGCCCTACGATATATGGTGGGCCTACACGAATGACAAGCTGCCAACGAGGGTAACTGTGCCAAGTTGGAATTACAGAAAAATCCGAACAAATGTGTACCGCGGTGCAGATGTTAGGCCTAACACAACCAACATTGATCGGCCCACTTGCAACTGTAAATCAGACGTGGGCTGCGGCGATGATTGTCTCAACCGTATGGTATATACCGAGTGTTATCCATCCAGTTGCCCCACAAGGGAAAAATGTCAAAATCAAAAGATACAACGCCATGAGGTTGCTCCAGGCGTTGAACGCTTTATGACCGAGAACAAGGGATGGGGAGTGCGAACAAAGTTACCAATCAAAAAGGGGACATATATTCTTGAATACGTTGGAGAAGTTGTGACAGAAAAGGAGTTTAAAGAACGAATGGCTTCACTCTATGCAAACGATACACATCACTATTGTCTGCATTTGGATGGCGGTCTGGTTATAGATGGTCATCGAATGGGTAGCGACGGACGGTTTGTAAATCATTCCTGTTCACCCAATTGCGAAATGCAGAAGTGGTCGGTAAATGGTTTATCGCGGATGGCTTTGTTTGCAGCGCGAAATATTGATGCTGGCGAGGAAATAAGTTACGATTATAACTTCTCGCTCTTTAATCCGTCAGAAGGTCAAGAATGTCGATGCAACACTCCACAGTGCCGCGGTGTAATCGGCGGCAAGTCTCAACGCATTAAACCCTTACTTGAGCCTCCAAAACAGATTGATGTGGTAACAGGAGTGAATAATGGACGTAGAAATGGGAGGCAGAGGAAGAGGCAGGGATCAGCACGTAAAGATGTTGCGCGTCTGCAATCGAAAGATATTGTAATAACACAATTGATACAACAATTGTCAGAGAAGGACAAGCGGTTAATAAAGTCACAGAGATTATTCTTGATTAAGAATTTTGAAAAGGTAACGTTGTATTTGATTTGAATCCTTTTAACACTAATAAATTTTAAAGGTTCGTCGTATAAGGAGCAAGGGGATGTCGTCAGATGCAAGTAAACTCGAGCAAGCTTCGCAGGCCTCAGCAGTTAGAATTCAAAGAAGGCCATCAACGCCATCGTCTCTGGCTGTGCAGATCTCAGCTTTGCGTTCTCCCAGAAATATGCAAACGCGGGGCTTAACACAAGCTGTTCAAGATCCAGAAGTAGAAAAAATGGCTAAAATGGCAGTCGTTTTCAGACACATATGTTCAACATTGGAAACGATAAGAGGTATGTGTAACCCTTTTGTTATTGTAGTCTGACAGTCTTTAATTGATCCTAATGCCATTTCTTAGACAACGCTGATAAACCACAAATTGTAAAGCTCTATTCCAATCCTGTCAAAAAGAAAGGGAAACCGGCTAAACAACTAGCAAATGCACCTAAGCGTAAGCACGTTGAGTTTTCAACTATTCAAGTTAATGTAGAAAAAGGATTCTATAAGGACCCGGTTGAATTCGATGAAGATATAGAGAATTTATTGACGGGAACTCGAGAACTGAATAAAGACAATGAAGAGAATCTCCAAATAATAAAGAAACTCTCTGACCTATATAGCTTAAAAAAAAGCGAGGTGTATGCACAACTTTTGGAATTGGCTGCCGATAAAAACAGCCTTAAGAATTTCAGAACAAATGCTAACGCTGAAACACCACCAGCTCCCACAGGTGTTGTTAGTAAGAATTTTTCAGCCAAGGGCAAGCAAACAAAGTCATCAGTCGAAGACATAATAGGCTGCATTTGCGGCTTGTTTAAAGATGAAGGCCTAATGATACAGTGCGCGCGATGTATGGTTTGGCAGCATACAGAATGTACAAAAGCCGATGTGAACGCAGATAGCTACCTTTGCGAGCGGTGTGATAACCGGGTTGTTGATAAAGAGATACCTCTTGATGATTTCACTGACGATGGTTACAGGTACTATTTGTCTTTGATGCGCGGCGATTTACAAATTAGGCAAGGCGATACTGTGTACGTCCTTCGTGACATTCCTATTAAAGACAAAGATGGCAATGTATGCTCAACCAAAAAACACACATACGAAACTATAGGCGAAATAGACTACTCTGAATGTGATATATTCCGCGTTGAGCGGCTATGGAAGGATAAAAACGGAAAGCGCGTAATTTTTGGTCATCATTTCCTCCGACCTCACGAAACCTTCCACGAACCTTCCAGACGTTTTTATCCAAACGAAGTTATAAGAGTGCCACTGTACGAGGTTGTGCCTATTGAATTAGTCATCGGCCGATGTTGGGTGTTAGACCGCACAACCTTTTGTAAAGGTCGCCCGGCTGATTGCACTGCTGAGGAGCATGTATTTATATGTGAGCTCAGAGTTGACAAATCTGCTAGATTTTTCTCCAAGGCCAAGGTTAACTGGCCAACGTGTACCAAAAACTACGCATTTAAAAGATTCGACGAAAAATTAAAAGTCTCCAAGTCATATGCGGTAAGCTAAATTTATTTATTTTCTAGTTGATATTTTAATTTTACTTTTTCGTTACTTGCAGCCTCATGATATTGATCAATCTTTAATAAAGCCGAGAAAACAAAAGGTGGACACCGAAAGCACGACAACTATTGCCCAAAAATCATCTATGTCGTCAACAAAGAAAACCGCAATTGCGGTACAAAAAAGGAAAATAATTCTTCCACTTAGAGTAAGGCATTTTGTTTGTAAATTTCAGTCATATACTGACCCCATTTCATTATTCATTGATATTATAGACGAAGAAGCAGAAACGCAACCATCTCGAAATAGTGCTGGCAGCTATCAAGAAAATTAAGTCGAAGAATACTCAAATGCATGCAAGCGTTCTAGATGTATCATATTTACTATCGGGTCGCGGGGCAAGACAGCGTAAATCGATAGTGACTAATGTGCCCACGTAGTAAAATAATTGGCCTGGTTAGTTTAATGGTAGAAACAGATCAACACTTCAACTTTGACAACCACGCCCGCACGTTTTAGAACCAAGGCTTTTTAATGGGATGGAATACATTAGCACCTCAACCTCAAGTTCGACTTCAACGTTAGACCTAAATCCTAAATTCAAAATATGTTTTCAGTTTTCCCAACATGCAAATTCTTTGATTTTTTTTTAGCGAATTTTCTGTCTTTATTGTATTTTGACATAATTTTCGCTTTTGTTTACAACCATTTTTTTTTCGCTCTCGAAGTTGCATTTTTTCATCAAACGCTGAAGTTCTCGCTCCTGTCAAAGTCGAAGTCGAATTTGAAGTGTTGATCTGTGTCTACCGTAAGATTGGGCGCGTTCAATTTACAAGTCAACTACTAGCGACTACTATTTTACCTTTTCTCATTGATCAAATAACTCACGTGACCATCATTTGGCAAGTGATAGACATTTAATTAGTAGTGAACTTGCAGTTGACTTGCAAATTGAAAGCGTTGAGGTTTGTAGCAAGTCACCACTACCTACAATCAACTGAGACAAGGCGTGAATGTTTTGCAAACATTCAAAACCGAAATGAGCAAATCTTCTCTTCAATGAAAAACGCCATAAGTTGATCAATACGGTCAAAGTACGCATGCTAATATCTGCTATCTTATTTGATTGTAGGTATGTGGCATACTTGCAACAGTAACAATTCTATGAGAAATATCAATTGCATACGGTCAAAAACTACTTTCACGCGAGATCTATTACACATTTATACTACATATATCAGAAACCTAATCATTGTTTATTTTCCACTATGTTATTAATTTATTTAATTGAAACAAAACATTTTAGAAAATTTTGTTAACTTCAAAAGCATCAGCATTATTGCTTTCGAGGAGGTTTTTATTACTATTACTTTTCTTTAATAATTTATTCTTATAGGGCATGCCTTTTGTTAAATACATAAATTAATTTATTTGTTTACTCTCACACCACTGCAAATAAAAAATATTTTTTGAGCAGCGTTGTCTTTTGTTATTGTTTTGGATTGAACATCAGTTGGGGGTAGTGGGCGGAACTAGCTTAGTTCAGACCAAATTCGGAAACGCATCACTGCATAGTTGATTCTCAATCACACATCCATTTATACAAAAAAATTGCATCATCATGGAAAGGCATCGCGTTCATTTTTGTAAAGTTGCGTAAAATACGCAAATGCCAACAAAAAAGCATTGCGGTCGATGCGTATTTTGTTGGCGTTTAAGAATTCACCCTTAGTTTATTAGACTGACGCTGCTTCTGCGATGAGGTATCTCGTATAATTGACTGCACTATCAATGGTCTTTGGTGGGCATATAAATATGACAGAAGTTACATCGCTTTTGTTACTGCATTGCCATCTGCAATGGTTGGATTTGTGAGACATCAAACACAGATACCTTCTCCTCTAAATATTTTTCAACAACATCATCAAGGAAGTTCTGCACTTGTGTTTTTTTTTTTCAAATTCCCACAGCGAAAGTTTAAGGACAACCGCATCAGATGGTGAAGACGATGATAGCAAATAAGTATAAGTCATTACAAAATCATCTTTGTTTTTTTTTTTTTTTTAATTTGTAAATCTCGTATAAATTATCAAATGCAACACAACCAAATGACATTTTGCCGATTTTAGCGTTTATAGAGTTATACTGGATTGGATTCTGAATTTTAGTCCAAAAAGAAAAAAGAAAGTCTAAACTGTTACTGAAGTGCTGGCTGAGGCGACTTAATTAATTAATAAAAGCCTTTGCACAGTTTCATTGTACCTACTAGTTGCATTTTGCAAAAAAAAGTATTGCTTTAAAATAGAAAAATGTATATTGGTTAGAAAAATAAAAATGCAAACTAAATCTTTGATCTACCCTGTAAGTTAAATAAAGCCATGCACTTTTCAATTTCGCTAATTTGACAGATGACAAATATCGCGTGAACCACATCGTCAACCAAAAGTCACGAAAGTTATCCAGCCGATCCATTTACATACTTACAGGTGGAAATTAAAGTCTTGTTGTAATAAATTTACTGAAAATAGTAAGTAAATTAGTTGTTTAACATTTCTTTCAAATTTCACCCCACCTATTTGCGACCAACAAAATGAGTGCTTTTACTGATATACTGCGAAAAGAATTTCCCGCAATGGACGATGAATCAAAAGGCTATGTTGAAGGTAAAAAAAAAAAACAATTTCAACACTAAAGTAATGAATAAAATATATTCTTTTAAGGTGTGCTTTGTGGGAGTCTTGACGACTTTGAGAGTTGCGATGATATTTACGAAGCCGTCGGCGATATTCTACAAAGTATTAATTCAGAGAAAACTGAAGATAATATCAGGTGAGAATGTTCTGGGTTGTTATAGTTTAATTGAATTTTATAAACAAAAAGGGAACATTTCTTATAAAGTTTATAATATTGTAGTTCATATGTTCGAGTGCAAACAAATCAGAAATATAACCATATTGTTCATTTATTGTGCCGTCGGTGCGACAAACGTGCAGCATTGACTCGCAAATGTTTCAAGAACTTGACATGGGAGATAAAATTTTTGTTGTTTTTGCTCTTTCAGAGATCTTTGTCATCAATTCTACAACATTATTAAATTAAATTCTTCGATTGAAACGAAGAAGGTCCTCAATGCACCGGTGAATATCGCTGAAATGGCTGCTACAATGGAAGCCACTGATAAAGACGTTCAAAGTATATGGGTCGTTAACAAGGATCCCGGCAATGTAAGTTATTAAGTTTGATTATGCTATGGGAGCTAAAAATCAAGTTGTTATTCTAGAAAGTTGATTCCAAAAAACTCGAAAAGGCCGAGGCAAAATTGCAGCAAAAATTGGAAAAGAGACAGCTGGATACAACCAAGTTTTGTCAACCATCTCAGGTCAAGCTTCAGACAGCAACCGCTTCACAGGTTATCAGCAAAAAGAGCAATAAAATGGAGCAAAAAGGCACCAACCGTTCAATGGATATTAAGATCGAAAACTTTGATTTAGCCTTTGGCGATAAGTAAGCCAGAAAATATTTTTAGAAATTTTATATCCTTACTATTTCATGTGTTTTTCAATAGAGTACTTCTACAAAATGCCGATCTGCTTCTCTCATTCGGAAGGAGGTATGGCCTAGTTGGTCGCAATGGGTTGGGCAAAACCACTTTGCTGCGAATGATATCGGATCGTCAATTAGCCATTCCAAGTCATATTTCCGTTCTGCACGTGGAACAAGAGGTAGTTGGTGATGATACTCCGGCTGTCGACAGCGTGCTAGAATGTGATTATGAGCGCACAAGGCTCTTGACGAGGGAGAAAGAGATTATTGCTGCACTGAATAGTGGAATACAAGATGCGGAACTAAGTGCTGAGTTGAGTGACGTTTACATCCAATTACAAAATATTGAAGCCGATAAAGCGATTTCAAAAGCATCAGTGATTCTGAAGGGATTGGGCTTCACTACTGAAATGCAAGCTAATCCAACAAAGTCTTTTTCGGGAGGTTGGCGAATGCGTCTGGCGCTTGCTCGTGCACTGTTCTCTAGGCCAGATCTCTTATTACTTGATGAACCTACTAACATGTTGGACATCAAGGCTATTATTTGGCTTGAGAACTACTTGCAGACGTGGCCGACAACACTGCTTGTTGTGTCTCACGACCGTAACTTTCTGGATACGGTGCCCACCGACATAATACATTTGCATTCCCAAATCTTGGATGTTTATAAGTAAGGACCTTTTTAAATTTTGATTCGATGGTAAGCATTTTTGCATCAATTATAGGGGCAACTATGAGCAGTTTGAGAAAACTAAAAATGAAAAGCTGAAGGCACAGAGAAGAGAGTACGAGGCGCAAATGGCACATAGATCCCATGTTCAGGAATTTATAGATCGCTTTCGTTATAACGCTAACCGTGCTTCTTCAGTGCAATCGAAAATCAAAATGCTTGAGAAATTGTAATATTTATTGATTTTTATTCTGATACAAACTCTTAATGCGCTTTAACAACCTAGGCCTGAATTGAAACCAGTAGAGAAGGAAATAGAAGTCAAGCTGAAGTTCCCCGAGGTTGACCCGCTTAATCCCCCCGTTCTAGCGTTGTCGGACATTGAATTCCGCTACAACGATAGTGATCCCCTGCCGGTGTTTTCGAACGTAAATCTGTCAGCAAACTCTGATTCCCGCATATGTATTGTAAGTATGCTTATAATAAATTAAAAAGTGATTACTTATTGCATGGAACTGATAAACATATATTTGGTATCATGCAGGTAGGAGAAAACGGTGCTGGTAAATCGACTCTCTTGAAAATCATCGTGGGACAACTGAGCACAATACATGGGTCTATAGTTATGCATCGAGGACTGCGAATAGGTTACTTCGCTCAGCATCACGTTGATCATTTAAATATGAATGTTACATGTGTGGGTGTTTTGGAAGAATTATTTTCAGGGAAGCCCGATGAGGAATACCGTCGTCAGCTTGGCAGCTTTGGAATTTCTGGTACCTTGGCATTACAGAGTATAGCCAGTTTGTCTGGAGGACAAAAGTCAAGAGTTGCTCTGGCAAAAATGTGCATGGGTAAGCAGCCTATTAAAGCAACCTAGCAAGGTAACATTATGTGTTCTTCTTTTTAGCGGAACCAAACTTCCTAGTTCTTGATGAACCCACGAATCATTTAGATATCGAGACGATTGACGCACTGGGGAAAGCAATGAATGCATTTGGGGTACTTTACGATATACTCATTCCATAATTTCTCTTTAAATCGTTTATTTTTAGGGTGGAGTTATTTTAGTTTCCCACGACGAGCGCCTAATAAAAGTTGTATGTAAGGAGTTGTGGGTATGTGGCAATCGGTGTGTGCAAGCAATTGAAGGAGGCCTGGATGAATATAAACGTGAAGTGTACAAGGAAATTGAAGCGAATAGCTAAAGCAACAGTTATACCTACATTTATCATGACCTCGGAAAAAAAAATTTGTAAAATTTAGTTTGGGATATGTCTGTTTGTCAGTTAACAAAAGAAAATCAAAAAAACACTAGCAGCCACAATATATACCTTTATATCCCACAAATGTGAATGTTTTATTTACGACAGAAAATGTTTTATTTAACAAATTATTCCTTTAAATTCAATGCTGCTAAAAAATTCATGTTTGCACTTTAAACCTTGCTGATTCCGATAACACCGCATCCAATTCGAGCACCGGCGTTGCCAGTGGACTTACTCAATTCGTGACCACCCTTTCCCAAGTCATCGGGGTCAGCATGTACAACAACAGTCCGTCCTACTATGCTGTTTTTACCATAAAGAGTAATCAACTTGTCTGTGATATCAACCTAGAAGGAGAGGTAATAAAAATAGTGCTAGAAGTATTGCCATGTCAATTTACCTTGGTTGATCCAGTTCCCGATGCTGTAATGTTTCCCAAATCACCAAGATGTCTGTTTTCATCTACAGGAGCGCCATGTTCTTTACCCATTGGATTAAAATGAGGACCAGCCGATGTGCATCCGTTAGTATTATCACCGAACTCATGTACATGGAAGCCATGATCACCTTTGGAGAGACCAGACACCTCTCCAGTAACCTTTACTGGAGCACTTTCATTCTTTAAAAAGGAAATAATGGAAATTAACTGACTATATTAACCTGCGGGCTCTGCCGTATACAAATTCGCGCAATTACTTTTGGATTGCAATCATATTGTATATATGTGTGTAGTATCATGACTTTGACTTTTAGCTTATCGGACTTAATAATGTATAGAAATGGGTAAGTACCTGTGCAAGTAACATGAGAGGGGTAAGAGTATATCTTATATGTATTGATTTATATAATATGTAAATATGTGGGAACATTATATATTATACAGAAAATTACAAGCGCAATGATACCACAAAAATTGCGAAAACTCAGCCCGCGTTATAATAAAAAAGTCGAGGTTTTTTTCGTAGAGGCTTTGATAAGAAAAATATAAATTAATTATGATAGGTTACCTCCTGCTCGAAAAAAACCGTTCCCTTCGCATCTCCATTAATTACACAAACAGCTTTAACGGGCATTTTTAATATTTATTGATGATTAAAATTATATTGAGAAATTAACTTTCGGACTTTACGCTGGAACAAATCTTATAAATGGAATAGACTGTCGATGCCCAACTCGAAGTCGATAGATTAAAGATTACCAGTTCTAAAACGAAAAACTTGGATGGCTATTGTGATCTATTGTTTCCGGAAAGTAAATTCCAAAGAATGGGCATTACTGATTCGTTTACATGAAGGATTCAGGTCATTTAGCAGCCATCGCAAATAGGTTAATACGGCGATCAAATGGCTGCATAACACATATACACACGCGGACACGAATTTAATGTTGCGGACACAATCATGCAAATCTAGCTCCAGCATGCAGTTGTAGCATTCCATTCGATATAAAAACTACAGTATTTAAAGTGAAAACAAAATATTTACTGATACGCAAATATGTTCGAGGCGCAGTGGTTAGTGGGCTACCTCCCAAACGAGGGGTACTAGGTTCAAATCAAACTAGTATGTATGTTAAATTATTAAGAACAATTTTACTATTGATAGTGGGAGGGTTGGGATCCCTTAAGTAGAGATCATAATCACTACGTTAGAAACAAAGAAGAACATAAACCAATAGCCAAGAGTACAACCAAATTTGCACATTCAGAATCGGCGTAAAACCATTAGTACCAACATTACGCATCGCACACACAAATTGTCGGAGAAGCTGGGTGATAGCCTCTGCATGGGCTTGTTCTGCCTAATATGTATGTATTATGTAAAGTCGTTGGAGACACTTAAGGACTCTACATATGAGCGCGACTTACGCCAACGAACGATTAGACAAACAGCGGAAAATCACTTTTAATGCATTTATATACAGAAACTTGCAAATATAGCTATAGCAGGAGTGAGAAATATGACTAGTCCATCAAAACATATTTAAAAGAAACAGGGTTCAGTACGGTTTAACTAACCAAGTATCGAATTCAAAACTTTTTGCCGCGATTTGTCAAAGTCACAATCAACAATACCGCGAAACAAAAAAATTGCGTCATGTGAATGAAGTGCCAAACTAAAGAAAAATCGTTCGGACGATTCCTTTATTGGCATCAACGATTTCGGCTTATAAAGTTATAAATTAGGTTTGGCATCACTAGAAATAATCACAGCTGTGTTTGACATTTCTTTCGAATCTGATACTGCTCGTTTTAAAAATTATAAAAAAAAGCTTAAAGAAAAATGAATAATCTAACAAGGTTATTTGCGCAAAATTTTCGAATTCAAAGTAAAAATATTCTTGGATCTTCTTTTCAATGTCGTGAAAAATGCAAATACGTGGAAAAGCCTAAACCAGGCAATGGAAAATCATTTCGCAGAATTGTCCATTTCACTGATGAGTATACTGTAGAACCTCTTAAAATTACCCATCTAGCTGGGCGAGATCCAGAGACCGGTCGCTTGGTAGCAAAGGGCATTGGTGGAGGTATTAAACAAAAATATCATTGGGTAAAATGGGTACGCGATGGACCGCTGGAAGGACCTCCTCAGTTAGAACGAGTTGTCGATATCATCAACGATGGATGCCGGACATCCAAAGTAGCATTAGTTGCATTTGGTGATGAACTCAAGTACATTTTGGCGACGGAGAACATGAAAGCGGGTGATATTATCAAAACATCTAGATTTATTCCTAGAATTCCAGGTAAACATTAATTTTGTCAGTTGCGTAATTAGTGGATTCAGTTGAAAAATCTGTTTTTAGTTCGACCCAATGAAGGCGACGCGTTTCCCCTTGGAGCACTACCGACTGGTACCAGGATTCATTGCCTTGAAAAGAATCCAGGATTTCCATGCCATTTGATACATGCTGCGGGCACTTTTGGGACAATATTAAGAAAATTCGATGATAAGGTCGTTGTACAATTGCCATCAAAAAGAGAATATGCGTTTGACAAAACGTGCATGGCTACAGTGGGTATGCATATAAATCTGCGTTATTAATTAATATTACCTCCTAAAATGCACCTCTCTTGCAAGGTCGCGTATCAAATATTGAACACAACAAAGAACACGTCGGCAGTGCGCAAAAGATGAGGGAAATGGGCAACCGTCCTCGTTCTGGATTGTGGAAACGCAAGGAAGGCAGGCATGGACGTAAAATTAGGAAGCTTCCCCCTATGTCATTAATAAAGCCTCCACCGGCAACACCCGAAGAGACTATCAAATTAACTCTAAATTTATAAATTTTCAAGTCTTTATTCAATGCAAATATAAAATTAATTTACTTCCTTGACTTTTTCATTGAAAACCCCTGGCCCTGAAAATCTTCCGGTTCACTGGCTTCAGTTTCCTCTTTTTTAATACGGTCACTGATTGGCATCACAGTGCGATCAAATTTAAGTACCCCAAACTGATGGTCATAGTCAGGAATCCCACGTGTTAAGATCTAAAATTGTTCTTGTTTCTATTAATACATTTGTTCAATTAATTGCATACCTTTTTCATGATGGGTTGTGACAGTTGAGCATCCTTCTTTTTTTTACCATCCAAACGATTTCCGGAACCGCTGAAGGTATTAACGTCCTCATGCATGTTGCCGGCATCTTCCTCCTCGATCTTTTCTTCTTTTTTAGATGAATTCGGTTCTTTATAGCCAACAGGAGCTTCGAACTCAACCTAGGAGGGGGATTACTACAGATCTCATACAAAGAAAGAAAGACACCTACATTCATATCACATTCAATAATGCTCACTGCATTTCCAGGCTTTGTTTCAAGTACACACAGCTCGTAGACTTTTTTGTTGTATTTGATTGCAATCACATCTCCTGTCGTCAGGCAAGCAAAGTTCCTCAGTGCATTTTCCAAAACTGCTTTCGGATTAGTTATATCCAAAAAATCAGTGTTATGTGGTTGAAATTTAGAAAATGTCGCCACTTGTAGCGAGACGCTTTCAATGGTTATTATGTCACCTTCCTCAAGGAGTAAATTGTCCATCATCTGTAAATTGATATTGTTTCACTTTGAATACGTATTAAAATGCTATATATATCTCACCCAGTTTGGAAGATAAACCTTGCCTTCATCGGCAACAAATTCCAGAACACCAGCATGAGATTGCCTGTTTTTTTTGCTGTTTATTAATTTAAATAGCATAGGATATTCCACATTCAGCCGAGTTAGCGCATCGAGTGCTGACGGGGGCATTATAACTAAGAAATACAAGAGTAAACTGGAGTATATGAGAAGTCTTTAAAGCAGTAACTTACTTTTTCCACCCCTTTCGACGTCGTGGCGTTCATTTCCCGGCAACATCGATACCGAGAAGCATTTGTAGGACGACTGAAAACTTCTTCCGGAATCCGGAAATATCATATTAAATCCCCCAAATTGAAACTAAATATAAATTAATAATATCCATTTTTTTCAATTTCCTTCGGAACAAAATAAATTTTACGCACCATGACGAAGTTATTTTTCGTTTTGCAAATTTGTTTGACGTTTAGTAAAGTCGTAGTTTACATATAACAGCTTTTGCTAAATTCACAATATATATAAACAAAATTGACAGTAGATGAGGTGGCTAGTACTGTCCGGTTCGTTATAAATACATATATTTATATACATACATATATTTATTTTCACTTTGAACTGAACAGTGGCTAGTTTCAATTAAAAAAAATTATAAAAAAAATAATTTAAACAACAAACAAGGATCAAAAATGTAACATCGACTGCATTCAGCGTCTTTTGATGTACTCTGCCGATGTCAAAGTTAAATTTGTACTAGATTTTTGCATTTGCGCACAAGAAAGTTATGGACGAGCACCTGAATGATACAAACTCAAATCCGCCAAAATAACATGTTGTTAGGTTGGTTACGGGAAGGGAATGCAAGCACCAACCAACCACGAGCTTGAAGCGAAAGCGAGGCAAGTCGAATAAAAGGAAAGTGTAGAACAGCACAAATCTGTTCTACTGAAAATAGTTCGGAACGTACTCATCTCATAGACGAAGCGAAATTTTTTTTTCAACCTCATATTCTCAAGTATGTACATACATAATAAAAATTTTCTTCGAATTAATTGTTGTACCTAATAGTTATTTTTTTCATGGTAAAGGATTCGATTGTCCTATTTAGCTATATAATATATAAGTTCATTTCGCTTGTGTATGGACAAAACAGTACAGCCTCGTGTTGATGAAATTTAATATAACATAAATGACGAAATTAAATAAGTTCAAAATTCACATACTTTAATATTTGTGCTAAGTAACTCTCAACAGTGAATTTGGTTACTAAGTGTTACAATAGTATAGTTGTTAGGCACCCTATAGATTTTGTAAAAATCGATATAATTTGTTCGTACGCCGTAGAAAAACCCCTTTCCACAAAATCTCTTCCGATTCTGTAATTATGCAATGAATCCTTTATGATTCATTCCTGGCAACTCGAATATACTTTTTTTAAATTGTTTTTATTTTGTTTGGGTATGTATATAAAGTACTTAACTTTGCAAAATAGAGAAAAAGAAGCCGACATGAGAATCCGTTGCATGGCTGGTGCAAGCATTTTTCAGAAAATCAGCACTACAAAATGTTTACTCTTTTTTTTTGTAAATACGTTTTTTTCAACGGTTGCGAAGTATGACACCTTGGTGCTATTAAATAACCTAGCTCAGTTTGTGCGATTGAGATTTGTACTTCGCCGGTGCACGTACAATACAATATAATTATATCTAAAGTACCTATTTCCCATATGGTTTGCTGTCTTTCAGCTCAACATTATGTATATACAAATTTTACGTCAGAGGACATTGTTTCATCGCTTCTTTTAAGAATCGTCACAAAACAACAAAAAGTCCAGCGTAAATTTGTCTAATGTTCTATTATTTTCTTATGCTTATGTACTTTCAGTCCGCGGTTATGAATGTTCCCTTTTCGAACTTAAAAGATCGCATCTAACGAAAAACATGTTCATGACCAACTAACTTAGTCACCTACTACCTTGTAATAGGGGTTCCCTTTATTATCGAATTTTGTTTACCATCGTAAATTTTATTCTAAAAGCACTTGTCTCGTGGGTCTCACATGTGCGGGCTGTTGTGACAATCTTGATTGTATTACGTATATACATTTTTAGTGCTGCTTCGATTCGTGTTGGAGCTTGCTGAGATAGGTATTCTGTTGATCTTTTCCTTTATGCATTCATATTGTGATTTTGTTGTTGTTTCATATTTTATTTTTCAACGGCTATTAAATTGATCATAGTTTCAATGGTTCAGACGGTTCAGAAGATACCTTGTAGAGTAGAGACTGGTTGCCAGGGGGAGGTGCTTTGAATTCGTATTTAATTGCTCAATTCATTTTCCCTTAATAGTGTAGGGGAGACTACGGGTATGGCTGCTATTGGGACAACGTTGATTTTCAATTGGTGGACACCATTTACATACATCACTTTGTCAATTGCCAATTTCTATTAATTAAAAAAAGTACAACTACTGAGTAACACGTTAAAAAATTAATTGGAAAGCAATTCGCGTAGTGTCTACTCATGCATTACATGATTTTGTCTATTTGGATTTTCGGAATCTGCTATGATGTTTCTTAACGTCATTCAAAGTGCTCAGCTAACGTATAAATCGCAAATTGATTGATAATTGAATCATTTCTAAAACTGGTTTTATTCAATACATTGTACCCTTTGAAAACAACTCAGCAAATTCAAATTCACAATTTCGCTATCAATGAAGAAATGTTCAGGGTAACTAGCCGTTCAATTACCATATTTTACTGATAAAAAAGCCACATGACTTTTTTATGGCATACAAATTTATTCTGCTCGAAAGTTGCACTCATCACTGAAAATATTTTTTAATCAACTTTAGCATATCTATGCGCTGACTAATTTTCAGCTATTGGTAATGGAGTAAGGATTTAGATCTCTATTACTTGGAAGCTGAATTAGTAATTTTTCAAAAGAGATTTACCGTGGTGTTAGACATTCAACCATTGGTATTTAACTTAAATAGTGGCCCATCGGCTGGAATCTTTTTGAACTAACGAAGTGTTATTTTGGCAATACTAAAGCGCTCAAAATAACGACCAAGTTTTAGTTTGGAAGGTCCGTGGTACGATATGAATGCAACAACAGCGTTGGGAAGAAAATAGCCCGAATTTAGAAAAACTCATCTCTTGTCAGCTCAGCCTGCAGCCATAGTGCTTCTTGAACGCCGTTTTGTATTTTTTGTATAGAATTCTGCCAGATTAACAGGTGACGTTAAAGAAAGATGCTACCGTAATAATCCTGATTCTGGGATTTAAGTACAGAATTGATCGAGCTATTGATGAAAAAGGGCCTCTAAACCTTAAAAAATTAAATCCAAAATTGGTTCCTCATATAAAAAAATACTCCATGGCCCACCCTTTATATCATGACTACTACAAATGGTCTTTGAAATTTGAAACCAATGTGAGAAAAAACAGCTTTTGTACATTTGTAATTTATGTAAATTTGACCTTAAATCTAATTTAATGTTAAAGGTCACCTGCGGACGATGATTACTCTGGTACTTTTTCATTCGAAGGTATGGAGGTTGAGCTCCTTTTCCTATGATGTCAGCTAACAAAATTATAGGTATCCACATATTTTTTCGTGAAAATTCTAACAAAATTCCCCAACCCCTAGCAGAAGCTTGCGAAATTTTATTTTGTTTAATTGAGTCACGCGATTTGATTTTGTTTTCAAATTTTCAACTAAAGTTGAAGTGTATTGTAGTAGTGCATTTTTCCATGAACAGGCTAATATTAAACAACATCAGATAAAGATACAAAGTTCGATTCATTCTGTGTTGATGTACCTATTGTTCGTTTAACTTCCTATGGAGCATTTTCGATCCACAAAAATCGAATTCTTTGTTTACATTGTGCTGCCATAGAATGTATCCATACAAACATTAATTTATTTTTAATGAATTGAGCGTTTTCCGCATTTATTTTAATATATTTTTTGTTTTTCATTTTCAGACATGAAACTTCGTAAAAGTGCTATCAATTCATGCTGTCCTGAATGCCAGGTGCGGCACACCATCAATCGACTTTGACAGATCTGCTGAGTGCATTTTATATTGAAATTTAACAAAACAAAATTTCATATAATTATAGATAATACAGTCAGCGTACTCAACGTAATACCATTCATATATAAATAAAACATATATAACAATAATTATAATAATAATAATACCAACAGGAAATAGAACCTAAAGCTTTTGTACTTAACGTAACAACTCTTTTCATTCAAAAGTTAAAATACTCTCCACTCTTTTTTTTTTAGATATTTGTCTGAAGCGCAAGCTCCTTACGAATTTATAAATTCATTTTAAAAGATCTCACAGTTACACCTAATATTTTTGTTTCTGTATACCAAAACACATTTTTGTTTTAAAACAGTTTTTCTAAATATGAAAATCTCAAAGATGAAGTTCAAACGCAAATATGGCTGTTTAAATGTTTGAAATACGTTTCCAAGAATTTTCCAAATTTTAATTTTTTTATTTATTATATAGCATATTAACTGTTGTCAATCAGGTTTGCTAGTTGGACACCTTCACCTGTAATTTAATTTTCTCACATTGATTAATTTCAAAGATTCCGTTATCCCAATAAGTCTTTTGTTTTTGAAACATTATTTGCTATAATAATCATAACAAAAAATACACATAAAGATATATCAATATATCGCTTTTACTGTAGATTTTTTTTCTGTTGGGCTTTTTAATCTGTAAAAACAATAATATATAACAAATACCAACAAAATAACAAAGAAGCAACAATGGATCCTTACTCTCCGGATCTGCTGTGGATGGTTATCCTCGGCTTTTTAATTTCATTCGTTTTGGCTTTTGGCATTGGTGCGAATGATGTTGCGAATTCATTTGGAACAAGTGTTGGCTCTGGTGTTTTAAGTATTCGTCAGGCTTGTCTTTTGGCAACGGTTTGTGAAGTTTCGGGCGCAGTTCTTATTGGTTTGTGATATTTACATTAATCTTTTAATTTAATTTATGAAGATTTTTTAAGGTTACAAGGTTTCGGACACGATGCGAAAGGGAATTCTGGAAGTTGGTTTATATGAAGGCGCAGAAACTGAATTGATGCTAGGTTGTATGTCTGCTTTGGCAAGCAGCGCATGTTGGTTGCTAGTTGCTACCTTCCTAAAGTTGCCAATCTCTGGAACCCACAGTATAGTTGGTTCAACGATTGGCTTCAGCTTGGTGGCGCGTGGCACTCAAGGGCTAAAATGGTCAACATTGGGAACAATTGTTGGTTCATGGTTTATATCGCCGGTATTGAGCGGTTTCGTGAGCATCACCCTATTTCTCGTTATCAGAAAGTTGATATTGAGAGCTAGTAATCCACTCAAAGCTGGTCTTGCGTCATTACCAGTATTTTACGGAGTAACATTTTTCATCAACTTTATCAGTATTATACTAGACGGTCCGAAACGTAAGTGGATTGCTAATTGATTTCAAAAGTGTTAACTATTCGTTTTTTTAGTTCTCTATATGGACAACATACCAAATTGGATAGGAATAGTTTCCAGCATTTTGCTGGGCTTCATTGTGGCCATCATTACTCAAGTATTCATTGTTCCTCATCAAAGGAGAAAAATTACAAACAAAATGAGAGCAAAAGCTCCGGTCAAGTTTAATTTTGAGGACTCCCTGGGTAACTTATTATTGCATACAAACTTTTTTTTTGAATTGCTCTTGATATTGATTAAAAATATTTCCTCTACAGAATCGTCACCGTCTGGCAGCCCGCGAAAAAATAGACGTCCTCTCTCACTAGTTAGTGATGGAAAACAGTTGCCGGCTATAGCAGAAATTACAGAGCTTGTGTCGTTGACAGACAATTCGCCAAAAACTTTCAAGCTATCGATTCCAAAAAGCTATACTAACGAAAGTAACTACAAAATTGATCCAGACATCGTCAAGAAAGCTGAGGACTTGCTGGGCAAGACAAGCCTTGATAACACTGATCTAACAATTACTAGTTTGAATTTCATTGATGAGCAACATACAAATGGTAATGCAATGATATCGAATGGCAAACCAATTGAGGAATACTTTGTTAGTAAAGAAAATAAACAAAAATCACCTGTCCTTGCCGAAGCAAATAAAAATATTACTGCCAATACAAATGTAAATGCCGCCCTAGATAGCGCAATTGTAGCTACCAAAATTGCTTCCAAGAGTAACGATGAACTGAAGGTTACTGAAAGTGGTTCGAGTCTGGAGCTGATGATTTCATCGACACTATCGCCCAATTCAAGTAAAGTGCCTCTTATAGAAAGCAAGGACCTACATGAGTTCAAGACTATTGCTAACGAATGCGAGGAGACAGAAGAAATATCCATGCTATTTTCCTTTTTGCAAATATTAACAGCTACGTTTGGAAGCTTTGCTCATGGTGGAAACGACGTGAGGTACATATGTTTTTAATACGCTGACGTACAATTCCGATAACAATTTATTCTCGTAGTAATGCTATAGGACCGCTTATCGCTTTGTACATGATTTATCGAGAAGGTTCTGTGATGCAGAAAGCAGAAAGCCCTATTTACATTTTGATTTATGGTGGAATTGGTATTTCCGTTGGCTTGTGGCTCTGGGGTCGCCGGGTGATTGAAACTATAGGAAACGATCTTACAAAAATTACTTCTTCAACGTAAGTATAACATGTGTGTGATCAAAAATTCCAAAGTCAATTATGCGCTTTGATGACTTTTTGATCATGACTGCATTTTTCATAGCGGATTCACTATTGAAATCGGTGCCGCAATAACCGTACTACTGGCTAGTAAAATTGGATTACCCATTTCAACGACACATTGCAAAGTGGGATCTGTGGTTTTTGTCGGTTCAGTTAGTTCCAAAGGGAGCAATAAGTGCAACAATAAAGCCAAAAATAGCCCTGAAAGCCCACTTGAGGATGGTGAAGCTGCGATTCCAGCAGCTAAAAACCCGGGAAGTGTTGATTGGCATCTGTTTCGCAACATCGCTTACGCCTGGATTGTAACAGTTCCAATTACTGCGCTTCTCAGTGCAGCAATTATGTTCTGTCTATGTAAAATCGTTTTGGAATAGTTAATTCTGCATCAATGATTACAAAACTGAAATAAATTAAGAAAAATTAATAAGTAAACATCCGTTATTATAAGCTTTTGTGCCAAATAAGGTGCGGATTTTCGTTGCTAATCCTTTTAGCGTCCCTTTTTGATAACAGTTTTATGATTTTTCCCCATCTTCGACAATTTTTTTTTATTTTTATTTTCAATATTACTTTTTATTTTGAAAACATTTGTTTAAAATTTAAAAAAAAAATAATCAAGGTGTCGTGCAATATAATTAGCAGTTGACATTTTTTGTTTTTATTTGTGCAGTAGTTGTCACTAAGAGTAAAATTTTGTTTGCCATTTGTTAATTACGAATTAAAATCATTCCAGTAGACAAAATAGAAAATAAACCCACACTCAGATTGTCACATCCTTCTTCAGTGATAGCAATATAAAAAGCAACATTTGTAGTTAGTTGTTATAAAAATATTACAATTTGTTTTCGTATTTGAATTCTCTACACCTTGGTGAGATTATTATATGTTCCGTATACAGACTTTTTACCGTTGTTCTTACCATGTTAAATTTACAACAACAAAAAACCAAATAATTATATATTTATACAATAAAAAAATAAAATAAAAAAAAAATATTTACTAATTGTAATAGTGGCGTGTTTTTCAACATGTCAAAGAACAATTGTATAAAATGTAGCTGTGTCTTTTGAAAGAGCTTGTGAGTACAATTGTTTTCAAAAAGTTGTGTAACTACCACCACATTGTTTCATTTCACGAGCATTGTAATTAACTACTACTATTATTATAATAAAAATAAAGACATAATATTGAAAATACCTAAAATTCCTTTTTATTCAAAATCTTTTAAGCACACTGATATTGACTTATGAACCGAAGATCTCAAAGATTATTTATTTGGATTACGTTGCCGTTTTATTTTATAATTGGAATGACAATATGTCGAACATCGATTGTCATATTCGGTCAATTAAAAAAAAATGTTCTGACAGCAATTAAACATTGATATATGTAGGTAACTTTAAAGAAATACATTCGTCGAAAAAAGCATCTAGTAAAAATTTGATGATGCTATAGTTTGAAATGGATGACCTGACTACACGAACAATCGTTATAATAAAGACGGGTGTTACTTGGTGCAATCACATGTCGCAAAATCTGTCTGCATCAAATAATGCAAGACCATATTGTACACCGAACTAGATCCGGTGCAAAGCACATTTTATATAGATAGAACAAGCAAACTTTAGAATTCACTCTTCAGCGCACTTTCTGCTCCTTGCTAAAATCAGGCTCATTTCTGTAATTGGGTGAGTTCCAAAAGGTTTCGATCGATGCAATTTCCATGCAATGTCAACAGTTTTAACGCAATTTGCACGAATCCGATGCAAAAGAAACAATTATGATGCAGTTCAGACCATACTAAAATGGCTTACTTGTGTCACCAAGGAGTTTGCAAACAAAGTCGGTCTACCCAGGAAATCGTCTTCAGTCGCTTAATATTTATTACAGCCCTTGGTCATCTACGTCAACCGAAAGTGACGTTCGTCAAAATCGTATTAGTAATTCTTTGCTGGGGATAGAGCCATAAAAAGCGAGCCCGAAAAAAGACAATACCTGTGCTGCCCATTCTGTGACCCACTCCAATTACAGACATTTATATGAATGTTCTGGTTCTCTTTAAAGTCTCAGTTGTTTCGACTCCCAGCCCCAGGTTCGAGAAGGTAAGCAATACCGAACCTTTGTTTTAAAGACCAAGCCATCGCAGATGCCAGAGTGCTTGGTCTGGAAAACTGGAAGCAGCATGCCCGGGATCGCAGAGGATGGAAGGCTGCAGTATCTCAGGCAGAGACTCTTCACGGGTCAGGAGACCGTTAGGAAAAGTAAGTTCTGGTTCTTTTTAAAGTCACAGTTTTGAGATGGTATACAGGAAAAAAGATTACCAAGTGCGAAAAGTACAAATAACTGGGATCTATGATCAATAGGGAAGCAACCTATGATGACGACGCGTAAGCTTAGAGTGGATGAAGTGGCGGGACCGAAACATGACGCCTATGAAAGGAAGGCTCAACACCACAGTTGTGCTCCCAGCGCTCACTTACGTTTCACAATTTTGGATAGCGTACAGAAGCTATGAGGGCAAATTAAGAACATGCTAAGCAAGACAACAGGAGTTACAAAGCTTGATCGAATAAGAAGATCCAAGATCAGAGGAAGCTTTAACGTCAAGGAACTCAGGGTATCACAAAGGGTCTACATTGGCCTAAGTGGGACGGGTGCAGGATTCTCTTGCCCCGTCAACCAGGTAAAAGAAAACCTAACCTTACGTCACGGAACCGCGCAAAAAAGGCAATATCAAATAACGTTTCATTTGATTGGCCTCAGTGACTAAGTGATTCCAAATCGGGAGCCGATACTATTGAAGGTCGAACAGGAGAACTCCACAGGCGGACCAGTAGGTTTGCTGTGAAGTGGGAATATTGTGATCCCTTTAGTAAAGATCATAATCTCGTCGTTAAAGAAAAGGAGAAGATTTTTTCTCGTCAAGTTGACCACAGTTAAAAATGTAAACACAGATATACTTTTGTATGTGGATAATTATTCCTCAGTTTTCCTGAAACTGAATAAATATCTTCCCTCCAATGTATTACAAAAAAATGCGCTCCGAAATATTTTGGTTTTTTGGTAAAGGAAAACACAGTTTAGGATTCCATAAACGTCAATTTTATAAAAATTGTCACTTGTCTTTTTTGTTGCAAGCAGAATATATTCATACATACAGATCAAATCAGACCATAAATCTTCGAGTTATATGCTCTCCTCTCAGCTGTAAAATTTCAAATAGATAATCCTCAGTGTTTTCTTGTGAACTTCGTTTTTTGAGTGCGCATTGTACCGTCAATGTTGGGCCTGATGTCGATTTGTTTACAATTTGAAATTGTTCTCTGATCTGCAACACAAAGGGACAGAATGTAGACCACTTTGAGGCAAGATTTGTACTCATGGAACACCAAATCCTGTACTTTTCTGTGCAGTTCAGGCTCATTAAACACACCTAATATGTATGTTGCAAGAACATTTAAAAGCAATCAGAAACAAGACTGCGTTCGTTAGATAAAGGGAAAGTGAGATAGAAAATGAAATGCACACGAAACCATTCCAAAACTTCACAGACAAAAAGTAGAATTCATCGATGCAAACCATCTGTTTATCTTAAAACTTTGCATCAACGTATTCCGTGTGGATGCAAAGTTTCTGACGCTTTGGAACACGCTAATTTTAATTTTTTATCTCTTAGATATCTAAAGAGAATTGTTCTGTGCTCTTTAAAAACAAATATTATCGACGCGCGACGTATTTTTCTCATAGCAAACATTGGATTTGGGTGTTTGTCAGACTTTCACACTGCCTGTGTGGCATACTGGGGGCTTTAATTTAATTTTATTTTATTTATCAATTCAACTCTGTACATTTAAGCTTTTATTGGTTATTTACAGGATATAAATATAGATTATTATTTGTACCGGGGACCCTACACCCACATAAATGTATAGCTACATATTTTCATCTTGGTGCATTGATCTGACCTCTGCAATATAATTTAACTTCAACAACCAATTCGAACGTAGACGAAACCATTTGTCCATAATTACCCAATTTTTTTCATGGCGCTACCTTTAACTGGGGCCTAACGCCAGCGGTTGCGGAAATGATAATTATTTATTTCTCTACTCAGACTCAGAGCCAAATGCCTGCCACAAAATTATTGCCGAATAGTATTTTATTTAACAATTAACAATCATTGAAGAGTAGAGTCAACACTTATCTGTAACTTGTTTTAGTTTAGTAGTTACTCGTATATGTTAGCCATTCCAGAAAAAAAGACCGAGTGCTCACATCCCACACAGCTGCCTCCTTTTAAATCGCATGTTAGGCTAGAGAATAAAAATTGCCAATGGGCATCCAAACGTCTTACTATGCACGCACCTAATACACACAATCTGACGCCAGAAAATCTGTATTCCAAACACACATTTTTCTAACTTTGAAATTGGCTCCCGAGAGACATCTGTCCGGAAGAATATAAATTGCAAAAACTCAAGTCCAGAAGCAAGAACCATCTGCAATCATCTCGGGGCGCTGTTGCATTGTTATAAGTTCGACTTTCTTGAGAGCAGAATAGTATAAAAAAACAAATACCCAAATGATCAGTTACTCTTGTAGTTCTTGAGATAAAATTTCTTACATCGGTACTAGAGGAGCTTTTTTGTTTCGAAAGCTTACTGACTTATCTCTTATTATATCGATATTTTGTTGTTTGAGCAAACACTTAGTGCCATGGCTTACCAATTTCCTCTCTGAGAGGACGCGTCGCTTCATGTGATTTCAGAGTCACCACTCAGTTGTAAATTCAACAAGACTATCTTAAGCTTATTTTTACAAACTATACTGCCCATTATAAAGTACTAACACATTAAAGAACTATGTACATAAAATAATGTAGGCCTGCAAACAGGTTTATACTATCCCAACATACCTTAAATTGAGCTCGACGCCGATCAAACTCTCAGCAGGCTGCTGCAATTCGATGTACAGTTGTTTGTGGTTGTTTAGCTGTAGATAATACTGAATCTGATGTCTCAAAATTATGTAGTTTCATAAATTATCTTCAAATTCTATAAAAAAAAGCTTTCTGAAGGCGAAAGTATCTAAAATCTAGACACTCCCGATGGTTTTTCTATATTGCTGAATACGAGATGGATACACTGCGGTGGACGGACGGTGGTGGTAGTACTGGGTTGGGTGTGTTACCTTCTTTTTGTGTGCTGCTGCTTGTTGGTAACACTCAAGAAAAATACTATGATTCTCTTTTAAGTCTCAGTTGTGAGATGGCATACAGAGAAGTCGCACGTGAATAAATTGTATTAATCCGTACTGCATTGCTTGAAAAACAACCGAAATTGACTTAAAAATATTGAGATTTTCTTAAGTATTCCATTGATATAGATAATTAATCGCAACGGGACAAGTTTTTGCGTCGTGGAATGTATGTGCTAAAATAATCGCTCACCTTGTTTTAAGTTTGTTGGTTTTATGTGCTCCTCAAAATTGTCTCCGCCTAGTGTGTTCATCCATCGCAATCGGTATTATCCCTTGTTGTATTATATAAATTTCGGATTTTTTTTTAATTTACAATACAAAATAAATCTCGAGTATACTTACCTAAACATTTTCGTATAATTTGTTTCATTGTGTTAGATACATATATGCAATATTATTCTTAAATTGTGGGTAATATATTATTTTTATAAAACTTGCAAGTGTTCATAACCGCAGGTTGATTTGATTTAATTTGGATATATTCTAATTGTTATTAACAATAAAGATTCAGGTAAGAAACGTCACACTTTTAAACATTCCTATGTACATAATATATATAACATCAGAAAATTTCTTTAAATTTATGCATAATATAACACTGTTTTCTTCGGTTTCAGTTTTTATCCCAAATAAGATTATGGTATCTTTAAAGTAGCGTTTTAATTTATTCAAAACATTTCAATTTTAAATATGATGATGGTCAAGTACCTCTAACAGTCGTAACAGAAAAGATATACGGACTCGCGTGTCAAAAGCTATTATAAACACTTTGTGCGTAGTATTATCGCCCGATACCTCGTCGGTAGGTGCCAATTACGAAGAAGCAAAATATGCACGATGCTAAGAGGTCATACACAAATCTGTGCATACACTTAGAAAAATTGAAAAAAAAGTTTTGCAGAAAATAGAAAGTTGCCGGAAGAATGGGCAGCAACAAGACTCTGCTTCAATATTGAAAACCTGAAGATTATGCTTCTTTCTCTAAGATTAGCTGAAATCTCTCGTATACACGATTTAACACAGCATCTACATCGCTATCGCACATCACGGACAAAAATGGCTATCGAATGTGAAAGTAAAGTTGATGGCACTCTTATTTGGGTAGTATCTACCATGCATTATCTGCATATTTTTTTTAATTGTTCGCGGTCATCTTAAAATGCTTTTTAATGAAACAGAAATATATTTAATTGAAACCGGAGGGATAAAAGTCTTAAGGCTACTTTACACGATAGTAGAAGTCATATGACTTGTCATTACATTTCCCCCTATGATTTAGATTTTTCAAATGATCTATCACCTGCCTTAAAAAAATTGAATAACAACAAAAACATTATGTATAATATGTATAATTAAACCAGTTAAAGAGGTAGCCCGGCAGGGGTCGGGTACTCCTTCCAGATCGTGTGTAGAAGATCTATTGAGTGTTTTTTTTTATTTTGCGCGCAGCTCATCACCAACCCGACTGAATCAAGTTAAGTATGGCATTTTTACTTAATTCACTCGGTATGTGGAGCGCTACGCGCGAAATAAAATAAAATATTGTGGGATCTTCTACTCACACCCACTTCTTTGTGGTGTAATTTGACATTTTTTTATTTCACATTATCACATTACTTAATATTTTCGCGTTTTGGGCGATTTAACGCTGAGTCGCTTTTTCTTCTGAGAATTTACATGAGTCCTATGAGCGCGTTTAGACGATCAGATTTTTTTTTGACGGGTGATATAAGAAGATATATAACTTACATTTATTGTCATTTAAGCTGACCTTTAAACTCTGGTTTTTAGTGGTCTTCTAGAGCATCTTATGGTATTATTGTTGTCGAACTAAACAACTTCAGCTAAGCATCTCAACAAAATGTTTCCATCTTGATCGTCGTATTAACACGACGGGGTAGGCAGGAGCTTGTGGCCATCAAGTCTTTTTGTAAGCCCCTACGCTTGATATTGATAAGGTCAATAATAGATTTACATCGTTGAGTGATAAAAACACGGAGAGAGGTACATCTCTCCAACAAAGTAAACATTTGTTTAATACATCTTTTTTATAATTGTAGCTTACTCTAATTTAAATAAAACGGTGTTTCCTTTTTGGCTTGATCACTGTAGTATTTATCATTTTTTACATTCTTAATATTTTTAGTAAAGATATAATTAGAATCATTAAGGGCGGTGTTGCTACAAAATGAACGTTATCACAGCAATTAGGTAAACTCGCATCAAATGTTACTGCTTGGCAATTATAAAATTTCCAAAACGCAAAAATGAAAGCTTACAACTTAATAGCTCTTTTAACTGGTTCGTCTGGACGGCGTACATTAAATTTATGATCTCAACATTTTGATCGAATTTATTTTCCTCAATCAGATTTGCCTTGAACTGTGCTCCATGTAACTTTAAATGTAAGCACTATATAAAAAACTTAGTTCACTTGACGCTTTCATTGAGTTAATCATTGCTTAATGTTAAGATACATTTAAATTGAAAAAAATAGGACTCAGCTGAAGGCTAAGATGATAGCTACATTTACCGAATTGAGTCTTGACTAATGAACAAGCTTTTGTAACAAATGATGATCAAGTGGGTAAAATAGCTCATCATTGATCCGGCAGAATTAATTGGACATACATAGATTAATTATCCGAGCGTCGAAACTATTGTTCTAGGAGCTTTCATTTACTATCCACAATACCTAAGGCTATATGATACATAACCAAAATTAAATAAATGCAAATTTAATAAATTTATTAAGACGAATAAGCCGATGACAAGTATGTTAAAAGTAAGCAGAATTAGAAGAAGTGCCTCTCTTTGTTCATTTATAGCTTTGGATAAACCAAACTTTTGCACTTTGATTTTTATTTATTTATTTGTTAAATATTTAGAGATAACAATTTGAATTTGGAAAACATAATTCACTTTTCTGCATCCCTACTGGTACGCTTGTGGAGTTTGACGTTTCGACCTCAACGAATATTGGCAGGCCTCGCGCCTCTGATCATTTCATTACTGAGGCCAATTAAATGCTAGTGTTGTTGTATTTGTGTGATCCAGGAGTTTTTAGGCCTGCCTCTTTTTTTTAACAATTTCGACACGTGCACGCTTCAATTATTTATTATTGTTTGATCGACTTTTTACAACACTGGTGATCTCCAGTCGTGTCAATTCACGGATTTGCATGCACACTTGCGGGACTGTTTCAAGATGTTAAACGAGACTCAAATGAATGGTAAAATTGCTTAGATGCGATTTCTCCCCTAAGTCGCCTTTTGCGGTAAGCGCTGGTTTTTGGGGGAACTGCAGTGATATTGAAAGCCCGTCCCTGCGCGGGCAAGGAATAAGACTTATTTCATTGGGATAATAAGCCCAAAAAAAACAAATTATTGACGTACCTTCGAATTGCCTCAATGAGAAAATTGTCAATCCTGTTCAGCTTAGCCCCAGCGTATATGATTTTGTTCGGATAGAATGTTGGTGTACTGAGACTAATGAGCTCGAACAAGAAACAAGTCTTTAGACACTGTCTCTCGAGCACCATATGATTGAGTGCCAATTTTTTTCTAGTTTTTGCTGGTAACCCTAGGGGCACCAGACAATGTAGTTCCAAACAGGATTGACTTCTGAAAGTTAGTCTTTAACTTCCAGTGTTCGTAATATCCCTTATTTTGGTTAAAGTCGCATCCTTATGGGGCCTATAACATCTTAACTATCGAAGATTTTGCAAAAGGGCTATATTTAAAGGGATAGATTTTAAAGTGTAAGGATCCTTAATATATCTTAGAGTTAACCCGTGATATATGATATAATTAAAATGCAAATTAAATATAAATTTAATATCCAATGGAATGCCGAGGTCAGATGTTTCATTAACTTATTCAAGGACAACTTGATTGCTAGAATTAGTGAACGTGAGATGGCTCAGCAGCATAGAGGCTGTTAATGCCATACACTTATCTACGTTCAAAATTAATGAGTTAATTTCACACCAACGAATAAGATTATGAAAATCATATTCAAGCTTAACAAAGTGCATTTTTAAATTATTTTCAGTAAACAAGTCGTCGGCATAACCTAAGCAGTTGGTTGGTTACAAATAGGACAAACAGTAAAGGACCTAGATTAGACACCTATTGGTCTTTGTAGTTTTGCGATTGATTATATAGCAGAACGTTTGTATTTTAAAAATACAATCCGGTACAAATTTCGTTTATTATGAGCTCAGTGGTCTAAACTGAATTCGCCTGGAAAAATATGTTATGGTATCTGTAATTATTTAGTTCGTTGCACTCAATTTTTAGGCTCAACATCGAAACGGTTCAACATACTTCATGAATTCAGCATACTTAATGTGGTCAAGTAATTTCAACAAAGTCTAGCACTTTATTTTATATTGACCATGAAGTAAAACCTTTGTATAATACCTTCATCTTCAAATACAGTCAACTCCGCCTAACTGAAAATATTCCCAAAAACAAAACGATACAATAGCATTGTGTGAATGAAGGGTGTAGTCTAATATTTTATTTCAATTATGCGAAGCTGTTCAAGTACATAGACTAATAATTTCTGCAGTAATAGTTCTTTCATTTAAGCAAGTTTTAGTTAACAGGAGCAGGTACTTTATAATGAAGATTGCAAAAAAGTTCTCCGCGGTATATTTTGTTATGTTAGCCGATTCTTGCAGCAAAGCGTACCTAGTTCAGCAAAAACTAGAATGAAGCACACAATTTTTTGGTCAAATGTAGGTAGGTTTCACAGTACAGATAAACTGATATCTATATTGTTTTTTTTTTATCGACACTTTGTCACCATTTCACACAAGCTCAACTTAAAAAAAAAGAAAAAAAAAAAACATCTCAAAGATTGACTTTCACGCGCGCTATTCTACAATTTAAATGTACTCGTACCTCAGTCCAAACAATAATGCAAGTGGGTTAATATGAACCTTAACGAGATCAGCGAAATACCTGTTTTATTCTTTGAACCGCTGGCTGCCACGAGCTCTGGTGCAGTGTGGCTAACCGATGAAAACCTCTACACATTCGTGTACACCATTCTTTTTATTGGTGCATATTTCTCTCCGGTATTATGCAGATAATAAGATCTTGGTAGAAAGTGAATTAAATTCCAGATATTCTATGAACATGTAGACTTTGAATTTATGTACCTATACATACGAACGCGCAATCGGACTTGTTAACTATTGAATTATTTAACTTTGAGCGACACTTCAGGCAAAATGAACTTATAGGTGCCGTAACATAAACATTTGTGGGTAATTCGAATTACAAACACAATAGCATTTATAAATAGCGTTTATTGAATTATATAAATTCAATTTATCATTATAATGTTTTACACAAAAGGAAAGCAAACAATAAATTATCACCAAGAACAGGTAAATATCCATTAACTGCAGAGAACTATTGCTGAGCAAAACACAGGGTCAAATTCTTTGAAATCTCCCAAATAAAATAACATATCCAAGTCTTTGGGTCTTAAAGGTCTGTTTGTTTCTATACAATACAGTCTGGTTGTTCATGGGAATAACGATGACTTCAACTGTTTAAAATGCAATTATTGGTATGTGCTACATCTTATAGTTAACACGGTTTAACAAACCGTTCGCAGAGGTTACGAATCTATACATAGAAGAATATCGATACATAAAAGTATGATGTAATAATCATTACTTACGTCGAGAATTAAATTTGCTAAAATTTCATTTAATTTATCTTCGTCCTATGGACGTTCGCCTATTGCGAACATAATTGACTCCCATGCTTCGTGGTGGATACAAGTTTAGCTGCTTTTCACTTGGTGGATGTGGCGGTGAAAACGGAAATACTTTTACAAGTGGATGGACTATTCAGGAAATGATTAAAGATTTGGTTAATGCCACTAAAATGGGAAAGTTAGCATCTCGATATTGTTATTTTTGAAATCATTTTTTTTCTCAGAACGAAGAGTGGTTGTTTAGTTGTTAAGTTAAGTATCTGCAGATTAATATATAATGCTGAAATAAAACATCAATAGGTATATGCAAACATTGGGTAATATATTTAATATGGTAGATAAATAAATAAAGCTCTGAAACTAAACATCAGTATTTGCAAACATCGCGTTTAGATTTACACAACATTTTGTGTGTTATTCGCAAATGTCGAGAATAGTTTTCTTTGCGTTCATGCTGAATTCGTTAGCATCACCACAATCAATATAAATTAGTGAAATTTGTCTTCTCAAGACTTAAGGAACTCAATATCTTTTGGTATTAATTCCATTAAACAACTCCTAAATGCTAAAGGTTACGATTATGAAGAATTATGTTGCTTTCTCCATAACGGCGATGCCATGATCAAGAATAAATAGATCATAACCCATCCACTTTACGACTACTACTGCATCGCCTGTATGGTTCGTGTGTTTGGCTTTAACAAAATGTAGGTCCGTCAGTTAGGCTAATCGAATACTGCTGTTGCCTCTTTTAACGATTTCGACACGTGCATGTGCATGTTGCTGAAAATTTGCCAAAGCAAGAAGACATAACTATCAAGTTCCGCCCAAAAGATTAGATACATATATAAGAACAATAATTAATACTAATTGCTTGTATGGATGTACATACATATAAACTCATATAACTAAGCATCACAAATATAATACAATGGACATAATTATGTAAGACTATTTATGACTGTTAAAAACCACAAAACAAAACGGAAATCCAAATAAAAGAATGAAAAACAAACGATCCCTATTTAAATAAAAGTTTTTATTAACGAAACAATAAGAAAAATACATGATTCAAGGAATACTGACGAAGTGACTTAAATGATTTAAATGGCCTAGCGACACATTAGCATTATTGAAACCCTCCACAAGTGTGCATGCGAATCAGTAAAAACTATTCCGTAATCCGTGACCAGAAGAAGGCACGAAATGGGAGGAATATGGGTTCCTTAACCCTGATCATAACGTCTACAGCATACCGAGTATTGTCATGATCTTGCCTCATGTCGACATACGAAGAAGCTGATCGATGGTTCCGAAACTAGCAAAGCGAAGTATCTGCTCGGGTTGAATAGTAAAGACTTGAGATCCGTAGTTGGTCTCGTCTCGTTATCTAGTATCTAGCCAAAAAATCGCCAGCTGATTATGATGAATCAAAATTTCCAATTTTAAGGAGTCAACAATTTTTTTCAAGAATTCGGAATGGCAATAACTAGCCGGACATGGCAACCGTGCGATACATATACATACATACATACATACTACGAGTATTTAATTACAGTTTAAAGAATCTTTCAGCCAAGTAACGCATTGTCATATTACGATTTTACTTTGCACGACCTCGTTCAGATGAAGTTTCGATTGAGCTTGTACTTTGTGGGTAGGGTATATGTGAAAATATGATCGCCGATATACAATCGCGTTAACCTTGAAAGCGGAATAAGCTTATGACAAATATATAAATTTAAAAGAGAGTTAAAAGATTAAAAGAGAAGATGAAGAGGTTTGTTTCAGATGCCAGGTGTACAACTTCTATTTAGCAATAAATTCCTTTGCACGGGAATATACAAAATACAACATATACATATGTACAATTATGCACTTATGTATGTTCATAATGTAGGTATATAAAATAAATCTTTTGTTTTACGCCAATTTCCAATGACGAATTTGAAAAGCTTCTGAAGACAATTATACTCTTTGATGATTGCCAGACTTTCGAAAGAGTTGAGGCGGTTTCGATCTCATCATGCTTATAGTTCGACTCAATCCTATCTATCGCTTTTTGAGGTCACGACAGCTGCATTGTAAATTTTTTGATTAACAATTTTAGCGAGAACTTAATCTTTGAATTAATTTTTGTTTGTTAAATTTATAGTCAACTAGCTCCACCCGTCGTCTTTGCCCGTGTCCAAGAATTGCATTGGCCAATATGTTCGAGCTGACTACAACTTTTGTTTATATAGCGGATGCCAGGTGTGCCTTGCTGCGCCTAGTAAAAAGATATACATGTTTTTTGTAGAATCAAACAAGATTGCAAGGCAAACTTGTTGAACCGATTTATACCAAACTTTACAGAAACACTTTCAGGCTTATACCAAAGATTGTCTGATTGAAGCTCAATCGGTTCGGTAGTTGAAAGTACTGCGCCTTTTTTACTCACGAAACTTCGTTGCTCCGCTAAGCGTAAAGGCTAGTTATCTGGTAGGCGACTTTATAGGATTCACTTTCACACAAATTTTTATCATCAAATTACCGAGGAAAACAACTTTCCGATGTGCGATTCGAGAAAAAAGATGCAACCGCAAAACATGATTAGTAATAAACAAAAAAATGTTAGAGCTGTTGATAATTTTATCTTGCAACGCCATTTAAATCATCGCTATATCATTCTCCAAACTAAATACCCATACTATAAACACTATATTGGATTTTCTCGAATTTTCCTGAAACTTAAAAAACGTTTTAGAAAAAAAAGAGCAAGGCCGGTCCAGCCGTTTTCAAGTAATGCGGCTACCAACGGGCAGCATTTTATTTTTAATTTAATCATTCTCCATAGAAAACACTATATCCGTTTTGCCCCAATTTTCCGGAAACAGTTTCCAATTTTTCCAGCCGATCTCATGTAATGCGGTTAACAACGGACAGCCTTTCATTTTTATTATATAGATAATATTTGGGTGCAATCTTATGCAGAAGTAAACATTTATGAAAATCCACAATTTTACTTAAGAAAACATCGTTTATCAATGTGAAAACCTATTTCAACAATTGAAACATTTAAGATTGACAAAAATGAAATATGTACCACTATCTGGCATTACGCCCAAGAATTCACAATCCACCGTAATACTCTCCAACAAATATTCCCATATTTTCACAGTACATACTGAAATGCGCTCACCACGAAAGTTTAACTTCTAGTTCTTGAAACACCGGAAAGTTGACGATGCATTACGAGTATGTTTCGTCTTTTTTGGACAAATACGAGTCCGTCACTTTTCCCCGAAATATTTACATTTCATGAATGAACTTCGAATGTGAAAAAAGTTTCTCCAAAAATATTGGTATTATTTGGTATTATTTTCTCCAAATTTTGGACCCCGCAATTCGCTGGAAAACTTTTGAACGAGAGGTTAAATAATTAAAGATTCCCAACTTGAACCTGGCTTATGTTTGGTGCGTTCTAAAAATATACATAAATTCTTTTCTATACCATAGTTTAAAACGCTCTACTTCTGTTTCTGAGAGTAATAGTTTTACATCTTCAGTAATTATTCGTCCATTTCGAATTTCCTATTCAGACATCTATAGAACTCCCCCCACATATATATATTTTTTTGACATAATACTTAATTTTTTGCTTCCATGATGATTCTAAGCCATTCCAGCGCTGTCATACTCCACCCTTCCTTCGGGTGAAGATGTATTTTCGTACTTCAATATGCTAACACATTCGTCCACAGTCGAAAATGACAATGGCTACATTAATCCTGTACTTAAGATTTGCAAGCGAGCGAGAAAGTCAAATATTTGCGGTATCAATACTAGACAAAATGCTTTCCTGGTACTCTCGTATAGCTACCAGAGCTTTATGGGCCTGGCGCCGCATGTATGGTAGAACCTGGAGAATCTCTCCAAAGACCACCCATTGGATCTATACAATGATGATAAATCCGATAATAATATACACTTCTAAAGTATGGTGAAATAAAGCCCCACAAAAAATTACAAAAGAGAAGTTCAAAAATATACAACGTCTTGCATGCCTATGTAGGTATATCTCTGGAGCCATGCAAACCTGTCCAAAAGCTGCCATAGAGGCAATAGCAGGACTTACAACTCTAAACATACACATAGGCGAAGTGGCAATTCGCAGCAAATATAAAACAGCCAAATGAGATTAGTCTTGGTGACCACCCGGAACTAATGACACTTCCCGCTTAACAGCCGGAACTTGTCATAAACTGCCCGGTAACAGACCGCATGCACAAGACATTAAGGGAGCATGCGTCAAAAATAAATCAAATAGCCACGACGGCATAAAGTGGTATACGGATGGTTCTCAAATGGAATCGGGTGTATGAGCCGGAATTGACGGACCAAATACTTGCATCACAATACCTAAAGGATCCCAGCATATTTCAAACAGAGCTCCACGCCATTCACACGCCACATCTATATATCTGGGTATTTTAGCGCCCCCATCCATATTCACAGATACTCAAGCAGCTATAAATACCATTAGCTCGCATATAATTGACTCCAAATCAGTCATGCACTGTTAACACCCTTCAAACACTCGGCTTGAGACAAAACTATGGTGGGCTCCGAGCCATGAGGGTTTTGAAGGAAATTAATAGGCCGAAGAACTGGACAGAAAGAGCTCAGAAACTCCCTTTGCTGCACTCCTAGATATAAAAACCTGGGAACATAAGAAATGTTTTACCTATTGGGAGAGCATCCTAGGTCTAGGACAGGCCAAACGAACGATCCGGCCCTTTAACAGCTATGCCAAGAAATGATATCAAAAACTTATTAGGTAATCTTACTGGTCACCTCGGCGTACGATACCACCTTCATAAAGTGAAAACAGTCGACTCTCCAGAGTGCCGGCTATGTCTTGAAGAAGGCAAAAGAGTTCAGTGAATGTCCAGCCCCAAATGAAACTAGGAAAATATTCTTCAGGGAACACTTTAGTTCCGAAGATATAAGGAAGCCCGCTGCTGGTAGCATTATCTGCTTTATACGGAAAGTTGAAATGCTACTAGCGTTTCTGGCACACGGCACAATAGATCTTAGCTTTGGATAGCCAGAATCTGAAAGAAAACCTAAATACTTGAAGACATTTGTCCGAGGTTCGCGAGAGGTATGATGCATATATTAATATTCCCTAACCATTAGTGTGTGCGGTGCTATACTTTTTGGCGCACTTGAAATGGACTTACAACTTAACGCCGATTCTGAATATCCGTGGGATGGCTTTCCTAAAAGGTGGGTTAGTGAAAAACGTAAAATGTTACTGTAGGAAATTCTAATCCCTCTGTAAGTTGAGTTTTACTTAATTTCAAGTCTCTACTAAGATTTCATAGAAACTAAGATTCTAATAAAATAAGTTGTCCGCGATTGGGTCAATCGCATAAATTTGTAACAAAACCTGCATTGTTAGCCAAGGAAAATATTTAGTTTCAAAATTCTGTTCGCACTTGTTCTCAGCTACAAATTCATTAACTCAATGGCCTCACTATTTCAATTTGCACCTTATTTCACATAATGCTCTTACTTGTTGTCGTTGTTGTCGATATGGGTTGTCAGAAGCTATACACAGCACTGGCTGCGAAGCTAGATTCAACAAACACGAACTCTTAAGAGCCACATCGACGTAATAATTCAATATCGCTATGCTATTTGCGGTTTTTGTTTGCAATCATAATACGAATATATTTGCATTGCATTAATAGAAGAAAAAGAGGGAGAAGAAAAAAAGAGTTATTTTTATTGAAATCTATCCGAATGACCAATGTTCTTTTGCGAATGGCGGCTATGTGGTTGAATAGTCTGAATAGAATGTTGTGTCATTTGGGAATTGGGACTTTTTCTGTATAGAGCCACGTTCACTTTTGGATTGGAGTTCTAAATTGGGTTGATATAAAACTTGGGACACAATGGTCAATACCAATAACAAATTTAGCATGCAGCTTAAAATTGTAGTCCCTTTCACTCCTATGCAAGAATAGCTTCATATGACCGCGACCACTAGTTTAATCTCCACATTTAAATTCGTTACTGGTAAGGCCAAATGAGTTAGGAAATATTATAGAGTCCCAAACTTGTTTCTTATGCCGGGATTACACAGTCAACGATTCATCAAAGATGTGTTATAAAATATTTGATCATATATAGTTTTAATTCATAATGAATTATTTTTTTTATTAAAGTTCAATGAGTACCTATGACTTTTTTGTTGAAATATTTTTTCAAATGAATCAAAAGCATTCTTCTGCTTTGAAAAAATCATGCTTCTTCGCTAATAGCAAACCCTTGTAAATTCTCATCAGTTAATTCCTGTATACAATATATAACTTCAAATAAAATTTTATGATTAATATCTTTAAATTGATATTTTCTTTTTAGATATCACCTATCTATGCTATCTACAAATGCAAACACATCCAAATGATAACAGGCTACAACAAAAACAACCAAATACATCGAATTCTTTCAGTGGAAGGGTCAACGATTCGAATATATAACTGGTCTAGTGCGTCCACACACATTTTTAAGAAACGCTAAGTTCGATTAAAAGCAACATTCAGAATGGAAACCGAGGAAATAACCAAACTAGTTGATGGAGTCTACAAGGTATACAGTCGATACTCGTTTGTCTAAGATAAATTACTATTTGTTTTGTTAATATTTTTTTTAAGGCGCGAATGCGCTTGTTTAAGAGCGCATTTGCTGTCAACTTGTTGATATTCATATTGAGGTACATGGTCATAAGAATGTGGGAATTACAATTAATGCCCGAAGCGAGTTTTGACTATGGTGTTCGATGAAAGTTGTACATACTTCAAACAATATTGTGAAGTTTAAAGGGGAAAACCGTGATTTGAAATAATGTTTGAAACACAGTTGGATTTGGTTTTCTCAAGGTATAATCGCATTTTTCTTTTTTAAATTGCGGGCTGTCATTCAATTTGTGTATGAGCACGCCATTGTAAAAACTTTTCTCGGAGACTTGGCTTTCTTGATTATTTCCGTATAAGCTTGCCACTAAAGTAAATAACTACACCGTTTTTTTTTGTAGTTTGATGAAAGAAAGAGTTCCAAGTTGAATGCACATTGCTAACAAAATATTTTGTTTTAATGAAGTTTAGGTAGGTTGTACTGGTTGTACTCGTAGGTATGCATTTGTTTATTGTAGAGTGTCAGATACATGCTGAGCGTTGAGTTATAATCATAATGATACTTACCAAGTTATCAAACAGAATTTCGTTTATGTGCATATGTACCTACATGTTTCCATTTGGATTGGGCATCTAGGGCTTCCTTTTCATTTTCCTAAATATTCACCTAGTCTCGAGAGCCGGTACCAACAAACAATTGAAATAATGACAAGGAAACCTTAAAAGTTTCCATTTAGCATTCAATTGATTCTTTCCATACATGTATATGTATGTAATGTATACTGTTAGACGCTAGATTGCTGGTACGTAGGTTTAAAATGGTTTCTTTTTATATTGAGGGTGGTCAGTTCTACTAAGCGTCGTCCATATTACGCTCGAGTACCACTCCTAATACATGTGCCAATAAATGCAAACTACGTACATACATATATGTATATGTATATATGTGAAACGAAAATGAACAAAAGGAATTAGAGTAGAGTTTATGACGTGCTATCTATGAACATGTATATCTGACACGTTTTCTTTTATTTTTAATAGTATTATCACCACTTGGACACATTGTTGCAAAAAACATGTTCCGTTTGCTCTTTGATTCATCATCACATTAATAGAGAAGTAGGTAGGTATTTTTAATAACACTATAGAAAAGAGGACTTTTTTTGACATCAGCTAAGCTAACATGCTCAACAAATTGGCAGATACATATTTACCTCCACGGCCCGAAATGAATCGATTTACGATTACACAACGATGGGAATTACTGAAAGCTTGTGTTTCCAAAACAATTCGAAAAATTTGAAAAGAATTTTCGGCCAAATACGGCTATGCAAGTTTGTGATATAAGCATGCTCATTGATTACAAAAGTTAACCCCGTTGCGCGTTTAGTCGAGAATACTGCTGATTTTGACGAAAGTGTGCGCCAAATGCAAAGTAATTCTTGTTTTTAATTGAGTAGTTTCATATACATATTTTAAACTACGCAATGGAAAGATAATCTTTAAATGTCAAACACTGACAATGTCGAATGAGCAAGCCAATTACTAAACCAAAGTGTAAACTAAGAGAATCAGATTTACATTGTCATTATTTTTTTTTTTTTTTTTTTATAATTTGCGTGCGCTAAAGAGATTTTTTTTTTCTGTAGTGACACTGTACCCATATAATGGTAAAACCACAGCGCAGGCATTTAGTCTGTTGCGCAAGTAGCTCCCAGCAAATGATTCATTGACTATTTTTGGGTGCTACTTACTGAAAGAATAGGAGGATAGGAAAGAGGTTTGGTGCGATGGGATTTTTTCTCCACAGGTGGCGCCTGAATTGCTTTCGGGAGATCAGTTTTTGTTGTGTGTATTCAATTTATAAAAATCATGGCCCTGGTCGGGATTCGAACGCACGACCTGCCAATCACTTAGTGAATACACTACCATCGCGCCATTGCCACCTGCAACTGAAGCATATTTAGCTTTTTATGTCCAATTTCACATTTATATGATGGAGGATTATGTTAAAGCAAAACTTTGAAAATAAGGTTAATATCAATTTCAGCTGGGATATTTTTTAATGAACGATTTTGAAAAGTTGAGCCAATGGGACCAAGTTTAAAAGGGTAAATGAATACTAAATTGCCAAAAACAGATCTGCAATTTTTTCTCCCTTCAACACCATGCGTGATTTTTTTCCATGACCATTCCAAGAACTTTAAAAAATTCTAAAAATTGTGAATTGAAACAGTGACAATGGTATATTTAAGGAATCTACACATGAGTGCGAATTGCGCGAACGAACTTCTTTAATGCATCTATAAAAAGAAAACTGCAAATATTACTATTCCAAGAGCGCAATATTGATTAGTTTATCAAAATATTTTTAGAAAATAGCGTTCAGCACGGTTTAAATTTCTCTAAACAGGCCGTCTATTAGCTATTATTTCTGGGCACTGTCTTATAGACAATCATAAAATAAGGCTTAATATATATTCAAATGATTTTTGTTAAAGCTTCATGAACGACATAAAAGAGTAGAACTATTCTAAGTGTGGCAGCCGCTTCTACCTAACTTAACCTAAACTAGTTCATATTACGTCTAGCACAGCGAGACTGAACTACATTTTGATCATAAATAAATACAAACGATCTTTAAGAAATAGTTTTTGTTTTTTTTATATGTTTTGTAGAATATTCTTGAAAAATTCAACCCTGGTGCAAGACAACTAATCACAGCAGGCAAAGCATACTTGAAGGCTTTACATGGTACGTTACACATTTGGGATCTATTTCAATATTGCCACTAAGCGATTTGTCATGTGATACCTACTTGATTCCATTACAAGTGTATCTACCAACAAAAAAATAATTGCACTTATTTTATTTCGTTAGGTGCTGCTTCTGCTTCACGTCTATTCAACGAAGCGTTGGCTAAGATAGCTATGAATGCTCAGCAAAGTGGTACCGGAGATATTGGTAAATATATTCTTTTCCTATATACATATTAAATTTTGTATCATTCTATTACTTTTGTGCAATAAGGTTCTGCGCTGATGAATGTCGTTGGTGTGTATAAGGAAATCCAAGACCAACAGATGAATATTGTAAGTTAGCTGCATATAGTCTCGATGTATTCTAATTTAATGCCGTTTTTATTAAAATAGTTGAAAGCGTTTTATGTTGACCTTCTTGTGCCATTGGAAACCAATTTAGAAAAGGACACAAAAGTCGTTCAGCATGAGCAAAAGAAATTTTTGCAACAGCATAAGATCAGAATAGAAAGCTATCACAAGGCCATGTCTACAATGAAGAAACAACGAAAGAAAAAGAACAGTCCTGAGAATACTGAAAAGGAAATAAAGGTACGTCGCGTAGAAGATCTCAAACATGTGTAAAATAATGTTAAGAAATCTATTATTAACAGAGTCTTCAACTTTTGGATGATCAAAAGAAAAAGCTAGACAATTTTTGTGAGCAAAGTTATAAAAACGTTAGTTACAGTGAAATTTAATTTAAACATAAAACATAATAATTCTTTATATTTAAAAGGCAATGACTCAAGAACGCCGCCGATATGGATTCGTTTTGGAAAGACAATGTTCTATCGCTAAACACTGGACGGCTTATTATGCACATGGAAACACTGCAATTGAAAGTAATTTCGAGAACTGGCAGGAAGTTGCCGCCTCGAGAGAGGTTATTCCAACTGTGTATGAAAACAACTTTTTGAAGCGAATGGTAATAACCACGAACACACAGTTTTCAAGTGTGCTGATATTTTTCTTTTAGGAAAAAATGAAGGAGGATGAAAATCATTCCGGATCGACAATGCTGAAAAAGGCCAGAAGTGTTGACGCTCCTTATGGAGATATGAGAACGCTGAACGAAAACAACTACTCACAGAATTCACTGCCACGTGCCAAATCAGACTTTAATCTTACAGCATCGGCATCAAGTAAGCATTTAACATGAATGAAATCTTGTTCTTCTTGCTTAACATAAATTAAATTAATTATTAAATTTTGGTATTCAAATCAGGCAATGAAAACTGGGATCAACGACCACTCGTTAAGGCGTTATATGCGTATATGCCGTCTGGCGAGAACCAACTACCATTTGCAGAGGGAGATAGAATCGCTTTGGTAGGTAACAAGGCCAAAGGGTGGCAGTTTGGAGAAAATATACGAACTCAAATGTTTGGCTGGTTCCCAATTGCATATACAAATGCTGAGAGTAACGAAAAGAAAGCTGATAGGGATCGCGAAAGTAACTATGAGAACGTACAGTTTGATCGAAACGGTATGCATAGTTATCAGGAATACATATCAAACCATGGTGATGCAACCGGTGAGAGTGATTCTACATACAGGAGAAGAAACAATAGTGCGGAAGAGTCCTCACCTACTAGAATGTTTGGAGACACTATATTGTTTAGGAACCAGAAAAAAGTATGAATATTTGCTGTGAAAGTATATTTTTAAAATTTTTATTTTTATTTATTGTATGTACAACAGTATCGTGGTGTAACACCTGGAAATCCCAGACCTGGTCCGCCACCGACATTGCCAGCACCAGTGCCATCTGCGAGCACTTCCAGTCGCATGTTAAATGTATCGCAAAGCTTTTGTTTATCCAATGGACCACCAATCATAGAAAGAAGAAAGAATAAGAATCAGAATGGTCCTCTTCTTACGCAGGTAATTGAGCTAATTACGAATAAATCTTAAGCTTGCCAATTAATTTAATATTCAATAGAAAATGATGCATAACAGACAGAAACATCCGCGAGAGGGAACTGCTAAGACATCATTGCATAGTAGTAATGATAGCGGGTTTGCTAATGAACCACCACCGCAGCCAGAAGTTGATTATTCAGATGAAGAACATTCGAACAGAGTTCCGATAAGGTAAGAACAAATGTTTTCATTTCTTTCAAATTCAAGCGCTTGATATTGTGAAAGCTCACATTTAAAGCTTTATAATCGGAATATACTTGGAATTGTATTGTTTGAGTGATCTCGGCTATGTTTTTTTTTTGAGCGATTACATTGTTATTGAATTATATTTAGTTTTTATCACAAAACTTTTGCAGATGATTTTATTGTTACTAAATACATATACCCTTATGGATATGTACATACATACATCGTAACCAAACAAAAGTCGCTTATTATGTACGATGTTATTTTATGCAGCATAATCTTACGTGTAGATAGATATTTACAAAACCACATAGGTATATCTTTGTAGATTGTTCGTCACCTACACATTATGTGTACCTAACAGTTTTATTTCCATATGTTAACTTATATTTTAAGCTTATTAAAAAATGTGATGCACAAAATTTAGTTAAATAACTACATCATAATAGATAGAGACGAAATGTACAATTGTACATACGATGTAAATTATTGCATGTTAATATTACCAATAAGGTATATTAGTTAAGGTACCTAGTAGGTATGATATGAAAAATGCAAGAATTGTAATAGTTTACTAAGCTTACTACAACACAATTCCATTTCAATTCCGCTCATATTTCATTTCGTTTTGTAATCTTTGTTTTTTTTTTTTAATATTCTCCGTTTCATATTTTTTTTAATGCATCCGTCCACATGCGTCCATTCCACATTCTTCATTTTTATTTACATATGTGAACTTTTCACACATCCAATGTTCACATAATGTATGTCTGCTTCACGCTCAATCTAGACGTAGAAATGATGCTAGCTATCGTTCTTCACGAGAGGTCAATTCGTGGACATTGGGAAACGTTAAGAGCACTCCCAATAACAGCCGAAAAGCATCGACAATTTTACGCCAACCCGTCAAGCAATCAACAAGTTTCGAAAATATCATCGCCAGTGATGATGAAATTCTTCATGGAGGAGAGATAAAGCGTACCAAGTCTTTCTGGAGATTTGGCAAATCAGACGACATACTTGCTGGCATGTCCCTTTGGCGGCATAGAGATCTGGTTCAGCTACCAGAACCAGGCGATGGCAAAATTCTGGAAAGGCACATGACGGCGACCATTAGCAATAAATCAGGATCTTCAATTATACAAACAAACAATAATTCACGTCATTCAATGTCTTCGAATGAGACTAAAAAACGAAAAGAGAGTTCATCAACTATGGAGAATATTGAAGATGAAAACATATATGGCATTGCACCCCTTATTGACGATGTTGTTCAGAGGAAATACCAGCAACAACACCAACAACAACAACAACATCAACACAAACAACAACAACATCAAAATTATCATGAAAAACATGTGCCAAAATCTAGGATGAAGATTATGAAGGCTATTGAAATAGACATTGAAAATCCTTCAGATGCTGAAAGAAAAAATAGTTTGAAGCGCGCCCAGAATAAAGAGAAAACAGAAAAATTGCAACACTCTGCAAACAGAAGTAATCACCAACAACAGAAAGCTCAACTAACCTCATCGGCAAGCATTAGCAATGTCAAAATGACAAAGAAAGTAAACAACAAAACCATTAACAGTAACAAACAGCAAATAACACAGCAAAAAATAACAAAACCACAAAAGATTACAAACAATCATGACCAAACCTCTTCAGATAGTGATGACGATGATAACGACGAAGATGATGATAATGACACTCTGAAAATGAGCGATGTGAATAACTTCTTCGATGACATTTCAGCACAAGAATGTGGTGTGATCATGAAAACCGTTAAGAGGCAAGATATCCTTAAGCAATATTACACCAGTGAAGAGGAGGAAGAATCCGATATTGAAATTAAATCAACAAGTTCTGATCCGTATGATTGTATAGTGATTAACGATCACCTTGTGCGTAAAGATGAAAAGAATAGAAGGCAAGTGAATTCATACCATGAGCAAATGGAGTTCCAAACATTCCGATCGGTGCCAAAAAAAACAATTGGTCAGGCGAACAATAAATCAAGTACGCTAAACAATAATAACATTAACAAAAAGGAAGACTTTAAAAGAACCGAGGAACCATATATTGTTGAATCAAAAACGATAGGACAAACGGCAACAATATTGCCTCGCACAAGACTCATGAAATCCAGCAATTTAACATTGGAGAAGAATTTAAAGAAGAACAAGGACAACAACGCAAATCTAAATGCCGAAAAGGCTAAGAGCTTTGCCAAGACATATGGCCCATGGTATGACTTTTGGGATCAGCAAGATCAACAATCTGAGCATCATTCTGCTCAGACCTCAACGATGATGAAATAAGTTGCTTTCCATTGTTCGCCCATTTTAATGTATATGTATTATTGTGAATTGTATATTGTATATTGATGTTACCATTAGATGCTTGTGTATTTTTTTTATCACATCTTTTTTGTTTTTATACCTTTTTGCTCGTTATATCATAAACAAATAAAAATATTATATACAAAACATTTAATCGTTGAAAGTTGTTTTATTTATATATATTGTAACGTTGGTCTTAAACACGCTAAAATAAGAAATGGTTGGAGGATAGAATAAAAAAAAATACTACTAAAAACAGTATATTTTCTTGTGATTTTCTATTTTCTAGAAAGGGAGGACGGTTTAGCAACATTTATATACATTTCTGAACCAGATTATAGCTATCGTAAATCCTCTGCCCATTACACTCAAGCACACAAACTGAATTGTAATCCCCGCAAATAGATATACCTACCTAAGCTTTCTTCTCCAATAGAGATTTGCCCATAAGGTTTGCCACAAATAATTCTTGTTGTTTAAGTTAGTTGTTCTTATATTAGGCAAACCATTTGCAAAGTTAATCAACTAAATAGGTATTTGTTTTTTCATTTAACTTTCAATTTACAGAGCTTCACAGTTTGCGACGGTTAAGCTCCGGCATACCAAGACTAATGATCGATCAGCACCGATGATTTATAAAAAATAATGGCAGTCACATTAACAAAAAATAAAAAATGTCTTTGTTAAAATAAAGGAATTTCAGATTAAAAGAATACTTAACACATTTCACAATTTTTTTTTAATAATATAGGTACGTACAGGGTATTACAATTAAGGAGGTTAATCCTTACATCGCGTCTCCACCAGCAATATTTCATAGCTTACCATCTGTCACTTTTCATAAAAAGAAAGCAATATAGAATGTCATAAAATGTACGGTCTGCATGTCGCAGAGTGAAGCACTTCATAAAAATGACAGCCCATAGAATACTATCCATAGAATCCTATGAGCTACTGAGCAATGCAATTTTTTATAGAATACCTACTATTTGTAGTCTCCACCAGCAATTTTCATAGGATTCTATGTTGCATTCTATAAAATATTCCTCGTTGAGACGCCGTGTTAAGGTTTAGATTCTAAGAGTTCCAGCAAACAAAAATTGTATGGAGGAGTGATTGCAGATTGCTATATATTGTAACTAAGTGATGACGAAATAACAACAAATACTGTTGATAGCAGCAACTTGGAGATTGTATGCGAGTTCACCTACCACGGAGTAAACATCAACTCCACGAATGCCACCTTAGTGGAGATCTGATGAAGAATTACCATCAATTCGGCTTTGCAAAACAAATGGGTTTAAAACTCTTAAGCCGGAACACTAAATGTAGGTCCTAAAAATCACCGATACTGTCAATTTTGATTTCTGGTGCAGAGTAATGGACGATATGCAGGAAAGGTGTGGTATTATTGGGTTATTTCGAAAAAAAGTACTCCTTCAGATATTTGGTCCTGTGTGCGAGGAGGGCTAATGGTTGAGAAGATACAACCGCCAACTATATGAGCGGGAGCCGATTACGTATCATCGGCAAAATTTCTGATGGTCATAAATCTTCTTCTTCCTTCACAACGAAGCTATGATGATCAGCAATAAATAGATCATCACCTTTCTACTGGTCCGCCGAGTTCACATGTTCGAGCCCAATAAATATTGGCAGGGCTCCCGCGTTCGGATCACTGAGGCCAATCAAATGCTGGTGGTGTTGCAATTGTGTGATCTAGGAGTTTTTAAGCCTGACAGAACTGACTGAGTATCATTTTAGACCGTTGGGTATCACAGTATCCCGAGCCTTGGGATAGTATAAAAATGATACTATAGGATCCATTTCGATAGCACTGATTCACACTATAGTTAATCCTCTTTTCTTCTTCCAAAAAATATATGTTTTGAATTACCTCAGTGCCCGATTCCGAGAGGTCCATTTAAAAAAATGCACTCTCTTTGCAACGAAAGAAAATGTGAAAATGTATATATTTAACCGAATGCGGAAAATAGCGAATTCGTGTAAAGTGGCCCAGCAGTTTTATTCATTCGATAAAAAAAAACAACAGAAAAACATTATCATGATTGTTCATTTATGTATTTATTTTGTATTGTATCGGTATATCAAACCGTATGAAACACTTTGTATGTTTGTATATATTCCGTTAACAAAAAATAAAAGATGCATTGTTGAGATTTTTTTTGTATTTATTTTGTTTTAGTTATCAATTGATTGTTAAATAATTTTTGTTGTATTTTATATCCAACAGGCTGACTTTCTCTAGTCCAATCTCTCGAAAATAAAATCGATTTTTAGAAAATTCGACTCATAAAAGCATTTATTTGATTCAGAAATACATATTTGCATTTATATACTGAATTTTCGGGAAGTTCACCATCCCCAATTAAGGAGAATTTTACAGATTTTATGTGCGAACTAGACTTTTGTCTAAAATAACTAAATTTGTTTTGTGATACGTTGTTAAGTTTAAGGCGCGCGCCGAGAGGATTTTCTTCGTTTGTGTGTGCCATGCCAAAATCTTAAATTCAAATACATTCTTGTAGAAACTATTTGTGATATTATTTGTTTCAATTACCTCAGTGCAGCCCGATGCCAAGACGTCTATATCAGTGTTACTTAGCGGGGCCAAGCTTTTTAAAAATCCATCCTCCTCATAGCCAGGTGCATATGGCATTTTTGCTGCAGGTCGTTCAAATAAAAATTTCACGCTAACTGCAAATCCAGCCATGTCTACAGGATATTTTCTTCCTCCTATCCATCCATCGTAAAAACCCTGGATTTTACCATTACGGACGATAGGACTGCTGACACCAGTTGCCGTAACTAAACCAACTGGCCACATCGACACTTTTTTCGTATATCGCATCTATATTTGAAATTAATTATTATTATTTATTTATTAAATGAGATATATAATAAACAAATACTTCTTTTTGAAGAATAGAAAATAAGCAGTAATATATTTTTATTAGATTGGGCACGATAATGTCGAATTTATAAATATCGATTTAAAGAAGTCAATTTTCTAAATCTCTCTCAACTAGATTACTTGGCGCCGGCGGTATTTGAACCTGAGACCTTAAGATAGTAGTAGCCCAACACACTAACATCTGCGCCACTGCGACCACCAAGTAAAGCATGTACGTTGTACCTATACCTAATTTTTAAATCTCCAAAGTATAGCGTGCAATGGGCTTATCTGTAATGAATTCCTTTGTTCTCTCTCACCTGTTCGAAAATTGAAATGTCGTAAGCGTTATCGTCGTCAGCAAAATAAAAAACTCCGTCCTTAGCATTTTCCCGCAGCCACTCTAAGCCCCGATTTCTGTTTGAAACACCACGCGGTTTTGCCTTATTTTTCTTATATTTTTCGGGCATTGGCGCTTAAAGTCAAAAGGAAACCAGAGTTTATTAATCATCATCATTTTGTTGAACATATATATATAAGTGAATTCGCCTACCAATTAAATACTCATACGGAACACCGATGTGGTTTAAGGTCTTGATTACCAAGCTCGATGTTTTATTGGCATCTTCGATGACAAGCCATAACAAATTGGCGATATGTTTTAGAGTGTTTCCTAGTCTAGTAAGTTCCGCAAGCTGTTCAGGTCGACTGTAAGTTGGGGTGATAATATACAGTGGCGGCTGGAAGTATATTGGTTACGTAAGTACAAGACTTTAAAAATGTACTAAAAACATTTCAAAAAATATCTATAAGTATCTAGGTTTTCTACTTTTTATAATATAGTTATTGATATTGGTGATAAGACTTTTTGATCGATATATAAAGTGGATCGAACTTTAATAGGATAAAGACCCCTATTGTCGAACTGTGAAAAATTAATAGTCTGTAAAATGCTAACATTGGGCCTACAACCATAGCTTTGATTTAATTTGAAAGGCTCATATAGGCTTAAGGCTCATATAGTTGATTTTATTTATTATAAGAATTTATTAAGAAATGAAATAAATATGAAATTTTCAAACACTTGCTTTCTAGAGCCGAACAAAAGGTTGCATAACTTCGAACACTAAAATCATACCTATAAGTTTATCAAGAATGTAAATTTCAAGTAGATACATACTAAGTAAAAAAAGTAATAATAATAATAATATTAAGTAAAAAAAGTAAAACTGTCCTCGCTCTTTCTCGAGTGTCTTATTTACTCCCAAGTTTCCTCCGGACACTCCACCATGGAGTTCCCCAAGCACTAATTTAACTTTCGAAATGGGTACCACAAGCTGCATGACGACTGATGATCTATCAGAACTTTCCCAGCCGAATTTTGGCTGCTTTTTGAGGGGGGAGGGGTCAACATGCCCTCCCAAGACGGTTACTCTCTTACTACATCCTCTTAGTTTATAAGTTAGACTTAGTTATCTGGGGCATTTCTGGGAGAGGCTGGGCTCGTCAACTTGTGGTGGTGCTCCCGGGAGGTGATTGACGCTGTAAGGCTTCAGTCAGCTCACGGCAGCGCGTGTGTACGTTGACGACTGCCAGGCGCACGGAAAGCAATTGGGATTTTGAACACTTGTTGCGCAAGGCAACAAGTGCTCAGAATAGTCACAATCCTAATTATAGTTAGAATACGTTAAGAAGTAGAATAGGTAGTTTGTAATTTGTTTTATATAAAAAATATAAAATCTTAATAATGATACCGAGTTTTATTTAATTTTATCGATGAATACATAAATGTAAGATTAGTTCGTAAAATAGTTTTTACGTCGAAAGGCAATAATTTTAAGATATAGTTAAATATAGGGCGTGACAAAATCAGATGTTAAAAGTTGAGTTGAGTAGGTAGCTTTAATTTTTTTTCATCAAGTGTTGTTTTCGGTTTTTTCCCTTCGTTTGGTGACTATTAAATATTTGTTACAGGGCTGTACGCAAGGAGCGCCGCTTCTAAAGAATTACCATACTAAAAATATTATTTCAGCTTTAAGTTGTAATTTTTATCTTTCATATACTAATTTTCTTGGGAATCAATTTATCGATTAGCAACGAGCTTACCTTTAATTTCCGATTTTGGTGAACATTACTTTTTTTCGACATATGATTCAGTACCATGAAAATGCATGTTGCGGCTATAAAAATAGACAGGTACATTTTATAAAAACTCGGAGCCGCCATTTTGTATTTGTGCTTATGCTAATTGACAACTATTTTGCAATTGGCATCCAAGACATGTAGATATGTATGTTTTGTCACACGTAATGAACAAAGTAAACTTCAGGATCAAGGATATGGTCTATTCTAAATCTTAAATGAGAACGAAAAAAATCAAAATCAAAATTAGTAACTTATATAACCTGAGTAAAACTTTAACCAACCAAAGAAACCGACTGTCCACGTTTTCTGACTAGCAAATAAATTATTTGATTGTTAATATCTACATCTAAGACACATATATGACATATGTGTGGAAATGACACACATACGAGTTTGTTCATAGTTATATAATACAGCAACAACAACAATAAAAATAAATATTAGTCCCATACAGGCCCTAAAGCCTAGCTTCCCCAATCACTAGCATGTGTGAAGTGGAAGGGACCTAAAATTTTCTTGAGAAGCTTCTCAAGACAATTGATATCCTTGGGTGTTTGTCACACGTTCGCAAGAGGTGGGGCAATGGAATAAAACTCTAGATGTTACTTGGCCCCGGTGGGAATTGAACCGGGCACCTTTCGATTAGTAGTTCGACACACTAACCACTGCCCCCAACATAACAATAACAATACAACAAGAATAAATGATACAATTAATCAGCTTAATTATTTAAAATTAAATGTAGATACGTATCTCCGATTTCGTTTTACTTAAAAAAAGAGGTGTATACATACAGTGAAAGCATTACTTGCGGACATCTCTGATAAGTGGACAATTCCCTTAAACGTACACAGTTTCGGGAACTAACTTGTTCTCCAAATGTGTTCTTATAAACTGACACTCTATAAAACGAATATATTTTTAGTACGGTAATCATATTCTTAAGTACGGTAAAGGTAATCATTCGTCGATTCGACGAAGTAATATTCAACTCCATAAAACTTTTGAAACTTCCAATATAATTATGTTCTAAAAACATTTTTTTAAATATAAAGCAAAAAAGATTTTTTTTTAATTACTACATCGACATTGCTATCGATACTGATCACAAATAGTAACATATAGGGGTCCACGAGCAATATTAAGATAAGTAACAAACCATGAGTCAATAACATAATACCCCTTGAGTAGGGTATCTAATAGGAAGTGACTAATGTTTTGGATAAAGCAAATTTATCCGTTCGCTTAAACAAAACTTTTATTTATTTATTTTATTTTTTTATTTATTTATTTATTTATTTAGTGATTTACCTATACACAGTAAGATACAATATCTTATAAACTAGTGCAAGGCATACAATAGTTGAAGCGAGTATAAAAAGCTACATGAGTTACAAAACGAAGAATTCATGTTGATGAGAAAAAAGAAATAATGAAAAGTAAAGCATAAGCAATTATTTATACGAAAATATACAAAAAACCAATACAAAATTTTAAGAATTCAAGGAGAGATACGATTTTAATTCATTTTTAAGTTTAGTTGTGTTATTGGGTAAGGAGTTCCACCACCGTGTAGAGTGAATAAAAAACTGACGCTCAGAAGTTAAGCAAGAGTACCGAGGAGGGATCAATTGAGCAGATCTGCTTGAGGTGGGATATCTTATTTTTTCATATATATAAGTCGGTTGATGTGTTCAAAGTATGTCCGAAAACAGGCAAAGAGTTTTGAGAAGATTGTCGAAAGTCATATTGTAAAGTTGGCTGGAGTAGAGTGATATTCGATCAAATTTACGCAATCCGAACAGATATCGCACAATACAATTAAATGCCACATTAAGTTTCCTCTTGGATACATAACTACAGCTCGCAAAAATTTCACAAGCATATGTTAAGACTGGCATGGATAGAATTTTGGCAAGTAAGACTCGTATTTTAAAGGGTGTAAAGGATTGGGTCGCCCACAACGTTCGGATAACTTCATAAGTCTTGCCGACTGCAAGATTATGTGGTTGTCCCAAGTTAAGAATCGATTAAAGGTCACCCCAAGGTTCTTGACGGATTCTACATACTCAATAGAAGCATCTTGGAGTGTGAGGATAGGAAAATAAGCCAGATCTAGGGGCTTTCGCGAAATCTCGATTTAATATCAGTCCATTTTGTTGAGACCACTGCACTATATCGGCAAGATAATTATTTATCGATTAAACCCAGAGGACAGCTTTTTTTTTTTTAAATAAAAAGGAAATCCAAATCCCAGAGCACTCAGACTCGGTAACGTTCCATTGTACTACCAGGCAGAAATCCTCCTTTTTGGTGTAGAGGCATGTGATTGAGTGGCGTATGTTGTTGTTCCCCATGGGGATTGAACCTGCACCGCACGGGTCACAAGCCAACACACTAACCTCTACACCGTCGCCACCCCAGAGGACAGCTTAATATGAGCTGAGCATTATCAACTTTTTTTTTTATTTTAGCCGCAATCTAAAACAAAGTGTTTATTTGTACAATGTTTATTACATGTTTGATATTGGAAAAAAAACAAGCTGCAACGATTTCCAAAAATAAGGAAGATCTTCATTTCAACATAAATCAGAATAAAAGCTTCTTAAAAATTTACCAGCTGTGAATGAAATGGTTTTCAAGAGCCAGAAGCCAAAGCATTCCCATTTCGGGTCAACTCGTGAAAGCAAAAGCCAGTTCGAAATGCACCGAGTTCAATGCATCTGAAAGATGGCTGCAAAAGTGACGTAAAATGACCAACATAAGTATTAAATATATATCGGGTGAAGCTGCTCATGTAAGACAGGAAGATGTTGACCAGTTTATGGAAAACCTGCCTTCTATGTTGCTTGACTACCAAGCGTAAGACGTGTTCAACGCCGAAGAAAATGGGTTTTATTTAGAGCCTTTTCCAACAAATCACTTTCCATAATAATCTGAAAAGTGCACTGGTAAAAAGCTCTTAAGAGAAAGACTTTTTATTCAATATTTCATATGAAATGAACTAAAAACCTTTTTTTTATTTTTTTTTGTGGAGCATGAGTGCTTGAGGGAGCTTTAACTGTAATTACCTTTGATTTGTATTTAAATGAGAATGAAGAAGGCCTTTGATTTATATGATAGACGTTAATAAGGGCGTTAGTTCTTATCGCACAAAACCATAACGCTCAAATCAAAAAAGTGTAGAAGAAAGCTTAAGTGAAAACAAGTTTTCTCGAGATATGAAAACTTCTAACAAAGTAAACGGACTGAACCACATTGTTGTACAAAACGTCAAGAACACGAGTAAGAATAAAGGAAGATACACACGTAAAGACAGTTAATGGCAACCAAATGTTGTAATGTAAATTTAAAATGTATAGGTAAAATGAAATTTGCAGATCTTGAAGTTCCCTTTGATATTATTGTGCATTTACTTTCTTTCCTTGAAAATATTTTAAGAAATGAAAGCCAACTATCTATAAGTTTTTCAATGGATTTTAGGAACCGGGATTTCGCGAAAAATCGAAACAAGTCTGCAAACAGACCTATGAGATGATGCATGATTTCTACTCCCTTGTTACGTAAACGTATTATAAGGACTCAGAACAAATTGAAACACAATAACTAATCTACCCGTGTGCGAACTGTCGCATATAAAAATCCGACCCGCCGAGGTTTTATTTTAAACAAATCGTTGATATTAGGCCCCAATTAATGTTGAATGAAATGGACAAATCTAAAAGCTTCTCCAACCATTTGTGTGTGCGAAGATATATTTTTGGCACGAATGAAAGGAATTCACAATAGGTGTTCCTGTATGGCATTCAAAACGTGTACTTCTCGCTCAGTAGTCATACGCACTAACCACTGGGCCACTGCTAAAATACACATTTTAATCACTACCAACTTGATAAAAACAAAAACATGCATAGTAAAAATTAGTTGTTAGCCGTCTTAATCCACAGTATATAATTATTACTCGCCGAAAATAATTTCTAAATAAATGTCTTCGTATCGTATTTTTGAAGAGTCACATTAAACAATAACAACGTGTAGGTCTCCTTAAAACTGGCGTCTCCGACCGGTGTAAATTCAATTTTTAACTATTCTGTTGAACTACACAGATCATGGAGCTAAAGTACATTACCTACTAAAGCCCAAAAGAACAAGCCTTGAAGGAAGTCAAAGTAAAATTTCGTATGATTGGCTATAGAAACAATACATGATAACTCAACCCGTTAAAAGTATTTTTTTTTTTCAAGCAAAAAAGATAACTAGTCTAAAATATGGTATATTATCTATGATAAAGGAAACGAAATATGATTAGATTACGCCTTATCACTGGGATCAATTCGAGTAATGAGAGCTTTGCAATTTGATTTGACCTTTAATAGAATTTATAGATTGTAGTTCTCCAGTTGAATGTATTTACCCAAACAGTAAACCAAAAAATGTAGGATGCAAAGTAACGTCAATAAATTCTTCAGTATCATTTCTTAAGAAAACAATTTAAACAATTTTAAATCATCTAAATGATTCAACCGTCCAATATTTGTCAGCAGTTTTCGAAGAAATCGGTCGTGAAGTTGCGATTGCAAATCAGTTTGAATTACCTCTAAATTCGAATGTTGGATGCATCTCTGTTGATATAAGCATAACCACCTATCTACGAGTAATATTGCAAAGTCTGCTTCCGTTAATTTGAGTTAACTTTTCCAGAGCAAGGATGTACTTTTTTTCGAAGCAACTCTTCCTTCTTTACAATTTACAACAACTCAAGGATAGAACAAGGTGTTGTGATATAAGGTCATTGTGACATAAAGCCATACTTCTGAATATATATACACACAATTTTTTGGATTTTTAATTTATGGTAATCTACTATTCCCTGCGCTTCGGTGACTGCGTTTTCGTCGTGTTTTCTTCAATTCAATCCTCCAATCCTTGAGCAGAGAGACTCCTCTTTCTACTCAGGATATTTTTCTCCTAGCCTCTTCTGGCTCGATATTCTGTACTCGCTGCCCTTGTTTTGCGCTGCAGCGTTTTTTAATGTGCATCTTCTGTCACCTTCTTCCGGAAAAGGCATACATCATCATACCACGAGCTTTTTATACCCTATTGTAAGGGTATATTAATTTTGACTCATAGTTTGTAACGTGCCTTACTATTGCCCGTAGACCCCTGAAAGTTACTATATTCGTGATCCTGATCAGCATCGATAGTAATAGCGATCTAGCCATGTTCGTCCGTCCGTCGGCAAAAATTAAGCCTTAAGACTAGAGCTAGAAAGCTGAAATTTGAACCATAAAATCTCTAGGGGCCCCAGAAATTCAAGTATAAGAATTTTTAAAATCCGCCCACATACACGTCCGCAATCTCAAACAAATTTTGATAAATAGTCTACATTTCTTTAAAATCCACTTACAAGCCCACAAAAAAAAAAAACAATTTTATCGAAAAGTCAACGTTTGAGGAAGGAAACTGAAGAGGCTCTTCATGCTCATGTTAAAAGATTTTTTTAATCCGCTCACTGACAACCCCACAATATAAAAATAACCGTTTTATTGAAGAAATCATTCGAAAAGTATATAGTTAAAGTCGTTTCGAACAATCCCTTTATATAAAGTTTTCTATGCCCACATTTAAGGAGCTTTAATTCACAAAAACTTTGTTTTCTCATACAATCATTTGCTTAGATTTTTGTCACGCCCACTTAATGAGGGATAAGAATAGGAATAGTGTATCCAACAGTTCGCCCAAGCCTACTGTAGTCTTAACCATAAATGGTAGGTTATTGGTAAGGCCATAATGGCTATTATAAATAGAAAACATCCATTTATAAAGTAAAGTTAGAGGTCAATTTGTGATTACTCTTGTGGGATTCTGAATAAAACAAACCTTAGCGTAAACTTTTTGTTGATGTTGATTTTGAAATACCGTGATACAAATTGCATCACGGATTGTAATATATTTATTATTTGAAGGAATGGAGTCACAGAATACCAAATAAAATACACCAAAGTAAAGTTTTAATAGACCAAATCTGTATCCTTAGGCAAATCCTGGAAAAAAAGGGTTCCCATTGGACAACTTTAATTGCTTTTAAGCCAACATGGGTGGTAAGTGAGAGGGTTATTGTTCGACGCGCGTAATTTGCGGAATCTTTGACAATATTTAAACTGCGGCGATTCGTAGGCTCTAGCGCGTCGAGCGTTTTGTACTTACTTCAATATTCGACTAGTAAGTGATGGGCCGAACCCGCAACTTATCTGATCGTGGGTTCAACAGTACAGACAAGAAGGGAAAACGGTTTACAAAAAACCTCCAAGACCATCAACGTCAGCAGCGACGTCAGAACATGTGGCTCAAGTTCGACGCGAAATCATGCGCTATTCGCGTAAATCGGGGATTATGGGCTCTTTTTTTTTTACCCAGCTAGTAATGAGGCGTACCATGGGCACCGGATCTTATACCGTGCAACTTTTTTTATGATGATACCTAAAGTCGAGGGTGTACAAGAAATATTCTCCTTGAAGTTGCTGACATTAAACGAACGCTTTACGCTCGCGGGTTCAAAAATTTCAAAGTCCAATTGCAAGTGTGTGTTGAAAGGAATATACGGCATTTAAACGATATTATTTTTAAAACATGAAATCAGCGTTGCCAAACTCCATTTTGTGTAAATAAAAAATGAATTAACCTTAACTATTTCGCTGGACACCCTTCACCAACGAGTTTTATGGCAGTTCGTAGTCTCACACTACAAAGGAAGGTTGACCTTGCTCCTTATTTGGTGGCAAAGATACTGAAAACCATGCAGGGCGCGCTAAGAGTATCACTGCAGCGCCTCCCAAAAAAACACTGCTTGTCGTAAAAGGCGACATAAGCGACAAATTTCATCAGTTTTTCACCGGTCTCAACACTTCTGGATCACACAAATACAACAACACCAGCATTGGCCTAAGTGATGAAGTGATCCAAAATCGGGAGTCCTGACAATAATTGCTGGAGAGGAAACGGCGGAGCAGTGCAGTTAAGTGGGATGGTTATGATCCCTTTAATCGTGGTCATATCCTCGCCGCCATAAGGAAGAAGAAAATACTTAAAACCGAAAGGTGAATTAAAGATTTGTGTTTGCTCTTAATTTACAAATACAAATTTGACAATTTATTAATAATTTAAATTTTTTTGAACGATATACGAATTTTAAATCGATTATTTCAAACTTGCCCTGGATTTCGGTAAGGATATGGGCTGTCATGTAAGGTCCGTTCGCGTACTTTATGTGTAGAAAAATGAAAAGTGTCAAATCTCCAAAATCGAGAGAGAATCCTCTCATTTCTAAGAAAAGTACGTGAACGCTTTTGTGTAAAAACTTCTTAGTTTGGCTTGAAAAGAAGCAACAGCTGTTTTTTTTCTGGCAAACTCATAGGATTTCATCGTTTGACAGTTTTCATTTTCTTACCAGCTGAAATTCTGTGTGAAGAAAAATGAACGAAAGTACATTTTTCTTTCGTTCATCTTTTTACCATTTTCTCAGTACGCGAACGCGTTTGTATAATAGTTCGCGAACGGACCTGTAATTTGTAACGTGCAGAACACGCAAAATTCTAGCGATGGAACGAAATCGTTTCGACGATATGTCTCTAATAAATCTATTGACATACGGAGATAGCTATCGTCGAAAGAATGTTGTTTGATCGTTTTTGTTGTACGTTATCTGGCCCCAGGTTTAACATGCAAGGTACTACCTTCAAGAGATCTGTTCAGCTAATAGGGTATGCGGGCAATATCTACATAATTGAATCACCGCAAAGTTTTTAATTAAATTCGGTGTTTGTACACAATTAATGCCTCTTAAGTCCTTTGCTACTGATTGCAGTCCTTGATTATCTGCATAAATATATGTATATTATATACATTTTGCATACATTCGTTATTCTTTGCTGACAATATTCATTCTCCACTCCATCATAAGCGAAGATCAAACGTCCATACAATGTCCACTTTATATATGAGTGGATGTTTTGTTGCGGAATGCGTATCGTATTAGTCAGAAGAGGACAGAGTACCTGTGTTGCCCTTTCTCTCAATCACTCCGACCTATTCCAGACATTTATTTCAGAGAAAAGAAGCACTTTTCATGTGGAAAAAGTTGAAATATATAGAATCTATGATAAATGGCGAAATGACGATGACATCAATCAACACGGGGTGGATAATGTGACGGGAAAACTCAACCAACGTCCATAACCGAAGAATCTTTGAGTATACAACGCAGGCGTATGGTCACCGTTTTGGGGTAGTGTACTAAATGTAGATATAAGGGCAAATTAGGACCTGAGGTTGCAGTTATATTTAATGGAAAGATGCTAACCCTGTCAAAAAGGCAATATCAATTACCAATCATCGTTTACCAACAATTACGAAAGAGAGGCAGGCCTAAACTCATAGATCACACAAATACAACAACTCAGCAACTGATTTCCTTCAACGATGAAGCGATTTTAAGCTGGGTGGTCTGCCGACACTTTTTGATGTCGAACCGGCGAATCCTACAAGCGAACCAGTGAAGCGGGAGAGTTATATCTTGTGTTCTCTATTTAAGAAACCCGTATTCTTTGAAATTCTAAAAATGTATAATATGCAGGAAATTCCCTTTTTCTCGTTAACTATAGCAGCAGCACCGTTCGTGCATTTATTAGGCTAGTTCCATTTCAGGATCCCTCTCAGATATCCGAGGGATCCGAAGGAGGCATGCTTTTCCTCACCTGAGGAACCAGAGATTTTTTTCAATTTCCTGAGACAAACATTTTAGAGATTCGCCTGATCACTCGCATTTTTCAAATAATTTGTCTACTTATATATGAGGCGGTGAAAACGAAAGAGAACATCTGGGAACGTGTTGACAGGTGATATTCCACTTAATTGGTTAGGTATATCTTATATGCAGTCTCACGTCTTCTATGATTTGATTGTGTTCGCCACTAGGGATCGCAAAGCAATTTACTATAAAGCTGAAGATGAAGTTTAGGACGTCTTCTATGCTTTTATTATGTTCGCAGACGAATTTGATCAATTCCCAATAAAAAAATATCGACAGCGGCGGAAAATCCGAAAGTGGAACTGTGCTATTAAGTGCAATTCAGAAACAACTAAGTAATTTTGACGACGTTTTCAGTGCTGCCAGTTTGTTTTCATCGCAAGCTGAAAAACTAATTCAATCCGAAAGCATCGATGTTGAAATACAGTATCAGTACGTACTCCAACTTATACGTCGCTTATTGCGAGACTATTTCCCGCGCTAAAGCGCATTAAAACGGGGCTTTAAGAGAGAGCTCTTGGGAGAAAAGCCTCTGGACTCATTGATTATCCTTAACACATATTCGGTATTTTCAGAGGATGACGAGGGCAGCAGCTTTTACATTTTATTATTACATTACCGTCATTATTGACAATCCAGCTTCTCCTGTTTAAAAAAAAAAACTGTTGATTGGCTGACTTTAGTTACAAGTTTTTAATTGGACATTTTTTATAAAAATATGGCTTTGAAAATAAAACTTTCGAAAACTTGCTGATTTCATTATTACTATCATGCGATGCGGTGAACAGCGCATTAAGCATGTGAAGTCCATTTGCAATAAACAAATCCCTATCTGTTAGATTTGTAGGTATATACACTGGCAAACACTAGTGGCGCATCTTTTTATACGCTTTTCATATTTACCCTTTAATTTTATGAGTTACTGTTGGAAAATATGTACCTGTTCAAGGGGAGTAAAGTTTCCGGATATAAAATTTCCAACAGGTATAAGGACTGAAAATCGATTGCAAAATTATATGGCCTCATCCTTGTGATCGCCAGTGTATATTAATATTATTTAAGATAATACATATTACCAGTACACAAGCAGAGCAGACATTGAGCTTAATTTCTTTATTTTTGCAGTGCACCACAACTCATTGTTTGGTGTATAAAATCTAGCAATTTGATCCTGATTTTCATACAAATTCTGTAACTATTTATTTAATGACAATGTTGGTCGGTGGTGTTTTGCCTCATTAGTAGAATTCCATAAGTGCATAATCTACTCAATTCACTCAATGACATATCTGCTCTCTATTTTAACTGTCAACAACTGTCAACCATGACGTGTATACATATATAAAAATGTTGTTTTATTTACCGGAAAATTCAATTTTATGTTTTGTAAGCGAAAGTAGTTCTTTTAATGATGTAAATAATAAAATTTGTCAATTTATTTATTTCCCAACATTTTTAACGATTTTAATTTATCGCTTGTTCGTTAAAGTTTTATTTATAGATTTTTCAGTGAAGAGTTACTATCTAGATATACTGCTCCGTTTATTAAGTAGACAATTTTTTAAGCAAATACAATGGCATCTGAGTTGTTTAAAATCTTACTATCATTAATATATTTGGGTGCTTCATTCCCGATTTTTAATAAAATTTATGACATCACAAAATCTGTGATTGACGAAGAGTTTCATTTGCGCCAGGGATTGCACTATTGCAATAGAGAATTTTCCGAGGTTTGTACATTAATTCACAAATCGCTCACTATAGTATTACTTATTAATTGCAGTGGGACCCAAAAATCACAACATTTCCCGGCTTATACATTGTGTCATGTGTCGTGATTCCATTCAATTTGTGCAATGTCTATGGCTTGCGCTTAGTATCATTAGTTGCATCAGCTTTTAATGTTTACCTTATTTTCAAAATACGAGAACGCCAAAAGCTGCAAATGAACACACTGACATTGGCCATAGAGTCTATATCAATTGCCATCCTACCTCCGATGTACTTTTTTAGTCATTTGTATTACACAGACGTTTTGTCTATGACTTTCTTTCTATGCATGTACTATTTTTGGAATAAAAAATTACACAATATAGCAGCTGTATTCGGTAAGTAATGAAGGTATAAAATTGTTTGTTTGTTACATGCATTTTTTTCGTTTTTGCAGCTGGACTTAGTGTACTAGTCAGACAGACAAATGTAGTCTGGGTAATGCTTTTGTTGGGCACGTGCTTTTTCGACGAAGTAATTGATATGTATGCGTACCGAAAAGTGATAAAAAGAAAGTCCACAATATCCCTGCTTAGTGTAAAGGCAAGGTGCGGGTGTTTATAGTTGTTATACATTAATAATGTTGTGTGATATTATTCCAGACTTTGTACAATATTGCTTGTTCATGGGGAATTGTTTTGCAAAGCATCATTAACACCCTGAGACAATTTTATGGATATATAATAGTTCTCGTTATATTCGTGTCATTTGTTATCGCTAATGGTTCCATTGTTGTTGGTGATAAGAGCGCACACGAAGCTACTTTGCATATTCCTCAGGTAAAGTGGCAAAATGTTAATGACAGCCGTTAATCACTTAAATAATCTTATCGATTTCAGATTTTCTATTTCGGCGTTTTTACACTGGTATTTGGAGTGCCCTTACTATTTGACAAGACAAGAGAAAACTTTTTAATCATTATACAATCTTGGAAATCGTACCTGTCCATTTCGATTGCTTTGGCTGTTATTGTTGGTTTGAACACCCTTGCTCATCCATATCTCTTAGCAGACAACCGGCATTACACATTCTATATATGGAACCGATTTTATGGCAAATATGAGTGGTTCAAATTCGCTATGGTTCCGCTATATGTATTTGGTTTGAAGATGATTCAAACTTCTATAGCGCATTTGTCAAGTGGTTTTCAGATAATGTTTTGGATAGCATGTTTTACTGCGTTGTGTTGCCAAAAATTATTAGAGATTCGTTATTTCTTGATTCCGTTTATGATTGTTAGGCTTAATTTGAGGACATGGAAGAGACGGCACGTTTTGTGCGAACTTATATGTAATGTAATAGTAAATGCTTTAACATTTATAATATTCTTTAAAAAGGAAATATTTTGGACAAATTACATTGAGCCACAGAGAATAATTTGGTAACAATAAATTGCTTTGTTGAAAATGAAATTGTGTTTTATATGCTGTGCTCGAAAATGCCATTAACATTAGAAAAAATACCTTATGACTGATTGCATACAAATGTTACATCTGTTTCCAATAAATATCGACTATGCGTGTCAGAAGTAATTGATATAAAATATCTAGAGTATAGATTGAAATCGTAAGAGTTACGTGTTTAAATAACATTCGGATATATATCACTCAGCTTTCCACTTGCTGTTATGTACTGAAATATAAATACATATTCTTAAACATAACAGTTACCCCATTTCTGGTTGAATTATCCAAACACCGAAGTCGCATTATAAAACATTGTGCAACTCCTTGGTCCCAATCAATTGCGTCAAAGATTCCGAACGGTATGTAACATGCTCTGTGCGACTAATTAAATGAACCAAAATAATTTGGTTGCCATTTACCAAAAAAAAAGAATCCTTTGGCTCCTCTCGCCAAGCTTGTTTTTATGTACATATTGTTTTTTATTGAGCACTAGATGCGCCCGCTGTGCTTTGCTCGTGCCCAAAATTGTATTGGCCAATATGTTCTAGTAGACTACATAATTATTGTCCATAACGGGTAAACGCAGGTTACCTTGCTGCGCAAAAAAAAAATAATTAGTAACAAATAAACAAAGTTGCAAGCAAACTTGGGCGACCGATTTTGAGCAAACTTTGCAGAAACACTTTCAGGCCAATACCAAAAATTGCCTGATTTGAGCTCAACTTGGCTTGGCTTGGCTTAGCCCGCTCACGCAACATCGTCGCTCCGCTAAGAACAGGTACTAGTTTTTTGTCAGCTTACTTTTTTGAATCACACATCAACACGAAAGAAAGAAACTTCGATAGAATCACTTTTCATTCAGTTTCACACCAATCATCAAAATTACCGATTCGCGATAAGAAAAACAACTTTCCGATGTTCGATTTGCGAAAAAAGATGCAACCGCAGAGAAAACACGATAAGCAATAAACAAACAAATTTCAGAGCTCTTGATAATTTTTATCTCACAATGCCATATAAATCATTGCTTATGATTGTAATCATTCTTCAAACAAAATTTCCATACCAAACACTATACCGGCTTTTTACGAATTTTTCACAAATTGGTCCAACGGACATCAATTTTACCATATAGTTTCGAAAGGTATTATAACTTTGACTCATAGCCTGTAACATGCTTTAATATTGCTCGAAGACTCCTAAAGGTTATTGTATTCGTGATCAGCATCGAACGTAATGTCGGTTTAGCAATATACGTCCGTTGTCAATTTGTTGGCCCTTAAATTCGAGCTAGAAAGCTGAAATTTTCAACAATACTCTCTAGGGGCCCAAGTGTAAATATTTTTATCCGTCCACTGACACGCCTACTATTTAAAAAAAAATGTTTTGTTGAAGAAGAAATGAGTTATGAGTACAGTACTTAAGTATGTACTTCATCCATTGCATCCATTGCAATCATAATGGACATTTATTGCAGACCTCTACTAAACAAAAATTAACAACGGCAATGCCACATTAAATAATTTCACAAAATTATGGTTACGTTTTTACGGCTTTCAAACATTTCAATGTTCCTGCCCAAATATGAATGAATTTGTTTGTGACTGTTTTATGAATTCGTGAAAAGCTATTGGAAATGCGTAAACAAAATTTATGATTCTTCCAGTTTGTCCGAATTTTCCGACTTTAATTGCTTTTTTTTCTCAGAACCATAACAAACGCAACAAAACAAAACAAAAATTATGCAAATCCATCGTTCGAATCCTGAGTGATGGCCGCGAGTTCATACAAAAATCCATGGGATAAAACCCTTTCAGTTTTCGGGGCAAATTTTCCAATTTTTTTTCTGTTAAAACCTTAATTGGACAATTGCGAACATTTAAAAAAATGAGCGAAATCGGTCTAGCCGTTCTCAAGTAATGCTTTTACCAACGAAGCGCATTTGATTTTTATCTTCTTTTTCTTCTTTTCTTCAACAACGGTTATGATATGAACTAGGTTAGGTTAGGTTAGTCACAGCTACATATGCCAATAAATCGATAGCAACACTAGGCACTGTTATATGCTCATTGCAAGCCCTGTGGAAACCAGCTATAATGTCCTCCTAAAACTCTTCGTCAAAGCATTTTATTTCTTAAACTCACTAATTTGTTGCAGTCATTCGATGCTACTTCTTCTAGAATATTAAAGAAATATTTTGACCTGACGTCTTCTTCTATGTCGAGCGATTCCCTCGCATTCACAAAGTTTGTGCGTAATGTCTTCTGTGACGCAAATATCAACGCATTATCTGCCTACTTGCGTCCGTTTCTGAGAGCCCAAATCTTTTGGATTGCTTCTTCAGAAGGCAATGTCCGTAAAAGATGCCGATTGTCATCTTAAGCTGATCTCTACGTAATTTCAAAATCTTACCAGTTTTTATTGGGTTGGGGACATAATCCCGAAAACCAAAATCCCGAAAATCCAAAATCCCGAAAACCCAAAATCCAGAAAATCCAAAATCCCGAAATCCCGAAAAGTCAAAATCCCGAAAAAAGAAATCCCGGAAACGCAAATTTGTTATTAATGTGTAAACATTTTTGCTCTCGTTGATGTGTAAATATATTTTTTCTCGGTAGGGGCTAGTTGGAAATATCTAGCGTCACCATCATCGTCAGATTTCGTCATCGTCAGATTTTCCCGTTAATTTTCATTACCACGTGAGTTAATCGCTGCTCGACAGATCACCGCAATTAAACGACGTTTGGCGCGGTACCCTTATAATGGTAAAACCACAGCGCAGGCATTTAGTTTGTTGCGCAAGTAGCTCCCAGCAATTCATTGCCTATTTTTGGGTGCTACTTACTGAAAGAATAGAAGGATAGGAAAGAAGTTTGGTGCGATGGGATTTTTTATTTCTCAACAGGTGGCGCTTAAATTATTTTAGGGAGATCAGTTTTTGTTGTGTGTATTCAATTTATAAAAATCATGGCCCTGGTCGGGATTCGAACGCACGACCTGCCAATCACTTTAGTGAATACACTACCATCGCACCATTGCCACCTGCTAGTTTAGTACGTAGATGAGTGACCGTTTGAGAACAACCGCGTGTCGTTGTTTTTGTTTTTTATTTTATATATTTCGTTATATATTTTCCAGTTTTAATTATGTTCAATTTTAGGGATTATTATGTAATTACGAAACACCGGAAAGTTGTGTGAAAGTAGATTTGTTTTGAATAATATTGAGGTTGTATAGCTTGAAGTTTGTTGTACATCAGTTGAAGGTAAGAGGAAAAATATCGATTTGTACTTCGGTAACCGATGGCCGATTTAAGAATGTCACTTTTAGTTGTAATAAGGTTATTTACCAAGTGGTCCTTGGAGAACCAAATAAGGCCCTTAAGCCCGAAAAAAACATTTTTTTCAAAAACTCCTAAAAAACCGCGCAGTATATTGTGTTCAATGTTATTTGACCAACAGATCCTTGTAAAACAAAAAGGTCCTTAAAAGTAGAAAAAAGGATATTTTTCGAAAATGCCATTAGAATCCACACGGTATATCTGTGTTCAATGCTATTTGACTAAGAGGTCCTTGAAACAACAAAAAAGGTCCTTAAAAGTCGAAGAAAGGATATTTTTCCAAAATGCCGTTAGAATCCACACGGTATATCTGTGTTCAATGTTATTTGACTAAGAGGTCCTTGGAACAACAAAAAAGGTCCTTAAAAGTCGAAGAAAGTATAGTTTTCCAAAATGCCGTTAGAATCCACACGGTATATCTGTGTTCAATGTTATTTGACTAAGAGGTCCTTGCAACAACAAAAACGGTCCTTAAAAGTCGAAGAAAGGATATTTTTCCAAAATGCCATTAGAATCCACACGGTATATATGAGTTCAATGTTATTTGAATGAGGGGTGCTAGGAACAACAAACATTTTGGTAAAATATCCGTGCCGTTTCTAAAGACATTTTGGGAAAATATCCTTTTTCGGGTTTAATTATTTTGGCTCCAAGGACCTCTTTGTAAAATAACATGATGGGACATTCAATCAATTTTTATTTTAAACGCAATATGCATAACAAATCCCAATAAATTATCACCATTATAGTAAAACAATAAATTTTGATTTAGTTATTAGTTATTACCTAGGCAGCTAAAAAGCTACAGCTAAAAATTAACCAACTTTTAGTTGTCATCCGCAACTAACTTTGGCAAGTTTGAAGTCTTAAGTAGAAATAAACGGGTCCATCGTGAAAACCAACAAACAGCGTGAGAAACTGCTTATTGACGGCTGGGAGTGTGAGCAGCGAAAGCGTTCTGAAATAAGTTATCTCAGATTAATTGCGTACAATATGATCATGGATCGTTTTTGATATGTTTTCGTAAGACTTGAACTGTTTTTGTTATGTTTTATTTATTTGAAGTTTTTTATTTTGTTTATTTTGTTAAATAAATTTGCCAAATTTTTTTGTTGCTACAATAAAATTTTTAGTTTCATTTTCGGGATTTTGGTCTTTCGGAATTTTGGATTTTTGGGATTGTGGGTTTTCGGGATTTTAGTTTTTCGGGATTGTGGCTTTTCGGGATTTTGGATTTTCGGGATTTTGGGCTTTCGGGATTACGTTTTTCGGGATTCTGTCCGACTCCCGTTTTTATTTTGTTCAAGTTGGTCAACAGGGTCTTGGATACCTATGCGTTTCCATCTTTCACTAGCCATTCTCGTGACCGCTTCTGATTACTTCCCATGATCTAGACTAAAGGCATCATAACTCTCCCACTTTACTGCATCCAATCAGCAGGCCTCCCGATTTCGAATCCCTCGTCACTGAGGACTATCAAATGCCGATGTTCTTGCATTATACGTGTACTCCAGGAGACTAGGAACATTGATTGATATCGCCTTTTTACGGGGTTCGTTCTTAGGATCTCTTCTTTGAACATAACGTTATACCAACTGAGCCGGTCGCGCTCAGACTTTCGCAAGTCATTGGAAAACATTTAGGAGTCCGGCGTGATTTTAACCTGAGACTCCTCGATCAGTAGTTGAACGCATTAACCGCTCAGCCACAGCACCCACTGCAAAAGTTCTTTCACCCAAATATTTTGAACCAGAAATTTAAAAACAATACATACATAATACTGACTTGAGTGGCGCTTTTGTCTTTTTATAAACTTCATCAACTTCACTTCGTTCAATCAATCGCACTCTTTGCAAAAAGTTATTACCTTGCACGAAATGTCTAAAAACATTCAATGCCTCTAACTGCTTCTCAACTAGTTCAGCTGCAAATTACCAACTTATTGAAATTCAAATGAAACCCATTTGCACAAGGCTTATATCCTAATTCAATACATAGATGGGAAGGGGAGGTCTTGCTTCTAACACGTTATGGTGTCTTTTATTAAACGCGTGAAAATGAAGTCACGAATATCCGTGCCAAAAAAAGAATTCCATATGCGATATGATTACATTATATTGAAGTTCAATGTTGTGACTATTCCTCAGAACAAAGTTAACTATTGAAAGAGAACGTTGTGGTAGACTGCTCTTGTGTAAAATTAACTTAAGTTTTTTGTGATTATGAGTAAAAGTTTTGCGACGCAGGGCGGAAAACCTATAACAGCACAATTGGCAATTGTCAGTAAATAATAATTTGGTACCTCTACATGATTTTCAAAAGCAAATGTTTTATAGGAGCTTCGTCAATCAATTTTTGGAACAGCTGGTGCACCATTAAGATGTGAATGGGCTCAGACGCCATTCTTATTTGCTCCTGCAGGTGAAGAAAATGCATATGGTTTAATATCACCACGTAATGGTACACGAGGATTATTATCAGTTCTCCAGGGATTTATTTTAAAAAACCTGCTTTTCAAACGAACTTTTCTTCAAAGTTCAGGGGGAACTTCCAGTGCAGAGTAAGTCTTCGGGAAATATGTAAATAGTTATAGTTTAATTGGACTTTTTTTTAAAGTTTACTTCGTCCAAATGAGGAACAGCAAACTAGCGCCCTAATTATGGCCATGAGTGAGATTTTAACCCAAATATCCGATATGAGGAAAGTGACAATAGCCTTACCAGGGGAAGATTCCTTCATACCACATAGTATCACGTATTTTCAAGATTCTATTACAGAAAAGGTTAAAGTGAATATTATGTACATTCAAAGATAATAAATACTTATGGTAATTTTTGTTTCCATTTCGCAGTTATACTTGTTTGAGTTGGAACCAAATGGACCATTAGAATGCTTTCTGAGGCGAAATATACAGCATGTAAGTTATATAAGAAAAATATACTCAGGCCTATTGTTAATTACAAGTACATATTATTATCAAATAAGGGCCCTGTCATGTATCGATTTGTTTATAATAATAATAATTCTGCCTTTGCTAGATTACTTGGTCTTGGCCGATCTGTTCTTTTCTACGCGTATTTAAATGTTCGACAAGAAGTCGAAGTACCTACATAACGTTTTAGAATCTATTTAAAAAAAAGCCTGCAATAATTTGATGTTTTTTTTTAGTTTACAGGCGAAACCTCTCCGGGTACTTTGCTTTTCCTTTATAGTGCAGTTCTTACGCGCTCTTTTGAAAAGTAAGTTTTTTAATGTTTCTTATGGTATTTCTGAACATTATTAATTACCTAAAACATAATTTTATTTGATAGAGTTCGATCAGATCTGGATAACAGAGGAACTCCTATGTCATCATTGACAGGACATAATACAGAGGAGGGTTCGTTAAATATCGTCACACTGTTATTAACAGGTAGAGCAACGCCTTACGTGCACAATGGCATGATTCACATTGGCGATGAAGATAGCTACGTAATATAATTATGATTATTTGAAAATTATTCAACTTTTTTTGAATATATAATGTCGTAGGCCATTCCAAAGTATGGAACACTAAAGCGCAGTACAATTGGACTGCTTCTTTGGGAAAACGACAATAATCAGGTAAATTTTTAATGACCTAATTCATGGTACATACCACACGATTATTTCAGACATCACTTCGATCACCTGGTTCACGTTTAAAAACACCGCATCTTCCCATATGGATAACCAGTTGTGCTTACCATTTCGGAGTCCTTTTTAACACTAAACAAGAGCTTTTAAGAAACTATCATGCAGAAAGTCGATTTGATTTAGTTTATTATTGTTGCTCTGGTCATCAAGTTTCAATGACTGTTGATAATAGAGGATTGAACGAGTCTACTCCTGTGTCACTGAAAAGACAAGCATCGGAAAGTTCCACCAGTGCAGCTCCTTCTGATATCAAGGAAGAATCAGTTATTACGCCTCTCCAGCGTTTAATTCACACTAAGTGGCAGGAAGCTCATATAAATTTTCATGTACAACCCTCTGTGTTACGTTACCTTTTCAGCACGGCAAACTAGAACAAATAAATGAATAATGGTCTACCTAAATAAATCTGAAGAAAGAAAAATCGTTGCTCTAGCACACACATTAATAGGTTTGTAGAATTATACAATTAATTTCGCTAAGAAAAACTCGATATTACAGTTTATTAGACTGCTTGAAATTCACACCAGTTTGTTCTCTGTTCAATGAAAGTAAACGCCTATTAATCAACCCACCAAAATAGTTATTAACGAATCTTTTAAAACATCGTGTGTCGTGCACAGCAATTTTATTCATTCGGTTAAAAAAACAAAGTTCAATAAAAAGAATAAAAATATTTGTGTGATTGTGCTTCTCATTTATGTATTTATTTTGAAATTTACAAGTGCACATAATGTATAACAGTATTTGACATTTTGTATGGTATGTTCTGTTGTGGATTCCTTCCATTACCAATAAAACGAAAAATAAAAGACACATTTTTCAGATTGTTTTTCTTGTATTTATTTGGATTTAGTTAGCAAAATATTGTAAAATTACTTTTTTTTTGTGTTTTATTTTATAAAGTTGTTTCTTTTTTTAAGTTAATGTTATGAAAATTTAAAATTCCTATCTATTATACATTATAATTATAAACTTTAGTGCTAATTAATTTTACAATAATATACAGAGTTATTTTTTAAGTACCAATAGTAATTAAAAATTTTGTAATTTATTAGATTTTTAAAACTAATTCTGTTTAATATCCTTTTAAAGAAATATAATAATTGAAATGAAATTACAAAAATGCGAATAGCAGCGCTTCTCAAACTTGTATAAAATGTTGTTATCCCACTCAAGATTCCTGGATGTGTCTTTTTCTTTTACAAAAAAAAAGAATTTAGTAATTATTTTTATAATACTGATGTACATTAACAAAATAACGAAATTAATTTGGACGTACTCAATAGCCCAGAGTAAATTGAATATTAAATTTGCAATTTTTTTTTTAGAAGAATTTAGATTATTCGGAATTATTTGCATTTATATACAGACCTTTTGAGAAGCTCACCATCATTAATCACGGCGCATTTTACAGGTTTTATGTGCGAACTAAACTTGTGTCTAACCTAACTAAATTTGTATTGTGATACCTTGTCAGGTTTAACCCCTGCGCCGGTGAGTTTTTCTTTGTTTGTGTGTGCCATGTTAAAATCTTAAATTGAAATATTTTTGTATCCATTTAATAAATAAAATCATATATTTTTTCGAATTACCTCAGAGCAGGCCGACGCCAAGAGCTCTATTTCAATGTTGTTAAGAGGGGACAAACTTTTCAAAAACCCATCTTCTTCGTAGCCAGGTTTAAACGGCATTTTTGCAGCAGGTCGTTCTAATAAAAATTTCACACTTACTGCAAATCCAGCCATATCTACAGGATATTTTCTTCCACCTATCCATCCGTCGTAGAAACCTTCTATTTTACCATTACGGACAACAGGACTGCTGACACCCAATTTAGTAACTAAACCAACTGGCCACATCGACACTTTTTTCGTATATCGCATCTGTATTAAAAATCGCTTAGTTATTTTAGAAAGTCTTTAACATAAACGCTTTATACTAAATGTTAAATAGTATTGATGTATCATGTATGGATACTTTTTTAACCAAATAAATAATTCAAATTATTAATTTCTGAGAAATATAAAATTAGCACTAAAATATGAAAATGTGGGTGCAGTGACTCAGCGGTTTGACTACTAACCGGGGGATTCCTGATTTAAATCCCCGCAGTAAAACCCCACAGTATTTAATTATTTAAAATTGGCAGCTTAGGTGTTAATATATTTATTTTAAAAACATGTAGGTACAATAAAGTATCCATAATGACGTAAGTGTCACCATAATAATTAGTATTATTACAATTTAATTATATATGATAAATTTAAAAGTTAACGATTTTAAAACTTAAATTTAAATTGAATAATGAAAACATTATTATTGGAAAGATGACAGAAAAGAAAATGAATGAAGATGCATGAAAACATATTTTTTTGCTTCGTTTAAACCCATAGTTAAAAGCATGGCAAAATGATTATTTAAAAATGTAGCCCCAATTAAAACATGGACTTCTATTGCTATAAAAATGGTTTATCTGTAGCTTTCGCGCTTCATCTTAAATTACGTGAAACAATTTCTAACAAAAAAGAAAACATCTATAACCTTGAATTACTAAGGTACTCGACCCGACCAAATTAATCGCATCTTGCGTTTGACGCCTTTCTAGCTAGAGTGTGTAGATTAGGAAGATGCAGTCGATAAGGTGAGGTTAATGTGCTTGTCAGCAGGAGATAACATACTTGAAACGATTTAAGGTTCATTGTGATGCCACGTGGATCTGGGAATAATTTGTTGCCTACTCGTTTAACCAGTTAGAGCTTCTGATGAGACGTCGGAGAATTTGATGTCAGTTTAAGATTTTCGTTTAATTTGTTTAATTTCGATTGATCGTTTAGAACGTTGCAGAAAAAAGCACGCAAATGAAGTTTTTGTTTCTGAAAGAGATCAGAGAATGTACAGAGAAGGTCGAGAAAAGTCTATTACTCCTCCTCCTTTAAGCAGTTTTCGCAAAAATCGTTTGAATATTCGCCAAGCCTTGTTGTGTGCTTGCATATGAGAAAGTGCCACCTAATGAGTAGTCGATAAGCACATTTTTGGGATTTTCATGCAGCTAATGTCCCAGCAAAAGTGTTCAAATGTATAATAACATATTAAAAATGCAATACTCCAAAATATAGTGCAACAGATGCAAATGCAATATTTCTGTCTTCTTTTCCTTTTCCTTACGGCGAGGTTCTGATCCGGATTAGAGGAATCATAAAAGTCTTACTTAAATACATACCTATTAACTGTTCTGCATGTGGAGTTCTTCGGCGCGACCTCAATAAGCATCGGCACCTCACTGTTTCGGACAACTTCGTCACATGAGGCCAATCAAATGCTTGTATTGTAGCATTTGAGTGATCCAAGGCCGCATTATTTTTTGCGTTTTTAGCACCTTCATGCTCCTTTTATAGAATTCTTGTTTGATCGTCCCTTTACACCACCGATGATCTCAAGTCGTGTGAAGCCACGGTATAACATGCACACATTTTAAGCACTGCAATCATATTCTGGGCCTGTCCCTCCACGAAACAGAAATAAAATATTCATCTCAGTAATCTGACGACATTTGCACATTTGCATCTGACTCGTTTTGTTACCTTAAAATGTTTTATCAATATTAAGAGAGTGTTCTACTTTTATATATACTGTAAAAAGCTCTCATTAGTACACATATTGTATTCAATTACATATTGTTGGTATATACGAGTATTACCAATATTACATAGCATTGTACTCGATTTTTTTTTAATAAAATGACCTCCACGTATTGCATTATGTAAATATTTTGTTTTGTAAACTACAACTAGAATTCGAAATGCAAATATTCACTTGTGTAAACATGCATCAGTTTTACAACTAACGAGCACACATGTTCGTTCGAAATTTTAGTTGAAAACAGAAGCAACCAACTGCTCCACTTTATTAAATTTTAGCCGATTATAATTAAGTTATCCTTAAATAAAATCGAATTTCCAATACACCAGACAAGAGTAAAAAACATTCTGTGATTAAACCAACATACTTGGTTAACTGAACACGAAAATTTTATTGAAATTGTACAGTAAGCTCTCATCTCCGAGATCAGTATTTTTTTAAATAGCATAGAGTATTAGTAACTCATAATTCGTCAAGCATATTAGTGAACAAGACTGCGTTAATTCATTTTATGTATGTATTTTTTCTTCTACATACTTAACTTTCTGGCGTAGTGGTTCAGTGGTAGGTGTGTTAGACTACTGCATGAGGCGTTCGAAGTTCCAATCCCACCCAGGAGCGCCTAACATTTTTCCCATTACCTCATCTTTTGCACAAGTATAGCAAACATCCAAGAGCATGAACTGAATCTGACAGTTTAAACTGCACGACACAAGCCTGATGGTATCTTTGACAAAAAAAGAAAAGAGAAGCTTCTCAAAACTTGGCGTTCGATAGCGCATTAAGATGGTAGGTCCCTTCCATTCGTGTAGAAAATATAGCTTCGCACACACTCATCTTAGATGATATAGAAGAAAGTCCCTAAAAGGCTGTCTGTATATGTTTTCGTTTCGAAAGCCAGTGAACGGATTTTGATGCGATTTTCACTTTTATGAATGAAATTTCGTAGACGCTTATTAAAAGGGCAGAAAGGGAATAAAATCAAAATTTCCTTCATCTTATATATACAAATTATCCGTTTAAGTGGACAATTTTGACAGTTGTTGTTGGCACTGCGCGAAAGTTTCGGACAAAGTACCAGCAGTTGGTCTTCTATGCGTTCATTCAATTAACTTCGACATTTTGTACAGTTGTTGTTGGCATTTGCGCGAACGTTTCTGAATTAGTTCCATCGAGAAACAATGTACATCCAAGAAGACTTCAAGGACAAATGTAATAGTTCTACTCTTGCTGTTGGCGAAGAGGAAAATAATAAAGCGAATCAATAAATGAATAATTTTCCAATATGTTGGTTGTTCTGTCCCAGAGCACCCAGACTCGGTAATGGTCCAGTGTACTACCAGGCAGAAATCATCTATTTGGTGAAGAGGTTGGAGAAACAAGGTGTCATTCGATTCTCTCCAATAATAGGTTGTTGTTCCCCATGGGGGATTGGGACGAAAGCCAACGCACTAACCTCAACTTTAAATTGTGCTGTGAGCTAACTATGGAGCACATACAGCATTTCTCAAATCTTGGAACAACTAAAACTTGTAAAGCAAACGGTCAGCTAAATGGCCTCTGAGCTACAATTTCGATGAAATAAGTTTGATGTAGCTCAGCTTATATTTGAAGGATGAGAACTGTCATGCTTTTTTTTGTATTGTTAAAGATCAATAAAAGTAATGATAAATTGAAGATGCGGAAGTGGAAACAATTTTCCAACCTCTTAGTGGACCATAGTCTTAGTCTTGAGCATACAACGAATTACCTACCATGCCAAATTTCGTTCCTACCTATGTCAAGGGCTACGATTATTTGACTTTTTTGACTTGCTTTTTACATAGTTGGTAAGCGAATGAAATAACTGAAACAATAAGTGCATTTTTATGCCGAGTCGGTCTATAAAAATTGCAATTCAACGTAATTATGTTAGTTCCGCAAACAAGTTTTGTTATGTTTATCGTTAAATGAAAATCACTCGTCAAAAATTGTACATAATAAATATTGCACTATTGCTTATCCGTTTATTGACACGACCAGAAATCACCAGTGGTGTCTAATCTGGGTCATAACCTCACCGCTAATGAAGAATAAGAACATGGTGACTAAAGTATCAGTAGGTAGTCCCTTTTTTAGTTAACAAACATTCAATTTGCACATACTATCTATATATATCTATATCTCTAAAATACAGCGTGCATTTACTTTTGTCTACCTTATAAAATTTCATCTGTTCTCTCTCACCTGTTCAAAAATTGTGATGTCGTAAGTGTTATCGTCGTCAGCAAAATAAAAAACTCCCTCCGTAGCATTTTCTCTCAGCCACTCTAAACCCCGATTTCTGTTTGAAACACCACGCGGTTTCGCCTTATTCTTTTTTTTATATTCTTCAGGCATTGGAGCTTAAAGTCCAAATGAAACCAAGGTTCAAGAGTCATCACAATTTTGTTATTATATATAAATAGGTCAATTCGCTTACCAATTAAATACTCATACGGAATACCGATGTGGTTTAAGGTCTTGCTAACCAAGTCCGATGTTTTATTGGCATCTTCGATGACTAACCACAGCAAGTTGGCGACATGTTTTAGAGTGTATCCTAACCTAGTTAGTTCCGCAAGCTGTTCAGGTCGCCTGTAAGTTGGGGTGATAATATACAGTGGCGGCTGGAAGTAGATTTGCAATATTAGTACAACAGTCTAAATACGTATTAAAAATGTTTGAAAGGATATCTATAAGGCTCAAGTGAATAAGTGCACTGCACAATCATGCAACGTCAATTTAAGATACATGCAGTTAGATGTTTGAGGATAACCTCATTGAATAGAGAAGTACTAGTAGCATCAAAGAGAGGTTTAGTACATAATGCAAGAAATATTTCAAGTGCGAATAGCGATATCATGCGTTTTAGCCATCAAATATTTATATATTTTTTTAAGACAATCGAGATTTGTTTTTATTTACTGGCGATTTTTCAGCAGTTTTGTTTTTGATTGTATGGACTTTGATGGATGTGACTGTGGTGATGGGGGTGGTTGTTGTAGTAGTAGTAGTAGATGTTGTTGATGTTGCACTAGGTGTTCTACTTTTAATAATGTTGTTACTGTTGGTCACAAAATATTCTAACGAAGTTTGTGTACTTTTGACCGATATAGTTGATCCAACTTTAGCACTGTATTTTTGTAGTGATCTATTTTGAGCTCGTGTCTTAGAAGCCTGTAAATATTGTATAATAAAAAAAATATTCATGGGTACACAGGGAAGTTGTTTTAAATATAAAAAAATCTTAGTTGCCCCAACGTTTGAATAACTAATTCACATTCAGATTTAAGAATTTGTGATTGGTGCAATAAATCAAATGTAGAGTAAGACACTTAAACTTTCTGGTAACTAACCGAATATTTGATGTGAGTTATAAGTTATATTTTTTATATAGTTTATAATTATTTTCTTGAAGATCGATTAACTTTTAGTAACGAGCTTACCTTGAGTTCCTCTGTTTGCAGCACATTACTACTTTTCGACATATGATACTGATACAGTACCATGTAAAAGCATGTTGTGGCTATGAAAATAGTCAGGTACAGTTTAAAGGACCTCGCTACCGCCATTTTGTAATTGTCTTAATGTTTTGTAATTTGTTGATAACTTCCTTGCAATTGACATCCAACATATGTATGGTATGTCACATGTAATGAACAACAGTTGACCTCGGGATCATATCCTTTTCTTAATCTAAAACAAAACCGTACAAAATATCAATATACATTAGAAACCCAAATATTTAATCTAAGTAAAGACTTAACCAATCGAAGAAATCGAATGCCCACATTTTCTAATAAGATGTGTCTTGGGTGCAGTGACTACGTTCATAATTATGTTGATAATAGCCCCCTTTTATTAATGGACGTCCATTGGCGGTGAGAAGCTTAGTTAAATACCTCGATATCCGACTCGACCAGTACCTATATTTTGATAAACATCTAGATATGGCTGTTTTACAGGACAGAAGGCGGCTTTTGCTCTGACAGGAAAACTGTATCACAGCAGTCATCTTGCCTTCGGGTTGAAGGTTACGTGGCCCTAATAAGGCCAATCATAGCTTATGGTTGTCCATTATTTACCACTTGTTGCATATTATATGAAGAGGATTCGAATAATCCAGACGGTTATATAAAAAAACCACTCACAACGACCAGTCTGTATTCTAATATATACGTACTGAGCTCGTTGTAGGCGTGTTGATGTTGTTCTCTTGCCGGGTGATCTATACAGCGGAGTATTATTTATTAGTTCATACAAGCAGCTGCTCTATTGTTTGATAAGATTAAACCTGAACAGCTGCTTATTGTGAGTTAACTCAGTTGGTTGCGCACCCTTAAAAAAAATAGTGTAATGACTGAATTCATTCCGAATTATGATCAAAATATTAAATTATTTAAAACCAGAAGTGAAACATTTGAAAGTGATTTCGGATCAACATTTTTATTCAACCATCTAATATTATTTGTAAGCTTGGCAGACGAACTGCAAAAAATGTACCTGAACTGTATCGCGTTTTACGCCAATTCAGCAAAATATGTAAATGCTGACTGCTTTTCTGAAAGACAGCCTGGCATTGAGAACTATACCCAATGTCTAGTTTGATGTAAAGTAAGTATTTATATCGAAGGCTGACAAGAGCTAACACACAACTCCCAACGATTTCAGGCCAATCAGCTTGACATCTTTTATACTCAAAGCGCTCAATAGAATGATAAATCATCAAGGATTCTGTGCACAGTATATTGCTTTCCAAGTCACAACACATCTATCGAAAAGTCAAATCAGTAAAGACAACTCTCTGTAAAAGGTATTCTCCCTGTTGGCGTAGTTTGATATAAAGTGAACCTTCAACAATGTTGAAACAAATTCGATCATTCATGCCCTTGGATGGGAAGACATCTGCGAATCAGTTGAGAACAAATATTTAAGACCAGAGTGGTAAAAGCGTCACTGCGTAGCTCTGCTAAACACAATGGGGAACCCCACAAGTAGGAGTTCTGTCCCCTCTGCTTTAAAACCTTGTTCTCAATTAAATATTCTTTGAACGAGAGAGCACCGGCTGCAGGTTTGTTGCTACGCGGCCAATGATGCTGTCTGCATATCAGGCAAGTACCCCCAAATCACTTACCGACGTCTTACAAGTTGCATTAAATAAGCTAGTAAACTGGACGAAAACCTTTATGTCAAGCCGACGAAGACTGAGTTGTCCCCTTAACAAGGAAAAACTAAATTCCCCGGTTCTCACTGCCCACCTGCAGAGGATCAACTATTTATCTCTAAAACAGAGATAGCTATCTAGGATTTATATTGGACCGGAAGGAACACTTTATGGCAGCGTCTTTCAAGCTGAAGTTATGGCCATTCGCCAAGCCGCTGACTGGTAAATACCAAACCACAAAGTGATATATCGACAATCAGGCAGCTATCAGAGGCATTACACCAGCATAATAAGATCCAAGGCAGTGAACGACTGCCGCGCATCTCTTAATGAGATAGCCATACAGTTTACGATTACGATCACCGTTTGCTGGGAACCCGGTCAAAGCGATGTCAAAGGGAATTGTGAAGCTAGACAGGCTCCTCCGGTACAAATAGCATAACTATAGACAATTGATGCACCAATGTCGTCTGCTAGGTAACCTATCATGAGCTGATAAAAGGAAACTCTAGATGGATCCAGCTAAGGCAGTGCAGCGCAGCTGACAATTATCACCGAAGCTGGACCAGAGAAGATACAACGGACTCCTAAAACACAAGAGAGGAACCCTTTCCCCCGTAACAAACATAAGGGAGGGGCAATTTCAAACCAATCATTGTTTCTAAGTAAAGTATCTGTTAACATTTAATATTGCAGATAAATAAAAGAGGTCTTCATGCGTGGCTTAAAGGTAGCTTTGAGACATTCCATATTATTTGGTGTACTCAACTCATTAGGCTCATAGCATACAAACGTGAATGAGTTGACTACCTGATGATTCGTGGTCTTGTAAGTTGAATATTCATTTCAATCAAACGCCCGGTACATAGTTCACTCACAAAGAATTAGTTCGTATTTATGAATATTTATAATTTAAATCGGGCGCCACTGCATATTTGAGAGTATGTATATCGCTGATTTTTGCAATGCTTAGCAGCGTGTACGGAAATTGCGTTTTTGTGTCGTATTATAACTATTTGAATTAAAAAAAAATCTTCAACACAGAAATACTGCGCGGTTTCTAGCGACATTTTGGAAAAATATTCCTTTTTTCGAGTTTTAAGGATCGCTTGGTAAAATAACCTTGAACAAAAAAATACTGCGCCGTTTCTAGGAACATTTTGGAAGAATATTTTTGTTCTCGTTCTAAGTACTTTTTTCTCAACACATAATATGTGTATTAAGTACCTATCCATAAATAACTTGGAGCCTATATCAATCAATACTCCTGCCTGAATAGGTGCACTCATTTCTTCAAGCACCATTTTAACAAACGATAGGTAAATACCATGTTTTGATTTTTTTGTTAGATTACTTCAAATGATTCCACTCATGCAGACCTCTAATAAATAAATACATCTCAATGACATTTACAAACAAAGATAATTTAGTTTTAAAATAAGATTTATTATGTAGGAAATCATTCAAAGGAAGTTTTTTTTTATAATTTACTTACGCTAAAAGGGTTGTCTGTAAATCTACAGTAGGGTAGTGGCACCAGTATCCGAACACTTAACGGCGATTCGGAAAAAAAACCGCTTTCAAAATGTGTGTTTGGGAGAAAAATTATTAAAATAAATTGAATATGATAGATGAAACTTTTTTTTTTACAACAAAATAAACTTGTGCCGATGAATACAAGTATTTAAGAGAAAAAAAATAAAAACTGAAAGATGATACTTTTTGCCAGTAGTCGAACATGTGTTTCCTTATTCCGAACATCTAGTTTCCTGGTTTTCGAACACAAGTATTTGAGACAATATCTGAAGTTTTTCTTAAACAAATTTATTTTAACATTGATTTAAAACATATTGACGGGCTACAGTCCGCTTGGGCGAACTGTTGAATACCCTTTTCTTATTCCTATCAGACACCTAGAGAGTCTATATTATAAATTTCAGCTCCCTAGCTCAAACTTTGGTTTTTCAGTCAGTGGGCGGATTTTGAAAATATTTACACATGACCATGAAGGCCCCCTAGAGAGTATATATTATAAGACAATATCTGAAGTTTTTCTTAAACAAATTTTTTCTAACATTAATTTAAAACATATTGACGGGCTGCAGTCCGCTTGGGCGAACTGTTGGATTCCTCCCTAGCTCAAACTTTGACTGTTCAATAAAATTGTTTTATTTTATTGTGTGCGTGTCAGTGGGCGGATTTTAGAAATTTTATCTCCCGAGCAGTTTTAGGAGTCAAAGATCATATCTAAAAAATTTCAGCTTTTTAGCTCAAAATTCGAATGTTTTGAAAAATTTGTTTTTTTGAGTTTGTGGGCGTGTCTGTGGGCGGATTTCTAAAAGATTATTTCGGGACCCTAGAGAGTATATCGTTCAAATTTCAGCTCTCTACGTCCAGTTTAAAGGCCTAATTTTTGCCGACGGACGGACGGACATGGCTAGATCGACATTACTGATGCTGATCATAAATATAGTAACTTTTAGGGGTCTACGGGCAATATTAAGGTATGTTACAAACTATGCGTCAAAATTAATATACCCTTAGAATAGGGTATACAAATTTTGTAAAAAGATAAAAAATGCATATTAATTCAAAATTTAAGAACAAAAATTGCACAAGAACTCTAAGTTTAGAGCTTCATCAAAGGATTTTGTACAAAGTTTGGTGCAACCTAAGTGATACCACCGACTACATGCATCACATTCAATGTTTTTCAATTGATCATCTTCTGCATCAGTATTTAGCTCATCTTCGCATGCACCGCATTTCTGTTTTTGGTTTAACTTTCTCGCATTTATCGTTTTTCTAGCTTTTTTTACTATTTTATTATAATTATTCAACTGTCTCAATCTCTAATTTGCATCAATTTCTTTAGTTCTTCTTTCCTTGGCTTCGGCTATATTTTTATGGAATTCCATCCACTTTAGAGACGAAATCGACATTGGTGGTCTATTTTCTGGAAGAATTTCGAGTCCCTTTCGAATTGACTCCTCTGTTACTATTGCTCTTGCCTTACATACGGTCTCTGAAGCTTTCATAGATAGCTCCTTGCGATGCTTTAAGAAGCCATACAAAATTTTTTTTCTAGACCTTCCGTTTTTAAAAGTTTTTCGTCTTGAACAATTTTTTGAACCACGTCCAGGAGCTCATTGGGTTTTTGTGGGAAACCACATTTTGCTATATTCACAAACCACTCCACAACCATATTTTCTTCACGATCTGTAAGGACAGTTGCAGGACCTTTCCTTGTTACCTCGTCTTGCACTTTTCCTTTAATCCTGTCGTGAAGGGTTGTGATTGGGACTCCAAACTCTCTACTTGCTTTTCTTATACCCATAGCATTGGTTCTTATTGCCCTCAATGCAACTGCCAGGGAAGAGTTATCGTATTTTTTGAGGGAGCGTTTTTACTATCTACCTAATAATGTATCAATTGTAAGATAACTTGTATAATCTGGAAGAAGTTTTAATATGTTCGGACATAGGGTACAAATATCGCTGTAGTTTCCTTTACCCGAACACTAAAGAATATGGTGTTCGCTTACTGGAGAATTGATTCATTGGGCCATTTTTCATATTAAATACAGAAGAGAATTTATTTTTCCCCAATAATTACTCTCAAAATGCTAAAAAATATAAATCACGCTGTTGCCTAATTCCGAACACTAGTGTTCGTGAAAGGAAACTCGTAGCATTTAGTTTCCTCTGGCCGAACACTTAAAAACATTAACAAATTAAACAAATTTTGGACTAATCAGTGCAAATTATAATAATTATATATCTCGACTAAGAAATAAAAACTTTTAAACGAACTTACACGTTATATTTGCCCAATTAAACACTATTTTCCTTGAGCATTTTAACTATTTTTTTTTTCTGAAGCGCTAAGTCGTCTGCACTAGCGAGAACCTTGCAACAAACGGACGACTGTTTGAATAAGAAATAGTAAATGTATGAGTGAGACATCGCGTACATGTATAGAGAAAAGCATACAGATTCATTTTCTTCCGTTTTTTTACTCGGAGAAGAAAAATAACGTTATTTTAACGATTTTCAGTAAAAGTGTTCGACTACTGGAGCTGTTCGGAAATAGGTGCCACTACCCTACCCTTATTATGCTAGAAACACAGTGCATTGCTGTTTCAACAGCAAGCAGCACCTAGCAATGGCATATTTCATTGAATGCTTTTAGGTGTTACTTACTATTAGAAAGAATAGAGAGATCGGATAGAAGTGGTGCAGTTGCAGGTTTTTTCTCCAAGGGTGATGTCTAAATTCCTAAGGGAGATTAAATTTTCATGTATTCGATTTTAAATAAATGGACTTGGCCGGGATTCAAACGCACGACCTTCGAATCACTAAGTGAATACACTAGTAATGCGCCGTTGCCACCCGCTAAAGGAAGTACAATTGATTAGATTAGGCTTTTTTGATTAGATCGATTTGAGTTATTAGAGCTACGAGTATGTAAACATTGTAAGACATTGTAAACATTGATTTTACTTCCTGATTGTAAGTACTAACCCAACAGTAAAGCAAGATATTATGTTGGGAGGAAAACAACTTAAAACCATTCTTCAGAATTGTATGCATGTTACCCGTATTAAGTTAACAATTTTTTTTACTAGATTTCAATGATTCAACCAAGAATTTATTTGTAAACCTTTCTGTGGAATTGAAATTTAGTTGAGGAGAAGCTTTTAATTCGTTATCTTGAATTTAGAAGTAATTAAGATAGACTGAGTATTCCACATTCGTATTTTGATATTCAAGCACAATTTTATCTATTCCTCAGTATACATATGTATTATACAATATGCATACGTCCAAACAGGTGTTTGTTGAAAAAAAAGATAAAGCAGTGAAATACTTATCGATTTGTGTCAAAATCATCTCAAATGTTATTTTATAAACCCGAAAAATTCTATGTTTACGTTAGGTTAAGTTGAAGTCGCAGACGGCAAAACCGATAAACTAAGACCTATAAGGTCCTTTCTGATATTACGTGGATTTATTCACGCTTCTCATTGAGCCAGTTACAGCTTTTCATGTAGCGTGACTTTTAGGGCAGGTGGAGAATAGTCTCCCCCTATTCGTTCATGCATGGTTGACTATGAGCCAGTGGACAATAATGAATGACACCAATTTTAGCACCGATGTTTTAAATACATCGAATGCGTAAATGGATTTTGCTTTTGGAAGTGTGTAACTCAATCAACAGAGAAATAGATTGTTGTGAATACAAATGTGAATATTGTGAATACATCAACTTCGGCAGTTGTTTGGCTATTGTTTTCATCTACAATGGATGTCGATCATTGTAACACTTGGAAGATCAAACAATTATTAATAATGGGAGCATGCACGTGCCAAAATAAGAGGCAGGATCCCACAAATGCACCACCATCAGCATTCGACTATAGTGCCAATATTCATTAAGGTAGAACCGGCGCGTCTTACAGTCGGACCTGAAATGATGTAGTAAAGAAGGAAGGTTATGGTCCCTTTGATCCTGATCATAGCTTCGCCGTTGAGGAAGTAGAAGAAAAAGGATAGAGCTTGACTATCCGAGAAAATGCGGATACCACGTATCTCTTCAGCCACTTCTTTTATTCGCTTAAAAAGACGAGAGACGATCTCCCTATCTAAAAAAACACACCTCATTCGTTTTTGATCCGTCGGTGTAGAAATGGTTCGATTCATCCTCTCAACAATTTCTATATCTGTTTTTAACGAATTTGAGTTATGCGTTTTAAATATTATCCGAAAATCGACAAATCTTGTACTTTAGGTGTGTTTAATGAACCTGAGCTGCACTGAAAAGTACAGAAAATATAAGAAAAGTTCCATGAGTAAAAATCTTGCCTCAAAGTGTTCTACATTCTGTCACTTTGTGTTCCATTAAGCTTTGCTGATCACAAGATTTTCTGCACCTAGTTTTGAGGTAGGGCAAGTGAGTGAAATGTGTCAAATTTGAAAATTCAAATTGTACTGATGTCAACTATCTTGCCTCAAAGTGTTCTACATTCTGTCACTTTGTGTTCCATTAAGCTTTGCAGATCACAAGATTTTCTGCACCTAGTTTTGAGGTAGGGCAAGTGAGTGAAATGTGTCAAATTTGAAAATTCAAATTGTACTGATGTCAACTGATTTATTTGTTTTGCATGAGATATCGCATTTCTTAGTTTAACGTTACAAATATTTGCATGTTTATTGAAAAAAGGGAGAATATTATGGAACAAGTTTAAATCGTGATCAAATTGACATCAGGCCAAACATTAAAGGTGCAATGTTCACTCAAAACCCGAAGTTTAGTAGACAACTCTAAGGATCATCTATTTGAAATTTCACAGCTGAGAGGAGAACATATGACTCGAAGCTGTACTTTTTTTTTTTTTTTTTTATATAATTTGCTTACGCTAAAGGGATTTTTTCTGTTGTTTCAGTACCCTTATAATGCTAAGAACGCAGTGTAAGCTACTTGGTATTAGAAAGAATAGAGAGATAGGAAAGAAGTGTTTGGGTGCAGTTGTAGGGTTTTTCTCCACGGGTGGTGTCTAAGTTACTTAGGGAGATTACGATTTCATGTATTCGGTATAAAGTAATGGACTTGGCCGGGATTCGAACGCACGACCTTCCATTCCGTAAGCGAATACACTACTACTGCACCATTGCCACCCGCAACTGTACTGATTTGATCTGACAGTTTTCAACACAGATTATTAGAAGTTTACAAGCGAGTATAAAGTAGTGACAAACCCACACAAAGAACATCTGTCACTCTTGGAGAGTGTCAGCCGAATTTTACTAATCATTGTTTTTAAATGTAACTATTGCCGTAAATATAGCGCCTTCTAGTGAAATAGATCCTAACATTATCAATTTGCATAGAACGTTACATTTCTTTATTAGATTGAATTGTCATGGAACTCATTTCAACTATGAAAATGTTAACAGCCATTGTAATAGAGTAGATTAGGTTTCAATAAAAGGTAATATCGTTTCTACAAAACAAAAACATATATCTTGTACTAAGATCACATACTGATTGAACAAATACGAAAAAAACAAAAAAGGAAAACTAAGTATGCGCTCAGTGCACAGCCATTAAAGCAAACGTCTAACACACCGACAAATATACAACCCCTTCACAAAGCCACGTGACCCCGTGAATATAATTAAGTATGTATGTGGGCAGGAATAGAGCATTTTCAAAAAGCATAATATGTAGTGCCTCTATGTTATGTCCTATTTTTCTCAAAATTGGTTGAGTAGTTAAATAGGGCAATAATTGACACCATCTTTCTTCTACATTCTAAATGACTTTTGTTTATCAATATCATATTCAAATGAACATATATGTACATAAGCTACCTACTTCCTGTGCGATAAGAATAAAAAATGTAGTAATTGGTAGTACTAATTCTGATTATGTACATGTGTACATATATCTTTGCCTGTTCTTGTTCTTTTTAATTTAGTATGACCGAGTCTGCTCTGTAACTGAGTTGAAGGATCTCTGCGAAAGTTGCGATTGTTTAATGCAATGGCAATGACTTTTAACTACAGCACAATTATAATCATTTTCCTGAAAGAAGAAAACATCGCTTCTTAAAGCGATTAAGTTTCGATTACACTTTTGGGATTGAGAATATAATAAACCTTGGCGTAACCATTTTGTGGATGTTTATTTAGAAGGTCTTTAAATACGGAGGTGAAGTTTTTCAAGTTTGGGAAAAAAGCATGCCCGTCGACTCAACTATCTGCTCCCTATCTACAAAAAAGGCAATCCTCAATAACAATTGGGGTAGGTATATTTCAATCATCGGGGTAAATATAGCTTTGCAGGCACAAATGATTATAGAAGCTGGTTTTGGGCCGATCTATATATGCCTAATACGCTTGGTTGAGGACTATATTTTGATTTGTGGTTCAGTTACTGGGATATGCGGATGATATCGCCATCACATAGATGCAAAACGAATAATGCCACGAAATTGGTTGGTTTTGACATTAACGAGGACAATACCAAGCATATGCGATCAAAAAAAGAGACAAACATCTGTTCGCTGCCTAAAACAAATCGTCAGTGTTGATAGCAACAACTTCGAGGTACATAGTTACGGAGTTCGTCTACCTGGGAGTAAACATAAACGGTACCCTGGGAAACCAATGCTACTTCAGTTTGGCGAAGCAAATAGATTCAAAACTCCTGACCCGAAGGGCAAAATGCAACATTTATCCTCAAAACTCCGCTCCATGGCGTCGAGTGCAGGGTCCTGTACCACAATACATAGTGAATTTTTCTTGTTTGAATTGAATTTCACTGGTATTTGCCGTGTTATGGTACATGCCCCTGAACGATAAGAAGGAAGAGAGAGCCTTAACTAGGCGTCTTCTTCGTCGGGTATTTGACCATATAAGAAATAAAGGCGAATGGAGGTAAACATATAACCGCGATCTCTAGGAGCTTTACCAAAATGTGGATGGAATCCAAACACCTGGATAATGATCTACCCAAAAGAAACGTCGGTTCTCAGCTCCCAGTGCCTAACGACAAAAAAGAATGAAACTTCGTTTTAAATAACAATCTATTGAGTATGCTGGAGAGCTTGGAAAACAATTGCCTAAAACAATAATTTCTACGAAAAGAGCTTATGCTACGAATTGTATTAATTTTTCTTATTTGCATTTAATTTTGCTCATTCTTACACTTGTTTCTTTTTGGTATTAAGCTACCAGAGTTATTTATTCAAAGACAAGTGTGTTGGTTAATCATGGAAAAAGAAATATTCTTGATCTTGCTGACTTTCTGTTCCCTGTGCCTTTTAAAATGTCGTACGATGTTTAGACTTATTTGTTGCGTTTACAATCTAGTATTGTATCCGTAAGAACAAAAATTTATTTCTAGACCCTGTACGAATATGACTGCAGCACCCCAAAAAACAGTGGTTGGCGTAAATGGTGACTAAGTGGAGAAATCACGCCAAGACAATTTAAACATTCAGGTCAGCCTAGCGACATATTTAACGGATCACACAAACACAATATCACCAGCATCGTAAAAAAGGCAGGCTTAAAAACTCATGGATCACACTAATGCAACACGACCAGTGTTTGATTGGCATCAGTAATGAAGTGCGCAATAGGAAGACGAGTGGGTATGCAGTAACACAGGAGGATTATGATCGAGATCATAGCTTTACCGTTAAGGACAAAGAAGAATAAGTTATGTTATTTTAAAATACGACATACATATAAGAGTTCACACATGGCGAAGCCTAAAATCAGGGGATACAATTTACCTTTTTGCGTTACAGTTGCATATTTTACAAGTATTTCCAACCGATATCTGCACTTGTTTATGATTCCATACAATCTACTTTATGCGTTTTATTCCAATTTGCACTAAGAACCTGCGAGTAACCGCAGAAATAGTAACAACCCATAATACATGGTATATTATACTTATGCATTTATGTGTTGTACATTTGTTTTGTATGTGTCCATGTACGAGTACATATCGTAATCAAAACAAAAATATACAATTTCACTCTTAGGTTTAAATTTGCACAATCCAATCGTTTCTAGGAAAATGTTCAATTACTAAATATGTAAATAGTAAATATATATATTATTTTTTTATTCAAAAACTATTTTTGCACCCAAAAAAACATTGATTTCTCTTCCCGTTTAAAGACTATGAGACATAAGGACTCCACAATGTCGGCGACATAGTATCTGTGCCAATGAGAACATTGAAAAAAAGTTCTGTGGGTGATGTAGGATATCCGCACAATGAGAAGTCTATTTGGATCCAAAGTTTTCAAGGTTTTTCTGTTTTCACAAATAAAACTGTATCGGCGTTACCGCAATTTAAGCTTAATTAAAGCATACGAAAAGATTCTATTATATTAAAACACTAAATCCTTCCGGCAGAGTAAACACATGAAATTGAATGCTTTTGCAATCAACATTTTCACGATGTATAATATTTGATTACTTTAAAGCTGGTATAGGTATGTTCAGGTTCCGATTACCATAGATTTTAGGACTTCTGTTTTGCAATGAAAAATAAATTGTATAAAAAAAAATATAAATCCGTCGGATAAATCGCGTTACCGCAAACGCTGTCATCGGTTGGTATCTCGATACTAAGCTGAGCTATGTTTTTCACCGATGTATGTAATAGTTCCCGTTGTGCTACCAGATATGGCAGAACAGCCCAGGCGCAGTGCAGTCCGCAAAGTTGACAATACTGACTTGGTCTGTGTGTGTGCGTTGGACGTTCCGGCGAAGAGAGTGCACGATACGAGAATACTTTAGGGTGAGAAAGGTTCGTTACTGATATTCTAACACAGTTTCCCCATATCAAATTCGTTCTCATAATTACTAATTCGAACACCACTAATATGTGTATGAGGCTGCTGAAGAAAACAGCTGGGCGTAGCACATGTTTCTTTAATCCAACATTACACATAAAATAGGGGTATATTCCGGCTAACCTAAGCAATCGCACTCACTTGTCAGGGATGTCAACCTTTGTTATCGCCAGCTACTTGCACTAGTGATAAAATCGGATGCCCAAATTCATAAACAATCTCATACCTAGTAGTTGTTGTAGTGACATTCATTCAATATAATTCTAAGTTATTTCCATTCCTCTGATTTTATGTACATGGGAATGCTATTGTCATTCATTTTTAGTCCACAGTTAGTGGGTCCAATATGGGTCCATATGGCACTCATGTGATTACTTAAGTGATAAATAAGTAAATTCTGTGCAAATTGATATGTGGGCGTCATACAAGAGATGTAGAGTCGTTTGAATGCAGAAATGATAAAATGAATTTCAGTATCATAATCTCGACTGTGTTGTGGCATGAACAGATCGAGTACGAAAATAAATTTCAACGACTTTCTGAATCTGAAAACCAATTTCATATATGCGCCAACTTGTGCGTCTACCTGTTGTTAATATTTAATATATTTTGTAGAAATAAAAATATATCGTTTTAGGAGTGAGATTACTCCGGTTGCTCTGGCTGCGCAGCTTTCAAATTGCATAGTAGTTTGAAACGGTATACATTTATATGTATCTTCATCTTCATACGTCCAAGTTCGCCATCGAGGATATAACTGATTTCGATGGACAAAGATACAGTCTGTGGGTTCAGTTACAGCTTATTTCCTCAACATACGAGTAAGAAGATTAGAAATGTGAGGAAGCCTTCACGTGAAGGAACCTATGAACATGAAGCATGGCCGGCCTAGTACAGTACGAACTACGAACATGTTTTTTTTTTTTTTTAATTTCTTCAATCAGCAAACCTATAACGCTAGGCAAGCGCCCCGAGATGCTTTCAGAAGAGTGTGGCTCCTACAATTGAATTGTTGTAAATTGTATTCTTAACTGTATGACATGTAACTACATATGTGAGAGCAGTACTCAATCCCTGGCCTAAATAGAGCTTTATGAAGGAGCAGTAAAGTACCTCATTGCTCTTGCAAAATTTGATAAATAATTAACTAAGTACTCGTAACTACACCATATGCGTATTTCATCCAGATCTTATGGTTAAGAAAGACGATCTGTTCGCATCTTTGACGATAATAGTGCTGGAATTTACAGGCTCGTTCGAGATTCGAGAGCGAAGATATACGAGTAGTATCATCAGCAAAACCATACAAATTATGTATTATGTACATATGTATCGACGGCAGAAGGTTAGTATCATATGGTTGCAGAAAGTATCGATGCTTGTGAGACTCATGCATTATTAGCTTAGTAGTCCATCGACCACAAATTAATTTTCCTTAAAAGAATTTATGCTTCCAATCCAACTATAGAGTTTATCCGGGTTGGGGTCACAATCCCGAAAACCAAACCAAATTCACGAAAACCTAAAATCTCTGCAAGATTCAACGCAACATTTTAAGTTTCATATAATTTTTCGGGATTTTGGATTATGTTCGACTCCCAGTTTATCAATCTAAAGATGTCGTCAGCTACGGCTTTTGATCCGCCATGCTGTTCAATTAAATCCGTCCCTAGAGAAGTGATTTGGTCACCCATTGAAAGTCCTCTTCGAAAGTTTTTTTTTTTTATAAATAAAATGGAAATCCAAATCCCAGAGCACTCAGACTCGGTAACGGTCCATTGTACTACCAGGCAGAAATCCTTTTTTTGGCGTAGAGTTCAGAGAAAACAAGGTGTTATCCGTTTCTCTCCCTTAATGGGTGGCTTATATTGTTGTTCCCCATGGGGATTGAACCTGCACCGCACGGGTCACAAGCCAACACAATAACCTCTACACCATCGCCACTCTCTTCAAAAGTCATAGTGTTAATATTTGAACAACATAATATTTTGCTTTTTCCATGCATTTTGACAACATGAACAGTATAGCTACTGGGCGATAATTTTGTGGCAGCCACTTTGCCCCTTTTTATTGGAGGAACCGGTTGAATGCGGGCGATTTTCCAACAAATTAAAAAGCTTGTATAAAAAAGGTACAAATTCTAGTGCAAAGTTTATTAGGCAGGCAATCTGTCCGGTCCCATTGCCTCTTTGCAATACAGTTTTTGAACACAGCGTTGGATTGCTCGTGATCAAAATCGTATGTTTCTCGTTGGCGAATGCACTCGGTGAATTATTGGTGGTTGCATTTGCCGGGATCAAGAGTTGAATTTTCTGAACTTACTTATGGAGTGAAGGAAGAGTAGCTGACATTTTTTTTACCACTTTTGGCATTGACTAAAAAGGTCGTGATCTACTAGGACAGTAAATGAGTTTATGAGGCCTAAAAGCTGCTGGATCACATAAAAGTAACAACGCCAGCATTTGATTGGCCGCAGTGACGAAGTGATTCGAAATTGAGAAGCCTGCCGATACTTTTTGGGCTCAAACCGGCGAAACCCACAGGCGGACCAGTTGAGATGCAGTCAAGTGGGAGGGTTATGATCCCTTTGAGCATAACCTCGCCGTAAAGAAGAAAGAAAGAGGAATGTATAGTTCCATGCCAGGAAGAATAATTTCGGTAATACTTTCAGCGCAAGCGTTTAGTTTCTGTGTTTTAGAGCGTAACTCAGCTTATCACGAAAAATTCTCGAAGTTTAATTAGTCCTTATGTAATGTTGGCTCATTAAGAAGTCAGCTCATATCGTAGTCAATTGAAATTATGTACATAAGAGTCATTCAGAGTAATAATTTCAGCCGCCAGATGATTAGACTGAATACAGGGCAATGATTACCGCCTGACTATCGTTATTGCCAAAAAGCAGTTACAAGTAACGAGATCAGTCGCAGGTATCGTTAGTCTAGCCACACCGTTTCAGCTTTCGTTATGTAAATATGGAAGGCGAGTGAGACTTAAGCAAACATTTTTGTTTTATACTTTCAGTTACTTCGATTTTTTAAAAAAATATATTTTTTTCAAATATTTGGAAGAGCAAACAATTTGTTAAAGAAAATTAAACACATTCAGTTGTTTGAATTTAAAAAATATCGAAAGTGTTTATTGATACTGCACTGTTTATGTTATTGTTTACTCGTACACGGCTTGTTGGAACAGACGTATGTCTAATATGAATCCTTGTACTATTGCATTTAAAAAAAATCTTTTATCATTTCACTTTGTTTTGGGTTTTTTTTTTGACATTTTTCATTAAACGTGAGGGTGGATGCGGTTCAAAATCATTTAAAATTGTGCCTTGTTTGCATTAATGGCAACTTTTTCATATGGTTGTTCTCGTTATTCGTAATATGCATAGGTATCGTTACGGCACAATCGTCAGTCGTGACTCTCGTCTCGTAATTCGTAATCAGGGCCAGTCAACTCTGTCGGATAAACGCTGAAATAACCTGGCCGGTTGATCGTCGTTTGGGGAAAGGTAGGGAAAGCACACAAATTTTGTGGATCCTTGTAAACCGAGCATTAGCCATATAATGTCGAGAGCATCCATCCAGTTACTCCTCTTGAGAGCAATACAATTCAGTTCCAGAGAACACGTAAAGGAGTTTATAGGCAGGACAGCAAAGATATACGTCGACTCTGTTTAAAAGTAAACTTGGGATTCGGTCAAGGCTGGGATATGAGATTTTTTGTCCTAAAGATGTATGACGATTGCATGTTTGTTGCTAAAAAAGTGACCAAATTGAAAAACGGCCGTTCAATAACGATAACTACATAAGCGTTTTATTTATCGTTTTCAAAAGGCTTTCGACAATGCCAGCACAGAATTGAATACCCTTAATATCAGTTAACGTTTCCATACAATCGCGAAAGCGAGGCAGTCCTAAAAACTACTGGATCAAATAAATGAATCAACACCAGCATTTGATAGGCCTCACTGACGAAGTGATTCGAGATCGGGAGGCCTGCAATACTTTTTAGAAACTGGCGAACCCCCAGGTGAACCAGTGTTGATGCAGTGAAGTGGGAGGGTTATGATCCATTTATTAAAGTCCAGATCATTCCCTCGTCGTTAAAGAAAGAAATACACTTTGTAGTAACTGTCACTGTTATTCCAAATGGAATTCAAATGAACGGAACTATAAGTTTAAATTCCACATTAAATTTATAATTGGAAAGGTTTAAAATGCAACTGGCTATTTCGTTAGAGCACTTATGGTTGAAATGATTATCACCCCTATCGGGAATAATATTTCCCTTTTTCACAAAATAGGTATCGTGAACAATTTCGAAAGGGAACAAAAAATTCCGTCGGAAAAAATAAGTATCGTGAATGAATATCCGATGGAAATATTGCCGTTATTTTCCCCGAAATATTCCGCTACCATTTCGTTTGGGAACTTTAGCTAAAGAGCAACAATATAAGTTTTTTTCTGACAAATATTTAGAAAAATAATGCAGTTAGCTTTGATGAAGGTCAAACGCAACAAATACAAAACAGATGCAGATTATTATAAGTAAATCATATGGAAAAATATCCGGATATAGCAAATCGATATACACAAAGAAAAAAAGAGGAAGTGAACAGCTTTTGGAGAGCCTTGGAGAAAAAAAAAGAACATTGTTGGGCCATCCATGAAGTCTGTATTTGAGTGGAAAAAGGTAAATTTCATATTTTAGACGTCTGTTTAATTTTTAATTCCAAATTAAGGTTTGGAGTGACAAAAAAAACATCAGAAATAAGATGTCCGAGAACCTCAAGCTAAAAATGCAACCGGGGGAGGTCCTTACAAAGAATAGAAATATTCCCCCATCGAAGAAGCAGTCATCAACATTTATGCTACGAGTGTGTCGGTTGAAGGTTCTTCAGATGCAAAGCGATTCGGATTGGCTTCTTGCATCAACACACGAAATGAGGAGGAATGCGGTGATTCACAAAAAGAAAACAGCCACAGGATCATCGCAAATCAAAAAAACCATGCAATCCAATGAGCTATCTTCAGATTTTGACGAATCGTACTTAACTGAATTGCTTTTGAATTCTGATGATGCGTACCCCCGGATGAAAGAGCTATGGATTTAAATGCAAATAGAAGAAATAAAACGAAACAAAAAGGCCAACAGAAAACAACTACAATCACTGATATTTTACAAAAAGAACTTCAACTGCAACGTGAACTAGACCAGATTGGTGAAGCTCTTTTAAATTTTAATAAAAAATTCGCACTTCTAAACATATTAAAAAATGCGCACTTCTAAACATATTGAAAAATGCGCACTTCTAAACATATTAAACTATTATTTTTAATTTTTTTCAACAAATATCATTCCCGTATCTTGTCTACTTGATGGTGTCAAAACATTCGAACATATTTTCGAAAGTACTTTTCTGATTCCCGGGGAAAAAACTTTTCGATGGAAATTCACGATGGGTAGATTTAGTTCCCGGGAACAAAAAATGTTCGGGGGAAACATTTTTCCCTCGGAATTCTCGATAGGGGTGTATTTGTCTTTGCTATTGTATTAAATATTCGGCTCCAATTTAATTCACTGATCGGATTTGTTCCAGCTTTGGTCTCAATTTGGTTTGACGGTCGAGATTTTTCGTTGCCCTAAAGGCGTTTCTAAAGTATCATACATAAATATACTAATTGTAGAGTGTACATAGATGTCTTTTAACAAATGAGGCGTCATACAAACATAAGTTGAAGAGGGGCAGGTCGGCTGCAAAGTACGCTATTGTGTTAAATGTCTACTAGTAACAACATCCTCTATGCAATATAAAAACAAATCAAAACTCATTGTTTTAATAATATAAACATGTAAAAGTTTCTTCTCCGATTTATTTAATAATTTTATCACTACAGTTATACAAATTTGTTAAGTAAAAAAAAAAAGAGTATCTTTGAGAAGGACATCAAATGTCTCATATTAACCAATTTTTGATTAAGGATCTACGAAAGAAATCATAATGTATCTTGTTCCGCTGGTAACACTTAAGCCTTCGTGGAAATGTGTTAGACGTCCCGGGTGAAGAAGCATCCATCCCATTTTAGTTGCTGTTATTGAACAATTATATCGTAGAAAATGGCATCCGCCGCCCTCATAATCGATGCCTGCACGATTTAAGGCAAGGTTTATAGTGTAAGTCGATGAATCGTGATGTGGTTTTAAAGATGGCTGTTCATCCGGGCGATAACGAACAACAAAGTTCATGAACGAACGAGGTGGCTAAAATTATTTATTTTTTTTTTCATAAATTAAAGTACACAATACGAATGTGAGTCAAATCGCTTACGTTATGGTAATATCCAGTAAAGACAGCTTCTTGCAGTGGACGCACATACAGTTGGAGAAACTTCAGCCAAAGAGGGTCCAAACCGACTTGTTTCATATGTATGTCGCGAGTTGGAACTGCTTCATAACCTCCTTCCAAACGAGCATCCTATAAAAATATTACTAATTTTCTCCTTCTATTTAGCTAGAAAATTTATAAGTCCCAACCTTATTAGTACCATCTGACCAATTTCCAAAGTTTTCCATAATGGCAACCATATCTTGACAGAAGCGTTCTGTACCAATGCGGAACCAATAGACGTCAGGACACGGTTGCAAATGAGTTACGTTTGGCTTTAATTGATCTTTATATTCTGGATGAATGTAACGTTGCTCCCAATCCTTCTGATTTGTAAACAACGTATAAAAGTCTGGACGAGCAACAGTTATGTCGAAGTGGTCACAATTTACTAAATGCGCATAGTCTCGGTCGTTTATTATGTACATAAATACTCCCTAGTCAAAAGTTATTACTTTAAATTGCAGTTTAAATTTAATTTTTCTGTATTATTACCGCATCGCGCAGATTTGCACACATAGCCATATCCGCGTCAAGGAATTTATGATCAAAGTTAATTTTCTTGAAAATTGATTTATTAATCAAAAAACAACTCGAAACATAGGGCACATTCCACATACCACTGAAAAATATTTAAAAATAAATAATATTACAAAAAAATACAAATACCATGAGTTTGGGTGGAATATAATGCCAATTGAAAAATTAAATAAAGATTGGGTGAACACATGAGTTTTCTTATTTTAAATAACTTAAAGAAAATAAATATAAGGCCCATATGAGGCCTAAACGTTTTTCCGATCATTTGAATCATTCGAATGGCAATTTTGAAGAGCTTTAACCAGAGACCTCTCGATCAGTAGTCCATTCAATGAGCCAACTTAAAATTATTGACCAATCAAGGAATTCAGCTAAGTTTTAAGGACCACTAACAAATTTTCAAAACGATCCTTAAGCTTTAAATTTTCTTCAAAAATAAACTCAGCGTCGTTCTACACGGCTGAAAATTTTTGCCTGTCTATTCGAGAAATGATGACTATCGGACATATAATATATCGCTTAATGAGAGGTAACTTTGTGGCTAAACAGCTTTTGCCTTTATGAAATTTCATTAAAATCCTTTCAGACGTTTTGCATCACTGGAGAGGCATTACGTTCATTTTAGTAAAGTTGCGTAAACTGAACTGATGGCATCGTCATTTGTGCTGTGATGATGCATCACTTTTTGTGTCCTTGGTACAGGGAAAGAATATGTACTAGATAATATTCAAGTTTTTGAAACACACTTTACAAACAGGAAACATACGATGTAGTGACATAAATTATTTAGCAATTGCATTTAAGCCATCCAGTTAGTTTACGTTTTAACACCGCAAAGCTTGGTTCATCACTAATTGTGGTTGGTAAATTATTAAAAAAAGTTAAGCCCGTGTACATCAGGGGACTATTCGTCCGGCTGAGGTTACATTTTGTACGAATATTTTATATGGATGCACATCACCAACATTTACAAGATTGGCCCGCAAATATTCGGGGAGCATTTTATTCTTCATTTTATGTATAAACAGCATCGCACTAAATTTAACCATTTTAATGTGCTAACCATCATACGAATGGGGGGTATATACACTACACTTCGAAATTGCCCGCTTCTGCAACAGTTGAAACCTATTCATTCATTCGGGTAGGTGACGAGCTGTGCGCAAATTTAGAAAAAAAAAAATACTAACAGATTTTGGACTCAGAAGACGAAAACGGACCCTGTGGGTACATATATTGTAGTGGGGGGGTTATATCGCTTTGGTCCTGATCATAGTCTCACCGCCATTAAAGAAGAAGACAGGAGGCTGAGTTGTTATACGTTGTCTCGTCAAAAAAGCACCAAATTTCGTTTATAACTCTCCAACTTCTGCAACCATTTATGTGTGCATGCGACCTATAGTTTAACGCCAATTCCAAACTTCAAATTTTGAGAGGCTTCTCATAAAAGTTAATACTCTTGTATGTTTGTCAGATTTTCGCAAGAGTTCTCGCAGAGGAAAAAATAGTATATATATTCCTGGGTAGAATTAGAACCTCGAACCCCTCGCTCAGTAGTCGAACGCACTCTCAAAAACCGCATTTTTCAATAATCAGAACTTAACATTGACTAATTATTCAATATTCACAAATTAATACTCGACGAAACATAAAAATTACAAGCTTCCTTCGTTTTGTCGTTTTTTTTTTTGAATACTTGATCAGCACAATTTTCTGTAAGGGATTCATACGTTCATGAAATACTTGAGATCTCCAAGTACAATTGCTAATAAAGTAGTGAAAAATGACGGCGCAACTTTTAGTCACAGAAACTAAATAAAATCCAACCCCCTACTTAGAAGCCTCTTTAAATACATAATTGAATTTATTTGTGGTGTGCAAATTAAATCAAAATGCGAAACCACTAGTCGGCTGCTGGGTCTAACACATCGTAAATACGAAAAAAAAAAAAACAGTGATCAACATCTAATACACAAAAGTAACTCATGAAACGACGAACGACAAACATCGAAAACCTCATTCTCGAGTGTGGGCGAAATTAGTAAGAGCCTTTTAGTAGATGTGAGCTGATCGAACTGAGCTGCCTATTTTAGGTGAAAACTACTACAAAACGTAAAGAGTTTTTCGAAATGAAGTTCAGTTTAATATTATTTGTTGTTTTTGGATTATTGGTAAAAAATACAATTGCTCAGAGTACGTACAAGTACAATATATGTTTGCGTTTAATATATGATGTGTTATTATTGTGTGGCGATTAACAGGAACACATGGTGGCAGGGGTATTTTACGACGAAACTATACAGGGAAAAAACCGGTATTAATTCAACATCGCACTCAAGACGCGGTGAACTATTACGACCATGAGAATGTAAGAATTTTCCAATTAACGATAACTTAATTATTTCCGTATTTTCCGTTAAGGGTGCAAAAATCATAAAATCTTCACATTTTGAATTAGACTACACACTTGGTAGAAAAATTACGTTCTTTTGTATGGCACAGGGTAAGCATGCAAGAAAATTTGTATAGCCATTGCTAATTCAGTTACCAATTTAGGTCAACCGAGACCTACGATCACATGGTTTAAGGATGGTGCAGAACTTTACCAGCACCGATTCTTTCAGGTAAATTTGAAACAAGTACATATATTATATTTCAGACACACGTTTTGTCTTTTTTACAGGTCCACGAGTCTATGGTCGACAGCGACATAATCAAGTCAAAAATGGAAATAGACCCAACAACACAAATGGACGCAGGTGATGAAAAAAATCTAATCTAAACAAGTAATGCATGTGATCAATATAACAAGTTTCTTTTAGGATACTATGAATGTCAAGCGGATAACATTTACGCCATTGACCGAAGAGGATTTCGAACTGACTACGTTATGATTAATTTTTAATAGAAAGCAATATATAGATCTTAAGAACCACAATTTTTGTGTTACAGTAATATGTATAAATTTGGTTCATTAAATTTGCCACCCGATTTATTTTTGTTCATGGGGTTGATCTGCCTGCAGCACAAGCGCTTACAATTGGTTCAATTATTTAATTCAGACAATATCATTTGCGAAGAGTGCTTTAGCGAAGCAACAATATGTTATATAGCATATAGCGGTGGTAGTCAAATAAACTATTAAATCGAGCCGGAAGGGGTGATGGTTGCCATTTAATCGTAAAATAACAGGCATATACAGAGATATCGTTTCCATTTGAATTGAAACATTTTCATTTTGAATTTGTCGGAGTTTGGTCCGAATAAAAAGTCGCGCAATTTCTTGAATATAGTTTGATGTTGAGACCATAGCCGAAAATACAAATATCGAAAATATATATTTTGTGTAAATCGAAATAAAAATCGTGGCCAGAGTAAAATACAAGTGTTAAAGATATGAATCTGAGATTAGTTGCAATTATTATTGGAGTATTAGTTCTTTCAAACAATTTATGTGAAGCTAGGAGAGGTAGAACCAGAGGACGCACCAAGTCTAGAGTTTGTTGAACAACCATATCCAAAAACATTCCAATTTATTTCAATTACGGTTTTTCCAAGGTGCAAATTGGTTTACCTATTACTGGAAAATATCGAGATCCTGAATCGGATCAATATTACAACAATAACAATGTATATAGATATTTTATTTCATGGAAACCAAAAGCACGATTTCATGATACGATTTCCAACCATACTCAATTTGTGCTCTTGGTGTACACACGTTTGTATATAATAGTTGAGAGAATAATTTATTTAAACAAAATCATTTTAAGGGTGCAAAGATCCTGCAGGCATCACATTTTGATTATGAATATGTTCTGGGGCATAAAATTGCATTTCTGTGTGTTGCAAAGGGCAACCCTAGACCGCACATAACTTGGTATAAGGATGGAACGGAAATATTTCAACACTTATACATGCACGTATGTATGAACAAAAAAAAATCATAAAAATAAATTTATTTGTTTTTTTTTTAAGGTGCATGAATGGAGACTAGGCGAGGATCGAGTAAAATCTAAAATTGAAATTGATCCAGCCACCCAAATGGACGCAGGCGTCTACGAATGTACAGCTGACAATATGTATTCTATAGACCGACGCAGTTTTAAAACTGATTTCTCAATTGCTTTCGATTAGTGATGATTTTGCATAAAATTAATTTTTAAAAAGATTATTTACTGTGCACGAGTTGTGTTATTTTTTCGTTAGTTCATAGTGAGATTATGGGAGTGTTATGTTATTGCAAGATGATATTTTTGACGACGGATTTTGTAGATGTGAGTACAATTGGCATCTTAAATAACCGCGGCCAACATGAGCGTAAGTACAATAGACCGTCACCGAGACTGAGTGCTATGCGATTTGGATTTCCTTTTTATAAAAAAAAATGGATTCGCTGTTAAGGAAGAAGATACATTAACAGCAGCACCAATGCTTGTTTGCCTATGTATGTATCTCCCATTCATGCAGCAGATGATATTCAATTTCTTTCACTGACTTCATAGTACGATGAAGTCTGTTGAGAAACTTACACTATATTTCCTTTTACTATATCCACGTAATCATGTGATCTCGCGTAGAAGCCATCATCTGACAATGCACCCCAAAAATTGCTCCACAATTCATTATCACGCGTTATAACTGGGGCAATGAACGACCTAAATAGAAATAACTTTGATTAAATTTCCAGTGGTTAAAAATGAACATTACCTATCATAGGTCAAAAGATTCCGTAGCAAACCAGGATCGTCAATATGCGCCTCTGCGTCAACAGAGAACAAATAATCACTTTCTCTTTGAATTGCTTGTTTGCTAAAATGAACGATTTCGGTAGATGTCAAAAATAAGTTTCCTATTTTATCTCAAAATCACTTACAGAGCTAGTTTCCTTGCCATAAGTTCATCAAGCTCATCAGTCGATACTACGAGTTTTGCGGTAAGATACTGTTTTTCGTGGTTTACAAAAAATGACTTTGATAAGTCATCATGAAATGCAACCTGCAATGAACGTACAGCAAAATGTAAAGGAAGATAATAGATCGAGTGAATAAATGAAACTTACTCCACTATAAATAAAAAGATTAATTTTCTCCTTTGGATAATATAAATTCGCGATTTTTTCTAGAAATTCTTCATAAAATGGTACAGCCTTAGTTACCATGATGGCAAGTGATATGGTTGGAAGATTTTCCTCCTAAAAAAATAATTAGTAACTGGATTTAGTTAACGTTTTTTATTACTTACATCTAATGCTACTCGCTTTTCCTCGCAAACTAAACATTTTTCATTGAATGTACCCGCCAAATAATTACCAAATGCGTTAAGGTCAACTTTACTTGGTCCATTGCCGTGAACCAAACTTGGAGTTGTCAAAAAATCAATATTCTGCAAAACACCTGCACCAGTGCTCAAATTGATATCCAGTTTCACATCGTCTTTAGCGCCATTTAGATTTTGGAAAATCCTCGATTCAGTATCTAATTTAATACCAAGATACTCTCTCAGCTCTGGATCCAAAAACTGTTTAGTGTAGAAAAGCTGATCGTCATCGGTATCCTTAATTGGGCGCTTAATCAATTCGTAAACATTGCGGGCCTTACCTAAAACACACAAACAATAATTGAACTATTTTTTCTTGGTGCTAAGGTTTGACTAACCAATAAACATGCCAGAGTTCAAGTAACGGGATGCTTTTAGCGAAACGGCTGGATATTCTTTTGAAAGAGTTTCGTCAGGCCAACAGAATTTCTCAGCAGAAAACACAATTTTGGCATCTGCTTCTTTGAACTTTTTGAGAATATCATTTAAGCCAGATGTAAAGATGACGTCATAACTGTACAAGGCAATTAATAAATTTTAAAAAACTGCAACATTTTTCCTATAACAATGTGGTTAATTCGCACCGTCAAAATGCGGCACATGTAAAAGATTTTTTTAGTAAAATTTCTCAAAAGAAAAATGTATTAAGGGTTCCTTAATATTGACTTTTAAATGTTTAAATAAAAATAGTATCTGACCTGTCGGTAAACAAAACGACTGTGTCATTGTCATCCTTTAAAGGAGTCACTGCTTTCCGCAATAGGTTGACTTTGAAGCCACCGCCTGGTCCATCCATATTTCCACCTTTCCATTCTGACCCAATTCCAAGGGTTGTCACCTATAAAGTTTCATTCAATTCTCTTATCTATTTAGTCCACATTCTATAGTTGCCAGACAAATTATTCTAGAAGCTTAAATATTTTAGGAACAAGGAACAAATTTATGCAGATAAGAATTTCATCTAATCTAGCCTCTTCACTTAGGTCAAACTATGTTTGAACAAATTATCAATTTGATACAACTTCAGATCCATTTTCAGAGAATCGCTTTATTTTACATGAAACCCCGCAAAAACAATTTCTGGTCACGTAAGCATAGTTGCCGGTCGGCGTTTTCTATCGTTAACTGAAGAAACAATAATCTCATAATGTAGACCGGATACGAATGAGTTCATACATTTTCCAGATGTTTTTTATTTTACCATCTAGCTGAATACAGTGCATCATTTCAATTTTTGTATACGCTATAAGTTATTCACAGAATTTTTGATGGTGTGCGATCATAGGCAAACTAAAAATCGTATCCATAAGAGTATGTAGGTACCTATGTAAATAGGTATGCATAACAAGGAGAAGAGGCCAAAATTCCCATTAAAAAACATGGTGAAGAATAATTAAGGAGCGTATCTATTGGTACGCGGTCTCAAATACATGTTATATGCAATTTTTTTTTATTTGAAAAAAACAAAAAAATAATTATAATAATAACAATAACTTACATCGATTCCGTAAAATTTTGCTGATCTTATAAAACGTTGATACCCATCGTTCTCCTCAGTTGCAACAGTGAAGATTTTGATGTTTCCTATAAATAAATAAAAAAACACACAAAAACATATAGCTCTAAAGAAGATTCCAATTTCATAAGCTTGATTACTACACTCAAATGCAATTTTGTGCAAATTCTGACAAAATGTTTTCAATTGAAGGCAATTATCTCTCATTTATGCTATCAAAGGATGAACATGATAACAATGTTGTTAATTTATTGCATAAAACAAATTATTTCAAATTAATATAAACAAAATGCCTAATATTGTGTGTATCTACAAGCCTCTGATATTGTTTACAACATTATCGATGGTATCCAAAAATAAACTTTATTCTATAGCTAAACAAAATGTAACCGCATGAGGTTTTTATCTTACTTACCATGTTTTACTTCCTTCGATTGAGAAACTCTACTTGTTGCAATTACACAAATGCACAGCGCGATTATTTTGATCACATTGATTTTTTCCATTGTGAAAATGTCTCGTTATTTAATTAACGTTTATATTAAGCAATTTTCTATTAACTAACACAGCATCTTTCACCTACAAAAACTAATGGACCACGACGAAACGAACGCAGCGAACTCTGAAATTCGATTAAGTTCAAAAAATCAAATTGTCACCGACACCGATTGTCAAAGAACCACTCAATTCTAAAACAAATTCAAACCAAAATGGCGTTTGAATTGAGCTATTCATAAGTTTTTCTATTGTATTATAGATGGCATTGCCGTTGTGGGAAATACTTAAAATTTTAATTTAAAAATTAATAAATAATTCTTGAGTTTTTCACTCGTTAACAAACTTTGAATACTAATCTGAGATGAAACGCAATAAACGCTTATATCATGAACTCAAAAGGAAGGAAATGGTTTTGTAGAGGAGAAAAAAAAATCAATTTTCTGCTTCATTAACTCGTTGATTTCTTATTGATTTCCGTATGTATAACCATAGTACTAAAACAGGTATGTATGTATGTACAATGAATGATAATATCAAAGCGTTTTACCAAAGAAGATTCATTTGTGGACACTGGAACAGTGCAACTTACAATTTTAGGAAAACTATTGCAAGTGGGTTCTGGAAAGGCGACTCTCTCATGATTCGTAGAACGAGCTGTAATTGCTTAATCAAGTTAGCTAATTGCATTAAAGAAGCTAGCAATTTACGTTCCTTGGTGAATTTTAAGTATGTTCAATTTAGTCAATATTCTTTCGTTGGGACGGTTACGTTGGGCTATCGGCTACTGAACATAAAACAAAACAGTAAAACGTTCATAAACAGTTTTAGTTAAGGTTTTATAAATCAACAACGAAGCGGAGAATTAACACAAAATGCCGAAGGACGATCCAGAAGTAGCAGCGCTCAAGCAAGAGATTAACGACATGATAGCCAAATTTAAGGTTTGAGTGGCAAGTAAGTCTTAAGCATAAAAATTAAAACTTATTTTTTGATTTAAGGATGCGCAAAAGGCTCAAGCGGACTGTACTCTTTCTGAAAAGTGTGCCGATATGTCGGATATCCCAAAAATTAGGCTGCAGTCGAAAAAGACATTGAAGGGCCATATAAATAAAGTAAACTCGGTTCATTTTGCTGGAGACTCTAGACATTGCGTGACTGGATCCCTGGACGGAAAGCTTATTATATGGGACACATGGACCGGTAACAAAGTACAAGTTAGTATAAATAAAAAAATATAAAATATAAAATTGAATTGCAACCAATTGTATTTAGGTCATACCGCTGCGATCTGCGTGGGTTATGACAGTGGCATTTTCACCTTCAGGAAACTTTGTTGCATGTGGTGGGATGGACAACCAGTGCACAGTGTACGATGTAAATAATCGTGATGCATCTGGTGTTGCCAAAATGACAAGGGAACTCTTAGGGTATGAAGGATTTCTGAGCTCATGCCGATTTCTTGATGACAATACGCTCATTACGGGTTCAGGAGACATGAAAATGTATAGATACGGATTTCACTTACATTAGTTAAATTGCATCAAGTTACAATTTTACAGTTGCCACTGGGACCTTGAAAAGGGTGTGAAAAAAATGGACTTTAATGGGCATGCCGGTGATATTGCATCGATTTCCTTATCTCCGGATATGAATACTTACCTAACTGGTTCCGTTGACAAGACTGCAAAGCTTTGGGATGTACGTGAAGAAAAACACAAGCAAATGTTTTTTGGACATGAAATGGATGTTAATTCCGTCTGCGTAAGTTTGAAAACATATTGATGTTTAAGCATTTGATGTATTTATGTGGTAATATAGTATCACAACAGTGGCTATGCTTTTGCTACTGGCTCAGAAGATCAAACAGCTCGATTGTACGACATACGATCTGATCAGCAAATTGGACATTTTGAGCCACCAAATAAAAATACAGGCTTCACATCTTGTGGTAAACAATATTTAGATTTTCATGCGAAAATAATTAATATTCCTACATGAATCTTTTTCTTCTTAGCACTGTCCTACAGTGGACGGTATATAATATGTGGCGCAGTAGACGGTACAATTCACGCGTGGGATACTATGAAAGGGGTCCACAATGGTGAGACGGAAAATAAATTTATTTTTAAACTTATTGAAACTGACGTTTTTAATTTAGGAATATTAACGGGCCACGAGAACCGCATTACTTGCATCGCTATGACGCCAAACGGAATGGCCTTATCATCAACCAGTTGGGATCAACAATGCCGTGTTTGGGTCTGAGGAAAGACGTTTATTTAATTAAAAATGCATTACTGTTTGTATTGTCTAATGGATAAATAAATAACTTGTTTCTTCTTTGAACAATTATTTGTATACGTACTGAAAAGTCACAAAATGAACAACAATTGGGTACCTTTATCCCAGTCAAAGCCATTGTGTACAGATTAATACAAATGCTTTTTCTTCCTTTAATTTTAACCAAATAAAAATATGATTTATTAGTCAAAACTTATTATATTAAGACAAACACATAACTTTGGTTAATCAAAATTACATACAAACTAGTACATAGCCATAATCTGTTTAAGATCTCTATTCAAATATTGATTTGTCCAGTCATTCTCTGGATTATCGAAATGATTATCAAAGTCAACAATGTCTTTCATAGCACCTCGTTTTAAGAGCGCCGAAACGGCTTCCAATGTTGTTTCGGTATGCACTAAGGCAAATGGAGCCTTATTCCATCGTCCTTCTGCACAAGAAAATACCTTAATAGCAGGTTTTTCTGCATCATGACACACGAATTTGTTGTCAATCACAACAAAACAAGCATTTCGGAAATTGTCTTGAATTTTATCGGCTATTTTTCCAGCAGGTGACTTGTCAACTGAGGCGTCGTAAAAGTTATCCGATGCACTATAGTAGCCAGCTATAATAAGGCCTTCAGCTTCAGCCATGGCTTCAATCTGTGTACAAGTCAATGGAAGTTTTATTTGTTATATAAAATATATATTTGCTTTTACTTGAGCCAGAGCTATTTCGACCATTGGTGTCACGTAAAGGCACTGATGAAAAAGTGGAATAGCGTCCAAAATGTGAACAGTTTCGTTGCGACCGACAGAGTTCTTTTCAGCAAGCAATATCCCATTAATAGCACAATGAGGATATTTCGCAGCATGAAAAATCATTTTGGCATAAGCCTTCTCAGAAATTGTATAATCTCCCATATTAATTAAACAAAAATGAATGACTTTAACTTTAATCAATTGGCTAGTTTATGGAAAATTGGAAATTAAACTAGATAAAAACATTTGACATTTACAAGTTGATATACAACAGTGAAACCCAAAAAAAAGAGAAAGAACGAGACGAGTTTTAATTGGAGAGATTCGCACTCGTGGAGAAATTTTATTGTGCGGGTGTGTTCCATAAAGTAAATAATAAATAGATCTGTTATTCCGTGTTCATGAGAGATTCAATCCGAATTGAATTCCATGTAAATGCAAACGCAGATTGACACGCGGTGTTCACGTGTTATAAATTGAGCGAAATTCGGTAAAATTTTTAGAGCAGCTGAAAAGCCAGCGAAAAATGCACTCAATATGGCTTTGACATCCGAGACTCACGTTGAGGGAAACGCCTCCTTCTAACTATAAAAAAGGCTTTGCTGAATCGTACTTTCGTCTTGCTGCTTTAATGCCTTACGGCGATACGCTGTATCGGAATTTGTCGGCGAAATTTCGCAATGTTCGCAGGAAGTTTCAAGCTTACAGGTACTTCTTCATGGATTTGCTGCAACTGAAAAAGTAGATGACTTGATCATCTTGCTCCATATTTTAAAGATGGAGTCTTAGAATTCGTTGTGAGAGCTGAGGGGGGTTGCCAGTTTTTTTCTCAGCCCCAGACTCTCGATTAGTTCCATTTAAAAAAAAATCCCATGGTTTATAAAGTTTTTCCCGAAACAAAATAAAGACAAATAATATTTAATTTGTTATTAATAAAAATTAATAAATAAATAAATTAATAGTTAAGGATTAAAAAGTATAAATAACAACCCTGTTTATAAATATTTAGGGTATCGATTGCCATTAAGTTTATTTGTAATTTTTAACTTAACAAACTCAATTTAGCGTATTTGTTACAGTTAAACATTTTAAAATTAATAGCTAATTATTTAATTTATTTCAAAAAATAAAAAAATTCAATAAAATAAGCAACGAGTTATTTTTACAAAATTAAAATACGAAAAATGGAAAGTCGAATAACTTGAAATGATCAATGTGAATCCATATACATAGATGTCGTTAGTTTGGAGCACCAGCGCAGGATCATTTTTAAATTTGAAAACAAAAGTTTTGAGAGAATATTATTTTCGCAAACATCGTACCGTTTTGTTTACCCTATCCTAAGGCTATGTTAATTTTGACCCATAGTTTGTAACATGCCTTAATATCGGTAGAAGTCTCATAAAAATTCGTCCGTCTGCAGTTTTAAGGCCCTAACATTTGAGCTAGAAATTTGGGAAAATCTACTAGGTACCTCAAATAATCAAGAACTCGTTTGAAATTTGAATGACGACGTGTTAAGGAGTAAATAGATTTCAACATAAGGTAATTTTAATGGGTATACAGGCACGGGAAAAATGCTATCGACGACGCGACAGTTAAATGTTGGCACAAAATACCAGAGTTCCTGTGTAAACCGGGTGATCTGGCAACGTTAGAGTTGAGTATAACTTGTGGTTTGAAAAATAATCAGGGCCCGAGAAAGATGTCTGTGTTTTGAAAGTTTTGGTTTTTTGTGACACGAGCTGGTTTCCAAGAATCAAACATCTATTAACTGTTTTGGCGACTCTTCCGGTTACAACGGCAAGTGTGAAGATTTCCTTTTTGGGCACAGAAAATAATTAAAACTTGTATACGGAAATCAACGGACAACGAAAGGCTCAAGCCGTACTGTCAATCCATGGGGACTTAGGTTTTGATTCGAATGAGGTTCTCGCAGCAAAGAAAGCTCGAAAATTGAAATTGTTAGTTTTTTCGCTTCGATCAATTTCATTTGATAAACATGTATGTGCGTAATTGACACTGAAATATATACGGAGGATATCACTAACAATAAAAAAAAACATAGGGAAAGGCTCCAGTTCGCTTGGGCGAACTGTTGGATCAATAAGCAGTGAGCGTGTCAGTGAGCGAATTTTAAAAATCTTTACACATGAGCATTTCGGGACGCTAGATTTTTCCTATTTTATAAAAGGAAATATCCGCACGACCTTTCATTCACTAAGCGAATACACTACTACTGCGCCGTTACCACCCGCGATTTGTTAAAGAATGTGCCTTCCGTGTTGACAGTGCCCCGTTAGGAGGTCTGTTAGAATTCGTAAGTTATTTTTGTTAATACTGATGCAAGCTTTGAATCTCTTTATGTTGTAGTTTCCAGGAGTGTATTTGCTGGTGTCAGACCTTGAAGGTTAAGAAAGGTTCTGGCCCTTATTTCTTTCTCCATTTTCCTGTAATTTTCGCGTAGAGTGTGTTCTGTTATCCCGCAGAACGGTTCAGGTCCTATAAAGGGTTCCGCTGCCCACTTTCTTGCTAGAGAACCCAGTTCATCGTTACCTAAAATATCAACGTGGCTAGGTATCCAGCAGAAGATTACTATGTTATTCTTGCCTAGTCTGTTCAGTCTGTGTAGGCATTCCCACATGAGTTTTGACTTCAAGGGTCTTTGTGGCTGCTTGACTGTCAGACATTATTGCTATGTCGCAATTTCTGTAATTTTTCTCTAGACTGATCCGAACGCACCTGTCTATAGCACATATTTCTGCCTGAAAGATGCTGGTGCATTTGCCCATAGATTCGTAGTGCTTTCCTGGCTCAAACACACCAGCACAAGTTCCTTCATCGGCTCTCGAGACATCTGTGTACCACTTTGTGTGGTTACTCAGTCCATCAGTTTTGGATTAATCGCTCCAGTCCTCCTTATTGACAAGCCCTATCAGGAAATTCTTCTCAAAGTTAAATTTCCTGATGCTATCATCACTGGGTATAGCGAGGACTGCAAGTTTTTTAAGTAAATCATTGAACCGATACATTTCTCTCTTTCAATTAATGCTTTTGTCATCCTTAGTATTATCTCATCTGCCATGTTCATCACCATGAGGTGTAGACGCGTCAATTCTAAAAGCACCTCCATGACCGCGGTTAACTGAGGGTGTCTCTTGTCGTGACCAAACTGGTTCGTTTTACCCATGCTACTATTGCAAGACATCGCAGTATCTTGTGGATGGGGCATATGAAGCTGATAGTCCAGTCAACAGGCATGCTTGCACCTATACTTGTTTGATGATTGGATGCATGCGCCCCATAAAAACATCACCTCCGTAAGGGTAAGCCTACAGAGCCCGCAACGCAGTTGTTCTTTAATTGTTTTACAGCTATGCCAACCCCTTTAATACTAGCGGGTGGAACCAGTTCTTCATTGACTGGCCCATCACTCTTTCCGACTATAGACCAGGCAGTTCACATACCTCGTAGTTAACATAAGTTTGGGAAAACCGATGGGCAAGCTTTATAAACCACTAATTCGGCATTTCGTCTTATAGCGCATAGTGCTTGATGATAAGCAGGAAGGGGGAACTGATCCCGGGCTCTTTATTTGTCAGAAAGTTGGTCTTGTATGCGAGGAGCGCGAATGAAGGAAAAGATATAAACGCGAACTCTATGAGCGATGTGGATGTAGTGCAAAAAGATAAAACATCGAGTACCTACTCACGATTACCTGCCCGATGTTTGAGACGACAAGGCAGACCAAACCTTTGTTGTCCCGAGTCCAGTCATCGCCATGCCGACCACCTGATCATATACGATGGATATTATATGCTATCTTTAATTGAAAAACGCAGGTGAATATGTCTTTTTCAGAATCTGCCCAACTATACTAAATTGATGATTTTATTATGATAGATTTATTTGCCCTTTTCTTCAGAATTTCTGAATCAGAACGCTTTCCAAATAAAATGGAAAATGGCATTTGTCCAGCCCTTACCAAAAACTAAAGAATATTCCCCTTTATGTAACGATCAAATTGCATTTACATTACGTTTCCTCTTTTCAAAGTAATGAAAACGCTAATAAAGTGAAACCCATCTCTTCACCACGGTGCGTGGTGAAAATGAGACCGCTGCACCTGCAATTTCTGCAATATGTATGTATGTTACCCTCATAGCCCACCATAAACTTTTCTTTTCACCGCAATTCAAAAATAGAACTTAAAAATACTCGAATTTACTAAAATGAACTCACTTTACTTAATGATATTAAGAACGCAAAAACTGTATTTATTAGGAGTTCCTACCGGTGACTAATCGCAAATCAAGCGTTTTTTTCCAACTATACTGACACAAGCTTCAGACTTGGTAACTCCCTAACCACTTGTGACTTCATTACTCAAAGGAATATCTGTCTTTACATATGTATGTATGTAATAAATACAGCCAATGTACATGACGGAAACTAGTAGCTACCACTGAGTTGGAATAATGGTATTTCCAAAATTGTTTTAAATACACTCAAAATAAATCAAGGAATTTTAAGCATCATTTGCAGGTTGTGTATTTTGTATGTGCATGCAACACTGCACGAGATGCATCAGCAGAGCGCGCCTCCACCCTGCCTAAAGAGTAAATAAAATGTTCTTTTTTTGCACTCAGTTTTGACGTCACTTGGCTGGTCGAGCCCCTTTTTACGATGTCAAACAAAAACTCGCAATATGCAACCGTATATTATGTATCTATATATGAAAATCTAGTTGTGTGAGGGGAATGTTCTCATGTAAAAGCATGTAAAAGCATGTGGGCATGCATAATATTTTGCTAACAATAAATATTTCATCTATCTGACGTCGTTAAAAAGCTGGCTGAAGGTCGAAGAGGCATACAAAATTGCTTACCAAATGTGACTTTGGAACTTTCACTTAAAGGAAGCATATCCTAATATCGTCACACATTTTCAACTATTCATTAAATGTGTCTGTATAGTAAAGTTATAGTACGTAAACCGGTGGGAATAAACGAACATCATTGCAAGTAATATCAATTGATGTTGATATGATAACCCACATCAGTTTGAGAACAGAATACTTACCTTTCCAAATCTCACAAGCTTTCCGGTACTGCTGCGCGACGCACACAAACAAACACACCATCACGCCAGAACACGGTTCTGAGCAAATTCCATCGATTGAACGAATGTGTCTTCCAAACGACGACATTTCGTATCAAGTGTTTGCGAAGTGAAAACGTAACGAGAACTTTGATATCAACGCAGTTGTGTCTCCGCTGCCGTGCTGGACAGGAAAATTAATTGCTCAGCCTTCTAACTGACTTCTCTCAATTGAAAAATTATTCTACAAATTATTCCGAAGGAAGCATTACGAACAATTCGCAAGGATATTTTTATAGTAAGAGTCCAACAGAAACGGCAAACTGAAGTGTGTTATTTATTAATGTGAAAACTTTTACGTGTTTAAATTATTTTTATAACATTTTTAACTGAAAGCTAAAAAGTTCAACAAAGAGGTATGTACAAAATGTTTTATACTAAAAAATGTAATTGCAAAGTGATAAAAATAAACAATAAACTATACATAGGTAGGCATAGGACTAAGAGATTCTGATTTTTAAAATATAATTTATAATGAAGATTAAGATCTTGTATAGTGAAAAGAATTTTGCCTGCCAGCGAATAATAATGACTAGGGTTTAGTGCGGTATCATCGCATTTTTCCAAATTAGAAATTTCAAATACAAGTTCAATTGTGTAGCAAATCTAGAGATTTAAGTGTTGAACTATAGCTAGGCATAGGACTAAGAGATTCTGATTTTTAAAATATAATTTATAATGAAGATTAAGATCTTGTATAGTGAAAAGAATTTTGCCTGCCAGCGAATAATAATGACTAGGGATTAGTGCGGTATCATCGCATTTTTCCAAATTAGAAATTTCAAATACAAGTTCAATTGTGTAGCAAATCTAGAGATTTAAGTGTTGATTATTTATTTAAATGTCTCGAAATTGAAAATACATTTGTCTTAATAGCTTTAGAGCTTGCATGTATATATTTATTCCTAGTATGTCCTTAAAATTGGTAAACCGCAGATTGTGGCATCTCTAAGAAAATGGTTACGTGCAAAGGTGTACGTACTATGAAAATTGCGCATTACCTCTGATCGGGGATCTACAACTTGAAATTTCATGTAGGAGGCAGCCTAAGAACTTGAAGAAATGAAATGCTACCATAAAAATTTTCATTCTTGATCATTAGAACATTACTTGTTTTACACGTTATTTGAATATTTAATATCATTTCAAGGTACAACAAATCTACATGAGAGTTTTATTAAAAGTTCGTTTCCTAAAGACAAAATAAGGTGTCTGTCAGCGAAGTTTATATATTTTGCGAAATAAATCACGTCTCATTTCATGACAATTAAGAATTTGTCATTGTAATGCACGCTGTGTTATATGGGTAATACCTGCCAAAATCGTTTACAAAAAAACCCTCCGGAAGTGTTTTGTTTTCATGTAGGTAAAGATAATTCAGAACCGAAGCAATACAAAATTGATCTAACACGAGTGTGATGGTTATTGAATTGTATGTATAATCTAATAGATACTTCGAACAGCGTTAACTTTACAAAGTAAATAAAATATAGCAGTGGAAAAATATTCAATAAAGAGGCGATTAGATTAAGTTTATGCTTCAAAACGTTGTATAAGTATAATGTACACACATAATGCCGATATAACGTAAACACTGTTCAAACAATTTGAAATATGGTGATGTATAGATAAAGAAACAGAGTAGAGGGTTGATTATCAAATATCTTAATTTTGTTCAGTATCGAATGATCGTAAGGCCTGTTCTTGACGTATAAAACAGATGGCGCCTGGAAAACCTTTGAATCATTTCATATAATGCAGTAGTGCAGTTTGTGGCGAGTCCTTCAAATTTATTTTTATTTCCCGTCCATAAATCGGGCATCCTTGCATATTGAAAACGACATTTTTTGGTATAAACATTTTTCTTTGGTGATTCATGTAATTTGAATTTACTATGTCGTTAAGAAAAAAACCGCAAAATCACAAACAAGGCTTACGAACGAGTCAAACACTTATTTCGATTTTTATCTAAAATTACAGAACGAGTGCCCAATGGATAAAAACGTATTTTATCTCAATCTAAACAGATTAAAAGCTGCACAGCAAATAGATACATCATACGATTAAATTACAGACAGGTAGCCCACGGGGAATTACATTGAGATATTAAGTATAAAGCTTCATTGTATCTTCTTATCTACATAAATAATGCAATATAGGTACCTATAAAGCTAATAAAAAATTGAGTTACTATCAAAATTAAACAAGCTGCAATGCAACACCCACGAATGAAATTAATTTTAACTCCAATAATGACAAGCCTAAGTCATTAATTCGTATCAATTTAACATTTTTTTTTGATTTTACAAAAAGTAAGCAAAATAAAACCGAAACAAGTGCTAATTCTAAATGCAAGTCATTGCACTTGACTATAAATTTTGGCCGTGGTTTTTTTATATTTCAAATTCTAAGCCGATTGAAACAAGTCATTTGAGCGAAATATTGTGCGCTTTACTGTCATCGCAAGCAGAACGTCTCTGTGTCTACAGTGTCTTATTTTATTGGCATATTATAAATTGTTAGTCTAAGGTTTTAAATTTCGTTATTCATACACGTAAACAAAAATGATTAACGAGTCTGAAAGCACGGAAGTTCATATGATGGCATTCAATTAGTTTATTCATTGATTAGAAAGATAATGCGGCAAATGTTAACACCAAATTATTGGACATGTTTACAACCTACATTTTGCTTTCCGCTCCTTAGCACAATAGTACCTACACCAATTCTATTTGACGCATGACTAGTTGAAGTATGTATATTATAAGCCAATACGATTATAGATACACATTGTATTTGTATAGATACATTAGCGAAAATTCCCAAATCTGTGCGTATTATTATTTTATCTACTTTGAGCTGCACACTAGGAAGATATAATCAATGCTACCTTTGATAACGCTGTTCGCAGTATTCTATTAGGAAATCCAAATGTTCAAGAAATAATCACTTGAATTTGAATAAAGGGCCAAGTGGCCATGCCATTGAACCCAAAATATGTACGAGTACCTACATTGGAAAATGTATAATCACACACTTAAATAACACTTGCACTCCTTGGCGTCTATATTAAATTATTTTGATATCATAATCAATTTACTTGAGGTGATTACTTTACATCGCGAACGTATTTCGTTCTGGTATTAAAATTAAACAATATGCTAAGAATATAACATTAACATTGCGGAAGTAAAACCAGATAAAATCAGTTGTAAACATTCGGTACCAGGTGCTGACTTTTTACAGACATTATACGCGATCGCACAACAAAAATCCCCTAACTCAGCTTTTTGCCAAGAGAAATGCGTTTATTTCCAAAAATAAAAACAATGCATTTGCTTTCAAACTTAAAGCCATAACTCGTTTAATGGTGGATTTTCTATCAATTGTTATATGAAAGAGATTACATATATAATACGCGCTAACGTGGCGTATCTTAACAAAACTCTTAACTCTTTTAAATTTATAAATTGCATTATTCAAATGCGATCGACTTTTCGATATCCATACACTTCTGGGTATGAATTTACTTCGATTGAATATTGAAAACCGCAGGCACGTGCTTCTTGCCATTTCTGAGTTTATTTCAATTAAAATAATAATAATAATAGTACGATAACATTTTGAACCTGAATTGTGGACACGACAAAGTCTAGTAGCGATCGATCGGAATCCAATCGTAAACATTCCCATTGCAGTAATTTGCTTTAAAATTGCGTACTATATGAGATGTGCATTCAACGTCAATTCGAAATAAATAGGGTTGATGACGTGCCTTTTACTGGGGGCCAATGTTATTGTATACCGTTTGGCGTTATCCGATAAGTTTGTTGTTAATATGGATTGGAAAATTACGCAGATTAATTTTTCACAATAGCAACTCATTTACGTACAACAGATATGTAGAGAATTTTTGTATATTAAAGAATGCTACAAAAATTTTTTTTTCCAAAATTGCTGTTCTGAAACGTACGATTTTATACAAACACGTTATTTTTATAGCTTGAAGGAACACGTATGTATGTACGAGTAGATTGTAGGTACGTAAACATTTTGAAATTTAAGTTATTGATTCCATGTCAGCTCTAAATTTAATGCTAATTTATGTCGGTTGAGAATAGTATGGGTAGGTTGTTTGATCTTGTTTTTACTAATAGTGAGATATGTGCAATTGTTACTGAATCAGGTTAATAACACTGGAATTTATCACAAAACTTTGAATGTTAGGTTTAGGATTAGGTGGCTGTCGGCAGAAGCCGACACACTTAGACCAATTAGGTCCATTGTGATACCACGTGTATAATGGTAGATGGGACTGGCCAACGACACGCGGTTGTTCTCAAACGGTCCCCCATCTACGTACTAACCGCGCCCAACGTCGTTTAATTTCGGTGATCTGACGAGAACCGATTAACTCGACGTGGTATGGTCGTTGGTTACTTTGAATGTTAGTTTACATATCTATTATTATTAACTCGGAGATTGTAATTGGTAATCATGTTTATTATGGTTTCTATAAAGTCTTGCTTTGACTTTGTTATGGCTTTAAGAAAGAATAGCAACAATGGTAAAAATACGAAAAAAAAACGAACAACAACTTTCACTTTAGTAGCGGACTTTTGCAATGTTGTGCGGTTTGCATCCATTTCTTGGGACTAAGTGTCCGTAATCAGGACGAAAGCTGGGGTTAATGCGAGCCTTTCGACTGTCCGACAATTATAAAGAGTTCATCACCTCTAAAACAATTTCAATTTAAGAAAAAAAAAATGCACATTTAATCACCAATGAACCAATACTCTAGCTTATTTTGGCTTGATATAAAATGATCCATTCTGCTATTGCAGGAGAGGAATGTTAAAAAAATAAAGTATGGGTAAATCATCAATTAAATTTTTCGGCAAATAGTATGTCAATAAACTATCTCTAAGGCTATCTGTCAAAAAATGTGCTGCCATTGTTGTCTAAATGACCAATAAAAACTACGGCTTTGATAAAAATGGAAGGATATATGCTTCACCAATGCATTGAAATAATTGTTAGAATTCATTACAAAATTGTGAAAATTTCGCTGAAAGTTAGAAAATTCAACAGTTTACTCGGTCGACTTGAAACACTAGTTTTTATGGAACAAAATTACAGATGGTCTCGCAAGAGCACCAGAAAAAATTGTTTCTGTAGCTTCAAGTGTGTCCCAAACATATGTGTCACAAACCATTCTCCACCAAAATTTAGATAAAGAATGGGGTCCTAAGGCCTATAACAGTTGACGCAAGAAATTTAGTGTTGAAAGTGCATGGAATTGATTCAGAATTTCACCGAAAACTTAATCTGAGCGATTAGGCATATTTCCATCTTCTAAGTAAAATAAATTCAGAATGATTGTCGAAAATTCAATATCGGCCACGTGCTGCTGCTTGCTTTGTTTTTTCCGCAAGAGACATCATTGCTCCTTTTTTTCTTTGAAATTTAAACAAGTGTGGTTGGCACCGTGAATGGATGGCGCTACTGCACTATGATCAATCATTTTGTATAGCTGGTACTTGATGATATGCATGTATACAAGGTATATAAGTGGCGACATCGTTGCTATTTTGCGAGAAAAGTTTCCTGGCGAAGTCATTTCTCGAAATGCTAATTAAAGTAAAGATTAGATTTTTTTTTCCGACCATGTGAAAGAGAAGGTTTATTCCAATGCTACCATGTCAATTAAAGCAGTACAATCTTATATCCATGCCGTTTCAATAAAATTGAGACGCAAATGTGCGAAAATATAATCGATTTTTTTTCAGAAGTCTCGTGATACCACAGGAGGCCATTTAACAAATTTGCATCTGCTTCACATCTTCATCAAAAGTATTCACTTATTTCCGTATATACTATTAAAAGCCAAATGTGATGCATATATACATTCATGGGTATTGTACATTATGTATATATGTATATAGTATAAGATGTGTTGCATATACCAATCAACTATACAAAGGTATTATTTCTATGCATGCCCTTGAATTGTTTCCTCTTTTAAAATTAAGTTGACAATACCTAAGTCCTTGAGTACTATTCCGACAGGCCACTAACCTCAGACAGCTCGATTGTAAAAGCGATTGCCTGGTAAACCTCCTCGCCTCGTTTTATTTTTGCTTTTCTTTTATTATACGCACAATGAACATCTTCAAGAAAAAGTGCCAACAATTGAAATTATTAAGACATTGCTGTTTCCCATGAAATATGTATCTGGACAATTTGAAATGCGCATACGAGTAAATAGAGAATGAAAAAGATCCATTTACCTACTTGGTAAATGTTTATGAACCGAGTTTGTTTATAATGTGCGTTTATTTATAGGAATTTAAATAACATTTAGAAATTCTTTCTTCATGTTATCACTTGTTGTTGAGTTACTAGGAGCAAGGCGAATAAGTTAGTTTATAATTAACTGACTGAAAAATGATTAGAAAAACGTTGCTGCCATTAAAAAAAAATACAAACTCCAACTTTAATATCAATTTATAAAATAATCAGTGTCAATCAATGTTGAATGCTATATGTGACAATATCTTATCCAACATCTACAATGGTTATTCAAAATAATAGCCACCTGTCTAATACTGTTATGGGATGATTAAAATCGATCAAGGTACCAGTCTGAGGTCCTGATATATATCAATTGAAATATAAGGATTGATTTTGAAATATGAAGCTGAGAAGTGTCACTGGAAAACATTTAGTATTTGTTTAACTTAAACTTTCGATCTTGATGATTTCATATCAAGATCATAAGTATTAAAACTTTTATACTTGATAAGATATTGTGCATGTCAGGCAGTTAATAAGTTAAGTTATATTATCCGATCACGTACATACAGCCTGATCAAAACGCTTTCCTCGAATCGAATTAAAAATGTCAACCCAAATTTTCATAGTTTTGTCGCACAGTTTCTGCATTTTGTAATTCCAAATTTCAGCGAAATTAACATATCGAACAAACCGGTCACCCAATTTACCTTTTGCTGTCAAAATATTTCTTTTCAAACACCAGTTTGTCGGTAATATTTTTCAAACAAATCCTCATTTAAACGTAATTACTTAACGGGCTCCCGACCCATGAAGAGTCTCTGCCTGCGACACTGCAGCCTTTCGTCTGCAGCTTCCAAGTGTCGAGATTAAGCGCTTTGGCATCCGCGATGACTTGGTGTTTAAAACGGAGGTTCGATTTTGCTCGCCTGAGTGCTGGGAGTCGATGAGCCTTTTCGCTGGAGCATTATTGTCAGTTCGCTTGATGTTGCCAAGCAAATGTATTCGCCGTGCTTTTGGACTACATCAACATCTTGGTATAGCTCATAGAGGTCGCGGTTGTACCTTCGCCCATATTTTTTTTTTATAATCATTATTCTTTATAACAATGGAAATATAATTTTCTTAAACTATCATAACACAAATTCAGGTTTAATAAAGAATAGTCAGTGACATTTGTATTTGAAAATTCAAATAGTGATAAATGCTACTTCATAAATAAAATTCAGAATTATGTGGGGTACGCAATATTTAAATGATTATTGATATAATATAACAAAACACAAAGAAAGCTTTACAATGATTTTTTGAAAAAGAAGCAGTAAGTAAGTAATTTAAGAAATTATTTTAATACTAAGCAATATAAGGCAGCAGAACTTCAATTTGACTGTGATCAAAATCCAGAAGCCACAGTTTAACTTTTTTTAAGAACATTGACAAAGACCTGGTACACCGAATAGCCAAAGGAAACGTATTAAACAACTTGTAAGACACGATGGAGTAGAAGTTTCTAAAATGCGTGATACGAAAAGTGGGAACAGGAACATAATTGTCAAGATTGCTACGCAGAGTACGGACGTCAGATATAGGACTCTGCATATAGCCACCTCTCATATAAAATAACTTAGAGACTTTAAAAAATATTCACCCTCCTCGCACACAGGACCAAATATCCGACGCATTAATTTTCGCTCCAAGTTCCTGCTATCATTTTGTCCTAGTCAGTGGGCAGATGTTTGTTTGTTTGTTGAAAGCATGTACTGGGTTTTGTCCTCGTTGACTTCAAGGCCAACTAATTCTGCCTGCTATTCAATGGCCATGAAGGCTTCTACCACGTCTATACCTCTGCGCACTCCAGTTGTTGGACGGATCTGTTGAAAAATGTGCCTTCCGTATTACCTCTAGAACAAGATGAAAGAAGTCGCATGATAGCGCATCTCCTTGGCAGAATGCGATACAGACTTGGAATGGTTTGAAAGAGCTATTCCCAAGCTGTTGATTTTACCGCGTGTTTTCAAGCGTCATGCGACACTGCATCAGTTTTGCTGGGATCATGTACGAAAAGATCGCCATGTAGAGCCTCTGATGACAATTTTGATTAATTGCGGTTTTAAAGTCGGTAAAAGATGATGGGTCTTGACTTTAAATTCGTTGGTCTTTTCCAGGATTTGGCTCAGTGTAAACATTTGGTCTATTGTTGATCTGCCGGGTCTGAAGTATGATTTCGTATGCCAAATTAAGCAGTGATATACGTCGATAGTTTTTGCCAGGCATAGGATCGCCTTTCTTTTTGATGAGGCATATGGAGCTAATAGTCAAGTGCTCGGGAATGTTTTTTTCACCCATACTTAGTTGATAATTTGGTAACAACATTTGCATTCAAGGTTGCAGAAGCTCAATGATTAGTGCGTTGCACTACTAATCGAGAGGTCCACGGTTCAAATTACCCCAGCAACAACTAAAGTTCCTTATACTACCCCACCTCTTGCGAAAGTCTGACAGACATTCGATTCAGGTGCAAAATTGTAGGGTTCTTCCATTCTTGCCAAACATATAAAATTGCTCGCATAAGTGGTTGGAGAAGCTATGGATTAGGTCTTGTATTGGCAGTTAATGCCAGCATTTTTTCTTCTTCAATCGTATAAAAATCACGCCATCTAATCCCTTACCTTGAAGCAGCAAGGCAACTGCGAGTTCCCTACAAGTTAACCTTCTTTTACTTGCCAATTGATGATCACGTGAGTTATTCGATCAATAAGAAATGGTTATATGATAAGGACTACAAGTTGTCTTGCAAATTGAACGCGTCCATTGTGCAAATATTTTCGATTCCAAAGAGTCAATGATCTTTGCGTGGAAATGGTAAAATTGAATTTTGAATTTTGTTGGTGAAATTTCGCATTTTGGATCCTTGGAAACGAGGTTCAAGTAAGATAAAACATCTTTCAAATATGTGAGATAAACTCGTAGATATGATATTGTTTTTGCTTTTTCGCGGTTATTTATCAACTTCCTACGCATAACCATATCTCCCCCATTCAAATCATTACGTTAAATATGGTACACTAAACCAACCCTAGTGTTCTCGGACTTATCGTACATGCGTATTCACTAGGGGAGAGCTCTTATCTTATGCGATATCTCAATGAATTTTATTTAAAAAAAAAAACGAAACAAATTACTTTATTGCATTTAATGGTCATTAAGTCAGTGTTGTAAATGTATGTATTCAATCATAATTGTTGAACTTCCTGCTTGAGGTTAATAATGTTTGAGAACAGATTTTAGACCCAGTGTCATACACGATTTCTTTTTTTTTATCTCTTAATTTTTCCATTGAATAGGATGTTCTAAGAAAATGTCTTGTGACAGGGGAAATATTTTCTAAATTTACTACTTGCGTATGTACACATATAAAAGTGGGTGGGACTGCTTGATCTATTTTGATCTTGAAATTTTAAAAAACCAACAAATGTTTGCGTAAACAACAGCTTTTGAAAACCAAAAAATAAACATTGCTGTTTAAACGTATAGGTACTGTGTGGAAATTTTTATGAAAACGATTTTTCTATAATTTGACCATGACCTTATATAAGACTCGTTATCTGTTTTGCCATTAAAGTGAGAAACGTGCCACACTTATAAAATATTGTGATACAAAAAAAAAATACTCTAAAATGATGCGATGGTTTGGTAATTTTTTTACCACACTATCTCTAAAATGTTCCACATGAAACAACACAAATATCAAAGAACTTATATATCAGCGATAATAAATTATTACATACATTCTTTCTTTTTAGTGATTGTGATGATTTGAACCACGCAATATATATGGGAGGTTAGATAAGGTTAAGCAAGGTTATAACAGCTGCTGTTATAAAACACTAGATCCCTGCCCTAGGGGTACATTGCACTGAAAATAATTCGCGTTACCTATGGGCATGAACGTTTTCTCCTAAGACCGGTTTGTTATCTCCTTTCTCAAGAAAAATGCTATGAAATAAAATTTGTGTGTAGCCCATGAAGTGTGTATGAATAAAAATCATTGTCACGAAAGTCAATAAGAAGGCAATGGTCAGACATGACCTGTTATCCGTTCTGTTAGCCCATATTTTGCTATGCATTTTTGTGACAACTTACAATAAATTTCCGTTGTCTACGCACAGTGATGTTTGATTTCCACTTCTTAGCTTTGCAGTTGCATTTCATTTTCCTCAATGTCACAGGTGCAATCAACAGTCTCGCACGGTGCTGCACGCCGTTATGACTTTATCCTTGTGCGACAAGACCAGAATAGTTCGCATGATTCCAGCGCCCTGAGGGCATTCTCAATCTCCAACTGGAAAACACTACAACTATGTATTTGGAAGCCGTAGGGGTACGTCCCAGTTATCACCAGCAACAAGCTGAGTAAACAAAATTGTATAGAGTCATAAAATCCCTTTTAGAAACCAGATGTAAACATTCATTGAATGTAAATAATAATTGAACACCCTTCGGGATTTGAAGTGCAAACCATAAATTATATCATATTCATGATGACATTCATTTCATATACTTTGTAACAGATTCCTCTGGACAATGGTATAAATACTGGATCAAATTAAATTGTAAAATTAGACTGTAAGAGATTATCAATAAAGTGGGACCTCGCTCCTAAAAAATATATTTTTTTCGTCTCCGACTCTAAGAAGTCGTTAACTGGCGCCCGAGCAGCAGGGACAAGTTTTAAATAATTAAAAGTGTTAAGGTGAAAAGTGATCTAAAAATAATTAGCACTAAAAGTACAGTGAAAGTGTACCCTCAACGGTCAGTAATTGGAAAAACACCAAGTGTAGTAGCAACCGAACCATTAGTAGGAAGTGGCAATATTTAACACCATTCTCCAAAAAGGATACATCGGACTACTCCAGCACTGCTTGTCCAAGTGTGTAACTACTCACCCGGACACGCGCACTATAAAAATCCTCTGAAGATCATCAGACTGTAGAAGGATCCAGAGAAGGGTTTTGATCATCTGCGTTGCCCCGTAGTCCATCCGGCTCCATTGGATGAAAGATGGAGATCATTATTTTAGTGTAAGTAAAATGAAAAATAAATATGAAATACATACAAATTAAATATTAAAGGTGAAAAGCCAAAAGAGAAATAAATACAAATTAAATATTAAAGGTGAAAAACCAAAAGAGAAATAAATACAAATTAAATATTAAAGGTGAAAAACCAGAAGAGAAATAAATACAAATTAAATATTAGAGGTGAAAAACCAAGAAAGAAATACATACAAACCAAATATTAAAGGTAAAAAACCAAGAAAGAAATTAAATATTAAAGGTGAAAAACCAATGCAAAAAGTGTTTTAACAAGTTAAAGAAAACAACTAGAATTAAATAGTTTTACGCAAAACTCTTAAAACATAAAGAGAGATTAAAAGCTAAGCAAATTAATTATTTTGTCAAAAGTTTAGAAATTAGAACAAAAAAGGAAAAATATATTTTTTTTTTATTTGTTGAATTAAATATTTACAAGATTGAACATTCTAAGTATAAAAACGGACAATTTTATATATAATATACTATATATTCCATCTTTAATTTTATATTTTTTAATCATTTATCTACGATCCCTCCTCCTCTAATCTTATCTTTCTGTTATAAAAAAGAAAATGGAAGAACTTAAAGACACAGTAACCAGACTTACTGGAGCAGTAAATGCCCAGATCGACTTTATGAAGAAAATTGATCACAGATTAAGTGCTTTAGAAGTTAGGACAACACCTTCAACAAATAATGAGAGTATTCCACCGGGTCCTAAAAATGAGCAAGAACTGAAAGAAATTTCCAAATTACCGGATTGCATAAAAGAATTGCAGGTTTTCGACGGTAATCCCGTCCAATATATATCGTGGATACACACGGTTGAAATAATCCTAAGGGATTATGAGGTAGTAAGAAATAAGCCGATCTATAGATCAATCCTCCAAAGCATTAGGCAAAAGATTCACGGACATGCGGATACCGCACTAATTTCCTATAATATATTTAATGAAGATTGGAGCTCAATAAAAAATGCCTCTCACTGCATTACGCAGATAAAAGAGACATTAGAACATTGGAACACCAATTAAATTCGATGTAACAGAGAACTTCCACTCTTGACGAATTTTATGCAAGTGTTAACCACCAGTTTTCACTTATAATAAATAAAATCAAAACTGAGGATTATTCCTCAGAAACGATTACGGCACTGATTGAGAGCTATCGAAATAGAGCACTTGACGTGTTCATTAGGGGATTAAATGGAGAACTCTCCAGGATTCTAATAATTCAAAAACCCCAAACTCTCCCAGAGGCATATGCGACATGCCTTGAAATACAAAACCTAAATTATAGGAACATTTCCCTTCACAAAAGAGATTTTAGTAATAGCATTTCAACCCATGTCAACAAAATCTTCGCTCCTAGACAATGGCAACATAAGCCATCAAATCCATCAAAGCCACTCCCCGTACAACAAAGAAACGCGGCTTATAATATTCAACACAATCAACAGCAGAGAAATTATTTCTATAATCAGAAGCAACAATCAAACTATCCTCCACCGCAAAGAACAACACAGCCAAAACCACCAACTCCAATGGAAACAGACCAATCCGACCAAACTAGACAAGTTAATTACATGAATAGACCCAGCTACAATCAACAACATTATCAACAAGATTACAGGTACAACCAACCAGCTAATAATCAAAACTTCCAACATGGTTCAGGAAATATTCCACAAAAGCGTCAAAGAGTGTTTAATATAGACACACAAGAAGAACAACAATATTTGGGTGAGTACGCTGAGGAATACGAAGACAACAATTATGCAAACGAAGAAAATACGGACCAGGAAGAAGAACAATCAGAGGCAAATTTTATGACAAGTGCCTCTCTAGCATACCATATATAGAATATGTAATGTGTGATAGGACACAATTAAAATTCCTTACCGATACCGGAGCTAATAAGAACTTCATTACGCATAAATTAGCACCAAAAGCCAAACCAGCTCAAAAACCTTTTGAAATTCAGTCAGCCGGAGGAAAAATTCAAATTAACAAAAAAATAAGTGCAAAATTCTTTCAGTGCATAGGAAATAATACTCCTATAACATTTTTCGTTTTACCAGGATTAGCATCCTTCGATGGAATAATCGGAGATGACACTCTCAAAGAATTAGAAGCTATCATAGATAGGAAGAACAATATCCTCGTAATAAAACCAGGTATAAAATACCCCTAAAAGAAAAACAATCCACACAAGTAAATAATATAGATATTAGAGATACCCATTTAAAAAACACAACTAAAGAAAAAATCCAAACCATATTAAGTAAATATAAACATATTTTTGGACAAGTAAATGATAAAGAGATGATAGATACGAAAGTAAAAGCTGAGATTAGGACAACAACTGATGAACCAATTTATACGAAGTCTTATCCATATCCTTTTAATATGAGGGAAGAGGTGCAAACTCAAATAAAAAAATTACTGGACGATGGAATTATACGCCCATCCCAAAGTCCCTACAATTCACCTACGTGGATTGTACCGAAAAAATTAGATGCTTCAGGTACAAAGAAATATAGACTACTAATTGATTTTAGGAAACTTAATGCAGTAACTATTCCAGATACATATCCAATACCAGATATATCTAGCACATTAGCCAGCTTAGGTAATTCTAAATATTTTACAACAATTGACTTAAACGTCAGGGTTTCATCAAATAAAAATGAAAGAAACCGATATACCTAAAACAGCATTTTCCACTATGAATGGAAAATACGAATATACACGACTACCATTTGGATTAAAGAATGCTCCTGCAATCTTTCAAAGAATGATAGACGATGTGTTACAGGAATACATAGGCAGAATTTGTTACACATATATATAGATGACATTATCGTGTTTGGAAAAACTGAAGATGAACATCTGAGGAATGTTGACACTATATTTAATAAATTGGAAAAAGCTAATCTAAAAGTTAATCTAGACAAAACAGAATTTATGAAACAAGAAACTGAGTTTTTAGGATACTTAATATCAAGCAACGGCATTAAACCAGACCCAAAAAAAGTTCAGGCAATAGAAAGAATTAAACCCCCAGAGAATCTCAAAGAATTAAAGAGTTTTCTTGGACTGACGTCCTACTATAGGAAATTCATTAGGGATTTCGCAAAAGTCGCAAAACCTTTGACGACTCTTACAAGGGGAGAGAATGCTCAAATAAAAGCCAATCAATCGCGAAAAATTAAAATTGCATTAGACAGTAAAGGACTTGAGGCGTTCAATAACTTAAAGAAATTACTCATATCCTCCGAAATATTAATATTCCCAGATTTCAATAAACCATTTGTTCTCACAACAGATGCATCAAATCAAGCAATAGGTGCAGTACTATCCCAAGGCGAGATAGGAAGAGACAAGCCAATAACTTATATTTCAAGATCCTTAAATAAAACTGAGGAAAATTACGCTACCAATGAAAAGGAAATGCTAGCAATAGTGTGGGCCTTAGACAACCTTAGGAATTATTTGTATGGAGCTAGGAAGATAAAGATTTTAACAGACCATCAACCTTTAACATTTGCTTTAAGTAATAGAAACACTAACGCAAAATTGAAAAGATGGAAAACCCGAATTGAAGAATATAATTGCGAAATAATATGTAAACCTGGAAAAACAAATTTAGTAGCAGATGCGCTGTCAAGATTAAAAACCGAAATGAACATTTTGACTTCCAGCTCATCCGCAACTATGCACAGTGCAGAAGAGGACAGTACAGACCTCATCCCACATGTTGAAGTTCCTATTAATGTTTTCAAAAACCAAATTATCTTCAGTAACAATGAAATGAGTATTTATGAAGAACAAGAGCTAAACAAAGACACTCTCATTCGAATTTTAAAGGAAAAATTAAATCCAAATATAATTAACGGAATTAAAATCCCCGAACAACATATACAGATACTTCAAGATAGTTTCAAGGAACATTTCAGCAAATTTAAAATCAGGTTAACACAAAGAATTGTTCAAGATATCTCAAATGAAGAAAATAAATTTAGCATTATACAAACAGAACACACAAGAGCGCATAGAAATCACAGAGAAAATAAAGAGCAAATTTTAGAGAAATACTATTTCCCGCAGATGACTAAACTAATCAAGAAATATACAAAAACTTGCGAGATCTGTAATAGTAATAAATACGATAGACATCCCCTGAAACCAGAATTACAAGAAACTCCTATTCCTAAATATCCATCCGAGATACTTCATGTAGATATCATGGAAATAAACCATGAAAAATTCATTACATGCATCGATAAGTTTTCAAAATTCACCAAATTCTTCCACATTAAGGAAAAATCGGCAATATACCTCAGAAATAAGATGATGAAAGTATTACACTATTTTACAGTACCAAAAATACTAGTTTCAGATAATGAATCAGCATTCATAAGCCCAATAATTTCAAATTATATTAGAACTATAGCAGTAGAACTTTACCTTACTCCACCACAAAAAAGCGAAGTAAATGGAACAGTCGAAAGAGTCCATTCCACTATTATAGAAATAATGCGATGCCTTCAAAAAGAATACACGGACTTCACCACAAAGGAATTGATTAACATTGCAGTAGATCGTTACAATAATAGTGTGCATTCAGTAATAAAAAAAAGACCAAGCGACGTTTTCTTTGGTAGAACACAAAAAATAAATTATCAAAACTTAGTCGATTTTCAAGCCAAAGTAAATGAAGACTTAGTAGAATTAATTAAAAGAAATCAAAAGAATAAAATTAGCATAGCCAACTACAAAAAAAAATAAACCAAAAACTTATGAGGTAGGACAAATTATCTTTGCAGCAAATAAAAGAAGAGACGGAAAACAAAAGCCTCCCTTTAATAAAGAAATAGTTGCAAAAGACAACAATGTCACTATTACCACTGAAAGCGGAAAAAGAATTCACAAATCCCATATTAAAAATATTCAGGAATAAAAGCCAATGTATCTTTTATTGTAGGTCGATCCTGAGTTGTATACTCGCTACACTTAACGTATATGAATACAATAGTCCTATAATAACCATCAAACAAGGAGAAGGAAGAATGCTAAACGGAAATTTTAAAATAGTTCACGTTATAAATTTAACACAATATTTGTCACAAATTTCAATGGTAGTCTTATTCACGAAAAGAAAACCCAACATTTAGAAGCTAACTTCTTGATACAGTATACTAACGAAACAATTCAAATTAACGACCAGGAATTTTCCAGTAAGGAAATAGAAACCTTCCAACCCTTGCCCCAAATCCTACAATCCAATGTTAGTGAAAACAATGGAAGATTAGATTTGGAATATTTGCTTAGTCTCCATAGAGATAATATAAAGAAGTTAAATGAGATTCATACGAATAATAAAATATCAACTTCAACAATTGTTTGTACATTAGTAATAATTATTGTAATAATCAGTATTTTGTATAATTGTCAGAGAAAAAGAAATAATTTAGATTCCAACAATACAATTGTAATACCATTGAACACACAATCAGAAAATCATCAAGAAAAATTGAGTGAGATAAATCCAATACATGTAAATTTTTAATAGATCTACGAGACGTAGATTTCAAAGAAGGGAAGAGTTATCACCAGCAACAAGCTGAGTAAACAAAATTGTATAGAGTCATAAAATCCCTTTTAGAAACCAGATGTAAACATTCATTGAATGTAAATAATAATTGAACACCCTTCGGGATTTGAAGTGCAAACCATAAATTATATCACATTCATGATGACATTCATTTCATATACTTTGTAACAGATTCCTCTGGACAATGGTATAAATACTGGATCAAATTAAATTGTAAAATTAGACTGTAAGAGATTATCAATAAAGTGGGACCTCGCTCCTAAAAAATATATTTTTTTCGTCTCCGACTCTAAGAAGTCGTTAACTTCCCCGTGCAGAGACGTGCTAAGAATAGCACTGCAGCGCCACCAAAAAACAGCATTTGTCGTTGAAGGTGACTTACGAGTAGATGACAAATGACATCTAGGCAATTTAAACATTAAGCAAATTGAAACTCTCCCGCAAGTGTGCATGCAAGTCCGTAGGTTGACAAGACCGGCGATCACCGGTATCTTCCTCCAAAAAACAATCAAAAATGAGAAAATGCACGTTGGCAATTTTTAACAACCAGGTGACAGATCACGTGAAATAAAAATGACCGAACGACATCGCTTAGACAAAAACAGTCTCTGTCTTTCTCTATAGATTCGAAAGAGTGAACTATCATCTTTCAATCGATTTTATTTTATATTATTTATCTGGGCTTACTTTTACTTTACTTTTAAATTCATTTTTATTAATTATTAGCTTATATCAACTTAAATACTAGACAAAAATGATTAAATCTAATTTAAAATTAACAGGATACTTATTCTAGACTATTGATCCTTATGCGGACGCCCTAAACTTAACACTATCTTATAATTATTGCCTTTCGGCCTAAAAACTATTTTACGAACTAATCTTACATAATTATGTTTTCATCGAGAAAATTGTTAAGAAAACTCGGAATCTTTATCAAATTTTATATTTTTATATAAAAAAACAAATTACAAACTACCTACTCTACTTATTTAAACTACTTAGCATATTCTAACTATAATTAGGATTCTGAGCACTCGTTGCCTTGCGCAACAAGTGGTAAAAATCACAATTGCTTTCCGAGCGCCTGGCAGTCGTCAACGTGCACACGCGCCGCCGTTAGCCGACTGAAGCCTTACAGCGTCAGTCAACTCCCGGAAGCACCACCACACGTTGGCGAGCCCGGCCTCTCCCAAAAACGCCCTAGCTGACTTAATCTAACTTATAAGCTAAGAGGATGTTACCTAGAGTAACGCACCGTCCTGGGAGGGCATGTTGACCCCTCCCCCCTCAACAAGCCACCAAAATTCGGCGAATTACTTTTCCGTGTCGAATCTATCCCTCTCCGATATTGCGGTACTAAAACGGAGGAGCTCATGAGCATTGGCGACGTCCCCGTCATGGAGGAGCCGCTTATCTCTCGCGCTGCGGTAGCGATGGTATAAGACCGGGATACCATCCCTCGTCTGTACCAGCCCTTTTGAATCAATATGGATAAATGCCTCTGGCGGGATAAAGCCAGACCGGAGCGTACTCTCTATGTACATTTCATTGGGGTAGTAAGCCCCAAATATCAGACTATTGTCGCTGGCCATCGCCCTTGCAACGTGCCTTCGAGTGACCTTAATGAGGAAATTGTCAATCCTATTCAACTGAGCCCCATCGTATAGGACCTTGTTGGGATAGTATTTTATATAGTTGGATTCGGGCGTTCGGAACAACCGGAGACAGGTCCTAAGACATTGTCTCTCCAAAACCCGAATCTTTTCCATATAACTAGGCGCTATATTAAACCACAATGGACAACCATAAGCGATGATCGGCCTTATAAGGGCCACGTAGCAAATGACCTTCACTCTAGAGTCAAGTTGACTGCTATGAAACAGTATTTATCTGGGCTCAGTTTTTCTTATTGTAAGAAGTATTTGACGAAGCGATTTTTTTGCCTCAAAGCAGCTTACGCACCAACCAAGCTTCGAGGAATTAAAATCAGTGACAAGCCCCCTTAGGTGTTCAAGTTGGAATGATTGACTGGTTTTATGGATTTTTGCATATTCTCTAACCATGCAACTGGCCCCTCATCACATAAGACCTATACTATCGTCTGAAGATATATTTTCGCCGGCTGCCGAATATCCTTCCATACGCAGAGCATATCATGATGCATTGTAGGTTTAAACTTAAAAGTTCAAAGACTGTCCACTCAGTAAAGAAAAAGAATAATAACTGAACTTACTTTGGGACTTTTGAACTGATTGTTTACAGCGAAATATGAAAATCAGATTTTCAAAAAAGCGGTACTAAACATTTTTGAAAATCATTATTACTTTTAAGAAAAATGATGCTTAGTACACACCAGTAAAAACTTTGTTCTAATGCAATGAGAGGGTTCTTTTATGAAGGTGGCAATTTCTAGGAAAATAAACGAAAGCATCATTAAATGCTGAAAATTTTGTTTTCGTTTGCCAAAAATTTGCCATCATTCATCGTATGCTTATGCATACACGTATGTATACATTACATATACATACGATTTGTTTTGGTAACTGATGATTACTGATTAATACAAATAATTTTTGCTTACCTGTTGCCTTGGTTGTCTTTTCCTAATGAAAGGTCACATGAAATCTCTATTTTCAATTTAATTCCGAGCGATTCGGAAGAAAAACTTAGTGTAGAAATAGTCAACCAAAAGTAATGCAGTAAATGATTTGCTTTTATTTTCAATGGCGGAAAGAGCCTTGCATAAATTGCTACCTCGTCTTGTCTAACATTATTCCATTTTTTTTTTCAATTTAAACAAAAATCGAATCTTTAATGATAAAAATATCTCCGAATGGTAAAATGAATCCAACGACTTTCGCAGCGATGGACACAATTTTTGATAGAATTTTCCATCAAATTTGTTTTGTATTTTTGGTCCACCTCAATATAAGCACGGCCGAGTCGTATCTTACTCGTAGTTCCAGATACTAACAATGAAATACTCCTAATCGCCATTCGCCAACAGTTTTTATTTATTTGTAGCTGTGTATTGTTTGATTTTATAGAGTGTATGTTTTTAATTCTCAAATTTAGTATCTCAGTGTTAGGGCAGAACGGGATAAGAGTTATATATTTTTTGATACGCTATTTTCAGGGTACATTCTTTTTGACTCATAGCTTGAAGCATGCCTTAATATTGATCGTAGACCCTTTAAAGCTACTTTATCTATGATTAGAATCGAAAGCTATATTGATCTTTCCGTCCGTCACAAATTTTGAGGCCTTAAAGTTGGAGTTAGGAAGCTGAAATTTAGAATATACACGCTCTATCTTTTTTTCACAATTCCAAATTTGCAAACTTTCAAAACCAAAGTAAGTCAGCACCTCCTCTCTCTCTCTATCTCTCTCTCTCTCTCTTTCTTATCCGAATCTCACTTCTGTCCGCGCTGTGTAGGTTACTGTTAACAGTATACAATACAGGATACACAAAAATAACCTTTTGGAGCTTGGAATTTATAAAAGAAAAATACTCCCGCTCAATAAATAAATTGATAAAATCCGTTTTATAGAAAAGCTGTTGTAAATTAAGGTCGTGTTCTTCGCAAAATATGCCCACCACTTATGGGGCGTGTTTTTTTTTCAAAAAACTCCTTTCAAATTTAAAAAAAAACTGTAGGAAGAAAGAAAGTAACCCATGTCTTTCTTAATAATTCGCCTATACAACGACATAATTGACCAGTACCAAGCCCCACCAGTGCCTTGTACATACAAAGTTTCATTTTACCTTTATCAAAAATGTTTACTCATACATGTATAATATACATTTAGTTACTACGCTTTTCCCAATAAGGTCATAAAATTGCTCCTTTTTTCGTTCCACCTGTTTACGAACAGTAATTAAATCTACCTGTTGTCATATATTAAATCAAATATAAAGGCATTGAGAGTACCAGGAAGGACCTTATTTGAACATATATAGCATAGCTTTATAAAAACAACAACTATGGGTAAAAGAAATTTATTAACCAAGGAGGAAATAGGCCAAATTTAAACTTACAAGGAGCAAGGCAAAACTATCCGTTTTATAGCCGGTAAGATTGGATATATGTATTAAGAACCCTGAAAACTATGAAAAAACCGGAAAGGAGGAATAATTTGAGCGACAACAAGTCAAATAGACGGGCTATACTGAGAGTTGCTTCAAATTCAAGGAAAAAAACATGTTTTTCAACAAAGAGTAACGACCTTATATTTTTTTTTAATTGATTTTTCATTATTACCACAGTCTACCCTACCCTTAACTTTACATTTCTAATCTAATCTAAATAACTAAAACTTTGTCGCTCTGTTAAGTTGACTTTGAAAGGCAAATAAAAAAGTACCTCTGCGTAATCTTTTTTTTTCATCTACTAACACTAAATCCTAACAATAATCTGTGAATTTATTAATATAAGCTGTGTTCACACCTCACACAACACTACAGCCAAGTTCTTGTCACTTTTCCTGCAAATACCGGTTGCTAGCTAAGTTTTCCAAAAATTTTCCTCACCTGAATTTGTTCTCTCTTTGTGCTCATTTTCTCTCTGCCTGGGGAATGAATATGGTGTTTAGCTATTGGCTTGAATGGGGGGCGGGTATCGATGTCGTCACATCATAATTGTTCAGTGTCAGTTACACAACAGAACTATACAGAGATAAGGAATCGTCGTCAGCGCTAGATTTGGGAAGTCTGCAATAAATACCCTCTTAATGTTTTATACTTAATCCACGAAAATTGATTTAGTTGCAGCTTAGCTACGCAACAACAGATTTACTTTGTTTCTAAAGAATATTTTCCATCATACTTATCTGTTCCAACTCACTCTCCGTGGCACCGTTAGTAGTGGGAAATATATGAAATGAACACTGCCATGTGTTAAATTTTGTTATTTCATTATTTAGAGAAGTCAGTGCAGTGCGTCCGTTCTCCGTTGTCAGTGCGTGTACTAAATGTGCCCTCCTCGTTATTTATGTGAATTTGTTTGGTTTGCTGCAATTCTCAGGAGAAAGTGAAGCGCGTTAAAAATATACATAATATCATTTGTTTGTACTGTCTTGGAAGAGTTGTTTGTATTCGTGACATTTGTAAACTAATTCAAAGTCAAACACTTCTGAGCATGCCCAGATTTTTTGGAAGGATTTCCTCCTCATAGCTTTTCCTTTCCATATTACCTACAATAACATTCGAAGGGCATACGGAATATTGCCAACAGCAGCTGAATATTACAAAAACTGTCTCGAAAGAGTCTGGTGGTTTTCTTTTTTCAAATAGGTATTTGTTATCATTACTTTGAACAATTGAAAATTTACAAACTTGAGAAGTTTGTGCTGCGTTTATTCTTTTCTGTGATAAGGCGTGTGTGAATAAGTTAATTTAAAACAAATAAAAAAAAAACCCAAACTCAAAAATGTCGGACAAGAAAATGGTTATCAGCACTGAGGAAAACTCACGGCTCCTAGAAACATCTGCAAATCCGGAGAGCTATGGATCTCAGAAACCGGTAAAGTATTACATGAAATATACCCGCAGTTATTCTATTTTAAATATATATGCCACTCTAAAAGTTGATTAAATAAATAAATGTTAACAAGAATTGGAGGTCCAGAACGACGTTGTCTTCTGACGCAGGATAAAAAATTTGCGTCACACAAAAATCCGGTATATATGTACATATATTTTAAGTTATTTTTTTTATGTCGAAGGCCAGTATGCATACCTACATAAGCGGACATATCTACTTAGTTCAGTGAAACAGAGTTTTTTTTTTCAATTTTTTTTTACAATTTCATTAATGAAAGCAACCATCCGAACCCGCCTATTAGGGAAATTGGATAATTTGAGTCGTTTTTGTGTCTACGAGCGGGCATGGCAATTGACGAATAGAGGTGTTCTTACCAAATTATTTTCATACAAAGTATTGTGTATACATTAAGTCAGACGTATAACGCAGATAATATGCATACTATGTATAATACTTATTTTCAAATTTGTGCTGCCAAACAAGTTGGCCAACTTGATATTTTTATATTTTCAATTGAAAAACCTGTTATTTAACTGCATTCTGCGCCTTATCCAACTGACGACTTTCTAACATGGGTAGGTACCTACATCGATAACATATAATTTCGTCACCGGGAACCTCTGTTGCATTCTTATTTTGAATCCATTTTCACCCAGAAACCGAAATAAGTACACTCGGTGACAGACATATGGCATTATGGATTCCGGTGCATTGACCTATTAATGTACCTATAGGTAAATAATATGTTTGTTTTAGGTACAAACTATGTGCAAGTGCAATTATATATATGTTTTGTTCTATAAATACATACAAAGAGAGAGGCAAAGAAGAACTGATCGTCTGAATGTAAGTGCACAACTTGCCAAAACTCGTTTTTATTGCAAATTGATAATGTTATGGCCTTATGGGGCACTCATTGTTCGTTTATATAATTTCGTATCTATTGTTAGGTACTATTAAAATAGGGGCGTTGTAAACAATTAAAATGCTACAGTAAGGAAACCCATCCCAGATGTATGAGAACTAATGTGAAAACCTCATCAACGGAACAGAAAAACATTTCTTATCAATCAATAATTACAAGAAAAATATGCATGCACATTCAACATACGTATACACATTAATGTACATAATGGACTTTGATATATTATATCAAAAAAAGATTTTAAGTTACACCTTGCCTGAACGCGATTTCGGGAAAATGATTTTTTATTTTTAATTTTGGGAACTGGTACCTATCTCATTTGTATGGAATTCGTGTTTGCAGCAACTTTCCACGCCCTCTTGTTATTGACTTTCATGAAGCGGCATGAAGTCACAAAATTAAATTAAACTGTTCCGGTGAAGAGAATGCTGCTTTGTTATTCAAATAAAATAAAATAGGTAGGTATAAGGAGGTACATTTTGTAACGTACAAGTAAGGGAGCTGCAAAAAGCATATTGAATTGTTAAAAAAAAAAGTTGTAGGTACATATTAATAATTATGATTTTCATACTTTCATTATACTAAGTTCATTTCCTAACGGAATTTTGTCAGTTTGTTGGTCATTTTTTCTTAAAACGTTTTGAAAACGTCAAAGGTAGGTTCACCAATTATGTGCCATTTATCGCATAGCTTGGTCTACTACAGATGCCTAATTATCGAAGCATTAAGAGTGTGCTTGGGTTAATATCTTATTGTTTGACTAGAAAATTTTGCCAAATCGTTTAGACTGAGATAAGAACTAAGTACCTATCCTCTCTTCTCACAAATGCATGTTTTTATTTTCTATCATGTGCTAAATAGTATGTTATCTGAGCAAAACTATGAATTGGGTACCTACGAGTATGTTTTGTTTTCATAAGCGATGTGATAACGCCTGCATGTAAAACACATTAATAACAAAGCTAATGAGCGCTAAAGATAATGTCCATTCCATGTGACTAAAGCTGTGTTTACACAAAATCGTTCATCGTGCGCTTTGTTTGTTTCCCCCGTGACACAGCAGCTCATGGTCCAAATAATTAAATGGTGGGATTTCCAGAAACCAGCTACAGTTGTGGCCATCGCTCTCCCACACATTGAGTAAATAAGATAAAAATACATGCTTGACAATGCATATTGAAATATTGCCCAAAAATTAAATACATTATAGCGAAAGTTACAACTCTTACAATAAAATCATCCTATTAAAAGAAACATTTGTGCAGTCGGCTTTTATGGGCTAACCCATTGATAAGTGTTTCTTCTATTCTTAAATTTTTGTCAATGTTATTTTTCCGGAAAGATGTCTCTCGGAGGGGAGCTCAAAAGTTTGCTAGCTCTAAATAAAAATGTTTTTTGGTATACAGACGTTCTGGGACTTGACAAGTGCACCTTCAGATAGTGAGTATAAGCTGCCCGCCTGGTAGGACAAACAAATGTTGCTGGCCTATGTCTAGAATAGACAGACATAGGTCAGCGACAACTATTTGTTGAGCCAGTGGTTGGAGATTTGTCAGTTCTGGCGGGTCATCAATAAGTCGTGCATTTGAATACTATCGACTAATTTGAGAGCCGGAGATATTAATGCCAAACATGCGGCATGGGGAAATGTTACTGCAAATCCCAGGGGCAACCAGTTTCACGACTGGTGGCGCCTCAATATGATTGAGTACAACCTCGAGTTGTACGCGACGGATATCCCTTCTTTCCCAAGAAGCGGTGCTTTCCTGGACTTGGCCTTAACGGACGCAAGACTTCAACTGACGAACATAGATCAAAACACGCGGAACTGTTTGCGTGCGTTTGAGTACGATAGTGATCACTACGGACTCGCCGCCGCAATACGGATCCCGAACGAGCAAACGCTGCTGGAGGAGTACGAAGCAGTGTGTTCATTCGATTATCGGAGGGCACAATGGTCGCGCTTCTCCAGATTTTTAAAGCGAGATATACGTTCGAGTGGGATCGAGCCACCGACAAACAGTAACATGACAAATGATGACATTGATCGGCATTTATTGCAAATGAACGACGCCATCAAACGAACTATGGAACGAACTATTCCTCGAGTAGGACGTTCCAACGACGACCAGACAGAAAAGTACAGAAACCCTACAATCGACGCACTATACCGACAGAAAAGTAGACTGCTCTCGAGGCTTAAACGGCTGTACAGGCAATTTACTGATCGCGACGACCCGGAGGTAAGGATGCTGAAATCAGAGATCCGAATCCTGAAACAGCTGATAAAAGAAAATTACAGAAAATCTGTAAGTCTGTATTGGGGCAATAAAATTCGGGCTATTAAAACCTGTAGTCCGAATATGTTCCCACAGATAAATAAGTTGTTCAGGAGGAAAGATCACAATGATATTCCTTGTGTTCGAATCTCCCAGACAGCAGAGAACAGACAGACAGTACTGACTGCTGGAATAAGTCCAGAAAGTGTCGCTTCAAACGACGATTTTTTCGTGGTCGAGGACCCACAGGAGAAAGTGGATTTGCTGGGCGCTTGTTTCGAGGCCGTGTATACGGTGAACAATCCTGTTCGCCGTAACCACGACATTGAGAATAGGGCTCTGGTGAGCCACTTCTATCTGCGCACCGAACTTGAGAATTGGCGATCTGAGAATAACGGATTCACCGTATTCACTGATGAAAACCATGCTAATGCAGTTGTCGCCAATGGCCGAGATGCATCGCACTTGTTCGTGTCGAAGGATGATCTTCTGTGCATCTTCGAGTCACTAAAGAATAAAAAGTCGGCGGGGATGGATGGTGTCCCAAACGTCGTATTGAGACACCTGCCTTTGGAGGCTGTAGATATTTTCACCACGCTGTTTAACAATGCGCTGAATAATGCACATTATCCGGCGCATTGGAAGGTAGCTGTGGTACACCCTATCCCGAAAAAATGTAAAGATAGGACGAACCCTGCCAATCTCCGGTCAATTAGCTTGCTTCCGAATATTAGCAAGGTCTTTGAAAGGGTTGTCAATAGAGCCCTGTTAAAGTGGGTCGAGGACAATAACATAATCCCGGACAACCAGTTTGGTTTCAGGGCGAGGCATGACACTATTCATGCCGCGTCGAAACTGGTTTCCGACATTCAGTGGAATAAATGCAAGAACCAATGCACGGGTGCTTGTCTGGTTGATTTTGAGAAGGCTTTCGACACCGTATGGTTAGAGGGACTTTTCTACAAGTTGACCAGGCGGGGGATGCACAAACCTTTGCTATATGTAATTTATAATATGCTTATGGGAAAGAAGTTCGTTGTCAAATGTGGCAACGTGACTTCGAGCAGAGTCTTTGAAATTAAAAACGGTTTACAGCAGGGGGCGGTCAATTCTCCGATCCTGTTTAACATTTACACGAGTGATCTGGTGGGTTCACTCAGACATGCTATAGCGTATGCCGACGATTTGGTGGCATACAGATCAGGTCCTAAAATCGAGGTCATTAATAGCCTTTTGCAGCGTGACTTCGATCAAATTAAGCGATATTGCGACGACTGGAAGTTGAAAATCAACTTTCAGAAGACGGAAACAATGTTGTTCAGAACTCCATTGGCTGGGGCCTCTAGGGATACCAGAAAAAACTGGAAGAAATTGGCCATTATTGGACAAAATGGGCAGCCATTGGCGGTGAGAAGCGTAGTTAGATATCTGGGTATCTGGCTTGACCAGTATCTGTATTTCGATAGACATATAGTTGCTTGTCTTGCTGGGGCCAAGAAGGCTTATGCTCTGACAAGGAGACTGTTTCATAGCAGTCAACTTGACTCTAGAGTGAAGGTCTTTTGCTACGTGGCCCTTATAAGGCCGATCATCGCTTATGGTTGTCCATTGTGGTTTAATATAGCGCCTAGTTATATGGAAAAGATTCGGGTTTTGGAGAGACAATGTCTTAGGACCTGTCTCCGGTTGTTCCGAACGCCCGAATCCAACTATATAAAATACTATCCCAACAAGGTCCTATACGATGGGGCTCAGTTGAATAGGATTGACAATTTCCTCATTAAGGTCACTCGAAGGCACGTTGCAAGGGCGATGGCCAGCGACAATAGTCTGATATTTGGGGCTTACTACCCCAATGAAATGTACATAGAGAGTACGCTCCGGTCTGGCTTTATCCCGCCAGAGGCATTTATCCATATTGATTCAAAAGGGCTGCTACAGACGAGGGATGGTATCCCGGTCTTATACCATCGCTACCGCAGCGCGAGAGATAAGCGGCTCCGCCATGACGGGGACGTCGCCAATGCTCATGAGCTCCTCCGTTTTAGTACCGCAATATCGGAGAGGGATATATTCGACACGGAAAAGCAATTCGCCGAATTTTGGTGGCTTGTTGAGGGGGGAGGGGTCAACATGCCCTCCCAGGACGGTGCGTTACTCTAGGTAACATCCTCTTAGCTTATAAGTTAGATTAAGTCAGCTAGGGCGTTTTTGGGAGAGGCCGGGCTCGCCAACGTGTGGTGGTGCTTCCGGGAGTTGACTGACGCTGTAAGGCTTCAGTCGGCTCACGGCGGCGCGTGTGCACGTTGACGACTACCAGGCGCTCGGAAAGCAATTGGGATTTTGACCACTTGTTGCGCAAGGCAACGAGTGCTCAGAAGCCTAATTATAGTTAGAATATGCTAAGTAGTTTAAGTAAGTAGAGTAGGTAGTTTGTAATTTGTTTTTTTTTTTTTTTATATAAAAATATAAAATTTGTTAAAGATTCCGAGTTTTCTTAACAATTTTCTCGATGAAAACATAATTATGTAAGATTAGTTCGTAAAATAGTTTTTAGGCCGAAAGGCAATAATTATAAGATATAGTTAAGTTTAGGGCGTCCGCATAAGGATCAATAATCTAGAATAAGTATCCTGTTAATTTTAAGTTAGATTTAATCATTTTTGTCTAGTATGTAAGTTGATATAAGCTAATAATTAATAAAAATGAATTTAAAAGTAAAAGTAAGACTAATTTGAGAGAATGTTTGGAAACCGAACTCTAGATGTGAGAGCAATACTTAAGTAATCCCTGGCATACCATGAGATTTATAAAAACGGAGCAGTTGCTTCGGAGTAAAGTACCTCCTTGATCTAGAAAGGTAACACAATTTTACGGAAGCACACTTCAATATAAGATAAGTGATTATGGTAAGTTTCGCCCGAGTTCGCTGTAACGCAGAAAAATGCATAGTCGTCCTAGAGCTAGGAATCCCTCAATGCCTGCTTTTTTTCTTTTCCGCTCGAACAGAGCTTGTCGTAAAAATCGGGGAGAAATCATATTAAGGCAATAATAACATTTAGGTTAAATATCTTGTAACCTTCTCGCAAGTGTGTACAACTGGAGAACACCGGTATCGAAAGAGGACGATCAAATAATATTCAATAACCGGAGCGCGCACGTGTCGAATTTGAAAAAAGAAGCATGCCTGAAAGCTCCAGGATAACAAAAAAGGAATAACACCAGCATTTCATTGGCCTTGTTAAAAAAAAAAGTGGTCCGCAACCGGGAGGCCTGCCGATGTTTATTGCGTTCAAACAGGCGAACCCCACAGGTGGGCCGGTAGGAAGGCACTAAAGTGGTAGGGTTTTAATCCCTTAAAATTATCCTAATCATAACCTCGCTAGGTACAAAGAAGAAGATTGTAGAAGCAATTTTCTTACCCAAATGCTTTTATACACGATTCTTTCTTTAAAAAATTGCTAAAAAATAAGGGTTCAATATTTTTAAAGTCATATAAGTTAAGTTTAAAACTTTATTGAAATAATTTTAAAACTTTATTGAAATAAGTACCCTTCTGATTAGTAATGGAGTACTGAACTTAGTGCAGAAATGTTGTACGAAATTGTTGTACTTAGCACCCGGGTTTATACCATTATCTTTCCAAAATTCACACTGTTTTGAAAACACAAGTTTTCAGTATTGGTTTATGTTTTTTCAAGCGGAGATCGACTGGAGAGGTTCAAGCGCGTTACAGCCCGCATATACATGCGATTTTTAGCAGCGCAACTATTTTGTTGCTAAGCTAAAGTGTACAGGATTAAATGGGGAATCGCCTACATGCAACAACAGCAGCACCTATCTTTTGATAAAAAAAAGTTGGACACATCTTGCTAGGCAACCTTATGTCAACAGGCATACATGCGACTAAAATGTTGCTCAGTGACGTTTTCATATAGTAAAAATTTGCAAGTTCTAGTACTGAGGAGACATTTCGAAAAGTCACGATAACGATAAATAGTCCGACCTGCCAATAGTGTGCACATGATACACGAAAATTTGAAGACCCTTTTAACTTAACAGTTTAGTCGCAAAGAAATCGCAGCAAACGGGCGACCCCACTAAACAGCTACGACGCTGAAGGGATCGCATGTATGTTCGCGCCATTAGTCAAGTGTCAACATAAGGCCGCGTTCACACTTTGCCGATCAACCATGTTTATTTGTATTGTCGATCAACATCAACATGCTCAACATTTTAACCTACCCACACATTCTCAGTAAGTACGTAAGTCAGTGTTGACGTGTAGATTGTTGATTTTGCATCATCATCCAAGGCGATTTGGGATTCATCCTAGTATTATTTGAGGAAAACGAAGTATAGCGCAAATGGATGAGTTGATGGCATACAGTTATAATAATGGTTTCAGAAGTTCAAAATCATTTTTAAATTTTAAGTCGACACAACTTTGTTTGGTTTTTACCCAATTTAATCAGGTTATTTTCGGGTCAACAAAGTGGGGTAACGCTGTTGATCAGCACGTTCACACTTACTCAACATTGTTGACCAGCGATGTTGATTTACGCAAAACAACGGTGGACTCTGTTTAATAGGTACGTACATAGTTCAAAAATATACCAGCCGAAGGCGTGCTATATATTTATAAACACAATAAATGAACGTATACCAATTCAAAAACATCGATAGATAATGATTTGTTTTGTTGGCGTTGATCTGGCATTTTTTGTTTAACATGAGGTCCGTTCGCGTACTTTATGTGTAGAAATATGAAAACTGTCAAATCTCCAAAATCGAGAAAGAATCTTCTCATTTCAAAGAAAAGTGCGCGAACGCTTTTGTGTAAAAAGATGAAAAATGTCAAAGTTTGGTTTGAAAAGAAGCAACCGCTGTTTTTTTTTTTTTTTACTGCAAACTCATAGGATTTTATCATTTGACAGTTTTCATTTTTTTACCAGCTGAAATTCTGTGTGAAGAAAAATGAATGAAAGTACATTTTTCTTTCGTTCATCATTTTTTTTTACTATTTTCTCAGTACGCGAACGCGTTTGTGTAGTTTTGCACGAAAGTTTATATAAATTTACGTTTACATATTAGTTCGCGAACAGACCTATGTTTACCACGGCTATGGCTTGAGCATGTCCTATCCCAGCTATACTAGCTGATCTCCGATGAAAAAGAAAACAGGCATTTTTTTATTAGAACTTATACATACCTATGCAAATAAAAACAAATACGATTAAGAATAAATAAACCAATGCATAATTCTGTTTGTTATTTTTACAGGAACAGGATAACCTTCTAACCATGGTTAGCGGAGAGAATAAATCTAAAAAGTTACCTCAGTATATTGCGGCTTTGGCTGCTGCTGGAGGTGCATTAGCGGCTGGTGTTCTTCTGGGATGGACATCGCCGGCTCAGAATGAACTCGTGAGCGACGACTATAAATTCCCAATAAGCAAACAGCAGTTTTCATGGATCGGTTCTGCAGTGACATTGGGCGCGGCTTGCGTATGCATTCCAATTGGCTTTTTGATAAACATAATTGGCCGAAAATTAACCATGCTGCTTTTGGTGCTCCCATTCACACTGGGCTGGGCAATGCTTATTTGGGCTACAAACGTTGAGATGATGTTGGCTGCAAGATTTATTCTTGGCATATCAGGAGGAGCATTTTGCGTGACCGCACCCATGTATACCGGTGAGATAGCCCAAAAAGACATTCGCGGCACTCTGGGAAGCTTTTTTCAGCTCATGATAACTATTGGTATTCTCTTCGTATATGCGCTTGGAGCGGGACTCAATGTGTTTTGGTTGAGTATTATATCTGGATTGATCCCACTAATATTCGGAGTTATCTTTGTATTTATGCCGGAGTCCCCAAGCTATTTGGTAAGCTATTAGTACTGTGTGAAGATTTTCAAGGAAGCAATATGCTGACTTCAATTCTGTTTATTTTTTTAGGTCAGCAAGGGAAATGAGGAAAGTGCCATCAAATCAATTCAATGGTTACGTGGTTCGGAATACAACTATTCTTCAGAGCTGGCAGAATTAAAGGAAATTGATTCCAAGATTAAAGCAAACCCCGTTTCAATTGGTGCGGCTTTAACTCGTAAAGTTACAATCAAAGCATTGTGCATTAGCTTGGGACTCATGTTTTTTCAACAATTAAGCGGAATCAACGCAGTTATTTTTTATACAGCTGATATTTTCAGGGTAAGCTTTAACGATTTATATAGGCCAGGCGTGTTTCTATTCCACAAAAAATGATTTATTTTTTGCACTTTAAAGTTGATAAAGAAAGCGAATACACGCGAGCTCTATAAGATCTTACCTTTTATACATGAATTTCTACATTGACTTTTGTTTGCAGGATGCCCAGACCAATATTGATGAAAATGTATCTACCATAGTGGTAGGTTTGATGCAAGTTATTGCCACATTTGTTTCTGTACTGGTTGTGGATAAGTTGGGACGTCGGATTCTGCTGTTAGCATCCTCTGTTGTCATGGGTCTAGCAACCGTTCTGATGGGAGTCTACTTCTTTATGCAAAGTCAGGATAAAGCCTCCGTGGAGAATATCGGTTGGTTGCCAGTCGTTTGCCTATGCGTCTTCATCATCATGTTCTCTATCGGATTTGGTCCCGTCCCATGGCTTATGATGGGTGAACTTTTTGCTCCTGACATTAAAGGTGTTGCTGGTTCAATCGCGGGAACAACCAACTGGGTGTTGGCATTCGTTGTTACGAAAACATTTGTTACCCTAAACGAATCTATGGGTGCAGGTGAAACGTTCTGGCTCTTTTCTGCTATTACATTTGTGGGTACACTATTCGTATTCTTCTTTGTTCCTGAGACAAAGGGTAAATCGTTAAATGAAATTCAGCAATTGTTGGAGGGAAGGGCATAAATAACAGCACACCATTTACCATGTTCTTTTCTGCAGCTAATTTCGTATGTACATATATAAAACAAAAAGTATATTTAATGTAATTTGTAGGTTCCATGACTTTTCTGTCATTTGTTATTGTTTTGGTATCTTTTATTCAAAAAGACAATTTAGTTTATGTTTCCACTTTATGGATACATACACTCACACATTCAGCTCGCAAAATATACAAATTGCGAGCTTTAAACCTTGAAGACTGAAAGTCAGAATTATTGTTATTTTCTTTTTCAATTTAAAGAATGGAAAAGTAAAATTATACAAAAACATATTCAAGAAAGCATTTAGAACCAATAAGAACCCAACATACATGTATACCTAAGCATAAACTAAACCACCTAACGGACATAAAATCCAAAAAAGTTCGTAGTGTTTTGATAAAACTGTTAAGAAACGCGCAAATATAGGAAAGCGCTCGTTATTCAATGAAAAAAATGACAAACCAAAAACATAATTATATACAATAAACAAAACTCATTTTTTCACATATTTTTGTATTGTCAAGTAAATTATTATATTTAAATTTAAGTGGCATACATCTTGTCATTTTAAACTTTTTAAGCTTAGTATAAATATTTTGTTTGTGTAATTTTATTCGTATTAAATCACATAAAATATATGTACCTATAAGTGTTTTTTTATATAATTATTATTTCATTTTAATGTACCTAATTGTTTTTTTTTTAACATTTTAATAAAAAGCAAATAAAACGTGAATAACGGTGCATACACCTTCATTTGAGTTAAACATTGTTTTTTTTTTATAATTTGTCTTGGAGCAAGATAAGTGAGGGTGTAGTTACTTATCAGAAGCGTTTTATACATCGCAAATCCTTTGTACATAATACGTTTAAATGCATCCTTTATCTCTACGATACATAATACAGATTAGAAAATTGACAAAAATGTACAATTCATAATATTATATGTAATAACAAAATATAGAATATTTTTGTGTGCATACAAATCAACTTGTCTTTTATCTATTAGTAAATGAATTAAAAATAACATAAAGAATATTATAATATGTGATGTTATTAAATGTTGTTGTAGAGCATATATGGTGCTTATTAACAAACGAATAAAAAACAGATATTCAGAATAATAAACACATTTCTTCAATCATTCAGTTGACTTAGGGGAGATATCAATGAATGGACACCCAAGGTAGGTATGTGAACCTGCATCTTCCACTTTAAGACTTTAAAGAAAACTCTGCATCCAAAGCTACAGCTCTTCATTCGCCATGCTGTTCAATTTCATCCGACAATTGATGAGTTACGAGTATACACGTTGGGCGTCTGATCATTTATTATCCGTTAACTTTCTTAATATTTATCCAACTTTCTGATTGTGACAACATTATAATATGTATATAGCAAAGCTATTATAAGATAATTTTGTTGCAGCACTTTTACCCTCTTTCAATGCTGCTTGTTTCCTAGCTTAACTTAACTCGGTTGCAAAGTTCGTTAGTACTATGATAGATAGTTCATTCGGTCCCATTGCCTTTTTGCAATCCAGTTTTAGGGGAATGCGTTTGATTGCTCTTTGTTGAAACTTTATGTTTCTCATGGACGAATGCGCTAATTATTGGTGCTTGCTTTTGCCCGGGATCAAGATTTAAATCTTCCTTAACCATTCATATTTTTGGCACGAATCGAAGGTACCTTAACTTTTATGCTCGCAATTTGGAGGCAGTGGAAAAAAGGTTTAACTGTACCCCGGCAACATTTAACCTGAGCCCCTCGGTCAGTAGTGCAATGTACTAACTAATGAGCTATTGTGCCCACAAAGCGGGACCTAAACAGGATGTTTCGAACTATCTAAACTTTCTCTTATCCCTTAATTGTTTGAAAAAAATGTAACTAAAAAACTGTCGTTTCTTCCCAAAGAAATTATTTCACCTCGTTGCTGAACATGGTTTTGTCACCGGAAAGTCTACCTCGACCAATGTTATGATTTTCTATAGTCATGCCGTTAGTTGTTTTGAGAGTGGATCTCAGTGTGATGTTATTTAGACTGGTTTTGCCAAAGCCTTCGATAGAGTCAATCACAAAATTTGATGGAAAACTAAGGAGGTTTATGATTTCATTCAAATCTTCTAAAATGGTTTCAGTCTTATTTATTTGATCGTTTTTAACATGTTCAAATAAACAATGTTATTTCCCATCGAATTCATGTTTCCTCCAGGGTTCCTCAAGGAAGCCACCTGCGTCCGTTTTTGTTTTTAATCCTAATAAATGATATTCCACTCCATATCTTGGGCGAAGGACATAAATCTGAAGGTCTCAAGTTCGAATACCGCCAGGGCAAAATAACATCTAAAAGTTTTGTCCACTGCCCACCTCTTGTGAACGTCTGGCAAACATCCAAGAGTATCAATTGTCATGAGAAGCTTCTCAAATTCCCCGATCGGATTCGGCTTTAATTTGTAGGTCCCTTCCACTTCGCACAATCAAATGGTTGGAGAAGCTTGGTTTTGGGCCCTGTATGGGCCTTATATTTATTTTATGATCCCGCATAATGAATGGAAACTATGAAGTAAATTTTGCATTTATTCAAGAATTTGATCAGGACCAGGAGTTTTCACCAGACTCAAGCTAGTCAAGGCTTCTGTAACATCAGATACACTTATAACTAAGATATCAATATTAAGGGAACTATTCATGCATAATGGACAGAAGAAACATGAATATCGCATGTCGTATATAGCGATTCATAAAAGTCAGGAAAGAAGTTGCTGGTCCTGCGAGTATCTTTGGAACTTTCCTGTAAGTAAAACATTTTATTTGAATTGCTATTGGAATTTCTTTTCCCATGAAAATAGCTCCAGAAAAGTTTGCTTAAAACAAAAAATTGGCCATAACGGCCTAAAACCTAGCTTCTTAAAGAGGGGCAGTGGAAAAAAAAACTTTAAGATGCTACTTGGCCTCGGAGGAATTTGAACCTGAGACTTTGAGATTAGTAGCCCAAAACACTTACCTCTGCGCCAATGTGCCCACAGAAAAGGAACATTTACTATTAAGCTTTAAATTCGATTCAATCGACTAAGAACTTCGAATTATTTTTGAATAAGCATATATATTAACGTAATAGGATAGTTTTTTAATTGGTTCTATGAAATAGCTTAGGTTATGTTAGGTTAGGTCAGGTCAGGATGCTAGTATGCACAATTGTGCAAATATCACCCAGAGGCCAAAAAATTTCCATTGTAAGAACCATTTTAGTATATGGTAGGACATGCAGCTAACAAAACCATTTGGATCTGTTAATGAATCGATTGATATCTATTAGAGGTGTCCCTGATAGGTCGCCAAAGCAGTCAAAGAACCGTGCTCCCATGCAGGATAACCATTGTTCTTGGAGTGCCGGGCAGTGGCACAGGAGATATTTCACAGATTATATTTGCTATTTGCATATCACCACAGAATCTGCACGCATCCGTGTAGAGCAGTCTGAGCTGTTTGGCATGCTTCCTCAGAAGGAGATAGTGTTTTCAAAGAATCCCAATGTTCTAATTATTTATTTAAGACGTAGAAGTGTTTCCAAGCAAGTCGCGGTTTCATAGTCTACATCAAGCCATGCATCCAAGCGACATAGTCAAGTTACCAATGAGGTAAGGTTGTAGGTACATTATGCAACTTAAAGCCGGCAATTTGTGAGGAACTTGAAGAAGAAGTTGGGAGGTTGAAAAGTTTAAGGAGCTTAAGGTTTATGACATTGAATGTACAACTAACAAACTTGTGGCCGTTCGATAAAACACTTTATCGTAGCTCTTAGTTGAGGTGATGGGCGAACATTACATACAAACAAGCACTGTAATTTCGATGTTCGCCCATACCAATAGCAAAATTTAATGTGAAGCTTCAAGTTGTTGTCCTTTCTCTCCAATACAAAGGCAATTTAAATGAACCGGTCACCTAATTTGAACTCAACACATGATTGAATCCTCTCGCTGTGTAAAAAGATGAAAAACGTCAAAGCTTGCCTTGAAAAGAAGCAACCGCAATTTTTTTTGCTGGAAAACTCTTAGAATTTCATCATTTGACAGTTTTCATTTTTTTACCAGCAGAAATTCTGTGTGAAGAAAAATAAACGAAAGTTCATTTTTCTTTTGTTAATTTTTGTTACCATTTTCTCAGTACGCTAACGCGTTTGTGTAGTTTCGCACGAAAGTTTATATAAATTTACGTATGCAAATTAGTAGTTACTTGTTACTAGTTAGTACGCGAACGGACCTTGTGCTGTTCTGTCTTGAGTGAAGCTCGGTCGCACAGATAATGTTTATTAAAATGTAGAAGACCAAGTTTAATTTACGCAAGATTGCGAAAAATGAAGCGGACGGTATCCCCCATGGGAAAGACTAGGAGGATCGGCTTGGATACCAAAAAGTCGAGCATGAGTTCATCCGAAATTAAGAAACATCAAAAAACCGTGAGCGAAACAAACAAGTCTTAAGACGAAACCACCACCGCCCCTAAAAGCAGCAAGGTCGACATAGCAGTCTACAACGTCAACTTGGCGCAAAACGCCAAGCAACTGTATAACCTACCAACCTAAAAGCAAACAAATGAAAAAAAAATATAAAACATAAAACAATAAAAAAGACAGACTCCTCTTGTCTATTTCGATTCAATCTGCGTTAGCTTGGAATTGAATTCGGATTCAACCTCTGATGTAAACGGACTATGTTTTGTGCTACAGCTACAGCGCTTAATATCTTTTGCAGCAAGAATAAAAAATTGACGCTTACGGCTTACAATTATTAAACGGCCGAATGAAGTTTCTCAATTAATAATTCCAGGTTATGTAAAGTTGATATAAAAAGTTTTTTTTTAATAAAATAGCAATCTAAGTATATCAGCTAACAAGAAATGGTTTCGCCAACCTTACCACTTCTCGTTCGTGCCCGAGGTCCAGATGAATTCTGGCGTAAAAGAAAAATCTTTAAATTAGCCGCAGTAAGTTCTTTAAGGTCGTCAAAACTCTTGTAAAGATGATATCTTTTTAGCATTTTAGGGGAAGACCAAGGAATTGTTATTCGATAGCAGTGCGAAGTGTCCACAGAGCGCTTGTCTATGCGACAAAGGGCCGCAAGTTGAAGAAACTGGACATGTCTGAGGTAACAATCAAAAATGCGGTTGTGGAACGCTTTTGCAATGTTTTTTGTTTTTAGCTTTGGAAAACCAGAGTAGAGGCTGGCTGTAACCAATATGGGATCTCGTTCGAATCATTTAAAGAAGGCCTCCTAAGAAGCGACATTCTGCTAAATAAAAAGGTATTGGCAGACCTTGCCATTTGGGAGCCGAAATCATTTGAATCGCTGGTAAAAATCTCGAGAGAAAGGGCAGCAGTTGAGGGATATCCAGACCTTAAGGAAAGATCTGTAATGAATCAGGTATACGGACTCTCCAATATGCTAAATGACATAAAAATAAAGTAGTAAAGCGTAAAAACCATATTTATTGTTTTTTTTTGTTAACTAAAACATAACAAATGGACCAACTAACGCGAAGAAAAACTAAAGTAACATTCCTATCTTCATTGGTTTTGACATCCAACAGTTTGTGTGCAAAAAATGCTTGCGGATTTATTCGATCTTCGCCAAGATATCGGATTCCCGGAATAGAATGTATTCCTTCTTGCCTTCTAATTCTATTTTCGTGCCGCCGAACTCTGGCAATAGAACCTTATCACCTTCTTTGATTCCAACTGGAACGTGATCTCCGTTCTAAAATAAAAGAATTTTTTTCATATCCAGCGAATAAAAAAAAAATCATATTACAGTATTTCTAGCACCAGGCCCAACTGCAACTACAACTCCCTCTAGAACTTTGGCCTGAGATTTCTCGGGAATCAAAATTCCTCCTTTAGTTGTTGCGAGAGCTTCAGCGCGTTTAACAAGGATGCGGTCAAGCATGGGAATAAGTTTCTTTATTGAGCTCTGTGCCGGTGATAAGAAAAAAATTATAATTACACAACTGTCAAATTTTGTTCCAGAAGTATCGAAATTTCTTCATAAAACTTCATACTTGAATGAAACTTGTGAAGGTTCAATGGTTTTCCTAATTTTCACTTACCATTTTGCAAATGTTTATGAGATATTGGGAATGGATAGAAAAGTCTTTATTTCTAGAGTTTAATTAATTAAATGCTATTTTCCGGCGGAGCAGGACCCACGTGCGGACGATTTCACCGAAGTTAAAATTGATAATAAATGAATTTTAGTGAACTCACTTTGACAGACAGTAGAGGCAAATTTTTTCATTAATTTTATAGTTTCACCTCTAGATGGCGGAGGAAAGTATTTATGTACGCCATCTATGAACCATAACTTTAACTCACAAATCTTCTACTTATTCCTTATTAGAAATCTTGTTTTAGATGTTTGGCATTCATGGCTTAAGCTCTAAGGCCTCCGATTTATTTATCTATTGGGTCATTTTAATCATATTCAGCGTTACAAGTGAAAAAAAAAAAACAAAAGTTGAGCGCGAACCTATTCCAATGTATTAGTATAATACTTAGTATTAACAGCTGTGTTAATAAACGCAAATTAGGGCTGAACTATATTAATCAATGAAATAAATTAAAATCCTTAATAATAAACATTAATAAACATGCAATCAACTTATTCACCGAAGTTAGTGAATTAACGGAAAATTCCTCGAATATAGTTTCCAAGAGCTGGTTTTACAATAAAGACGTACCAGGCATTACTGTCGAAAAAGTTGGGAAGGCGGTCAAAGGCTCAAAACTAACAGCGGTAATCCCCTCTGAGTTCTGGAAAAATATTGGGACACATCGGGTCCAGATGCCTCATGATTCTCATTTCAAAACAGATGAGAGGCGATAAAATGCCTAACCAGTGAAGGGTAAGTTATTTTCCTTATTTGTACAAAGAAAAAACCGCAACGCGAGACTGATAGTTACCGTTCTATTAAGCTGATATCACACACCATAAGACTGTTGGGCGGGTATAAACCAACCGATAGAGTACTTCGCGACAACAGCAGAAAAAAATATCAGCTGAATTAATTCAAGGAACAAATTGGTGAATTTTTATGGCGAGAGACGAGTTTTGCTCAAATATTAACAAGTTAATTAATAAAGTTAAATAACAAAAAAATAAACATCCAGAATTAAGAAAGAGTATTCAAACGCAATTTTTGAATACTTAAAAGTTAACATTATAATAGGCTTGTGTACAAAAAATAAAAATTAAACCGTGACAATTGCGTTGGTGTGTAAAACAATATTTTTGTTTGGAAACAAATTAAGTTGAACACTGTTGTTATTGTTTTTTTTTACTTTAACATACTTTCTCAGGTTTTTTGTAAATAAATTTCAATATGATTCAACTAAAATATACACTTTATTAACAATCACAATGATTTTTCCATACAATTTCTGGAATTAACAGAAATTGTCATCTTCAATTTTTGTCTGACGTTTAAGAAAGATATTCTGTAGGGCGAAAACGTCCAAAAGTTTTCGTGTGAACGAAACATATAACATCAAGAACTAACAAAACTTTCAACAAACAAACAAAACAAGCAAAAGCTATTTCCTTGACTTTTATTAATTTTTTAGTGTTACTTTGGTGCTTTTTTGAATTATTAAATATTTATTAACGATCTATAATGACGATAGTGAAGAATTGATAGCGCTTTTCTGTATTTAATGAAAACTGAAAAAACAACGTTTTTCATTTTGCTCTGCGAAAGCGTTCGCGTACCTACTTCTTTTTGAAATGATAGTATGGACTCTCGATTTTGGAGATTTGACAGTTTTCATTTTTTCTACACGTAAAAGTACGCGAACAGACTAAAACTTGTTTTTGCGAAAAATTGTACGAATTTGTTTAAATTTTTGTTATCTTTCAAGTAACACGCGAACAGACCTATTATGACGGCTAAGCAACTGCCAAAAATAGTTGGCACATCTCGAATGTGTTTTTTGTTTTTTTAAACAGCTGTCAAAAAATGGTTTCTCTACAAATAAATGTTTAATTAAAATAATAAATATTTGAGAAGTATAATAAAATATTTCGAAAAATGCTTTGCTATGAGGGAAATTTTAGTTTGTACTGCTATTTCGGAACAGCTGGAATTGTTTTAGGGCTATGTGTGCCGCAAATGATATTGGACATAGTCCCTAATGTATGGGGTGCTGTCTTGTGGGGTCCTTTTCTATACTACGCTCTCATCAACATGATTATACGTTTTGTACTTAAAAATAATGACTACCAGGTGAGTTCAAAATCAGGGAGAAACAATTTTCAATAGCTGACCGTTTGTTAAAATTTCAGATTGCAATAAGAGCTTCCTTATTGGGCTTTGTGTCATCAGCTAGTTCACTTTTAATCATATTTGCTCCTGCTGCCTGGAAACAATTAGGAGTTTATGGTTTTTTTCTGTCATTCTTTCACTTTTCAGAGTTTCTTGCTATTGCCTGGTCAAATCCCTCAAGTCTGTCTATTGATTCTTTTATTTTAAATCATTCGGTGCATTATACAGTTGCTGCTGTGTTTAGTTGGACGGAATTCGTATTAGAGGTCTTATTTCTGCCCGATTTTAAGTCAAAATATCCAATTTGGGTAATTGGCATGGTATTGTGTATTTTTGGAGAGGTGATGCGTAAAACAGCTATGATAACAGCTATGGCAAATTTCAATCATCTCGTAAGTACACACAAATCGGGCAAATTTTGTATGCAATGGCTTATTTGATATTGACACACCTTCAGGTGCAATATGTGAAGGCAAAAGATCATCAACTAATCACACATGGTGTATATGCATACGCGAGACATCCTTCGTACGTTGGCTGGTTTTGGTGGTCCATAGGCACACAGGTAAATTCTGTGTTAACAAATGATATACCTACTACAAATGGCTTTGTTTTAGATAATTCTTATGAATCCAGTGTGCATCCTCCTGTATACGGTTGTGAGTTGGAAGTTCTTCAAAGACAGGATTTTTATCGAAGAAATCACCTTGTTAAACTTTTTCGGCATGCAGTATTACGATTACCAACAGAAGGTGCCTACTGGCTTGCCCTTTATTAGAGGCTACGAAATCGATAAGAGTCAATAGGATTTTGTCTAATAATTGTAAACAGTGACCTGCTCTCCGTTATGTGAGACTATTTACGCAACAATTTGCCAACCCATACATATATATAAAATATTGTAAATAATTCTTATTTATAGGAAGAAATATCTAACAGATACTTATTTAAATCGATGTACTTTATCAACAACAAATTAATAAAAAAAATAACCTAGAAAGATATTGCAGACAGAATCGGTTTATATAACTTTGTTTTTTGCCAATCAGCCCCAATAATATTTAAAGGAAATAATAACAATTCTGTTTCGATTTTAGGGAAGACGACATTTTGTCATACAATCCTTTTACCTGAAATATTATTTTAAAGTTTAATAAATTCTATAACATGTTACTCACCTCTGATTTATGTAAAACTTCATTCGTGTGGCAGAAATCGGATTAAACAGGTTCGTATTCACTCTGGCGCACGAAGCTTTTGCTTTGCTTAACACACTCTTTGCACAGAAACCACTTCACTTAGAGGATCCACTATTGCTGGAACTCTTTTTTTTACGAAAGGGCGGGTTTCATTTTAATTCATAACGAACGGCACTGGTATTTTTGGAACGACATGGAATGCCCTTTGCACGGGAAACAACTCAGTGGGGCAGGGAGATTCACTTTATTTTAAGCTTTGTTAAGGGGCTCTTATTTTAATTTTGTTAGACTGAATGCTCTTTGCACAGAAAATATTGTGCTTAGTGGGACGGGACATTCATTTTAGCTTGCATGTATTTTGTTTCGATTTATATACAGGAGTAGGGTTAAACTTTTTTTAAAGGGAGTGTTTTTTTATTTTGATTTTACGACAAAACACTTCAAAAGAGGCCCTTCACTTAGTGAGACATGGCGATTTAGCTCGAACTTTTTCTAACAACATATGAAATATGAATATGAGGAACACGAGATTTGTTTCAGCTTTATCTTTTTTGGACTTAGACGTTTTTTTAGATAAAAAAAAAACACTTTAGGAGCGGCAGGTTATGCCTTTTGAACGAAACACAATAAAATTACCAACAGCAGTTTTGTCAATAGATCTGATCACTCGACTAAGGAGCCAGCGGGTGACGGCGACAAACACGATAAATACCCGGCACCCCAAATCGGAAAGAACAAAGTGACTGTTCTGAGCCTTCGAATATGAAATTTCGCCGTCGACTTGCGAAAAGATGAAAATTGAGTTTTGTTCATTGTTCGGCTCATTGCTTTCCGCACCGATAACATTTTAAGAAATTTACACTCGGAAAAATGCTTTTCAAAAGTCCCGCTGGTTATTGAAACAAATTTTCCGTCGGATATTCCCCGAGGTGACAAATATTTAATAAATTTCACATTCCCAAATACTTTGCTAATAATTTCAAACGCGTTTATTTAACCAACATCTTTGAAACCTCCGATAAATTACTATTTCAAATTGTATGAAAAACTTTCTTTGCAGAGAAATTAATCATGGCTGCTATTCCGCTTTCAACATTGATTCGTAGTTCAGATAGAGATGATGGAATTTACTTTGAAATATACGATTTCTGACTAAAATTTAGCATGTATTTGGAAAAGAAATACTTAATTTACAATTTGAATGCATTTTTAAATGATAAACTTAATAATTTTCATTAATACTTTAATAATGTCTTGAAAGAAAATTTTTCAAACTGACGCAAGCATAACGGACACAAAATAACGGCCCATATTTTGATATTGGCGCAAAACCACTTGGTGGCTCGCAGGTGAACTCAGTTCTGTGTTCGCCAGTGTACAACATCGATGCGGTGATGACAGACTCATCAAAAAATTTTATTCAGAATTATAACTGAGGTATCAACAGATGTGTTATTTTATCAGTGTGAAATTGCAAAAAACAAACAAGAATATTATTCTATTATTTTTTTTTTAAATTTCAACGACAGATTCTAATTTCTTTCATGTGCATTGATTGAAACGTGGCGGGTGTATTTTTTGTAAATCAGCCTTATTTCGAAGATCAATCGACAATTGATAATCGACTATTTGCTATTGTGAACGAACGATTCATTTGGTATTTGTGTCAATCGCATTTTTTTAATTGACTCCGTTTGACAAAATCCTTTAGAATCGTTCGTAGTAGTAGTCCAACAAATAAAAAAAACTATTATTGTTTCTTTAACACACTTTAGTTAGTGCTGTTTTATCCTACGCATATACATATTTAACCTTATTACAACTGGAGTTAAAATTTATCAACCGCTGGCGGTTCCAATTGGAAAGTACAAGCAAGTTCTTACGACATTCGGATTTTTAGGTAAACTTCGAGCGATTTCTTAAATCGTCGTTATGTTAAATACGACCATATGTTGTGGATTGCGATTAATTTTTTGAAAAATAACGGCAATTATGTTGCTGTTTTGCGACATTCGAAATTTAAGGATAAGTTCGAACGATTTTTGAAGTCGTCGCGCTAGGTGGACCGCTACAAAATGTTGTGGATTGTAAATAAACTTTGACAAATCGCGGAAAGGGTGTTTTACTTCGCGGCAAAAAGTTTGAAATTCGACATTTACTTAATTGAACCGCGCTGAGCCCTGTTATTTTTTAAATATATTTTGATAAACTAGTCACATATTCCGCTCTTGGAATAATAATATTCGCAATTTTCTGATAATAAATGCATTAAAAGTAATCTCCTCCGCAGTGTGTCTAATTGTCCGTTCGCGCAAGTCGCGCTCATTTGAAAAGTCCTTAACACAACTTAATCGTACAAATTTCAATTTTAGAGTTGTACATATGAAAAGGTGCTCTTACCAAAAGAACATAAATACTTTTACCCCAACCGACCATTGAAACGGTAAAATTAAAACGTTATCCAATAAACACAAAAAAAGAAAAAAAAAATACATTTTGTGGCCCAGATCAGATTTTCTCAATTTTATTTTACTTGTAGACGCGAATAGTTAGACATCCACAAACAAAAGAGATGAGAAAAGAAATGGATAAACGAGGAACATTTCGTAGAATAACAGGTTTTTGCATACTTATTATTTTGCTGAGAGGTGTCAATCGGACCAAGGTACAACACCTTCATCTTCCCCTCCTCACTAAATTACGAAAAGTTTCGCAATATTTGAATTTAACAAATTCATTTGGATTACAGTGCATACACATTTAATTACAGTTACCTCACTATAATAAGTTTTATTATATTTGGAATTTCACATTTATAAGACGTCATACAAAACAAGTATTTTTCGTCCAATATCACATCTGTTGATACTTCAATTAATATACTGAATTAATTTGTTTGATGAGTTTGGCATCACCGCTACAATATTTATCGCAGACGAGCTTCATCCATATCCACAAAGTGGTTGTGCGCCAATATCGAAGTATGAGCCGTTATTTTGTGTCCGTTTTGCTTAGTTCTAGTTGAAAAATTTTCTTTCGTGAAATTATTAAATTAATACGGGAAAGTAGTAAGTTTATCATTTAAAATTACATTCAAATTGTTAATTAAGTAGATCTTAACAAAATTCATGCAACATTTTAATCAGAAATCGTATATTTCAAAGTATATTCGCTCATAATTTTTTGGGGTAGAAATGTTGAAAGCGGACTATCAGCCATGTTTAATTTCTATGCAATGAAAATTTTCCATGCAATTTCAAATAGTAGTTTGTCGAAAGTTTAAATGATGTTCGTTATAAAATGCGTTGTATATTGTTGGCAAAGTATTTTGGAACATGGATTTTATAAAATATTTGCGACCCGGGAACATCTGATAATTATTTGAGTCTAAATTTCTTAAAATATCTTCGGAGTGAAAAGCAATGAGTCGGAACGGAACTCCATTTTCATCGTTTCGCAAGTCGACGGTTTAATTTCATATATTCGTAAGCACCAGAGATTTTGTTCTTTCCGATTCGGTGCGCCGGATGTTTATCCTTTTGTCGCGGCCAGCGGTTGGGCCCGTAGTCGAGTGAACAGATCAATTTAAAAATGTGCTACCTTTGGTAATTTTATTCTGAGCAATAAATGTGTTTAAAGAACACTTCTTATGTTCTTATGTTGCCATTTAATGTTTCTTGCGCAGTGGTATTAAAAGTTCGGAAATTTCGAATATTCAGCTTAATCGTTAATCGAAAAATGATCTTCAGTAAAATTGTAATGCATAGCTATAAATGTACTTTTAAAAAAACTAAAATCGCAGAAAAGTCCATTTCATTTCGTCATAATCTTTCTTCCACCATTTTTTTTATCTGAAAAGTGTTTTCAAATGAGTTTTTAAGTGTAAAATGAGAGAAAAGGTTATCAAAGCTATATTTTCTGCTCTTCTTAGCTCAATCCTTAACAAATTCCACATTTTAATGTTTTATAGTCTTAATTGCGTTAAAATTAAATGAAAAAAATGCCTCTTTCATTCGTTTTTCCATTAGTGTCGGGTTTTTTTTTTTGTTTTAAATTTGAAGTGAAATAAAAAAGTAATAAGGAAAAGCAGCATTTAAGAAATGTGTGTTGTTTTGTTTTATCCATTTAATTAAAAATGTGTGTCCAGGAAAAGTGTGAAACGTATATAAGTGTTTAAATGTAGTTAAAGCCATTTTCTGCTCTAGCTTAATCCCGTTTCCATTGCTTTCGAAGTGCAAAGTGCAAAATATCAATGTAGTTAAAGCCATTTTCTGATCCTTAGCTTAATCCCGTATCCATCGAAGTGCAAAGTGCGTTTGTTTAAGTTATGTTTCAAACGTTGAGTCAAAATCTTATTTTCTTTAAAAAAGGGTGTATAAAGTGTCGTTTTTTTTAAATTCAAAGTTCAATCAAAATAACGGCCTTAGGAAAAACCTCAATTTGGGAAGTTCTGTTCCCATCTATTCGCTTCTGCAGCGACTATCCGAAGAGAGAGAAGAGTGCACGGGGCAAAGGTGAGTGAAAAAAATATAATTTATCTTACTTACTTTCATTCGATTTCTTTCATATTTATTGCCTTATTATTTAATATTCAAAATTCAGATTCGAATTAATAGTCAATCCTGTAGAATGTCTCTATGCGTTGAAATACAAAATTCGACAAAATCGAATTTAAAAATAAGCATGATTAACTAAAACCCTAGACGAAAATCATTAAAGCTTATAATTTATTTATTCTGGCTTACTATGCGAGCCTTTTAAAAGTAACTTTATCTTATCCGTAGTGTTTTTTGACTTAAGAAAAAACTATCTTACGACTAGTTTTTTATAGAAATGATTACGAAGAAAAGATGAAAAACTTGGTAACAATGCCAAATTTTTATTATATATAAAATTTAAAACTTCCTATCTGTCTTACCTACATAAGCTTCTTAACCTACACTGAATTTTGAAATCGTTTAATTTCATATTCTCTTTCATCATTTTACTTCCGCTATGTTTTTTTTTATCTGAAAAGTGTTTTGAAATGAGTTAAAAAAAAACTACACTAAAAAGTGTAAAATGCAAGAAAAATCCATTTAAGCCTGGGTTTTGTTAAAAAAGATATGGTCAAAATATTTTGTTTTATATAACTGTTTTATACGTTTTTCAAGGGATTTTATCGAAAAAACAAAGTTTTTGGTAAAACGCACCTAAAAAATGGGCATGCTAGAAAGCTTTGAATGAAGGAATTGCTAAAAACGACATTACCTTACGTAGAACAGGACTTCCATTTCCAATGATTTCTTCAATTAAAATGTTTTTTTTAAACAGTGGGCGTGTCAATATACGAATTTTAAAAATCTTTGCAATTGGCCATTTTGGGCCCCTAGAGGAGTATATATTTTAAAATTTTTTGAGATCCTAATCCTAATACTTGATTATTTTGGCTCCTATGAATCAAAATTATAATACCCTTAGAATATGGGTATAAAAAGGGTTCTTCAACGTCACTTGTTCATTCGGAATCCCAAAAGGGTCGGTTTTTTCTTTTTAAAGTACAATAAAAATGCTACAGTCCGCTTCTCGAACTGTTGGATAGCCTATACATATATGTTTTTTATCGGGCAAACATTTTTTTTTGTGAACTGTGAGTTGTTAAGAATATGGTCTACATATTTTGTTTTATATAACTGTTGTGTAGGTTTTAATAATGTTTTTTTAATAGTTGGCCTGTCAGTGGACGAGTTTTAAAAACTTTTGAACTTGAGCATATTAGGCGCCCTAGAGTAGAGAGTACTTATATATTCCAAGTTTCAGTTTCGTAGCTCAAATTTTGCCATTCTATGGATAGTATACTATGGGCTGTCAGTTTTATAAAGTGCTTCACTCTGCGACATTGCCACCATTGAAATAGTAAGCCATGTAATAGCCACAGTACATTTTTTTTGTACACTATATTTTTCTTTCTTGCTATGAAATGGACACAGCTAGATCGACATTACTATAGATGCTGATCATAAATATAGAAACTTTTAGGGGTCTACGATCAATATTAAAGTATGTCAAAATTATAATACCCTTAGAATAGGTTATATGTAATAAATGGAATAAGAAAAAGCAGCATTTGAGAAAGGTGTTTTTATTCGATGCGTCGTCGAAGACGAAAAATTTTAAATCTGAATTTAAGATAATAATTAACTTATTACTCCTTACTGATTCTTATGCAATCACTCTTAACGTAATTATATTTTTTCGGTACCGTTTTTTCGACTTGAGAGAAAGCTATCTTACGACTAGTTTTATACAGTAATGATCACCAAGAAAATATGAAAAACTTTGTTATAATGCCCAATTTTTGTTTTATATACAATTTAAAACTTCCTGGCTACTTATAAGTAGTACAGTACATATATCAACGCTGTAGGCCAACAAGCTTGGTAGAGGACGCATAATATGTGTATCAAGTTTGTTTGTTAAACATATTCGTCAGGAGCTGCCGAAATTTTGTATTTATTCTTAAAACAAAAAGCAATTAATGCTACTTTTTAAAGAATTAAAAATAGAATCTGGGCATATATACGAGGGCGGGTCAATAAGTCCGTGACTTGGAATAAAACACAGATTTTTTGATAAAATTTTTATTTTATTTTTAACGTAGTCTCCCTTGAGCTCTATACACTTTGTCCAACGCTTCTCCAATTTTTTTATCCCTTCCAAAAAAAATGATTTGTCGAGGTCCTCAAAATAGGCCTTTGTTTGCGAGATGACTTCATCATTGGAGTCAAATCTTTTTCCACCAAGCCATTTCTTCAGGTTTGGGAACAAGAAGTAGTCGCTCGGAGCCAAATCTGGAGAATAGGGTGGATGAGGGAGCAATTCATAGCCCAATTCATGGATTTTTGCCATGGCGACTGCACATGTGTGCACCCTTGCATTGTCTTGGTGGAAAAGAACTTTTTTCTTGGCCAAATGAGGTCGGTTTTTTTTCAAATCGTCATTGAATCGGTCCAATAAGTTGGCATAATATTCCCCATTGATTGTTCTTCCCTTTTGAAGGTAGTCAATGTGGATTATCCCGCGTGCATCCCAAAAAACAGTCGCCATAACTTTATTGGCTGACAAACCCACCTTGGCCTTCTTTGACGCCGATTCACCCTTAGAAACCCACTGTTTTGACTGTTGTTTGGTCTCTGGTGTGTTGTGATGGATCCATGTTTCGTCCACGGTTACAAAACGGGGCAAAAACTCCTCCATATTGCGATTAAACAACGCCAAACCTTCCTGTGAAGTTGTTACACGATTGCGTTTGTGGTCGACTGTGAGCAAACGCGGCACCCATCTTGCGGAAAGCTTTCTCATGCCCAAGTGATCATTCAAAATTGAAACCACTGAGCCATGCGAGATCCCTACGGCTTCCACAATCTCTCGCACTTTCAATCTTCGGTCGGCCAACACCATATCGTGAATTTTTTCGATTGTTTCGGGTGTAGAGACCTCAACTGGGCGTCCAGGACGTTCGGCATCTTCAGTGCTTGTACGGCCACAACGAAATTCAGTAAACCACTTTTTTACCATTGAAATCGATGGTGCAGTGTCCCCATAGTATTTTTCAAGCTTAGCCTTGGTCTCGGTAATGGTTTTTTTTCGCAAGAAATAATGCTTAATAAGCACACGAAATTCACTTTTTTCCATTTTCTCCTCAAATTAGTGAGTAGTCTGATAAAAATAGCTGTCAAACACAAACTAACTGACGCAGCAAGTTTATATTTTGACAGGAGTCAACTGACAGATGCCTGTTGACAGGAGCAGTGTTGCCGTTTCAGTAACGAGGTCAGAAATTCAAAAAGTCACGGACTTATTGACCCGCCCTCGTATATCATCGTTTTAGGTCAACCCGTTGTAGGTAGCGGGTATCTACCAATTTTATCCGACCGCAAAGATAGTATGAATTCTGAAGTGAAATATAGTACCTTTTAAAGAGTGGCACTCTCACAACAAATAAATCTTCGAATTCAGGCTTATAACCATATTTTTAAAAGTTCTTTTTACACCTGTACTCTTACAAAAAGATTACAACCCTTTGGGAATTGAAGGTTCGCCGCAAGTGTCCAAAAATATTCTTATTATGGAGAGTAAAGGTCTGGCGAACTCTTGTAGTGTTATACTCTTTTAATTAGGGTACTATGAGATCTTATTTACGTTGTGACAGTGTTGAAGAGTCTTATGAGAACATTTTCCAAGTTTAAATAAGAGTTATGCTCTGAGAAATTGTTTTTCCTAAGCTACTTAACAGACAATAACTTTAATCACGCACCGAGTGATCGCGAGCTTAAAAAAGGCAGGGAAAAAATGTATAAGTTTGTTTAAGATGATCTGTCCTGAAGTTAGGTTATGTAAAGCTTAACATTCAAATTATGTATGTACTTTTATTTTATATAATTGGTTCAACTTGAATTTAAACATTGTGTAAATCTAATTATGTTATCTAAAATGCGTTGGAATTAAGTTTCGGTCGATGAATAAAGCTAAACTAAACTAAAAAGAAAATGAATCGTAAATATGTATTTTATTTTATAACATAAAAAAAATATTTCAGATATTTGCCAAAAGAAAAACTAGTGTTTAATTTTTGTTGTGTCCTTTATATTAAATTTGGGAACACGGTCTTTTTTGGCAAGAATTTTTGATGATAGATCATCAACATTAATGTCGCTGATAATTAAATTGATACGCCGCTCTACAACTCCTAGTATAAGTTTGACGTTGTGAACACTAAGAGCTGTTTTCGCGCTTAGTACATTTAGAATCGGTGAATTATCACAATGTATCAAGTGATATACATTTTCAATTCCACATAATAATTTATTTAGTTGAACTTCAAGTAGTTCTCTGTTTGTATGAGCCTGTATAGCAGACGTCTCAATTGAAAGTTGCTCTTTTTCAAGATGGTCAATATCTTCGGTTTTCTGTTTAAGCTCCTTTTCGGCTTGATCAGCTTTTTGTCGCTCTGCAAATAAATAAATGTTAAGAAAATAAGTCTTAGTTACCTAGCTAAACATGCCGCACCTATTTCATCGCTTAGCTCTTGGGTACTATCATTCAATATTTCGACTTCATGGCTTAGTTCATTGACGTAATTGAAAAGTGCAAAGTTTTCCTCTTCTTGCCTTTTAAATTGACTGACTAGTTTTCCAGTGTCATCTTCTTCATAAATAGTCTTAAGTGTATTGAAAATTACTTTGAAATACAATTAAATAGTACATAAACTGTCGGTACCTTAATTTTCTGTATTATACTTCTGTATTCTGAGAGCTGTCGCTCATAGTCCTCTTTTTGTTGCTGTTTTTTGTCAAATTCTCTCTGCTCCAATTCTGGATTGGTTCGTCTCTGTCCCTTGACATCGAAAAACTGCTGCAGTTTTGCATCATGTTCTAATCGACGTTGCATTTCTCTCATTTCCTGAAAATGGCTATTTAATAGATATTGACTTGGATTTTTGGATATTCATACCTGAATATGCATAAGCTTGTCATTTTCGTTGCGGTCTTTTAGAGCTTGTAGCTTTGTACTCAGTTCTTCGCGTTGGTCAAATGCAATTGTCGATTGATCAATCAACTCCATTATATATTTTTTCCCCTCGTTAAACTGAGTTTCCATTGACTGCCACATCTCATTGAAGCTGGACCTGAACCATTTGTGTTAAAAACAAGAAACAGAAAAAGTATATTATCTTCTTTACCTATCCTGGAGCATATGATCTATTGAGTCTCTAAGGTTGCAGTTCTCTGTTAATACGTCGCTGTACTTTTTGTTTACAACGTCTAACCGATTTTCAAGCTTAACAACACTCTTTTGGACCTTTGCTATGGCCTCTTTGTAACAGCTGTCAGGAACTTCTACTCTCCGTAAAGCTTCAATTTCCTTTTCAATCTAGATTTCAAACAAAATATTTTCTTAGTAGAACCTACAAACTAGAAGGATATGAATAACTACCTTTCTGATATGACCTTCTAGTTCCCATAAGTTGATTCTTGCGTCGTCAATTGTTTTTTTCTGATCTACAAACTGCCTTTGAATGTTTGTTAGCTTTTTCTCCACCTGAAATGCAAAATTTGTATAATTCTACATTGAGTATACTAACAATTCATAAGAATAACTATTGTATTGTTCCTGGCGTGTGTTCCGTTCTCTAAGCAATTTATCTGAACCAACAAATCCTGATGCTCTTGTTGGAGCACTGTGATCAGTCGATGCTGCTTTTTGAGTTCCTTCGTTTTGTCATCCAAGAGTCCTCGAAGATGCAATTGCAATGCTCTAAGCTGCAAATAAAAGGATCAAAATAAAGAATATTAATTGTTTATCATCGGGGAATAACAAATCACTTGTTTTTGCAGTCGTGTAAATTCATCAGCTGCAAGTTGATCTAATTCCGTCTGTTCAGGCATAATGTTTGTAACCTTTTTAGAGGTGCTGAATTCATATGCCTTTGTTTTATTTTAACTAGTTGTAAATGGAAGAATAAACAACATATCCTGGCAACGAATTAATAAATCGTTTACATGGTTACAACTTTCAAGGGGAATATGAATGTCTAACAGCTAGCGTTTTTTTTTTAACTCGTTAAGTATACGCATACGTCATGAAAATGAGCTTCTGAACGGTTTTGTGTATTTTATGTAACTATTGACCAATTACATTCAAATCGAAAATATCTACACTTCTGAAATAATGAACATTTTTGCCAAAACGTCTATTTGAAAGCTGCATTAAAATTTTTGAATGCGTCAGCCGGGGTCTTGCGACTTTTTTTGGTATTTCGAACGTAGATTACTTAGAGGGTTTATCATATGTCAGATCTTCAGATTTGGATGTATGTATCAAGCGAGTATTCTGACAGAACTCCAGTTAATGTTGTAATGTTCTCGCTTGTTTAAAGTTACCAACATATTCCCACCTAGAGTTGACCTTCTTAGTGCCGGTAACAATACAGAGAGTGATTTAAGAACCATCCATTCACTTCTTTCTAACTTCCCTCCTTTTCTCGTAACCTCTTCAGCTTGTTTATTTTCTTCTATATAGCAGTATATTGGTTCCCAACATAGCTAACTTGGTTCTGACTGTCTTTGGCATTGTGCAACATGTCCTGAATATTTCAAGTTTTTTTTTTTTAGGAATTATTCAAAGAACGAATGAATAAAACTGCGACAAAATATGTGTACAGTGCAAATTAGGAGAAATATGTAATCAGCCCATTAAATATATATAGCTCGTTGGTCTAATAAATTGTGCATTGGAAAATGCACTCGTATAAACGCGATAATGCTCCTTCCGTCATATTACAATCGGCCTGTCTCGGCTGCTTCTCTAAGAAATCTCCGCGGGGCGAAATAGCGCCCCAAATCGGAAAAGGCAAATACTCTGCTCTTGAACGAGGTGGTGGAATAGTAATAGCCGTTCGATCTACCTTTTGCTGCAAACAAACTTCTCTACCCGTCTCTGATGTTGAACAACTATGCATCTCAGTTAAAGTGGGTAATCATGATCGTATTTATATTATCGTAAGTTATGTACCTCCGAAAAGCAGCCTTGAAATATATGATAAACATGTTTGTAATATTGAATTTGTATCGAATGCATGCTCGATTTCTGAGAATATTTGTGTCCTTGGAGATTTTAATTTGTCAGATATTATTTGGAATTGGTCGGAAAGCGACAAAATGCTGACCCCACATAACATGAAAAAAGATTACGAATTTTCTTTTATTGATTCTCTTTACTCGCATAACTTAAACCAAGTAAATCTTATTGCAAATTCACTAAATAAAATATTAGACCTTGTTTTCGTCTGCTGTGAAGAACTTAAAGTTAATGTAGACAATGTTCCTTTTTCTCTTTTAAATGAGTCTCTTCACCATAAAGAACTCTTTATTGATATTGATTTATATACTTACTTAAACAATAGTAACGTGAACTTAAGCGAAAAATGTTATAACTTTACTAAAGCTAATTTTTTGGAATTAAATAATTTATTCTGCAGCATTGACTGGAATTGTGAATTTATGAATCATGGTCTTGAATACATGTATAAGCGCTTCATTGAAATATAAGAATATGGTTTTTCAAAGTTTATTCTCATTTTTTCAAAGAAAAAGTTATCTAAGCCTCCTTGGTACAATAGACAGCTCGTAAATTTAAAGAATTCAAAATGCAAAGCTTTTAATAAGTTTAAAAAATCAAAAAACCAACTTGACTATGTTGTTTTTAGTAAATTACGTAAAGATTTCTCTACTCTAAATAAATTTCTATACAAGGCTTACATCATGAATATTGAAACTAACGTAAAATATAAGAGCAAATCATTCTGGTCTTATATTAACTCTAAAAGGAAGTCGGTGGGGATTCCAAATGCTATGTTCTTCAAGAATACTGATTCATCTGATTTGGACTCAACACTAGATTTGTTTGCTAATTTCTTTTAATCAGTTTACTCTGACTCAGGTTTTAATTGTAATTCAATTGACAATATAACAAGTAAGGTTGATGTTGGCTCACTGCAGTTAAGTTTAGATGAAGTTCTTTTGGCACTTAAGTCTCTAAAGCCTAATTTCATTGGTGGGGCTGATGGCATTCCAGCTATAGTTCTTAAATACTGCCATAATTCCCTTTGCTTCCCTTTACTTGCTATTTTTAACCAGTCTCTTTCGGATGGTATCTTTCTTCAAGAGTGGAAGTCTTCATTTCTTGTCCCCATCCATAAGTCTGGCTCAAAAAATAATATTGAGAACTATAGGGGTATTTGTAAATTGTCTGCAATTCCGAAGCTTTTCGAAAGCATTGTTAAAGATAAACTTGCATTTTTTACCAAAGAGTCCTTATCTGAGGCCCAGCATGGTTTTATATCTGGTCGGTCAACTACTTCAAACCTGGTACTTTTTTCATCATATGTTCTCAACTCAATTGAGAAAAAATGCCAGGTTGATGCGGTCTATACTGACTTTAGTAAAGCCTTTGATTCTGTTAATCTTTTGAACTTTTTGGTTTTCACTCGAAAATTCTAAGTTGGATAAACTCATATCTTAGTGATAGAATACAAAAAGTTAGAATTGGCAATATGTCATCGAAGCCTATTAAATGCACCTCTGGCGTTCCCCAAGGTAGTCATTTAGGCCCATTGCTGTTCATAATTTTTATTGATGATATTACTTTTGCCATAAAGCACTGCCAGTGTCTTTTATATGCCGACGACCTTAAATTGTTTCTGAAAGTAAAGAGTTCAGATGATTGCAATCTAGTACAATCAAATCTTAATGCCGTTTCGAAATGGTGTAAATCAAATAGTTTGAAACTTAATATTAAAAAGTGTCTTACGATTTCTTTTTCAAGAATGTCTTCTACTTTGCTGTATAATTACTTCATTGATTGTAATTCGCTGTGCCGGGTAGAAGAGGTCAGAGATCTTGGTGTTATCCTTGAGTCCTCTTTTTCATTAAGAAGTCATATTGACTATGCAATTATAAAGGCCAACTCAACCATCGGATTTATCAATCGTAATTGTAAGGAATTTAGGGACCCTTATGCTCTCTTATCTTTATATATTTCCTTAGTAAGATCGATTCTTGAATATGCTGACGTCATTTGGAACCCGGTATTTAAAATCCACTCCGACCGCCTTGAAAAGATACAGAGACGATTTACAAGAATTATCTTTTTAAAAATGGAATGGAACTTCCGTCCAGAGTATTCAGCTAGATGTCAATTGCTTGGAATTAATTCATTAAAATCGCGGCGAGCTGTTCATGATGTAATGTTTGTAAGAGATATACTGTGCGATCACATCAAATGCTCAACTCTCCTATCTATGGTACCTATCTATGTACCTGCCAGATCATTAAGATCAAGAGCTTTTCTTTTTCAGAGCATGCACAGAACTAAATACGGTGTAAATGAGCCTTTATGTAGAACTATTAGATCTTTCAATGAAGCTTGCAGTGATATAGACCTTTGTTTATCTAGAGATATATTTAAGAAAATGCTTTTGTACTCATCCCCATTCTGATTATATTTTAAATACCTACCTGAAATATCTGTTAGCTTTAAGTTGCTTGTAGATAAAAAAATAAATAAATAAATAAATAAACATTTACTTAAGTTTATTTAACACTTGTTAGGCAGAAGACGGTTCGCTAATTGATAAATGTATGATAAATAATCAGTAGGTACCTGGGTTGTTCTTCAAAATGTTGCAATAATGAAAATAATTTTTTTTTTTGTAAATGAATCTCAATGTTGCAATAAAACATTTTTTTTTTATCAATGAACTAACAAGTAAATTCCGTTACCGGCAGAGTAGTTTTCCTAATATTTTGGATGATATAACTTAAAATTTCGGCCAAACTCTGAAATCCTGTCATTTTCGTAACGGAAATAATAAACATCGAATAAACGTCGATTTTTATTGTGATTTGTTACATACTCTCTTAATCAGATAAAATGCAACTTGAGTATATTTAAATTTGGAAATAATTTAAATAATTTTTAAATTTCTTCCTGATCTGAATGTCATTTTCGTCACGAAAACCAATTTAGAACATTGTATTTTTTGGATAATTGCTAGTTAAAGAATGTGTTGAGCCTTACCGTTATTTCCACCTAAACGAATTTCATTATGAAGTCGATTCCTAGTTTCAAGAAAGATAAATAATTTTGTAGTTAAAAGCAAAATCAAGTATACTTTGTTTTTTTTTTGGGGACAAAGTGTGATGAAAATGACAACAAAGTGACGCAGTGGACAATATTTGCCAAAATGAATTTATTTCGCAATAAAAACGTTAAGCACATTTATTAAAATACATGAATTCATTTAAAAAAAAGATAAAAAAAACCAAAACCATTCAAAAACTTAATTTTTTTCACAAAAATTTACAGCTTTGGAAAAAACATAGAAAACCCGGCTTCCTTTCATTTTGATATTGGGATTTGAAAGCTTTTCAATGATGTCCTTACACTTTACATCAACTACGTCATTATTGTCAATTTTATATGAGGTTTTTGTACTGTCAGTGGACTTAAGGAACATAACTTTGATTTCACCTTCGTTGTCGACTTCTGATTGCGCTACTGCAACGTAACGATAATTCGTCAGATTTTTCTTGTGGTAGGATGTGATATTTATTAAAATTTGGTTTCCGCATAAAATTTTGTCATTTGGGTCGTCATCATCATCCGTTGTGTTTGGGGAATAAATCAGGTTGTATAGACTTATTTTTCCATTCAAAGCCGTTGCTGAATAAATTTTTGGGCTCAAACATTTGCAGAATCCTATTCGAAGCGAACTTAATCCATCGCAAAAACAGCTGATATCACGATACTCCAAAATGCCCCTTTCTCTAAGGATTAATTGATGCAGCTTCATGGTTCCTGTAAGAACCGGAATGTTGTCAGGTAGCTTTTTTTTCATTTCATCAATTTCCTCCGAAGAAACCATGAAAAGTTTCACACTCGTTTCCGTCTCAACCAAATTTACAAATGTTTCAGCATTCGAAATGTCTCTTCCATTTGATACTAGGCGATCTGCAGTTCGTTTTAAGACGCCTCCAATTCCATACGCTGCTCCCTTACCATGACCTGATTCAAAAAATGACCAAGTTGCTTGTTTTATCCCGTACTCAAAAATTTGATTGTCAGAAAAAAAGTGAATAGTTTTTGTGTATGGTTTTTTTTCTTTGAGCAACAAGAAAATGGGGTTCAAATGAGCCCAAATTGCAGCAGGACCATGTTCGTTGTTCGATGAAATGGTCGCAAATGAAATGGGGTCCTCGCCGGCAAGATACATGACACCTGTATGAATAGTTATTTGGTTTCTAGCACCCCCGAAATGATGGGCTTGAATTTCTTCAGCGAATTTGCAGTTATAATTTTCACTGAAATCTATGTGCAATACAGCGGAATCTTTAGACACATGATCAACGCAGGTCCTATAGGCACGATACTGTTTTTTAATATTATGCGTCTTTTTGCAGCAATCATTTCAACGTTAAGTTTTTGGACAAAAACGTTTGTGCTCTCGGATAATTTTACTTTTGTGGCTTTAAATGTTCTTATCATTTTCCCATTCCTCTCGTAGCTTTCTTCTTTCCTAATCCACTCGAACCATTCCATGACTTTGCAGTCCGTTCCCATTGTTAGAAGTAGCGGTTTATCTTTACATGTAATGCATTCGTTATACATACAGTTCTTTTCGTCAAAATCACACACGATTGACCTTACAAGTTCCACTATATCAATTGAAGACACCGCATGAATTCGTTGTAAGGCCTCAATTTTTAGTTTAATGTTGCAGTGTATTTTGCATGCACAAGTTTCACGAGCTGAGATCGATGGGTTAATGACATAGAACGGCCGGTTTCGTGTAAAATAAGAGTAGGAGCAATTACCACCCTCAACAGTATATTTCTTATACAAGGATAGTTGTGTGTCCATCAAATACCTTCTCTGCACTTTATTTTTATACCTAGTCACAGTTTCTCTCTTACCTGCAGTAGCTCTGCTTACATCATCCCGAAGGAAAAAGGTCTTGATCACCTCCCTCATTTTTTATACCCTATTCTAGGGGTATATTAATTTTGACGCATAGTTTGTAACATACCTTAATATTGCCCGTAGACCCCTAAAAGTTACTATATTTATGATCAGCATCGATAGTAATGTCGATCTAGCCATGTCCGTCCGTCCGTCCGTCCGTCCGTCCGTCCGTCGGCAAAAATTAGGCCTTTAAACTGGACCTAGAGAGCTGAAATTTTAACCATATACTCTCTAGGGTCCCGAAATAATCAAGTTTACGAATTTTTGAAATCCGCCCACAGACACGCCCACAAACTCAAAAAAACAAAATTTTGGAAAAAATCGAATTTTGAGCTAGGAAGCTGAAATTTTTTATATATGATCTATGACTCCTAAAACTGCTCGGGATATAAAATTTTCAAAATCCGCCTACTGCCACGCCCACAAAAAAATAAAACAATTTTATTGAAAAACCAAAATTTGAGCTAGGGAGCTGAAATTTTTAATATATACTCGATAGTAATGTCGATCTAGCCATGTCCGTCCGTCCGTCCGTCCGTCCGTCGGCAAAAATTAGGCCTTTAAACTGGACCTAGAGAGCTGAAATTTTAACCATATACTCTCTAGGGTCCCGAAATAATCGAGTTTACGAATTTTTGAAATCCGCCCACAGACACGCCCACAAACTCAAAAAAACAAAATTTTGGAAAAAATCGAATTTTGAGCTAGGAAGCTGAAATTTTTTATATATGATCTATGACTCCTAAAACTGCTCGGGATATAAAATTTTCAAAATCCGCCCACTGCCACGCCCACAAAAAAATAAAACAATTTTATTGAAAAACCAAAATTTGAGCTAGGGAGCTGAAATTTTTAATATATACTCTCTAGGGGCCCTTTAAGCTCATGTATAAATATTTTCAAAATCCGCCCACTGACACGCCCACAAATAAATAAAACATTTTTTTTGAAAATCCAAAGTTTGAGCTAGGGAGCTGAAATTTATAATATATACTCTCTAGGGGCCCTTTATGCTCATGTGTTAATTTTTTTTTAAATCCGCCTACTGACACGCCCACAATTAAATAAAACAATTTTATTGAAACACCCAAGTTTGAGCTAGGGAGCGTTTTTTTTGACAAAATCCTTTAAATGTTATATATAACAAAATATGTAGAGCGTTCTTAACAATTTAACCATACTTAGACTTTTGTCACGCCCACTTATGAGGGATAGGAATAAGAATAGGGTATCCAACAGTTCGCCCAAGCGGACTGTAGCCCGTCCCTATGTTTTTATATATCTTTCTGTCTTTTTAATGGACTGTCTCAAACGTGGAATAGATTTCAATCCTAAAAAATCGGATCCTGCTGATAAGGACATTCTGTACTTTTTTAGGATGTTTTGTAGGCAAATAGATTTAATTTCTTGTTGTGATGAACGTTTAGTACGGGATTTATATTTCTGTTTCACTGCGTCTGTCAATGCAAAGTATTTAAGTAATGTCGGTCTTAGACGTTTAGCTCCTGATGATGTGAGCGACTTAAAACAAGTACTGAGCAATGAATCGGCTTTCTTTTGTACTGGGTCTGCGCATTAAGTTTTTTTTTTAAGCCTTTGAAAACGTTTTTTATATTTTTCTACTTTAGTTTCAAACGTTTTAATTTTTTCTCCCAAGGACAAGTTTTCCCTGTAAACTTTTGTTCTATCACTACGGATTCTCTTGCGGCCACGGGCTGAACTTGGTTCCGCTTCTGGAGCCTGCGGAAAATTGACCGGAGATGATGGTGGCGTGTCACTTAAAAGAGCAGATAATCTCTTATTTTTTTGTCTTGAATTAGATTGAAGCGTTTTTTCTAGTAAGTCTTTGTTCCCTTTTGGTTTGCTCATGAATCGGGCGTTTCGTTTTATGGTAACGCTCCCGGGCCTTTTGTTTTTGTAAAGCTGCCTTTTCCGGGTCTGCTTTTAACCGCTGTCGATACAATTTGGCTCTTTCTGCCTGCGTTAATGGCATTTTATCTCAAAGGTTTAGTCAAAATAATATAATACACTACAGAGAACAAGAAAACAAAGTTTATGTTGTACTTTGCAACCGCAATGTCATTTTCGTCACTATCACGTCATTCGCGTCACTTTTAAAACGTGACGCTGATGACTTGTGACGATAATGACAATTCACACTGATCACAGCAATAACTTATTGGTAATACAATGTATACACTCAATTATTTATTAATTAACTTACCGTTCACTTTTTCCTTCTTTCTGAAATACTTATAAACTTATTTTTTAATGATTTGCTTTAAAAAACGTTGTGACACTAATGAGCTCCAATAAGCATACAGACCATACTCATGCAACAGCTTTGATGTAACTGACGGTTTTTCCCCGTTTTAGTTTTTTCGCTACGCTTACTGCGTGAACATTTTTCGGAGAAATATAGAGCAGTTACCATTTGAAAAAGAATGGGAATTTTAAATTCAAAATTTGAACGGAAAGCGGTTGCATGACGCGAATGACGAAATATGGGGACACGTTTTTCTTCAATAAAAAAAAATACAAGATAATATTATTCTTAAATATTGATTAGTATTACTATTAAAGAACACACTAATCTTGTTTATTAGCTGTGCCGGTGTTGTTAAGCTCGTCTAGGAGCTACTGATATTTAATCGGAAAATTCAAATTACTGCGTTGGGGACAAACGCCATTTAGTACAAAACTATTTGTAGTGCTGAACGATATTTCAAAATTTTTCAAATTGAAGTAAAATAAATATATTTCAAGCTATGCTAATTTATTGCCAATAAATACAGGTTCTAAGTAGTATTTCAGACATAAAAAATGTAAAGTAAATGTGGTTTTATAAAGCAAATAAACTTAGGGGACATCTTATTGCAACATTTTAAAAAACGACACACCTACGTCTGACAAACATTCCATGGCATCAATTGCCGTGCAGTTCCAGCTTAAGTTGCATGCAGTTGTAGCACTCCATTGTGGTGACCCTTGAACCGGTCCACCCAATAATTTCGCGCGATGTACATTGATATAGATATAATATCATATATACTTTCTCTGCGCAGCATTAATGTGTATTACCTATACACAAAAAAAATGTGAGCCACGCTGCACTCACGGTATAGTTGATGTGTAAACATGTAGGCTCGTCATCGTTGCATTAATTAAAATTGTGGGCGTGTCAATCTGCGAATTTTGAAAATATTTACACATGAGCATCAGGGGCCACTGGAGAGTCTGTATTATAAATTTCAGCTCCCTAGCTCAAACTTTGGTTTTTTTTTGTCGGCGCGTCAGTGGGCGAATTTGGAAAATATTTACACATGAGCATCAAAGCCGCCTGAAGAGTCTATATTATAAATTTCAGCTCACTAGCTCAAACTTTTGTTTTCCGATTAACTCACGTGGATAGATACCTATGCAATGGAGATACCTATACTTTCTCACAAACATCTGCTTACGTAATCGCAGCTGCTATGTTTGTGAGAAAATATGGGGTGTTAGGTTTTATTTTCATTACGGAATTTCTTGATTCGGTCGCCGCGTTCAAAGCCCGCGATAAAACCTATGCAATAGCTTAAAAAGTTTAATTTAAATTAAATTAAATCCTAATGAATAAATCTGGTTCATAGGACTTACAAATAGGGTCACCTTCGAAGTTGTCTTGTTCCTCATGTGTATCATTAACGTCTAAAATATCCTTGTAAAACTTACGCAATGGCAAGAATTTTCAATTACATACAAAATGCTTTTTTAATAAATTGTCAACGTCATTCAACTTTGCATTCTTCAGCTTTACTCCTTCTGACTGCCTTTTTGGAGACATGGAAGTAAAGTGTTTGCCCTTTTTGGTGTTTGATTTTGCTTCTCTAATATCCGACTTGTAAGAAGGTTCACCCCGAATGTACCCCTTTTTAAAACAAACCTTTTCGATGCGTTGAATTTAAATGCCAAGCGGATGGTGGCTTCGTAAGTTTCAAAACTGTCTTTGTCTTTGTCTTTAAAATCTAAGTCGGGACATTCATCAGGTACCAAGTTCACTAAAGTCCCATGTTTCTGGTTAATGGACAAATACTGATTAACAACCACGATGGTTTCCTGAACTTTTCTCTCAATTTGAGCAAATACTTTATCAGCTGGTACGAAGCAGTGTCCAGGAATAGGGAAAATCAATTTGACACTGTTAACGGGACGTGGTGATATATTTCCGCCACATCCATCAGCAACCAATCGAATCATTTTTATGCCTTCAAGATTTGTAAGGCAAAGCTGGTGAAACACAGCTGATGCGATTTCGGTCTGTTGTTTTCTGTCCAATAATGTAAAAACACATTTTCTTTGGTAAGAGATGAGTGAGAAGTTCCTATAACGAGGCGAAAAAAATGTAAATATATCTGGCGACTATAGTACGCTGCTTCATCAGAAACTTTAGGAAGTATCATATTGTTCTGACAATCGAAAGACATACTCGTATCATCCCTTTCCTCTTTTGATTTAGCTTGATTGAGTTGATGACTCGTGAAGACCCAAAATTTTAGTGATTTAAAGATCCAAGGTACTGGTTGTTACTCCTATAAAATTTGCAAATGTCTTCTGGCAAACTTTAACGGTGTGTTTATGTTTTATTCTGATTATGAATTACGATTCTCTTTGTCTTACTATCGTAACTGACAAAAAGCAATTACAATTTACGAGATCGGTTGCAGTTATCGTTTCAGCTGTCGTTATGTAAAAATGGAGGCGAGTGACTGTGAAGGAAACATTTTTGTTACCTCGATTTTTAATAAAATGTTATTAAAATATTTGGAAGTACAGTCAATTTGTTTCTCTGTTGTTTGTTTAAATTTAAAAATATCAAAAATAAAATGTTTATTGATATTGCACTGTTTATGTTTTTTTTTTTTTTTTTTTTAAACTCCTGACCCACCTAGGCGAAGGAATACGGTACGTCGACCTGGACAGATCTATTGTACCATAGGTCAGAGAAAATTTAGGCTAGTGCATTTTCCATTTTTCTTGAAAAGGTAATAATGCTTCTAGCAGGATACCTCATCAAGTCCTCGTTACTTAGGAGTTCTTTGAAGAAGATCCTCTTTCTGATACCGCAAAGGGCTGGGCATTCGCACAAAATGTGCTCAGTGGTTTAGTCGTCTTCGAGGCACAGCCTGCACTCTGGAGAGTCGGCTAGTTTCATTTTGCTTAGGTGGTATCGTAAACCGTGGTGACCTGTGAGGTGCCCTTTTAGGTTTTTGATATCAGGCCGGCCTATGTTTACGATCCTGCTGGCATTGTTTTTAAAGGGCTGGATGGCTCGTTTGGCCTGTCTTAGACATGGAGTGTTTTCCCAGTATGAGATACACTTAGAGTGTTCCCAGCTGTTTATATCTAAATCGGTGGCTGATTTAGGTGTGTAGCAAAAGGGATCAGGTCCTGTGAAAGGGGTTTCTGATCCACCTCTGGCTAGCTCGTCAGCTTTTTCATTTCCTGCAAAACCCCCATGGACAGGAATCCACCAGAGTTTTTTTTTGTTCAGTGGCTGACTTGCTGGAGGGTATTGAAGCAGTGTACAACTGATTAGGAGTCAATTGTATGGGAGCTAAGAGCTTTTATAGCTGCTTGATTATCCGTGTATGTGAGCGTCTTTGATACCAGTCTTGGTAATGTGGTTGGCGCATTCCTGAATGGCGAGGAGCTCTGCCTGGAATACACTAGGGTTTTTACCCATTGGTATTGAGACGCTAAGGTTTGGTCCGTGAAAACCTGCTCCTGTGCCCGATTCTATTTTAGAACCATCCGTATACCACTTTAGTCCGCTTTGGCGGTTCGGTGGGTTATTGCTGGCCCATGATTCTCTATTTGGTATTTTTGGTATCTCCGTAGAGCAGCGTTCGTTAAAACATAGTGTTTTTTGAAGGCGGTCTGTGACCGCGCAGATCATGTCAAGTTCTGTTATGTTACTATATATTCGTACGCGGCGAGATGTGATCTTTCGTCTTAGTCGCTTTTTACGACAAGCCCTGTTTTGTTGGTGGGCGGAAAGACATTATTTTCATATTTGTAAATTCGTAAATAAGAAACAAAGTAATAATTCGGTGTATACCATTCGTTGCTTAATATTTATTTATTTCATTTTATATTGTTTCACAATTAAATACATTGATCTCTTTTCATAAGGCAAGTTGTGAAGAACTTATAGAACTAGGCTTAGAGTTTCTTCTTTTTTAATTTTGTCATAAATAAGTACATTTATAATCATCTCTCGTCTTATATTAGTATTTATCTAGATAAAATTTATTTAAAAGAGATACGAATAGGTACAGATTTTGCGTTAATTTAAAAAAAAAACAAATCTCAGATACAAAAGAAAGCTATTTGTGGTTTATGTATTTATTTATTTACTTTTTTCAAATGCTGAAAGTATATTTCAGTTGAATTACCTTTGAAATAGACTCCAAAGCTTATAAGAAGATACTCTCTTAGACAAGGGTATAGATGCTGGAGATTGCTGTTGTTTAACTTTTCGGCTCGAACGTAGTTTGCATTTCATTTGTTCGTCTATCAATTCCTGCATATCCATCTGTGTAAACGATAAAAAACAGAGAGCTTATAACTACCTTGTCTATAAGTAACATGTGACATGTACTGACCTGCCACTGTTCTAGTTGTTGGGAAAGTTCTACTTTTTGTTGAATTGATTCCAAAAGTTGGCTATTGGCCTGCATTAGATCAACCCTTGCCTTAGCCAAATCAACTTCTGCTTTCGTTCTCTTAGCGTTAGCAGCTTCGCGATCTTTTTGCGCTTTTGTTAGTAGCTCGTCGCGGTCTCCACCTTCAGTGAGATCTCCACGAATTTGATCCCGTTCTTCTTTAACATTTGCCAATTCGACATCGGCGACAGTAAGCTAAGTATAAATTAATTACTAAATATTCTTATCTTTAATAAATAGCCGCATTGATATGAGCAATACCTTAGATTCTAACTCTTTGATAATATTTTGACCTTTTTTAATTTCGTCATCCTGTTCTAGGACTATGTTGCGTGTTTGATCAAGCATTTTCTTAAAGTTTCCAGCATCTAGGTTGAGTAAAAGACGTGTCAATTCATCGGTTATAGCTGAAAGCATTCCTTGACGGAAATCGATCTCCCCTTCGGATTTGAATGTGGACAATGTGGTGTCCATTGACTCTAATGATATGTCTGAATTAAGACCTAAGTATATTAAATTAAATTCTGTTCGGAATGGTGTATGTGTCAATATTTGTGTTCTTGCCTGAGTCTTCGTCATCACTTATTTTGAGTGAATCCACTAGCGATTTAAGCTGAATAAACACAGAACGTGCTTCAATCCACGTTTGATTTGGTTTTTCCGAATAGCTTGAGTCATTCATATCATCGTCACATTCCATTTCAAATTGCAAGGACTTTTTGCCATGCGAACTATTTGAACTACTCGAAATGCCATCGGTACCTAGTCTCTCAGTAAGAACGTTATTTTCCCGCTGCGACCTCTCGAGGACTTGCAAAGTGGTCTTAAAAAAATATGATGAAATTACTAAAAAATTTTATTAAAAGAATGACCTCACCTCAAGCTTAGTTTCCTGCTCGCGAGCATGTCGCTCTAACATATGTATTCTATCGGAAGCTTCCTCCAAGGCAGATGTGAGCGATTCCTTTTCCTCTTGAACATACTGCAACCGTCTTTCCAGATCCATCCGCTTTTCAGTCGTCAGGTTCAATTCGCTCTTAATCGATTCCAAGCTGTTTACATGCTCCTGAGAAATAACATTGGTTTTGTTAAAATGATATTTGAAAACTCCATATTTCGTACCTGCAGACTAGTATTCCTGTAATTATATTGGTCTTTAAGCTGTTGAATTTGTGCGATAAGTTTGGCCTCTGTCGAATGCGCCTCCTGGATTTGCTCGGTCAATCTAGAATTTTGATTAGATAATTCTTCAATAAGAATTGTCTTCTCCTTCTCCGCTTGTCGAATTGCATTTTCCTATGATGTATTATATTTAGTATTTTAGCACAATAATAAATATATGTATGCGTAAATTAGATACATACTTGTGCTTGCAACTTGTCTTTCAGTTCGTTCAAATCTGATTGTAGTTCCAGCACGCGTTGATCGCTCTCATCCTCCGCTATAGCCAACTTTTGTCGAAGGACATGTTTTTCTTGTTCCAATTTCTAAAAATAGTATTAAATCAATGTTCAGTTTCTTTAAAAATTTAAGAAAATTGTTCATAAAAAGTATAGCCACATCGCTTATTTACTCCAGGTATCTTATGTTTATAATAATTTATGTGTAATGTGTATAAATTAATGAAATATGCTGGCTGCTTGAGAAAGAAAACAAAATAGGTAGATACCTACGGCATTATTTTGAGAGTTACTTTCTCTAGTCGGGAAGCAACAGATAGCAGTACCCTCGTACTGTATATACTCTCAAGAAGACGACTTCATTGTTATAATGAGGAGATAATTAAAATCATTTTTCGTCTTCGCGTGCCAGTAGCGGCGACAGGAAATAATAACAATACAAAGTGTAATGCATCCAAAAGTAACCAAACTTATACCTATATGTATGTAACCTTAAGTTGTTACACAATAATCGCAAAACTCATAGTGCGACATGTGTTAAATTGAGAGAGAAACAATTGGTAACACCATTGCGTTTATCTTTTTATTGCATAACGTCCATGAAGTCCAAGGAAGAGAGCATTCGTTGCTTCATTAATCTGGGAAAAAAATCTGCAAAACCTCTCAATACCGTAACTATCGCATAAAGCGTAAAACATGGTCCATCATGGAGAGTCAAAATGTTTCGCTATTTTGTTAAACTGCCGCTGAGACGACCAAAGAGGCTAGATTACGAAATGTGTATACATACATACTTTATGCGAACAAATTTTATGAAATTGCGAAAATAACGGATTGATATTGTGAATTTGAATTTCTGTTTGTAATTATCATTATGATGTCAAAATTAGCTTAATGATGTCTTGCTTGGGTGTAGTAGTATATGGGTGTGTGCATATTTTGTCTCTAACTTGAACTTTAGAAGAAATAACTTACGGTAATCTAATTAATGAAGTAAGTCTGTTTAATAGACACGCGATGCTATGCCCCAAGACGATTTGAAAAATATATAAATTCTCGGTCAAGGTAAGATTTTGGCTTCTCTATAATTTGTAAAAGTAAAATTTCAAATGTATCGTTCATAGTTTGGAGATTCCTTATATTTTACCATCATCTACCAGCTTTTGTCAAATACATATACATATGTATTCATATTTAGATTTAAGATTTTCAGATTAGATAATTCTTTATTTACATTTCTTTAAAATAATACAATGGTTTACACTTACAGTAAAGTTGATAAGGCATGGGAAAAAAACGCAGTCTCCCGATTTGAAAATTATTGTTTAACTTCTTTCAGAGAGTTATACAAGGTGGCGCAAAAGTTGTCATCTGTTTACTTCACAAATATCAAAGTAAAATTGACATTTGCCGCTATTTGCAAAAATTATAGCATCTTCCGATAGGGTTTTCAGCCCTTGGGTGTGCCTTAGGCAATTCGTGTGCCAATGTTCTAAATGATCCACGACGTTTGACATCTATCCTATGTAGTTTTCAGTCGGATTGGTGAACGCCACTGGGTGATGACTTTTGCGCCACCTTGTACTTATTAAATAAACAGGGCTTTTTCATTAGTTGAATCGAAAATAATAATATGTAATAGGAATGACTTAGTGAAAAGGCACAATTTAGTTAAAAATTAAAAGTGCTGCAATTAGCTGAAATGCAATATTATATATTAAGGGCTTTTAGTTTAGCAAAGAAAAAAGAAAAGAAAAGAAGGAATAGCCTTTTAAAAATGATAGTAAAAACTGCAATTTGATCAGACTTCAGTCCTTTTAATAAATTCGTGTCAATCAATGAACATATTGCGATAGTTTATGGCATGTGAGACGCAACGAATGAGCAACTTCAATAACCGCAGACACTTATCAGATGTTACGAAGCTCCTGGCAAAATACAGTCTTCGAATTTCTGGGAGTTGTTGGCACACCGCCAAGAAGTACAGAACATTTTCCCGTTGGTTGAGATTGCAAAACTGTGAATCTACTATTGAAATAATTGTTCGAGCCTAGGGAATTATCGAGTTGCTGGAAAATTTATTTCGCCTAGGATGCTCTGATTCCATCAAGGCAACTTTGGTACAACCTCTTGTCAATAGCAAAAACACAGTTGTAAAGAATTTATTCCATTCGTCCGCATTGCTTCTCAATAGATTTAAAGGAGAGTTTAATGCAGGGTACCATTCCTTAAAAGGTGATTGAGCACGCGAGAGGGAAACTTGCAAAATTTGTTTTTGTAGATTATTATGATACAGGCAGATATTGTGAAAGCGAGATCGTTCGGTCGTTTCCATTTTACATTATCTGACCCCTGGATTAGAGGGGTCATAACCCACCCAGTTTCCTGCACCCTTACTAGTCTGCTCTTATTATTTGGTAACAGAGAGAGTAGAAATATGCCCTTATTGTTAAGTGTGTACGTATGTACCTATACCCAAAATGGGGCATGCCTGAAAAGCATTCGTCTCAATCTCTCAACCGAGGCCGAGGGTATTGGTAGAAACAGATCAATACAGCCACTAGAAACTTCGACTGTAATCGGATGGAACACATTAACACCTCAACCTCAACTTCGACTTTAACGTTAGACCTAAATCCTAAATTTAAAGTTGAAATGCAAATCCCACCAACCTTGCGGAGATGCTTTGAGTTTTTCCAACATTCAATTGCTTATATTTTTAGCGAATTTTTGCTCTTGCTTGTATTTTGAAATAATTTTCGCATTTTTTAACAACCATTTTTTGTTCCGCTCTCAAAGTTGGATTTTCAATTTGTTTGACTCGACCTCGACTTCAAACGCTGAAGTTGTCGCTCCTGTCAAAGTCGAAGTGGGAGTTGAAGTGTTAATCTGTTTCTACCATATGGCGTTCGTTATCCACTCCAAATTAAATTGGAAACGGAGTGCAGAAGAGAGAATAAAGAAAGGGCTGAATGCCTATTACGCCTGCAGAAAGGTTTTGGAAACGAATCGGGACTAAAAAATCGAACAAAGTACATTAGTTTGGCACGAGTATGATAACTTTGATGCCACAAAAAATACCGTATTCTTGTAGAGGGACAAAATGCAAGCATTTTTTTATATGAGAGGGGGTCTATACTTTTCGTAAAAAGCAGATAATCCTACCAGAAGAGGACTTCTTTATGTCTTCGAAACTTATTTTTTTTCATGAAGAATATCTTCCTTCTAGTTTTATTTAGGGCTGGACATCTGTTTCGTCTTCTTCAAGACATAGCCGGCCCTCTGTAGAGTTGATTGTTTTCATTTTGTTAAGATGGTATCGTCCATCGTATTAAGATAACATTCTAGGTTTTTGATATCATGCATTGCTGTTAAAGGGCTCATTTGGCCTGTTTAAGATGTGGGATGCTCTCTCAATAGGTGGTACATTTCATGTTTCTTTTTTTAGCTGCCCTAGCTGCAAATTAAAACAACCTTTCTTCTAATAAAGAATTTTTTTTTTTGCAAAGGCAACAACAATTCTGTAAACTGATAGCTAATACCCGGCTACATCGTGTTATACGATTTGGGGATTTTAGGAGTAATAATTCAGTAGGTACCTACACTTCATTTTGACCATTTTTGCCTGAAAGAAAATGGCTTTTACTACAACTTCTGTTGATCGTACGTAAAAAAGTTAACATAATTTTAAGGAAATTGTTTGTTTCTATAATAGTTTAGAAGTTATAATTTGAAATATGGTGAGAATAGATACCCCAAGTCATACAATTTTTTGTTCAACGGAACTTTAGGAATCGCCCCTTAAAAGATTACAAATTCTTTGTATTCGCTTAGTTACGGACGGGCGGCACGCACCGCTCTGACTTTTATAGTTGGACCTTTTCGCGTTTCGACCCCAGGTTTTTGGAACTCACTCAGTGCCTGCTTAATACGAGGGCGGGTCAATAAGTCCGTGACTTTTTGAATTTCTGACCTCTTTACTGAAACGGCAACACTGCTCCTGTCAACAGGCATCTGTCAGTTGACTCCTGTCAAAATTTAAATTTCGTGTGCTTATTAAGCATTATTTCTTGCGAAAAAAAACCATTACCGAGACCAAGGCTAAGCTTGAAAAATACTATGGGGACTCTGCACCATCGATTTCAATGGTAAAAAAGTAGTTTACTGAATTTCGTTGTGGCCGTACAAGCACTGAAGATGCCGAACGTCCTGGACGCCCAGTTGAGGTCTCTACACCCGAAACAATCGAAAAAATTCACGATATGGTGTTGGCCGACCGAAGATTGAAAGTGCGAGAGATTGTGGAAGCCGTAGGGATCTCGCATGGCTCAGTGGTTTCAATTTTGAATGATCACTTGGGCATGAGAAAGCTTTCCGCAAGATGGGTGCCGCGTTTGCTCACAGTCGACCACAAACGCAATCGTGTAACAACTTCACAGGAAGGTTTGGCGTTGTTTAATCGCAATATGGAGGAGTTTTTGCGCCGTTTTGTAACCGTGGACGAAACATGGATCCATCACAACACACCAGAGACCAAACAACAGTCAAAACAGTGGGTTTCTAAGGGTGAAGGCCAAGGTGGGTTTGTCACATTGACTACCTTCAAAAGGGAAGAACAATCAATGGGGAATATTATGCCAACTTATTGGACCGATTCAATGACGATTTGAAAAAAAACCGACCTCATTTGGCCAAGAAAAAAGTTCTTTTCCACCAAGACAATGCAAGGGTGCACACATGTGCAGTTGCCATGGCAAAAAACCATGAATTGGGCTATGAATTGCTCCCTCATCCACCCTATTCTCCAGATTTGGCTCCGAGCGACTACTTCTTGTTCCCAAACCTGAAGAAATGGCTTGGTGGAAAAAGATTTGACTCAAATGATGAAGTCATCTCGCAAATAAAGGCCTATTTTGAGGACCTCGACAAATCATTTTTTTTGGAAGGGATAAAAAAATTGGAGAAGCGTTGGACAAAGTTTATAGAGCTCAAGGGAGACTACGGTGAAAAATAAAAAAAAAATTTTATCAAAAAATCTGTGTTTTATTCCAAAAGTCACGGACTTATTGACCCGCCCTCGTACAACATTTGGTATCTATTATAATGTGAATGGGCTGATAGTTCCCAGACGATTAGTATCGTGGCCTCGTGGATTGGATACACAAGCAGAAGACAATAAATGCAATTTTTTAACTTTGTTTACATTTTAATGCTAATTGAGTCACGATGATGGTACGAGTACCTGTATTCCGAAAAAACGTAGTTAGTCGTTACTCAGTTAATTGAAGTGCGAAAGACTAACTCAGTAAAATAACAATTAATTCTGTTGAAACACACCAAGTAGACTTGGTGTATTTTGCCTGCAGATATAAGAAAAGTAATAAGGGGACTTCATGAATTTTGCCTGCCATACACAACATCGTTTTAAAATATAATGTCGGCTCAATATAAACACACAATAATCTTATTCCTACGAATACTGCAGCGTGGTTTGCCATGACTGGAGATCTCCGGTGGAAGGAAGATCAAACAATAATCAGTATAAACAATGCACGTGTCGAAATTGTACAAAAAATAGGCAGGCCTAGCTCACATAAATTGTGGAAAATGCTCTCAGTTCTTACTCAGCCCCCTACAAATTTTTAAATTACATATTATCGTACCTTTTTTCTTAAAAAAAAGGAATTTCAAATTCCAGAGCACTCAGACTCGGTGACGGTAAATTATACTACCAGAAATTCTCTTTTTGGTGTAGAGGTTGGAGAAACAAGCTGTTATTCGTTTCTCTCTTTTAATGGGTTGCGTATGATGGTTGTACCTACTTAGAATGTTTAGAAGAGCACTTGCAAAGTGGATATGTTTTAAAAAATGTGCGTGCAATTCGCCCAATATCTACCCCAGCTCCCAAAAAACCTACAATTTCAAAGTTGAATTTGAAGGTTGTTCTTTTAATAAATAACAGTTAAAATATCAGAGCCAAGTTCTCCTATACATAACTGCTTGCCCCAAACAAGTCAGCCACAAAAAGTAGTGCAGATCTAAATGGCTGCCAAGTTCCGTTGAAAAAGAAAAAAAAAACAATTTGTGAAGCCTTTTTTAACTAAACCTACCGTTGTTTCAGTTTTGCTTCAATTAAAATATTTACTAAGTTTTTAGAAATTAAGAACTTGGCATTCGTTTGGGTGTTAGGGACATACATTTATATAGAAGGTATATAGAATAACTTTTGTCTTTTCAACATTTATGTTTTTGGTGTGATTATCTATATCTGCGTGTAATTTACTCGTTTATTATAAATAAGTAGATAATTTATGCAAGATGATCTCAGTTATATTATGAGTATGACTCTCTGTTCTCAGGTTTTAATGTTTGTGTGTGAGAGGATGACCAATTCTTTCGTATGATCTAATCCGCCTGTGTGAAAAGTGGGCGTATTTAAATAAATACACCAAAACAAGTTTGAATATAAACCTTTCTAAAATGTTACCACATTCGAACGTATGAAAAGAATTGGCAAAGAGAAAAAAAAAAAAGAAATGAAACTATTGCGTGTTTAAAACATTTTATTCATATAAATAGGTATGTACTCGTAGAAGGTATGTTATGTATGTGTGTTTGCATATCAGTTGAGGAAACAAACGTTTGTTCTTCTCTAAAACCCAGCAAATTGCAGAATACTTTATTAGTAATTCAATGTCAAGAAGGCATTAATCATTTCAATTATAAGAACTAGCAAATATTCATGAACTCTTCCTCGGTTTCAATGACATCAGTGCGTATAAAAGTGATAGGGCACAATCAAATAAAACAAGTTCCCCGAGGGAATGGTAGGTACACCTGTACACAATTTTCCTCTGTACTCCCAAATTCTGGTCAAGTTGTTTGTTTGACATATAACCATAACCGTACTTACCTATATATATACATTATACATCTATGCATAAATTATTTCCATTCATCATTAAGATATCGGGGTATGTCTCTACGTCATGCGCTTCACGCTTGGCACGAGCTCATACAATGAACTCTTGGCACTCATATGCAATTAGGCTCTACGCCTACTCACCTATTTCTAGTACACATTAATTACGACGTTGTTTCATGCGAATCATATATTTTTTGTGCGTTATCTCTAAACATAATATGTTAATTATATTTCGTTTTTAATGCAACTACATAAATCGGTAAATATACCAACTCGTGTTTATCTTAGAATCATTTGTTGGTTTCTTTTTGACTCATAAATTATTACATACTAAAATATTATTGAAAACTCAAGTCGCATATTGTATATCCCAACCAATATCAATGATTGTTTTGGGGTCTAACAGTTTTTTAACGTTCATATTAAAGATTCGGAAACAATTTTATCAACATTTTCTGCTATAATTATTGCTATGAGCCAATATATACAACAATGATTGTTAGTTTGAATAAATTTACTGAACTAAACCAGATCAAGGAGAAAACGTATAGTATATGTAGTTGTGTATACCCGCATATGCGACACTTCCATTTACATTATTTGGTTTTTGTATTATTAAAAATATGTAGATTTTGGTACCAAAAGGTGCCTACGTTTAAAGTGAAATTAAAGAGGATTCGAGTACAAAACTTTATTTAACGGCAGAAAGAAGAAAGTAAGAAAAAAACATAGGTAGGTAAAACATATACAGTACGAACTCGGTTAACGCAACCCCCGATTCGCGCAACTCCTCCATTTTCGAAATACTAAAGTCGTCGCACTTCTTGACTGAAGTGCAACTTTTCAACATATTAACCTCGATTAGTGCAACTTCTTGTGTTTATTCATCTATTTTTTATTTGCATGCTCTCCTTTTGGTTCGTTATTTCACAGTTATATAGTTTTGTTTGAACCTGGACCAATTTCTTTGTAAATACAAGGTTGCGCAAAAGTTGTCACCCGGTTGTATTTTTATACCCTATTCTAAGGGTATATTAATTTTGACGCATAGTTTGTAACATACCTTAATATTGCCCGTAGACCCCTAAAAGTTACTATATTTATGATCAGCATCGATAGTAATGTCGATCTAGCCATGTCCGTCCGTCCGTCCGTCCGTCGGCAAAAATTAGGCCTTTAAACTGGACCTAGAGAGCTGAAATTTTAACCATATACTCTCTAGGGTCCCGAAATAATCAAGTTTACGAATTTTTGAAATCCGCCCACAGACACGCCCACAAACTCAAAAAAAAAACAAAATTTTGAGCTAGAAAGCTGACATTTTTTATATATGATCTATGACTCCTAAAACTGCTCGGGATAAAAAATTTTCAAAATCCGCCCACAAATAAATAAAACAATTTTTTTGAAAATGCAAAGTTTGAGCTAGGGAGCTGAAATTTATAATATATACTCTCTATGGGCCCTTTATGCTCATGTGTAAATATTTTCAAAATCCGCCAACTGACACGCCCACAATTATTTATTTTTTTTTTTTGAAAATTCAAAGTTTGAGCTAGGGAGCTGAAATTTATAATATATACTCTCTAGGGGGCCTTTATGCTCATGTGTTAATTTTTTTTAAATCCGTCTACTGACACGCCCACAATTAAATAAAACAATTTTATTGAAACACCCAAGTTTGAGCTAGGGAGCGTTTTTTTGATAAAATCCTTTAAATGTTATATAACAAAATATGTAGAGCGTTCTTAACAATTCAACCATACTTAGACTTTTGTCACGCCCACTTATGAGGGATAGGAATAAGAATAGGGTATCCAACAGTTCGCCCAAGCGGATGAAGTGCATCCACTTACGCCACGCGGTGGATTTATTTATTTTATTTATATCATAGTAAAGGGTTTTGTAATAAAAGGTTTTTTTGATTTATCAAGAGAGATTTTTTATATAACATGATTTACTCGTAATTTTGATTTCAGGCGATAGAAGAAGGCCATTAACAATGAAAAATAAATAATAACCAAATGGCCTTCACGACCTTTGTTGCACATTCAGGCTCTTCTGATAAAATTTCCCATTACATTTTCGCACATTTAATTGATTACGGCACGGATGTGGGCTTTGAGTTCTTCAATGACTGGGAAGCATTGGCATAAACCTCTTTCACATGACCCCAAGGAAAGAATTCGCACGGTGTTAGATCTCATGATGCCGGCCGGCGGCCAATTTACATTACTATTTCGAGAAATAACTTGGCCAGGAAACTTTCCAAGTGTTTCGCCACTTGTTTGGCACGTAGTTCCGTCTTGTTGGAAATTTACATCGCCCACATCAATACCTTCAAGTTTTGGCCATTAAGTATGATGGTTCGACAGCGCAATCCATTTACGGTTAAAGCCAAACCCCCTTCATTTTCAAAAAAGGCCCAATGATGCCTCTTGCTCAAAAACCGGACCAATCCAATCAGCGACACATTCTGACAGAGAATTCCCCGGAATCATTGTGTATGGAATACCTATCTGAGCCGCAAAAGCCACAATTTAGCTTATTAAGGAAAAATGTAGATGTAAATGTGCCTCATTGCTCAGAATGATTTCACGGTGAAATTCAGGGATCGGTTTTGCTCCATGGAAGGTGATTATCAATTTCGCAATCGCTTTTTGCGATCGATTTCATCTGACAGGTATTTAGGTGTCGTTTTAACACTTTTGTGCAACTTTCGTGGTGTTTGAATTTAGTTATGAGAAATTTTAAATGTTTGAAGTGAAAGAAAAATACAAAAAATATGTCATAAATAGTTTTTTTACGTGATTTTTCTTACGCTTTGTATTTGCAATTACGCAGGATGTATGTATGTAGTTATTCCTATTCAATGTGCTCGCAAGGCGCAATGTTTAATTCTTCATACTTAAGTTTAATCAAAGATATAAAAGAAGAATTAAAGATAGAAACAACAATTGCTGGCAAAAAAGGGTTCTTAGGATCTCTCCTTTGAACATGACAGTACCAATTAATCCGGTAGCGGTTCATTTTGTCGAGATAGGTGCTTTGAAGTGTAGGCTCGGAACAGGGACGTTTGGATATCGTCCGCAAAGAATAACTGATGCACTTTGAAGTCCGTCACTTTTCCGTCAAGCAAACAATCAAATACTCTAATAAATATCAAGAGACTTAAGACACTTCGCCCACCGACTTTGATTGCGAACTCCCCGGGGGCCCCGCTGGAGTCCGTCTTTACTTCCTTATACATATCCATGATCATCTGAACCTAGGTTTCTGGAACTTCGCGTTGCCCATAACAGATCAATTGGTTGTCTATCAAAGGCCATTTCAAAGTCAACCAACCCCATATACTTTGGATTGCATCTGTGGTTCATTTCTGCGACAATCCCGCACTGGTCCTCAGATAGCCGTATTATTGAATTTATATAACTACCAAGTGAATAAAATGAAGCCGAGATTTGTTTGCTTTGATGCATAATATGAGGATAATTATTAAAATTTTGGCATTCGTTAATATTAACGGCAAATAAGTTAAAATGTTTTATGTAAGATAGTACCTAATATAATATGTGGTCAGACATTATTTAATCAATTGACATTGGATAAGGTAAGTTAGCTGCTTTCATATAAACTTTTATACCGAAGTCAAGTCTATACCTTAAAACGAAGAAACCTAAATATATTAGAGAAATATGAGTTAGTCGATTAATACAGCCGGAGAATTGTAAAGAATCTTCCATTAGCGACTTGACAATTTCAAACTTTCAGTGTGAACTTAAACCGATTACCGAACCGTCAATGTCAGCAAAATCAATATTTTCATCATGAAGTACACGAAGAAACAACGTTTACAAATAATTAAAATTTACCACAAAGCAATTCATAGTCTAGTGAACAAATTTGAGTCAGAATACTCGCTGCTTGATGTTGCCGTGTCAGTGAGACTACGTTTTGCCCGCGGTGTTGAGAATATTGCTGCGGCAGAGGCGTCCGTCGGAAACCAGCAAAATCAGTCAATTTCACGGCGTTCTCAACAATTGAGCCTCTCCCAGACCACATTATGGCGAATTTTGCGAAAGGATCTTGGCCTACACCCTTACAAGATCAAGCTGACTCAAGAACTAAAGCCACTTTATCATATGAGGCGACGTACGTTCTCGATTTAATGGAAGAATATGAAGAGTTTCGGTGCATTTTTGGTTAAACGGCTTCGTCGATGAAAATGACCGTCACTTGACGGTAAATGGTATTCGCTACAGAGACATGTTGGAACGTTATTTCTTTGAGCAGTTGCATGAATTGTGTATCAGTCATATGAAGTTTCAACAAGACGGTGCCACTAACCACACAGCGGGTGCAACAATCGAGTTATTGAACTCTCAGTTCCGTAAAAGTGTTATCTCAAGAAACGGACCCGTCTATTCGCCGCCGAGATCATGTGATTTAACGCCAATAGATTTTTTTATGAGGCTACATTAAATCATTGGTCTATGCCAACAAGCCGGCGACGTTAGAGGAGCTCAGAGCCAATACTGAACGAGAAACAGCGGCCGTATCGGTCGAAATGTGGCCGAGTCATCGAAAATTGGGTTCAACGTATCGACCGCTGCAAACGTTCCCGTGGTGGACATATGAACGAAGTCGAATTCCATTCATAAATGTTTTGAATTGAAGCCAATAAATTTTTTTTGAGATATCTCAAGTAGTTTGCATTTTATTTAAAGAAGAAGTTGTCAAGTCCTTGATGAAAGACCCTGTATAATTTTAAAGGGATGACGTTCTTGCTTGACAAGGATTTCAAAATAATTTCATTATGAAGAAGGCACATGCGTGTGTATTTTGTTGGCAGTGATCGGTTAAGAACCTACATTTGAGGATTTTATAGGGCCGCGGCCGTTAATTATAACTGCATTACCAAAATTAAAAAATCAAATATCGCGAAAACCTATCCCAAAGGATGCATTCGACCATCTAAAACAAAATGGTAGAAGCAAAAGCGAAATGTGTATGTATGTCCTCTATGACAACAGTGTGTTTTCATTCGCTACACAAACAGATATTAATAAACAAACTTATTATAATACTGTTGGAATCTTTCAACCATTGTTCTCGTATGCGATTTTCCATGGAATGATGTTGGTGAAAGTCAGAAGAAGAATTGGTTTGATAGAGTAACCTATTCGCAAATTTAATGTGAAAGCAATTTCACTTTTATTTGTGTTAAGGAAATACGTACAGTGTAAACATTATTCATATTCACACGATCAAGAGTTCGAAGTAAAAAAAGTAATAATTGGTTTCCCAAAGTTAAGATAACTGCTTACCACCAAACGCCAAGACGATGATTTTATATTTTGCGTAGATCTAAAGGGTTTTTCAACAGGGACGCTACAAAAGTAGAGCGACAGTGACAGCAAACGACGCCGAATTTCTTGCCGCTCTTTTGACATTTCTCTTCAGTAAGGTTTGCCATTTCATGATGGAAAGATATACGAGCCAACAACGAGTCGAAATTATTAAAATTTACTACCGAAATTCGGAGTCAGTGGCCTCAACGTTAAGAGCGCTACGTCCAATTTATGGTCGTCATAATCGTCCTAGCAGATCAACAATTGAGCGTCTAGTGGAAAAATTGAATCCACAAGCACAGTACAAAATGTTCCCGTGCCAGTGAGACAAAGAAGTGCCCGTAGTGTCGAGAATATTGGTGCCACTGAGGCTTCAGTTGAAGAAAGCCCAAATGTGTCTCTCACACGTCGTTCTCAAGCGTTGGGCATCTCTGTGACGTCGTTGTGGCCCCAATCGGATGATATGGACTTGGAGGACAAGTGGTTCCAACAGGACGGCGCCACAAGCCACACAGCGAATGCCACAATCAATTTATTGGAAACCAAGTTTGGAAACCGTGTTATCTCACGAAATGGTCCAGTCGCTTGGCCGCCTCGGTCGTGCGATTTGACGCCGTTATACTATTTCCTGTGGGGCTACGTCAAGTCTATGGTCTATGCCAACAAGCCAGCGACGATTGATGAACTTCGTACGAATATCGAACGTGAAATTGCAGCAGTATCGGCCGATTTATGCTTGAAAACCGTCGAAAATTGGGTTCAGCGTCTGGACTTCTGCAAGCGTGCCCGTGGTGGCCATGCAAAAGAGATCGAGTTCCATACATAATGGCATCGAACTTACTTTCACAGGAATAAAGAATTTCATTAATATCCAAAACCGTTTTTGTTTTATTTAAAAAAAAACTTTTGTAGCGCTCTTATTGAAAGACCCTTTACATTACCAGATACAAATATTATATTGGAATTTCAAACATAGTGCAGCTACTTACCGGAACTCAGAATAGGCAAAAATATAATTCGATTAATTATCGAGAAATGGAAAACCAGATAACTTACATATGTGACAGAAATTATGAATCCATGAAGGTTTTTAAATAGTAAAGTGTGGTACATAGCAGTTATTGTGTTTATTTAGTAGAACGCCCTCAATTGTGACTTTTCTGGTCGCAATGTATTGGTCATTCGAATTTTAATAACAGCACTGTATCACTTCAGAGGTCGAAGCGTTTCCTAACAAATTTATAGGTATACACAGAGTTTAGAGTTGTAGTTCGTTTACACCACACAGATATTTAGTGACTCTGAATAGCAGATGATGAAGTCTAACCATATCTACTGTTTGATTTTATTTTTAAATTAATTTTTACTTTCAAAGCAAACAAAGGACATCTTGAAACTGCAACAGAATCCAACTTCTTCAAAACCCTCGCACTTTACTGCATTCTGCGTTGGGCCACTGAGCGAGGGGTTGGAAGTTTGAGTCCCACCCAGAAATACCTATATATATAAACTGTCGTAAGAAGCTTCTAAACATTTGAAGTTTGAATTCGGCGGGCGTTACATTGCATGTCCCTTCCATTCGTGTCAAAAATATAGCTTCGCATACAGTAATGGTTGGAGATGCGTGGTTCTAGGTCCCATATGGGCCGCTAAAGACTAATATTTTAATAAATTTTCTATAAAAACACGTTTGGGATTAGGAGCCTCGGCCTCGGGTTGTTTGGCCGTAATTTTGAGAGTTTTTTTTTTTGTAGTTTGTGTCACTTGTTTCTACTGCATTCTTTTTACACTTTTGTTGGAATATGCAACCTTCTATCAAGTAAACTAATTGCCACTGCCATATGGCTGCTCCTTTGTCGATGTAACTATAAAGACAATAGATACAAAAACCTACCTCATGGAACTGGTTCATACATGGGTTAGCTTTGTTCACTTCATTTACCTTAACCCTGAAAGTATGATAAGGTCTTATGTTTCGCATCAAAACCTTATAATGATGGTTCAGGTTTATTATTTTATTTATTCATGTTAATTTAATCAGGTTATTATTCAAACATAGTACCGCCATACTTCCGAAGACAGATAAAACATTATTTATTTCAATCTTCTTTGTTACGATTATAATGTTGTACGGTAAGGCTACGTATACTCAACTCATGTGTATATAAAAGAGTAGAAAATATTGTTTGGTGAACCTTTTTTTCTTTTTATTACTGGGTTCGCAACAACGAATTTGGAAAGCTGAAGAGATGACTCATTTCATTAATTCATAACGATATAACACCCACTATGGGATATTTCATCAGCTGTAATTTTAATAAAAATTAAGTTCTTTGTTGGACGACAATAACCTCGAGAATAGATATATGTATTATGTATGCCACATTACAGTACAATGGCTGAGAGTTCCTGAAGTGTGTTCTTTGCTTTGTTGCTAAATGAAAATACAAGGTGGCGCAAAAGTTGTCATCTGTTTACTTCACAAATGTCAAAGTAAAATTGACATTTGCCGCTATTTGCAAAAATTATAGCATCTTCCGATAGGGTTTTCAGCCCTTGGGTGTCCTTAGGCAATTCTGTGTGCCAATGTTCTAAATGATCCACGACGTTTTACATCTATCCTATGTAGTTTTCAGTTGGATTGGGGAACGCCACTGGGTGATGACTTTTGCGCCACCTTGTGTAATGTCCGATTTCTTAAAAAAGAACATTAGTGCATTACATGTTTTAGCCCTTATTCGAGTATTATACGAGTTGTTAGTACTCGGTTGATATCTAAGTCAGTATGCTAAGAGAGTATTACGCCCGATTTTATAACCGAGTATCAAACACAATGTCGGGCGCAGTGGCTCAATGGTTAGTGTGTCGGACTACTATTCGAAAGATCCCCGGTTCAAATCCCGCCGGGACCAATTAACATCTAGAGCTTTTTAAACTGCCCCATCTCTTGCGAACGTTTGACAAACATCCAAGAGTATCAATTGTCATGAGAAGCTTCTCAAATTTGACGTTCGAATTCGGTTTAAAATTGTAGGTCCCTATAGAAGCTAGGTTTCGGGCCCTATATGGGCCTTTAATGCCTAATATTTATTTATTTTTTTATCAAACACAAATGCTCCGTTTGAGTGTTATATCAGTTTATACCAAAGTGTATAAACTTTTTTTGATGGAGCCTGATGGAAAAGTGATTCCCAAATGCGAAATGACAAAATATCTGCCATCTATTATCAAAAGCGAAGCAATCTGTTAGGACGACTTCAACCAATGCGAAAGGGTGGATTAACTGGCGGGAAACCTCAGCTGTCTTCTGTGATCGAAATATGCCCCCTAAGCTGAAAATAAGGCTCTACACCGCAGTTGTGCGCTCGGACGACGCTCACATACGGTTTAGTGTACAAAATGTATGAGGGTACATTTACCGCAGCACAGATGAAGATGCCGCGCATGACAGCAGGAGTAATAAAGCTTGATCGAATAAGAAGCTCAAATATCAGAGGAAGCCTTCGCGTAAAATAGTTCAGTTGGTACTGTCATGTTCAAAGAAGAGGTCATTTGCTATGTTGCGTTCGACAAAATTTGTATAATATCATAAATATTTGTTGTTAATTTGATGCGGTTAAATGGATATCAAGTTTCATTGCATTCTTCGATGGGTTCAGTTATATGTTAGCCCCAAACACTAACTTCTTTAAGTTAAACGAATATGGGTATCTGAAAATGTATATATCTTTAATCAGTGGAAACCAACGACCATACCACGTCGAGTTAATCGGTTCTCGTCAGATCACCGCAATTAATCGACGTTGGGCGCGGTTAGTACGTAGATGGAGGACCGTTTGAGAACAACCGCGTGTCGTTGGCCAGTCCCATCTACAGAGTTGAGGTAGATAATACATTCGTGGTATCACAATGGACCTAAATTGGTCTAAGTGTGTCGGCTTCTGCCGACAGCCTCATAAATCTAACCTTAATCAGTGGAACTAAGCGGCTCCTAAATGTCATTTCTTTCTGTCGCTGTAAGGGCTACCAAGTAAAGCTTGTTTTTACTTAACAAAGCAGTAAAATTATATGATTTTTTTTATATACATTTTATAAATATACATCTGATGATAAATCTTTTCGATGTTGCGACTTTAGTTGGGCTAACAGAACCAAAACCCCAAATTACTGAAAACGAAATACGGAAAAATTGAGTGTAAAAAATATTCAAATGGACAAAACATGCTTGATTGAGATTTAAATGAATAGTAATTCGTTCCAATGTCTCTTTTCGTTCGAAAAAACCGGTTTTCGACAAACTTTTGATCGAATTCGAATGTCAAAATGAATGTTATTTAATATCTATTAAGTCGGATGGGAAACGCGGTGATATTGTAAAAAAAAACATAGGGACGGGCTACAGTCCGCTTGGGCGAACTGTTGGATACCCTATTCTTATTCCTATCCCTCATAAGTGGGCGTGACAAAAGTCTAAGTATGGTTGAATTGTTAAGAACGCTCTACATATTTTGTTATATAACATTTAAAGGATTTTATCAAAAAAAACGCTCCCTAGCTCAAACTTAGGTGTTTCAATAAAATTGTTTTATTTAATTGTGGGCGTGTCAGTAGGCGGATTTTTTAAAAAAAACACACATGAGAATAAAGGGCCCTTAGAGAGTATATATTATAAATTTCAGCTCCCTAGCTCAAACTTTGAATTTTCAAAAAAAAAAAAAAATTGTGGGCGTGTCAGAGGGCGGATTTTAAAAATATTTACACATGAGCATAAAGGGCCCATAGAAAGTATATATTATAAATTTCAGCTCCCTAGCTCAAACTTTGGATTTTCAAAAATTAATATACCCTTAGAATAGGTTATAAAAAAATTGTTTTATTTATTTGTGGGCGTGTCAGTGGGCGGATTTTGAAAATTTTTACACATGAGCATAAAGGGCCCATAGAAAGTATATATTATAAATTTCAGCTCCCTAGCTCAAACTTTGGATTTTCAAAAATTAATATACCCTTAGAATAGGTTATAAAAAAATTGTTTTATTTATTTGTGGGCGTGTCAGTGGGCGGATTTTGAAAATTTTTTATCCTGAGCAGTTTTAGGAGCCATAGATCATATATACAAAATTTCAGCTTTCTAGCTCAAAATTCGATTTTTTTCCAAAATTTAGTTTTTTTGAGTTTGTGGGCGTGTCTGTGGGCGGATTTCAAAAATTCGTAAACTTGATTATTTCGGGACCCTAGAGAGTATATGGTTAAAATTTCAGCTCTATAGGTCCAGTTTAAAGGCCTAATTTTTGGCTACAGACGGACGGACGGACGGACGGACGGACGGACATGGCTAGATCGACATTACTATCGATGCTGATCATAAATATAGTAACTTTTAGGGGTCTACGGGCAATATTAAGGTATGTTACAAACTATGCGTCAAAATTAATATACCCTTAGAATAGGGTATAAACAATGAACAGATATTCGACTCACGGTCTAGAAGGATGAATGAGTACCCTGATCTACAAGGCTATCTCTTCAACAGGTTAATTTTGCAGTAAATTGAAGGGAAACCTTTCTATCATCGTGTCGTCTTGATGCACAAACCAGCGTTTAATTATGAAAATCGTAATAGTTTCTCAATTTTTTTAAAATTATTTTGCATGTGGTATCAATCGGCTTTGAAAAAAATCCTAGTACCTATCTTCTTAATCTTCCTTCACGGCGAAGCTATGATAAGCCTCCCGGTCCCGGTTTCCGATCACTTCATAACTGAGGTCAATCAAAAGCTGGGGGTGTCGCATTTCTGTGTTCGTGGCTTGCCTATCCAAGTATGTATCAAATAAGTGAAAAAACGAACGAGTACGAACTAGAACCACGCACTTTGTACCTAATTCTCGTATTAATGAATGCGGTTCTGAAAGCGCAAGGTAGGCGGAGTTGATTTTTTGAGTGCAGCCTTTACGAATCGATTTTGTCGTGGGCGCTTAGAGACAGTTTTCACTAAAAAGTTAGTAGACCACATATTTAGCGCACTGCCCCGCACTTTTCAATATTTTTGATGTTGAGAAATACAACCAAAACGAAACACAAAAGACCGAAATATCACAGAACATGGAAATATCTGTTCAATGTACCGAGACTCACCTTGAATGTAAACTTGCTTGTTTTTCAAATCGAAAAGGCAAGCAATAATAATAGCCTAGCTATTTGTAACTTTTTCGCCATTATTTTCAGGTATACAGTAAATACAAAATTGAGAAATAAATCAAATTTTGTTTTTTTTTATTGCGCAATGCTAAATTTTGCCTGCAAGACATTTTTAATCATACATAGTTGAAGTAATACATAACCTTATGTTTTTTTATCTATTTTGTCGATACGCCAGCAAATAAAGCAAATGTCTGCGATAAATGAAAATTATAATTTGGTTTCAGTTATTATGTATAGGTACCTACGCATACCAGCGCACGCTAGCCAAGTGCAATTAATTTCTTATCGCTCATCACTGTAGGTAAATATTTTAAATAAACGTGAATCATTGCAATAAGTTATTATCTTATCTAGCTTCCTATCTACATAAGTACGTATAAACATGTTTTCATGAACACTGTGTTCGTATTAGAGTCATTTTACTTAATTGTTTGTGCGGCCAGATAAAAAGCTTCAACGTGGAGTTTGTTAATGAATGCACTTAGACTTAACAACTAGTCCAGGAGGCGCCTCAATGATGAGGGACTTCTTTAATTTCGCGGGGCACCATGTAGTTTGATTATATACCATAAGAAATTATTTCAGTATTTTTTGGAATTCAGTATTTTTTTGGAAATCGCTACCAAGGTTTGAATTTAAAAAAAACCCAAAATCATTTCTTTTTTTTTATACTCAGGACATAAAAAATATTACAAAATCTTCACCGATTGATGGCAATGTTCATTTTCTTAATTTGGATAATAATTGACGATAAGCCAAACCTTACTTTGATTTCTAGTAGCTTTACTGAGTCCGCTACTTTTAGACGCCATTGCAACACGTTGAAACAAGTTACTATGACTTTTAGAAATAAAACGCGTGCGCTCTCGTAAATGACTTATTACAACTGAAGTGCGGGGCGGGCTAAATCTCGCCGCATCGGTACAGAAGAGGGGTTGAGGTGAGGGCTTCTTGTAAACATTTTGACAGCTGGTAGCGACCTCTAAATCTTACCAAAAAAAAAACAAAAAAAACGTATTTCATATTTAGAGGTATATAATCAAATGAGAAAGTGCCCCGGGGATAATTCAAAAGTCGAAAAATAAGGACCACCCTAGTACCTACCTATACATGTATAGGTAGTCTGTGACCCAACACAGGGACTGCATCCTGATGCAAAGGAAGGATAATCTTTTTTTTCGTTCGCCGTGGTAAAAAACATATCGATAAGCGACTTGTTAGCTGATTACATTTTGTCTGTTTCACCATCGCACAAAATGCAGACGAAAAAAAAATGCACACAATTGAGGATGGATGACCAATTAGGTTGGATTCCAAATGTATATTCCACATTCTAATTGATTTGAGCGGTTCCTAACACGGCCGGCGCGCGTCTCCACGAGACATATCCCATTTAATAAATTAAATGTTAACGCAGATTGAATTAAAACAGGATTCACTCAATCCGATCAAAAAATTGTTTGTGATTGGAAGCGCCATTTTTGTTTTCCCCTGTGGTGTTCATTTGAGTGGGATTTTTGTCGCCACTAACACAAGGAAATACGCATTTAGTACCTACTTTAACATAAAATAGTAAGGCACATTCTATTGTCAGAAGGACAAGAGGCGAATGCACCTTTATAAAAAATTAACAAATTGAATTAATATGTCAATGGGGTATAACATAACTAAGAATAAAAATGTAAAATTCAGCAGCAATATTTATAATAATAATAATAATCATAATATATAATAACAGACCAATGTGTTAAATCATTGGAGTAAACAAATTTTCTATTTCGCAGCTATTGAATGAAAACAGATGAGAGTATCATTTAAAAATGTTGACTCCTTTCTTTCGCATCTAATATTTATTGATAACCTATTAAATAGGCGACACACAGTTACATTATAAAACCGAGAAAACATAGCTTTATTGATTTTTGGTACTTTAACGAAATTCCTGGTGTTAACGCGTAAGTTGTAGATACCATACAGCCTGGCTTCAGTATATCCGGACTTACGAAAGAATATTTTAAGTACTTTGAAATAATAGAGATGCCTTAACGAAAGAATTTCCAGACTTCTAAATAATTCGAAACTTGGAGTTCTACGATTTGCTCAACAAATGATCCGAATCACATGCTTCTGCTTTATTAATAGAGGCTCAATTTTATTGAAATGCGTACCGCCATAACATGAAATTCCATAAAGTTTTGATTTGAACAAACCATTGTAAACTAGCATCAAAACAGAAGAAGAACAATAAAGACTTAGGAGACAAAGATGCCTAACGAGTCTATTAAAATAATACTTTAAATACGTAGTATGGGCCTTCCAATTTAGTCTTGCATCCAATACAACTCCTAAGTACTTGAAGTTCTCAACTTTTTCAATTGTAAAACAGTCATTAGAACAGTTGGCTTTTACATCAAAGGAGGGCACAAACTGACGTTAACAACAGACATTGTTAAGAAGAAATCTTAAACACCCAGGTGAGTGATACCGCAACGTCATATCTTCTGGAACTGAACTCATAATATCAAACACCATAAACTTAGTTTTGTCACTGATTACTAGTTTATACAACTTAAAATATCTTCGTAATATTTCTAGATCAGAGTTCATATCTACAAATAAGTCAACATAATTATTGTTGGAGTGAGATAACGCAGTATTGTCGGCGAAAGCTGTAATTCTGCCCTTGAACGATTCAACAAATAGTGAATTTACGAAAATCAGGAATAAAATTGGGTCTAGAACGGACCCTTGCGGAACACCTATGATTATAAAGATTACTGAGCTTAGGCAGCATTTTTTTTTCACCCTTTGCTTGCGGTTACGCAGATAAGAGGCAAACCACGAATAAATCGACCCCCTGAACCCTGCGTTAAATAATTTGCTAAGCAACAGCCTATGATCTACAGTACCAAATGCCTTAATAATGTCTATAAATAGAGCCGCAGAAGTTTTAGAGTCGTTCAGGCTATTATAGATTTCGCCACACAGTTTCAATAAGGCTTCTTCGGTAGATCTTCCGCTTCTAAAACCAAACTGAAACTCACTTAGATAATTTGTTTTACCAAGAAATGATAGCATTCTAGATTTAACACCCTTTTCAAAAAATTTAGAAAAAGTAGGTAAAAGAGAAATAGGACGGTAGTTGTTTAAAATGAATGATTTTGTTATTAAGCCAGTTCACATGTAAGGACAGGTAGGTGTTCATACGAGAGAAAGTTATTCAGATTGACTTCAATTCCTTTTTGTTGAATTTGTCGTCCTTAGGAGCAGGTAAAAGCACAAAAATAATGTTATTATTAACTTCCCAGTGGAAGTTCTTGTAATGGGGCCGATTTTGTGAATCGCGGATTTTGACATATCTTCACGTTTCAAGGTCACCAGAATGCAAATCCAACATTTTTATAGAGATGTCTGGGTGTGTGTATGTACGTATGTGCGTTCGGAATTATCTTTCGCCACGATTATCTCGAGAACCAAAGATGATATTGACATGGGACCGGGTTTATTCGAAGCGTTATTACGTAACTCAGAACTGATTAAGTTTCGAGCGAAAGCGGTCCAGCCGTTTTTTGTTAGTAAATAAATAACTAAAATAATTTGGCTTTAATTGTACTATTTATTGTCATTTTTAATTGAACAAATTACATTGTGCTCCGTTATTTTGCATACATGTAAATTTACAGGTCTCCGTGTTGATAACAATGGTTGCATTAATATATATCACTCTTCGCTGTTATTAACAACATTTAATTTCCATGAACGATATTGAATAGTATTTTGTAATATTAAATAATTCTTAACCATGTCTTATGGTTAACCACATTTCAAAATTTACCTCTAATCGCATAAATCATATTGATGCCACTGGGAAGTTAGTCGTGTGGACCTTGCGGGTCGCACCACAGACCACTTTTTTTTTGTTTTCCGCAGAAGCAAGAACACATATAATGATTGCCGAACAATTTCATTTTCGGAAGAAGCAAACAAAAACGATTTATTTCATTGTTAAATCATTTTCCTTTGAGGCAAAATGAAATAAAATAATCACAAACTTCAAAGTGACAAATGTCAAATGTTTTGGTAGATCTACCGATACTTTTTGAGGTCAATCCGGCGAACTCCACAGACGGACCAGTAGGGATGCAGTAAAGTGGGAGGGTTATGAATGATATCTTTAGGCCGATCATCAAAGAAAAGTTAAAGAAAAAAAGAAGAAAGAAAACAAGTTGGAAATAAAAATAGTATTTATTATTGCATAGTACCTATTATGTATTATTATTTTATAAAATAAATATTTGGCATTGGAGGCCCATACAAGACCTTAAACCTAGCTTCTCCAACCGTTTGCGTGTGTGAAGTTATATTTTTGGCACAAATAGAAGGATCCTACATTTTAATGCCGACTCCGACCAGCGCATTTGGAAAGCGTCTCATGAAAATTAATGATCTTGAAAACTTTAGATGTTAATGTTACTGAGCCACGGAGTGATTTGAATCCGAGAACCCCCGGTCAGTAGCCCAACGCACTAACATTATTATTGTTTTATATTTTCCTTTATATTGTTAGGTATTTTTATAAACCTATTTATATATATATTTATGGTTCAGGAAAACCTTACTGCAATGGTATTTTAAGAATCAACAAATTTTAAGAGGCATTAACAAATACACCAAAACATATGAAAAATTCGGTCCCAGCTTAAGTGCTCAAAGATGAGGTGAAGTTGCCGTCTGGAATCTCAATAATAATCTTAATATTTTTAAACTTAGTGTGATATGCTTTAACATTACTTGACTTAAATGTAAATTGCTAACGCCAGTCCTTTTAAAATTTATAGTGAAATATGATATTATTATGCTACTTAAATTTTTTTTAGAAACATCATACGAGTGGCAATATTATAGAAGTAATAGAATGGGAAGAGTCAGTGTTTCTGTTCTATGTGCATTGAGAAACAGTTATTCAACCAACAACATATCTTAGCGAAATTATGAAAGTAGAGTTATGAAACATTTAAATTTTAACTCTAAGATTGATCATACCTCCGACCTATTTAAATTTTAGCAAATGGATTTTGAGGAACTTAGAAATTTTCTTATTAACAACCATTCTGAAAATGCGATTTAAACGGAAAACTTAATACATTTATTCCCTCCGAATATCAAAATTGCAGATCTCGACTCGAGAATAGAAATGTCAGGATGTCTGAAAATAATGAAACCAAATAAGGCACCTGAACCAGATGGAATACTTCTAGAGTTCTACAAGCATTCTACTCCAGAATTTCTCGTGTATCGTCTTAATTTTCCAATCGCATTTTTATGAATGAGGTATTACCCGAAAGCTTTTTTAACCTCCTTAATTTGAGCTTTTTTCAAAAAGGTGATCCGTGTCTCACGGTAAATTATCGAGGTATATAGGTTACATTCCCTGAGAAAATTATTCACCCATGTTTTGTATTGTAGTCTGATCAGATGGATTGGAAAAAATAGTAAAATAAGTATTTTCAGGCTGGTTTTCGTGCTAATTTGTCGATGGTTGATCAAATATTTACCCTAACCAACTTAGCAAAGCACTTTATTGAGAGCTAAAAAACCTTCATGTTTTTTTGCTGGTTTTAAGGCTGCTTTAGGTTATGCTTATCGTAGATCTCTTATTTAAACTGTTAACATACAAAGTACCTATGTAAGAATTTACGAAAAATGTCTGTGAAATTCGCCTCCATCTGTGCAAAGTGACCTTCGTCACCAGTTCTGATGTTCCGCAAGGTTGCATACTAAGCCCTGTTATTTTGTCGTTGTTTATTGATGATATCTGATATCAGAGTATACCAGGCGGTATTGGCTATGGTGATGTGGAAGTTAAAGTGACACTTTATGCTGATAATATGGTAATTTTCACTCAAAGCCCATTAACAACCCAACTTCAAAAAATAAGATATTTTTGGACCGTGAATGGCAATAACATCGAAATAGTTAACGAATTTAAATATCTTGGTTTTCTGCTTATACTTATAAACTGAACATCAATCTATATATGTATAAGATAAAAAACTGCTACAACTTAATTGGCAATCAGTACCCTTTGATCTCAGTTCTTTTCAAAAAGTTATGTCGACCCTGTTTCTAAAATTAAAGTTTTCGATTCTACTAAACAGCGGTTTTTGCTATGCAAACGAAATGTATCGATAAAAATACCTAGAGGAGATAGAAGCAACAAAACAATACTTTTTTAAATGTGTTTTTAAACTACCTGTACCACACCGAGTTATACCCTCTATGTGGAGCCTAAGCTTCCTTATATTTACATAAAAAACTTGATAGCTTTTGCAAACTATATTATGTATGTAGTGTTCCATAGACCGACATATTTATATGTGGCAATAGACAGGGATCGCTATTGTCGAAACGATGTCGTTCGATCGTTTTCATTTACGTGATCTGGCCCCAGAAAGAAAATTTTTCACTATTAAAGAAGATTTTTCTTTGTATGTAGATATAAACTTATGTGACAAGTACGTTTTGGCCTAAATGCGATGGACAAATGTTTTTTTTTCGTTTCTAATAGTAATACAATTATTATAACTAGGTAAACATACTAGGCTCTTTTCTCGTCAACTTCAAGATCAGCTAGCTTCGTCTTTATTAAACAAAATAATATAAGTAATGTTGCCGATGCCATCAAGTTTTCGAAACACATAGGTCAAGTAAGGTTTTGATAGGACATTACCAAATACACGCAATGAAGGTCATTCCAATTCCAACATGATGGTTTATTCTAAAACTTCCAAGTCCTGCGTAATAGCATCTCTATACATAATTCCAAGATACATTAAATAATATCAAAGACTACTCTGTGACGCAAAAAACCACCCCATTTCATTTAAATCGGGTATAAAAATAATATTCATAACTCACAAATCTTACCTTAATTTTCAAATTTTAAGCATTCAAATAAACCTAATTATGCATTTATCCTCTGTTAAATGCAAGGGTCTTTGCGTGGTCTTTGCCGAATGATATCGTTTTTCCTATGCTTTAAATTTAACTAAATTTACATGTAAATTGTTACAAAAAGAAACTTGTTTCTGATGTTCCAATTTTGTCTCTCTGGTTTCCTTATATGTCACGAACAGAAAATCAAAGGCAAATTCAAGAGAAACAATTGTACTTACAACATGGAACCAGTTTGGACCTTAACTGAATTTAAATATTTTGTCCACAGAAATAGAGTTGGTGCTTTAAGTTGGTTTAGGTTAGTGCAATGCGAAGTTCTAAATTTGTAATATACTACACATACCTACATACATTTATAATGTATGTGTGAAGAATGATGTGTAAATGTATGAATGTGGTTGTCAATGAATGTAATAGGAGAGGACTTCATTTTTTTAGAGCGTGTGATCCGAGAACTTGATTTAAAGCTGCTTTAGTAGGAATTAACGTTAAAATATGGTTTTATATGTACTTGACACTGTACTTGCCGACTTTTCTTAGGTTTATATTCCACAATAGACGCATAATGGACATAATGTAGAATAAACCAACGGCAATTACCTAATTTTTCGAACCAACTAGGTGCAAACAGCAGATTCAAGTTTAAGTTAATGGGAGTGGTAAAAGTGACATAATTTAAGAATTTTGTTGGATATTATAAAAATTATCATAAGTTTAAAGCTTGAATCTTTTTCAATTGCTTTTATTTCTATTATTTTATTAGACTCGTTACAATTGTTAATCGTGAAGATGAAGATCATAGATATTTATAAGTGACTGACTGTATTGGTGCTGATAGCGTTAATAAAATTGCAAACATTTTGTAATATCGTTAATCTTTTACGGTTCCATTAGCAAACAAAGACTATCCAACGGATGGTAGTTTTGGATTTTGTTTTCCTTCGCTTTCGGTTGGTGGTTGATGTGTAATGTAATGTTGTCTTTCCGCGCGGCAAATGTGAATGCTCTAAATTTGAACTGATTCAGACAGAGTCAAATGCGTCGAACGCCATAACATGAACGTGAAATCGCAATCTTATTGTATGAGCATTTACGTTAGCGCGCACTGAGTCACGGTGCACAAATGGTTTCGACGGCAAGCACAAGGGCCTTAACGAAGCGTAAACAAAAGAAAAAACTAAATATTACACTACACAAAAAGACAATTACTATTGCAGTTAGATTGTTGTCCCACTGCATTCTGTACATATTGTTATTTAATTAACTGTTCTTATAAGAAAGTCAAGTTTTTGAGAACTTAAAAGCCGTTTTCTTCTATTTTACCTATCTTCTATTTTTTAACCATCACATATCTACATAAAAAACTTGGAAATTTGCTGACTTCAATCCTTCAATGCACTATTGTTTACAAGGTTAGTTATACGATACATGCATCTAACATGAGTATAAAATGAGTTCAAAAGAAGTTCTACTCAAATTGCAAGCACCTTAACACTATTACAAATAAACAAAAAAAAACTCTCCCGCAGTAGCCATAACCTGAATCTCATTATACGAGATGAGATCTCACTTTTTACCAGTTTGTCTATCTATCGTTCTGAACAGATGCGAATGTCTGTTCGTATCCCATCTCCAGCAAGGTGAAATATTGTTGTGGTCTCTGGTAAATCAAGTACATTATGTATCCTATTTCAAAACTAGATGAATATTTCCGATTCTCCACTGTAGAAGGTTTATTGCAATTGAACGGAAGAGCTTCTTTTTTTTATTTGAAATCGAAAGCAAATGCATACACATAAACAAAAACCTGATGTTGTATAATCACTGCAGTGCACACTCAGTAAGTATCAATAAAGTATAAGTACCTATGTAACTACTAGCAAGTATAAATGTACATATTCGCATGAATGAAGGTTTATACTAAAATTGATTCAAATTTTATATCGATCCGAGAATGATCATTACTTTATTAAAATAAAAAAAAAATGTCGATAATAACCTACTATTTCTGCAAAATAATTAGGCAATCTTCGAAAAATTCAAAAATATGTATGTAATTTTCTAATTAAAATTAAATTTCAACCTAATTCCAACTATGTACTTATAATGGTACGTTATTCCGATCATGGGTCATTTATGATTATCGACCTACTTCAAAAAAAAATCTGGTTTTCTAAATATTAAATACAAAAAAGCATTTAATGGGAATGGTATCTTTTGGAGCGTTTTCCTCCAAATTTATTATAAGTTAACCTAAATTAATATAATGCTTGGATTATAATTTTAATTGGAATAGAGGAACTCATTTAGGTTTATGCTTGCGAGGTTCTATGGATGGCCTTTAATCTCTTTATATGACTTCATTATGTTCACTGTATCAAACTTTTCTTCAGTCGCCGATTGTTTTCGGCTAGATAACTCGTGTCGAACTTATTATAATCTTCTTCTCCTTCTTCCTTAATGGCGGTGAGGCTATGATCATAATTAAAGGGATCACAACCCTCCGATTTAACTGCATCAGATTTTAAATCAATTCATCGCTGATGCCGATCAAATGCTGGTGTTGCTGCATTTGTGTGATCCAGGAGTTTTTAGGGCTGCCTATCATTCGAATGTGTGTAAAAAAGTTGATTGATATTGCCTTTTTGACAGGGTCCGTGTGATCTCTCCTTTGAACATAAAAGTAACATCTGAGCCGGTCGCGCTTCAATTATTCGATATAGGTTCTTTGACGTGAAGGTTTCCTCGGATCTTGGAACTTCTTATTAGGTCATTGTTAATCCTGCTGTCATACGAAGTACCTTCATCTCACCTGCCGTAAATCTGCCCTCATACTTTTTGTACGCTATCCAACATTTTGAACCGTATGTAAGCGCCAACTACGGTGTAAGCCTTCCTTTCAGCTTACGGGTCATTTTCCGGTCACAGAAGATGGCTGAGTTTTCCCACCACTTCATCCACTCCACGCCGTCGTCATCACAGCTTACTTCGCTATTGATCATAAATAGAACCTCGATATTTGAACTTTTCGAACTTAGGATTCACTCATTCATTCATATAAATGGTTGAAATAAGTAGGAGTGTATCGGAGAACGGGCAGCAGAAGTATTCTGTTTTTTTGAACTAATACGGTACCCATTACCCTCCAAAACTTCCACCCACATATCAAGTGCTCATTGCAGGGACGTTTGATCCTCGCTAATGATGACTCCACCGGTAAGCAAAAAATAACTGATGCACATTTCCCTCGAAACTCTATTTATCTATTTATTTATAATTATTCAGATAAATGATAGAAAATAGGAAGGTACATACTATAGTCATGTGTCTCTACGTTATATGTGTAGAACAAGTTGTTACCGCTCATGGTTTTAACTCTGGGCTTTACAGGAAATTTCTAAAGCATTTTTTCGAAATATTTAATTCTGTAGTTCCAAGAATTTTACAAGAAACACGCTAACCAAGGTAAGATAAAGTTAATTACAGTTACACAAAATGCACAAATTTAACACCATGTTTCATTTGTGTAAATAGCTCCACACATGAGTTTCGTATCAAGGTTAGCTCGTTAATCTATTTTTATCAGTGCAATTGCCAAAAATTATTTCAGATGTTTTCTTTTAATTAAGTTTTTTTTTTATTTGTCGTATTAGGGTAAATAATAGTTTCGTATAGTAAAAATAAAAAAAATAAATGGGGTATTAATGAAAATATGTCTCTCTTTTCAATTAATAAGGATGCGATTGGCGTACTGCTGATAGTCTATAAAAAATGAGGAAAACATCAACCCGGCCAAAGTCACCCAAGGGTGGAGAATGACTTTAGCCACCAACATTTTGGTTTTTAATAATAAAACTATTCATTTGTTTTGCACTTAATTGAGCCATAAAGATTGAGTCAAGTAGGTATACAGGTTCAAATCACCACTGTAAAACTTTTTATTTATTATTTTACTATTATCTTCTTCAAATTATATATTTTATATTCAAAATTTACGTCGAATTATGTACACAATTTAAGGCAAACTCTAAATTTACACGTTAGTCTCCATATTAATAAAGATGTCGTCGGTAAGGTAAGAAACAAACATAAATGTGTTACAAATATTTATTTTTATTTTGCATTTAAGAAAAAGAGAAAACACGGTGCCAAAGCGTAAAACACCTCTCCAAAATTATACATGTATCTACTTTTATAAGCAGACTGCATGAATCACCATTCGCAAGTGATGATGATATTCAGTTGTTTATTTTTTCTAACACATACAAACATTTAGCCAAACAACAAAATGCAAAAAAAGTTTTGCTATAGACTTAATGAAAGTAAAAAATTCCTAACGCATATCTTTTAATGTGGTTAGCTAAATTGTTTTGTATCATTAAAATAAATTGTAGATATCTATTCATACATACAATCGCAAAGTACAAGATTTTCTCTGTGTGTCCAAAAGTGAAATAACAAATTCGAGATGATTATTCACATGCACAGCAGTGATTATTACAATATAGGCACCAATAGAAGTAAGAATTTAGTGCCCGAAGCAAGAGTCTTAGAAGTTGAATGAACCTTTGATGGTAAAGAAAATCATATTGTTAAATAACTTAGAGTTCTTTACAATTTACTCTTACAGCCGTAATTAAGACCTGATTAGTCTAAGAAAATGTCGTTAGCTACTCACAACTGGCATTTCAAACTTCATTTCAACACAATTTTGTATTTAAAATGCCAAAAGCTTGCCATAGGCATTGTCATAGCAATAAATAACAAAAACATTTCATCATTTGGTAATGCGAAAATATTGACAATATTTTTAATTCAAAACATGTAGGTATATGTATGTATTTTTTTTTTTTTCAATTAACGAGAGTTCATTGTTAGGCGACCCCCAAAGGCGGACCAGTTGGGATGCAGTGAAGTGGGAAGGTTATGATCCGTTTAGTCCAGATCATAACCTCGTCGTTAAAGAGAAAGAAGAAGAAGAACGAATATTCGTTGTTCATTGTGTTTGTTTCTTACACCTACATGCATTTAAGTCCGCTCAACGAGTGAGAAAAACTGGTTCTTGGTTCCTGGAGTGAGTCAACAGTTGCTCGAAAATATTTAACCTTAAACTTATACAATTGCGAAAATCAAAATAAAATATATCCCAAGGTTCGCCACGACATGTGAATGGCTGTTTGTTCGTTTCGTGCTATGTTAATCGATGACTTCAGCTTAAATGCTTATTCAACAACTTCAGCCAATGGAGTGTGTTTCAAGTGGAATTAAACTAACACCCACAATATTTAACATATTATTTCTAAAAACTGGTAGTAGCTAAAATTGAGGTGTTTTGAATATGAACATATAAATGGCATGCTACATTTATTTGAAATAAGACAGATACGTGATGAATTGAGTTAAGTGATACGAAAAATGTAATAAAGAACTTGCATAAACAATGAATAAATAGAGAAGATAAATACAAATGTGTACGACCAATGTTTCGCTAGTTCATATGCATACATACTACACTTGTACAAACAAAAATAAGTCATGAAGTGGATGAATAACACGGTTGTTGCTCGTGCTTAGTTTATCAATTGCTACAAAAACAAATCAGAAATAATAGAATTGTTGTAGGTGCACAAACCCTTATACAAAGAACAAAGTTTCTTGTTCAAAGCACTCAGAATACGTGCGAAAGGTTTTCTATTATAAAAAAATCAGCAGATGTTCTTAAATTAAGATCGTTTAGCCCTTTCTTTGAAAATTATGAAAACTAACATTATTTAAAGAATATCAAGTAGGTAGGTAGGATGAACGTGCACTCTTTTAAATTTGTATCATCTGACACCTTTAGCAAACCATATGAGAACCAAATGAACAATTTCCTCGGATATATTTTCCGAGAGCCGTTCCTAACAATGAGGAAGTGCACGGCATTACTGTCGAAGAAGTTAGGAAGGTGGTCAAAGACTCTAAAAAACCAATGGCAGTTGGGCCGGACGAGACACCCTCTGAGTTCTGGAAAAAAAGCCAGAAATTGGGTTCAAATGGCCCATGATTCTCATCTGCAACAAACTGATGAGGTGCGATCCAACGCCTGAGTTTTGAGTGAGTGTGAGGTGAGTTTTCTTCTTCCTTTGTCATATGCCCGGCACATACAAAGGAAAAAGCGATACGCGAGACTGATAATTCCCATTTAATTAAGATGCAATCTAAAGGATAAGGATCCTGATTTAAAAACATTGTTATTCCTTAAAGGATTTGCATATGCTGTTGGTTGATTTTGAAAAGCCCTTTCATACGCAACCAAGGGATATGTTATGGATGACGCTAAGACAACGGGGAGTTCCAGAAAATAACGTACAAATGATCATGGACATGTTTGAGGGAGTAAAGATAAGAGTAAGATGCCCCGCTAGGAGTTCGTAATCAGAATCGGTATCCACCAGGGAAGGGTCTTAAGTACCATAATAGTTATTACAGTCCTTGATTATCAGCTTGAAAGAAAAGGAACTGAGTCAAAGTGCTGACGATGGAGCCATCATTAGCGAGTATCAAACGTCCCTGCAACTAGCACTTGATGTATGGGTCAGGTGATCATACGTCCCACTTTTAAGCAGTCTGCCCCGCTGTCCCCAGCGCGTACCAAAATGTCCCGGTTTAGCAAATAGACCAAAATATGTTATTACAGACGAACCTCGACTTACCTACATATTCTATCAAAGTCGGAATACGATAACTTCATTAAAAATGGAATCAAACGTAACAAAGTAAGCCATTATCACGAAAAAGAAAAGCTGTTCCCAAAAGGTTAATCAGCATTACAACAAAATTATACAAACTTCTGCTCTATTCCGGACTCCTTTATAAAATCATTATGAAAAAAAACTTTGTATCTTACGATTGAAGTTGTATGTGGATGGGGTGGAAAACCTATTGTGCATATGTATAGCCGATTTCAAAACAACGGTCACCTGCTCAGAGAGAGGATTTAAGAAAACATTAATTGTGCGCAACAGACTAAATGAAAATGTGATCTCTATTTTACTGCAATGGAAACAAAAAACAATTTTTTTATTTAATTCCACAAGCGTCCCGCTTTGACATAAAAAAAATATGGTCACGTTATGTATGGGTGGAAGTTTTGGAGGGGAATGGCTATCGTATTGTTAAAAAATAAAAATAGAACACTTAAGCTGCACGTTCTCTGATTCACTCCGGCTTATTCCAAACATTTATATGAATGGAAACGTGATTCCCAATAGCGAAGCAAGCTGTGGTGACGACATTAAGCTTTGCGTAAGCGTAGGGTGGATAAAGTGGCGGGAAAGCTCAACCTTCTTCTGTGACCGGAAAATGCACCCTAAGCTAAAGAGAAGACAGACCTACATAGCAGTTGTATGCCCGGCAATCACATACGGCTCACAATGTTGGGCAGCCTACAAGAAGTATGAGGGCGTATGAGGGAATAAGAAGTTCCAAGATCCAAGGAAGCCTTCACGTCATTAAACTTATCTCGAACAAAATGAAGCGCGACCGGTTCAGTTGGTACTGCCATGTACCAACTAGAGATCCTTCAAATCCTTTCAAAAAGGCAATATTAATCAACATTTCCATAAAACGCAAAAGAGAGGCAGCCCTTAAAACTCCTGGATCACAGAAATGCAGCAACACCAGCATTTGAATGACCTCAGGGACGTGGTTCAAAATAGGGAGGTCTGCCGTTATTTTCTGAGGTTGAACCGGCGAATCCCATAGGCGGACCAGTATAGAGATGCAGTGAAGTGAGTGATGATACCCCTATCAATCGCTTAAATCCATAGATAAAGTTATGTTTGCTTGAAATAAAACAAAAGAACATTAGATCAGATTTGTTAATCCAATCTCCTCATGCGCCTCGGATGTTTAATGGAATAAGCTGTCACGTAAATAATTCATTGCCTTTTTTACCAAAAATGAATAGAATGATATTTTACGGCTACTTGAATATGCCATCTAACGCAATATCATCGGGGCTCGGGAACTGGCATTCTCGTGGCACTTAAAGTAACTATGTATACAGGGTGTTATGCCCTTGCGTAAAAGTATTTTTAGGAGGTGTATAAAAAATCATCTTAATAGATAGGGTATATTTCCAATATCCCCCAAAATATATAAAAAAAGGAAATCCAAATCCTAGAGCACTCAGACTCGGTTACGGTCCATACCAGGCAGAAATCCTCTTTTTGGTGTAGAGGTTGGAGAAAACAAGGTGTTATTCGTTTCTCTCCATTAATGTGTTGCGTATGTTGGTGTTCCCCATGGGGATTGAACCTGCACCGCACGCGTCAGAAGCCAACACACTACCCTCTACACCGTCGCCACCCAGCCTGCGAATAATTACTGTACATAACTTATTTTACTTATACTGTATTTTAAGAAGAAATAAAAACAAATATTTTGGCAAATAAAGTAAACAAATATGTTATCTGACTCCAGAGATATAACATTTAAAAAAATACTTCCCAAAACCAGCAGACCAGCGTAAACTAAGAATATGCCCAGAATCCCTTTAAAATACGCTCGCTCAAGTGCATGACACCCTGTGTAATCAAAGGAGTGTATAACATTATATCTTCTTGCCACACATCTTTAGGAATATTTGAGCTTGCATATCTATATATACATATTTACAAGTAGATATGTATGCGTAGTTTTAGACACATAATGTATGTCTTTTATTCAAATTTTTATATCGTGAATTATTCAAGGACATGTGGTATCTCGTATGGCTCCCAATACGGCGTATATAGAATGTCCGTGTCACGGTTTGACGTGCCACAAGGCATTGATGCGTCTTTAGAATACACAGAACCAAACAAAAAATCGATAAACGACCCAGTGAGTTTAAACATAAGGCTGAACTCATTGAAATGTGTGCGTGGTGTTGACGCCATTTGACTTAATATGTATTAATTAAGAAAATGTATAGATATGTACATTTATTTAATATTAAATTATTATGCACCGAACAGTGATATCAAATTACCTCAAGTTTCTGTGAATAATCCTCAATTAGTTTTTCTTGTTGTTTCACGAGTTCTTCATTTTTCTCGAGAAGAGCCTTGCCTAGTTCCGCTGCCAAAAGAATATCCGCTTCCTTTTGCTGTAGTTGGGCCCAGATATCACCGTCCGATTTCTGGCCAATTGATGATGATCGTGCTTCCATATCCAAAATGTAATCCTCTAAATTTATTGAACTTGTGCTCTGATTACTAATATTCATTAAGTGGTTTTGCTTATTCATAGTTGAATAAGACAAACGTTTGATTGAATCAACTGTTAAAATTGATCAATTCAAGTTATTGCACTTTGGTAATCACTTCTTTTTTTAATTTAAAATGCTGACGATGATAATAATGACATTACATTACTCACGTATTTAAAGACACTATTGGAATATTATTATGTAAATACAATATACATACATGTATGTGTAGGTCATATTCTATTTTTTAAATGCAACATTATAATTGACTAACAGGTATCGTTGGAAATAATTTTGGGAAACATAAATTAACTACGGCATGTAAAAATGTGATGCAGTTAAACTTCAATTAAAAAAGCAACCGTCAACGTAAAACACTATAAAAATTAAACTTCAAAAGAAGCTAAAACACTTTTTTCCGACTTCATTTGTTTTGGATAAACCTATAGCATCACGATTAAGTTGTGATGTTATTTTTTTAGCTGTTTTTAAGGAGGTAACAATTTAAATATATCGACAAAACAATGAATGGAGTAGATAGGCTGGTATATTCAACATTCACAACTCTTTACCAAGCGGGCTTTGTTTTGACTGAAAAGTTACCAAGCAATCTGAGATACTTTGCTATGTTCCGCTCCCACAAATACATGTTAATTGAGAAGTAGCACAACCAACACTCAGTTAAGAGTAACTTCTATTATCTTCATGCACTGAGTTCTCTTTGCAATAATCTGACTGTTTACCTCCTCAATCAAAATATTACCAGTAAAGTAAAAATGTAACTGTATTGAAGCTGAAGCATAGTGAACCTGCTATAACTACCATTGTGTGATGGTAGATTGATAGGTACCTATGGTTACCTGGCCGAAAACACCAAAACAAAACATGGCGCTAGGGTTACCATTTTTCATTGAAATAACTAAATTATCGCCGATTCGGTTGTACCTATTATTACATAAATATATCAGACAGGTTATACATAGTGAAATAACTTTGGCAGGAATTGCAAATTGGTAGTCATTAATTTTTAAAAGGGTGTTGGCTATCATTTTCTTGGACATTGACCGGATAACCGCGAAGGACTTTGTTGTCAGGACTAATTGTTGCACAGTGGTGATGGTATATGTGCATTCTTAAAGTTACTCGCCATACATTTTATTCGGTCGGGTTGGATTAACAAATAAAATGCATGGACTGGCGCTAAGCGAACGTTATTGGTGGTTATGTTAGCTAACTCATTTCGCGGAATCCAAACAAGTCCTGGATTCCAAATTAATTTTATTTTAAATGTAGTACGTGATATAAATAATTTTGAATTATGCATTGGATGGCTCTTAGCACTGAGAGGTTGTCAGAGAACACCACATAACTGATGTTTTATGAGGTAGAATCGGCTAAGGTGGTGAAGCGCGCGACCGGCTCGGTTATTACGGCAATGTAAAGATAAGTAATTATTTTGTTCATTCTATATCCGATTCTTTTAATCTCGCGATTTGTAATATTGACCAATTCCAGGGAAGTTCTCATGGAAGAGCTTAAAAAGTTAGCCATGAAAAAACCCTCATCTTGCATTTTAACTTGAATTGATATCTGTAAAATTTACTACATAATGGTACTAGCTTTTAATTCGTTTCACGACTGAAGAAGTTCGTGCAATACGATACTTTGTTTACATATGGACATAGATATATGTTGTTAAAAACAAATTGTAAACAGTCGTAGTAAAAAAAATTTGTTAAAAGTGAAACAACAATTGGAATTTCAAGACAGATGTCGGTACCTTTTCACTTTCTATGCATGCTTTTTGATAGGCACGGGCTTGTTTTTTTTAATTTTCTGAAAGGAGTAGGTATGTATACATAATACCTATAATGCAAGGTGTGAAGAAATATTTGATTTTCCTTACGAATGTGTCTGTACATATTTAATTAGCCCATCTTTAAAAATTGGTAGGACCAAGAAAATATTTTGTTTTTTTAAAACTTCGTATTTATATACATATTTATTACAGGGACGCACTGCAGCCCCCAAATAAAAGAGATTGTTTTACAATTCGACTAAGTTTAGATAGTGGGTGGCGACGGTGTAGAGGTTAGTGTGTTGGCTTGTGACCCGTGCGGTGCAGGTTCAATCCCCATGGGGAACAACAACATACGCCACCTATTCACATGCCTCTACACCAAAAGAAGGATTTCTGCCTGGTAGTACAATGGATCGTTACCGAATCTGAGTGCTCTGGGATTTGGATTTCCTTTTTTAAAAAAAACAAAAAAAAAAAAAAGTTTAGATAGGTAGTTTTAACATCCATGTGAGTCTAGCGACACGTGTATCATCTGGAAACTGTCCCGCCAGTGTGCACGCGAATCCGGGGGTTGACACGACTGTAGATCCCCAGTGTCGTAAAGTTTATGTGTTCCTTTTATTTCGTTCAATTAATCAAGCGTCAAAACACCTCGGGCGTAACACTATACAACAAGTCTTGTTAAAGAAGGCTTCTATTGTGTCACATGCTCCTGATGGTGGCAGGTTACCGAGACCATATTACTTGAAATGAAAACTATAGAACGACATCGTTTTGACGATAGCGGTATCTGTCTATTTCCAAAGATATAATATAGACAGCTATTGTGGAAACGGGATCGTTCGACCGTTTTTATTGTACGTGCTCTGACAAGCTTGCTATTGATGTTTATATTTTTTCCATGTGAGCTTACACTGGGTTATGCTGATTTTTCTTCAATCTATTCGATCATTTTTGGATTACACATTTTACAGCGGAAACCCTACCTGGTAATGCCAGGTGGGCATAAAACAGATATATACACTTTTGACAGTTTGCTTAATTCTACACACCATCAGAATGTGAATGAGCTTTTCAATCATGAATCACTTAAATTCTCTTAATAACTTTGTATACAACTGAATGTTGTAGGTATATTGAATTTTAATATGGGAGTTTGCTTCTGTGTACATTTATGTTAAACGTAGTATGTATGTCCCCTGTTCTCTGTAGTACGTCTGAACACCTGATACTGTGGTAAACCAAATATGTATGGCACAATGGCACCTAGTTAGTTGCTGTATCAAACGGGTATCCCAATACAACAATATATATTTTTAGTTACCCTCTCTCTTCTGACAAAAAAGTTACGTAGTAAAGAACTCCGACTAGCTAAATGGTGTTTTAAGAGAAAAGAATTTCCTATTTAGGTTTGAACTATAACATTGGAATGAAATTGGAAAGTTAAAAAATATATGGCATGGTGAAATGAGTCACATTCATCCGATACTCAGTATGGGCATATACATACATTTCGTTTTACCAGTTCCATGAATGAATACGTATTTAAAGCAACAAATAGGCTCGTCCAAATAGTTTGAATATACACAAATTTCAATTATAATATGCAATCAAAATTCTTTAGATTCAAAAAACTAAGTGTTTGTTCGTCAGTTATTAATGCGTTGGCCTCTTGACCGAAGGGTTTGAAGTTCGAATCCCATTTGGAGTATCTAAATCAATTTTCACTGGGCCACTGAAGAGTATAATTTTTGTGAGAAGCTTTTTTTCAATTTGGCACCCAAATGAACATAAAATTACCTTATATGTTGTTTTAAAAATCTAGCTTGGCAAATAGTGAATGGTTGAAGAAACGACTCCAAACTCATGAAATAAATCTGAACGTTTTTATGATGGTTGGCGTTTAAATAAAAGAAAGAACAATAAAAGGGCGACAAATAAATTTATTTATTTTTTATGCTTTTTCAATTTTTTATGTTTATGTTTTTCTTTGCGATCTTTTTTCTTCTTGTCTTTTTTCCCCTTTTTCTTCTTTGAAGTTTCGTCGGTTTTTTCAACCCATTTTTCAATAAGTTTTGTAGATTTTACTGATTTGGACGATAAAAGATCAGCTAACCTTCTATCAATGTCTACGCTTTTTGTAGTCTTGACAGTGAAATTTGACGGTACCTTAGGTCCATACGTATCATCTGGTTCTGATGCAATTTCCTGGAGATGCCTTGCTTTTTTGGATTTGAATTCGAATTTATCCATACCGAGTGATTCGGCTGTAGTTATATACTTCTCCTTAATGTCTTCTTTTTTGGGTGCGGAAGTTGAGAAGAGAGCAGCAAATATTCCACGTGGGGGTGAATCATTTCTTAATGCATTGACTGGCGGTGAAGGTTTAATAAGACTTTGTATGACTTCATCTGTAATCGCAGTGTTTGGAGGGTTTTCTGTATCTTTTTCACTATCATTCTCATTATCACTGGAAGAATCAAATATAGACATAAAAAGATCTTTCTTTTCCGAGGGGTGTTTGTTTCGACTCTCTTCGACTCTCAATTCCAATTCAGTTTTATTTATTTTTACATTTTGTGTTGAAGTGGCAACTAAATGAGTAGCATCAACTTTGGAGACACTTTGGGTTGTGGAAGCTTTAGATGTCGGTATAATCAAGGATTTATCCATCGGCAATAATTCTTTATCGGTTGTTTTCTCTGTAAAACTTTCTAAATGTCGATTCTGATTTTTTAATTCTTTTGGCTTTTCAACATGCTTCGGTATGATAACCGGTGTAACGAAGTCTTTTTTAGAGTTCATAGAGTTTTCAATGTAATCAAAAACCGAAAATTTGTTTTTCTTAGAAACTTTGGGCTCAACCAAACTTCCACCAAATGGTTCAGGAATATTAAAACGTTTGCAAATTATCGAACTAGGTTTCCACGTGTTCTTTGATCGCTTAAAGATGATTTTTGCAGTTTTGACGGTTTCATCGATTCTGGAAATTTCATTAGGGACATTTGCGGTGGATTTTGAAACAAATCTGCAATGATACATTTTAGGTAAAAGCAGACATCTTGTTTGCATTTTTGAAGTTGACTTACCTCTCAGACATCAAACCATTTAGAGGCTTGTATATACTTCGAGCTTGAATAAACTCCTTTTTCTCCATTTCTCTGTCCCATTCGGACAAATGAACAGGTTGGATAGTGTTCAAAAATGTTTTTATTTCATCGTCGTGACGTAAATTTACAGCAGTAAACTTTTCATAGCGTTCTTGCTTTGCTTCGTTATACGAAAACGGTTTAAATGTCCCGCCACAACTTCCTATTAAAATAAAAATTAATTGTGTATACTCGTTTTATATGTGTCTTACCCAGTGTCTTTGTAATCTGCTTTGCATCAGCCAATATTAAGTTGTTTTGATTCTTGACATCTTCACTGATTTGGACTTCTTTTGCTTGTGTTTCTTCAACACCTTCGTTTGTTATAAGTCCACCTCTTACAAAGTTATCTGCCTTTGAAGACAATAGTTCCAACACTTTTTTATTTCTTTCCTCTCGTTCTTTATATTTTTCGCTTATATGCTGCAAGTATGTCTTCTTTGCACTGTCTTCTTCAGGTACATTTACTTCGGTAATTTTCTTAATTTGTCCATCTAGAATTAGTCCGCGTTTATCTGGATTTAAGTCATGTCTCCCAAGTCCTCTTTTTTTATCAACATCAATATTTTGTAAGATAGCAATCTTATCATCCGGAAGTGGATCGAAGCGGGTTTTCCTTTGCATCCAATTTCGGGGTTCAAAGTTTGACTTCAGATCAATACGATGTACGATTTTGCATGTATTTGAGTTGTTTTTTGGTTCGGCGAACCCCTCAACTAGCGTTAAATCTTGAGCGCCTACTGTCTTTTGCTTTTCGCGTTTCCTTTTCTCACCTAAACTAAAATCGTATTTCGTCATATCATCTCTTGCGTAAATATCTTCATCTTCCTCCTCTAAAGCACCAACACCAAACGCCTGTCCTCTAATTGATAATTTGTTATTGCTTTTCCCCATTACTTCTAAGGGACCAAACAAATTGACGTGCGACTGTATATTATCAGCTAATTGTCGACTCAGCCCATGGTAGCCTAAACCGAATATATTATCTTTTATGCTGCATACAAACGGCTCAAAATCATCAGGAGCAAAAGTTATTTCCTCTTCATCAGACAGTTCCGAGTTGTCTTCCGAAGACCAATCTGCCTGTCCATCTTTTGACTTTATTGCGCAACCGTACATTTTCATCACATATATTTCCTTACTGTTTCGCACATTTGACCGGGATTTTTCCTTCTTTGTTTGACGCGCCCCGACACCTTGTCCAGGTTTCCAACCCATCCGCCTCAGCAAACGCACAGCTACCTTTTCTCGCGATGGTTCAATTATTTGCTGTAACACTGGAATTCCGGGAATAGGACCAGTGCCTGTATTTTCTAATTTTCGTTTGCGATTGAGAGTTTCATCATGTGTTGCGAAATCCTTTCTTGCTTGTACCCTTTGTGGTGCTATTCCAAATTCGCCCAAATCTTCATCATCCATAAAATCAGTTGGCAACTGAGATTGCCTTTTCTCTGCCTTTTCACTGCGAGAACTTTTAAAACTCTGAGGCTTCCAGCCTTCAAGCGACCCAACTGTGTTCCAGAACCCTGCACTGAAGCCACCAGTAAATGCGCCATGGAATCGCCGTCTACCATTTTCGTCAGTAACAATTTGATCTTCAATTGCTATGCGTTTCTTTGCTGAAACATCGTCTGCAAATAATGAGCGACAGGATAGAAATAAAAAGATAACGAAAATAATTGACTACTAACCTTCCTCCAATGGCTCCAATGGAGTTCCGAATCGGCAAAGTGGTGGATCCTCCGAATTATCCATTATTAACAAAAATAAGTTAAGCAGTTAAGAAGTTTTTATCTCGAAATAATTTTTTTGTTGTACGTCAGGTTGACAGAGTGTGTCCAACAACCACTTATTTGTTGACATATTTTAAATATGAAAATAAATGTTTTTGAGTCTGTCCATACGATAAGAAATTGCATTGGAAATTGCTTGTACATTATTTATGAATGTGTTTTTCTCATTTTCCCGTTTTATAAATAGTGGATATTGTATTTTCATGCACAAATGTAACATATTATGATTTCATATTTCATTTGTATATGAACAATATATTTGTAAGGATAAAAATCTTTTTTAATATTGGATTTAAATTTGTTGGTTATTTTGGTTTTCCAAAACCTTAATTGGAGCTTCATGATGTACTGCTCACTACTTCTTACTGCATTCAATTTTAAAATGGCCACTTCCAACCCTCCCACTTTACTGCATCCGTATTGGTCCACCTGTGGGATTTGCCGGTTCTAATTCAATGAACTCTATCAGCACTTGAGCCTGTTAGGCTGTGGCATGCTGAATGCGACCTATTTTGATTGTGAATAGCCCCATTAAAATGACGTTTCTCAGTCGTCATCTCGTCAGGCATCCGAAGTGCCTATTCGATTTGTGCAATTTTCAGTAATCGCTTTGAAAAAAGATTTGTTTTGAATTAACTCCCACCTCTGCTAATAGTTCAAACAATTGAAAATCAGGAATTCGATTAAAACATTATCTGAAACAGCAACCAAAAGAAGACAATAGTTGGTCAATGACTCATTCTGTACTGCATTCGCATACATTTTAATTTACGTGAAAAGGTGTTTTCTCTCTTGGCTACGTCATTTTTGCGGGGCACAAAAATTACGGCAATAACAACTGGTAAAGAAATATTTATTTTTGATTTCAATTTACAGAGCTGTATCTCGTTTATGTTTAGGATAATCGCTAGCGATGTCTGAGAAGAATCTTAAGGTAAATGCCAGAGTGGAAATCGCTGGGAAAAATGTTCGTGGAAAAGTAGCCTACGTCGGTGTGACCAGTTTCGCGGGAGGTAAATGGGTGGGTGTAATTCTAGATGAGCCAAAGGGTAAAAACAATGGTAGCGTCAAAGGGCATCCGTATTTTACGTGCATCGACAAGTATGGCACTTTTGTGCGTCCTACTCAGCTTATTCTCCTTGACGAATCAACGGAAGATCTCACAGATGGAGCACCAACTACACCACAACCCACTTCTAGATCCAGATTGAGCGGATCGCGTACATCGCTTTCTTCCAGTAGGCAGAGCCTTGTTGGCTCCAGGACACAACTTTCCACTTCATTGACAGATAGAAGTCTGTGCGCAGGAAGGAAGAGTTTAATGACACCTCCAACAACAACAACTACAAATACATCTTCCACAGCGTCATCTTCGGAGTCTCATCTAGCCTCCAAGCGAGCTTCATTTGTCGAGACGGGGTTCTTGGAAATATTAAAACCACAGTTCACTCCCAGCCAACCGATGAGGTCACCATCATTCACAACGCCTCCTTCTGCAGCATTAGCTGCAGAAGATAAGGTGACTAACGCCGAACAGCAGAAGGTTATTGACGATCTTAAATCCCAAGTGGACGATTTAAATGAAAAACTTGAAACTCTAAAGCAACGCCGAAATGAGGACAAGGAGCGCCTGCGGGAATTTGACAAAATGAAAATTCAGTTCGAACAACTACAAGAATTCCGGTCTAAAATTATGAATGCTCAAGTCCAGCTGCAAAGAGAACTACAAAGGGCTAAGCAGGAGGCTAAAGATGCAATCGAAGCCAAAGAGAGACACGCTCAGGAAATGGCAGATCTCTCAGACAACGTTGAGTTAATAACTCTCGACAAAGAAATGGCGGAAGAAAAGGCCGACACTCTGCAATTGGAGCTGGATTCTACAAAGGAAAAAATCGAGGAATTGACTATTGACTTGGAACTTTTAAGAGCAGAAATACAAAGCAAAACTGATTCTGAACATGGTGGCTTGGCTGGTGATGGATCCGTATCAGCCTACGAAATCAAACAACTTGAACAGCAGAACCACCGATTGAAAGAAACGCTAGTGCGTCTTCGCGATTTAAGTGCTCACGACAAACACGATATTCAAAAACTATCAAAAGAATTGGAGATGAAGAAGTCCGAAGTTGCAGAACTTGAACGTACAAAGGAGAAGCTGTCATCCAAGATCGATGATCTTGAAGCAACTGTTGCTGATCTGCAGGAACAAGTAGATGCGGCTTTGGGTGCAGAGGAAATGGTCGAACAATTGGCTGAAAAGAAAATGGAACTCGAAGACCGGGTGAAGCTGCTTGAAGAAGAAGTTTCTCAGCTGGAGGCGCTTGAAGAAATTCACGAGCAGCTTGTGGAAAGTAACCATGATCTTGAAATGGATTTACGTGAAGAACTTGATATGGCCAATGCCGCCAAGAAAGAAATACTTCGCGAACGCGATGCTGCCATCGAAACAATATATGATCGCGACCAGACTGTTATAAAATTCCGTGAGTTGGTGCAAAAACTTAACGAACAAATAATCGAATTTCGAGAAAAAAGCAATGAAAGTAACACAACAAAAACTTCAATTCTCGAAAGTGCCTCAGGTAAGAAAGATCCATTGGCTAATGATTCAATTGACTATAAACAAATGTTTGCTGAGTCCAAAGCTTACACCCGTGCAATCGATGTCCAACTGCGGCAGATCGAACTTACTCAAGCGAATGAAAGAGTACAAATGCTAACGGCCTTTATGCCTGATTCATTTATGAATCGAGGAGGCGACCACGACGCAATACTAGTTATTTTACTAATTGCTCGCATTGTTTTCAAATGTGGCATAGTTGTGAGTCAAACGCGAGAAAGATTCCCAGCCGTTGAAAACTGCACCAAAGACGCTGTGATTCAGGGCCATGCGGTGCACCAGTTTGCATTCAAGTCACGTCTCTTGCACTATATTCACAACCTACAATGTGCTCTTCATCAAATTCTCTATGGACTGAATTCTTGTCAGCCAGATACCTTACTAAGGGCCGGTGGATCTCTCCCTGAAATGATTGCCCAAGAAAAGACAGTTGACTCTATTATAGAACTGCTTAAGCAAAATCAACTGGATGAGAACACATTCACAGAAAATATTGAGAAGTGTGTCTCTTTTTTCAATGCCATGAACTCGGTTCTACTAGCTGGAGAAGATATTCTGAATGAGACACAGCTGATCCGTGACTGCGTTGCCTCGCTTGGTTCCGCTTGTGATTCCATTCTCACTGATGCAACAATGATCCGGACAATCATTAGAGAAACAGCAAATACCAGTGATTCAATTCTCTTAATGCAGTATGTCATCGAAAATGCCGAAAGCGTGAAGCAGCAGATTAAACTTATAAAGCGACGTTTACCTCAGGATCTCTATGTAACAAAGTGCGGTATTTCGCCGCTCAAAGTTGAGACAATGCGTACAATCACAAGTGCTCTTAGCAGAATTATGTCTACACTGCATATTGCTGCTAAACAGGCAGTGCAGACAATAACCTCGTCAATCGAAAGCGATAATGCTGCAGAGACTTCCATCGAACATGCTAAGTTCTGGGAGATTCTGACGTCTGCATGTGAACGTATCTACGAGCAAGACGACAGGGGTCCGTCGCAAAATTTTAAATCGGTCATGGCGCCCTCCAATACAGATCTAGTTCAGCTGGCACAGTTTCTTCTTGATAACGAGTATGAGATAATGTCAAGAGCTAATTCGAAGGCAGTTGAAAAGCAAGTTTCTCCAATTCTGCTCCGTGCCCAATTTGTAAAGAAACAATTGGAGCAGAAAAACGTTCTGGCTGCAACTTTGGAAAACCGCGAAGCGGACATTAAGCAGTTGAAATTAGCGGCCAAGATGAAGCAAAGTGAGCTCTCTGAAATGCAAATACGCAAGGATATAGCCGAGAAGAAATTATCCGTTCTACAGCATGATCATGAAATTACAATTGAAAAGTTAAAACGGCAGTATGAAGAGACATACGACTTGCTTAAAAAAAAGGAGAAAGAATTCGAAGACACCATGGATCACTTGCAAAGTGATATTGAAGCCTTAGAGTGTGAGAAGCTGACTTTGCGTGAAAAATTGAAGCTCACCGGCGGTACGTCAACAAAACGAAGCGATGTTTTGATTCCCGCGGGTACTGCAACATCAACTTGCGGCAGTGTGACAGTATCCGCCGGTGCCCCAATACTGGTTCAGGAAGTAAACCTTTTAAAGGGCGTTCTCTTGGAAGAGCGTAACGAGCGCTTGCGCTTGCAAGCCTATTCAATCAAACAGAAACTTAAGCAGTTTGATCCCATCTATGTCCCGCAACCAAAAGATAAACGTATCATTGAGTTGGAGAACCAATTGGCAAAAATGAAGCATGACTGGGCACTCTCCTTGATGCGAACTGGTTCTCTAAATGATGCTTCAGCGGTTGAACTACATAATAGGAGGAGAACAGCAATAGAAGTTCAGGCAAAGACTTTGGCAACAGAAATCCTCGGTGAATACTTTCAAAGACATCCCCACAGAGCAGCGAAATCTGACTTTTCGCTATTTCCAACCATAGAGGTTAAGAAAGTATTTCAAATGATGTAAAATTAAAAGTCACTCACACAATTTTTAGAACTACATACTCATAAGCTTAAGATAGTGAATGCGAATGAAGCTGCTGTGCTCTATTCTCCGAAAATCAAAACAAATAAACTGTGTAACACATTTATGTAACTAATTTATTTACTAATGAAATAACTGCTATAAAACGTATGTATATGTATTTTTTTATTTTTTGATATAAGAAGAAAAGAAAGTGGTTGCAGTTTGGTTGAAGATGCTTTAAATGTGCATCCTACACTACCGATAAAGTGAGATAATTTGAAGTCAACACATATATGTGACCGAGATTGTTGCGGATAAGGATGGGAGGGCTCCGCTGGGGGTGTTGCATTTGTGTGATACAGGAGGTTAAAGGTATGCTTGAAGAAAAGTGACGTACTCAAAAGTGCATCAGTTATTTTTTGCTGAGGATGCAGTCATCATAAGTGAGGCTAAACGTCCATGCAAAAATTACTTGATAGAGGAATGGGTATCGTATTAGTCTGAAAAAGACAGAATACTTGCTTCCTGTTCTCTGACCCAATCCTAGCTATTCCAAACGTTTGTGGTTCCCAAGTACGAAAAGTTCAAATATATGGGATTTATGAACAAGCTGTTATGACGATGAATATGCGTCGCATGACTGCAGGAGTAACAAAGCTTGATCGAATATGAAGTTCTAAGATCCGAGGAAGCCTTCACGTTAAACAAAAAAATGAATCGCAACCGGCTCAGTTGGTACCGTCATTTTTAAATGAGAGATCCGTCAGAAAGGCAATATCAATCAACGCTCCTATACCTACAATCGCGAAAGATGGCCAGGCCTTCAAACTCATGGATTACCTAAATGTTACAACACCATCGAACCCCACAGGTATAAAAATCATGGAAATAATTGAGCTGTATCTGTCACTCTTCAAAACTATTCGCAAAGCGCTATTTTGCAAGACTTGCAGTGTGTTCCTTTGGAATTGTGGATAGACAAGTACGATGCTACTACAGTACTCAAAGTGGGGTTTTATAATCGCATTATACACTTTAACGGCACAGGTCGGTGATATATTTAGTCTTATTCTCCTCAGAACATCACTTTGTTTCGAAATTTTTTTACAAAGATACTCAATATGTTGACATAACCTTAGTTTATTGTCTAGAAGGATGCCAAGATTATAAGCTTTTTCCACAAGTTCTATTTGCACATTACATATCAACAAGGGCATTAGGGGGTAGGCGATACGAAGCGTTATTCATTTTTAGTAACTTTGTTTTTAATGTATTTAATATAAAGTAGTTCATTTTCAGCCACTCACTACTTACTTTACAGTTCTCCAGACCAAGCGCTCTGGCGTCCGCGACGCCTTGGTCTTTAAAACAGTGGTTCTGTCTTCATTGCTTTTTTGAGCCAGAGGCTGGGAGTCAAATATCCCCTTGGCTGGAGCATTATTTTCCATACGATCAATGTAGTCGATGTGATTTAGCTTTTTGGACTGCATCCACATCTTAGTACAGCTCATAGAGTTCGCGGTTGTATCGTCTCCTCCATTTGCCCTCCTCGCACGCAGGACCAAACATCAGACGGAGTATTTTTCTTTCAAAATAACCCAATATTAGCTCCCCTTTTCTACATATCGTCCAGCACTCGCCAGCATAAAGCAGTACTGGTAGATTTAAGGTTCAATAGAACATGCTGGGAACGGCCGATGATGTCAATATCGTCTGCATACCCCAGTGGCTAAACGAATCTATTGAAGATAGTACCTTCCGTGTTGACACCTGTCCTTCGCACTATTTTTTCCAGAACAAGATTGAAGAAGTCACATAATACCGCATCTCCCTGCAGAAACCCACTAAAAGTTTGGAATGATTCGGAAGAGCTGCTTCCAAACCGCATATTACACCGCGTATTTTCAAGTGTCACACTACACAACTGGATTAGTTTTGCCCGGATCCAGAATTCGGGCATCGCCACGTAAAGCTCCGGACGATGATACCATCACATGCGGCTTTAAAGTCGATAAAAAGGTGATGGGTCTCGAGTTGAAATTCATTGGTCTTTTCCAGGATCCGCCGATGCCACACTGGTTCTTGCCGATTTGTGTGTTGCACCACGACTTTCGCCATGTAATTATCATATAACAAAAACAGAATTACACCAAGAATTGTTCCTTGTGTTTAACCTATAGCAAGTGATAACGGGGATGACACCTTATGTTTACTCTGGTTCGTTGTGTTCGCCCCGTGATGAACGATCCAAACCTAATCTGTGGACCTCATTCCCAACTTTATAGTTAATACCGCGAAAACGTTTTTTTATTCACATTTTCTTTAAAGTCACTAAACACATAATTGACGCAAGTCTCACAGAATGTTTTTCTCTAAAGGCAGATTGGAGGACAGTTAGGATATTTTGATTTGATAGATGTTCATCAAAAACATTTTTATATTTAATTTATTTATTTATTTCAAAATTTTGAAATATCCATTACTACTCAACACGTTCGGCATTTGTTTGCGTCTTTATCTGTCTTTTACCCTGAACAGACCAAAATAATACATAGCTAATATGTTATCGATATCTCAGAAGACAACACTATCGATTTAGTTGTCAAAGTAAACGTCATGTCGAGATGGCAAAAATTTCTATGTCCTCATAAAGTGTATATAATTAATTTGTTCGATATTGATTGTAGTTGGACCAGAATAATATTGCAAGCTGTTAAACAAATATTATTTCACAAATTAACAATTCTTTAGTTGCCCAATAGTGTAATTATAAACCGAAATAAGAGGGTTTTTTTTAATTCTCAAACGTTACCCCTTCTCGGTCTTAGGCGGGGTCGTTGGTTTTATCGTATGTATACAAACAAATAATTATTCAATTGCGGCAGTGTTTTCTATAATCAAAATGGCTCGCCCCATTTATCCGAATCAACAAAAAATTGCTGAAAAATTAATTATTCTCAATGACCGCGGCACTGGCATTCTTACTCGCATCTATAACATCAAAAAGGCATGTGGTGACACAAAATCAAAGCCGGGATTCCTTTCTGAAAAATCACTTGAGTCATCTATTAAGTTTATTGTCAAACGCTTTCCGAATATCGATGTGAAGGGGCTTGGCGCTATTGTTAACATCAAAGCGGAGATAATTAAGTCGCTGTCCTTGTATTATTATACATTCGTCGATCTTTTGGATTTCAAGGACAATGTATGTGAGTTATTGACCACCATGGATGCATGTCAAATTCACCTTGATATAACTCTTAACTTTGATTTGACTAAAAACTACCTGGATCTTGTGGTAACATATGTTTCATTAATGATAGTGCTCTCACGGGTTGAAGACCGTAAAGCAGTATTAGGTCTATACAATGCAGCACACGAGCTGCAACACAACCAAAGTGATCCAGGATTTCCGCGGCTTGGCCAAATGATTTTGGACTATGAAGTTCCAATCAAAAAATTATCTGAAGAATTCATCCCACACCAAAGGCTTTTGGCAAATGCACTTCGCTCATTAACCGTCATCTATCCACTTCGGAATTCGACGGCTGACAAATGGCGAGAGATGCAAAAACTAAGTTTAGTCGGCAATCCGGCTATTCTTCTTAAAGCTGTTCGTACAGACACTATGTCGTGTGAATACATCTCTTTGGAGACCATGGATCGATGGATTATATTCGGTCTACTGCTAAACCATCAGATGTTGGCGCAATATACCGAGGTCAACAAAATGTGGTTATCCGCACTAGAATCGAGTTGGGTTGTTGCTCTTTTTCGCGACGAAGTCTTGCAAATTCATCAATATATTCAAAACACGTTCGATGGAATCAAGGGCTACAGCAAGCGTATAAATGAAATTAAAGATGTATACACTACGGCTATTCAGAAAGCAGCACTTGTGCATCGTGAGCGGCGGAAATTTTTACGTACTGCCCTGAAAGAATTGGCCCTAATTATGACTGACCAGCCTGGCCTGCTCGGACCGAAAGCTATTTTCATTTTTATTGGCCTGTGTTTGGCTCGCGATGAAATATTGTGGCTATTGCGGCACAACGACAACCCACCTTTGGTGAAAAGTAAGGGGAAAAATAATGAGGACCTTGTCGATCGCCAGTTGCCAGAGTTGCTGTTTCATATGGAGGAACTTCGAGCTTTAGTGCGAAAATACAGCCAAGTTATGCAACGTTTTTACGTTCAGTATTTATCTGGTTATGACTCGACCGACCTCAACATCCGAATGCAAAACATGCAAGTTTGTCCGGAAGACGAGAGTGTGATCTTGTCGTCGCTCTTTAACACATCATCCAATTTGACTGTAAAACAAGTCGAAGAAAATGAGCTATTTGATTTCAGAGCATTTCGTCTTGATTGGTTTCGCTTACAGACATACATGAGCGTTGGAAAAGCTGCGCTCCGTATTACAGAAAACGCTGATCTTGCACGCTTACTGGATTGCATGGTCTTTCATACAAGAGTGGTTGATAATCTCGATGAAGTTCTAGTTGAGACATCTGATCTGTCTATATTTTGCTTTTATAATAAAATGTTCGATGACCAGTTTCACATGTGTCTCGAGTTCCCAGCTCAAAACCGGTATATCATCGCTTTCCCATTGATTTGCAGCCACTTTCAGAACTGCACCCACGAAATGTGCCCGGAAGAACGTCATCACATCAGAGAACGTTCGCTGAGCGTTGTAAACATATTTCTGGAGGAGATGGCTAAAGAAGCCAAGAATATTATCACCACAATTTGCGACGAGCAGTGTACAATGGCAGACGCGCTATTGCCAAAACATTGTGCTAAAATTCTTTCTGTAGCATCCACTCGCAAAAAGAAGGACAAGTCTAAGAAACAGTTTGATGACATTCGGAAACCAGGTGATGAAAGCTATCGAAAAACACGCGAAGACCTAACGACAATGGACAAATTGCATATGGCACTTACAGAACTTTGCTTCGCCATAAACTACTGCCCAACTGTGAATGTTTGGGAGTTTGCGTTTGCACCACGAGAATATCTTTGCCAGAATTTAGAGCACCGTTTCTCGCGTGACTTAGTTGGAATGGTAATGTTTAATCAAGAAACTATGGAAATTGCTAAGCCATCTGAACTACTGGCTTCGGTAAGAGCATACATGAATGTCTTGCAGACTGTTGAAAACTATGTGCATATCGATATAACAAGAGTCTTTAATAATTGCCTTTTGCAACAAACCCAGAGCCAAGATTCCCATGGAGAAAAAACGATTGCTGCTTTATATAACACCTGGTACAGCGAAGTATTATTGCGTCGTGTGAGTACTGGAAACATTGTGTACTCGATGAACCAAAAAGCATTCGTTGCTATTTCGCCAGAAGGATGTGTCCCCTTTAATCCGCAAGAGTTCTCAGATTTAAATGAGCTGCGAGCACTTTCTGAGCTCGTCGGGCCGTATGGAATTAAGTCTTTAAACGAAACACTCATGTGGCATATCGCTAACCAAGTACAAGAGTTGAAAGGCCTTGTTGGATTGAACAAAGAGGTCCTAATAACGCTACGAACAAGTTTTGATAAGCCGGAAGTCATGAAAGACCAATTCAAAAGGCTGCAGCACGTCGACAACGTTCTGCAACGCATGACAATAATTGGCGTTATACTCTGCTTTAGAAATCTGGTTCATGAATCGCTGGTCGATGTATTGGAAAAGCGGATACCATTTCTGTTGAGTTCAGTGAAGGATTTTCAAGAGCATTTACCCGGTGGTGACCAGATCAAAGTCGCCTCAGAAATGGCATCGGCGGCTGGTCTACAATGCAAAGTTGATCCCACTCTGGCTACAACACTTAAATCCAAGAAGCCAGAATTCGATGAAGGTGAACATCTCATTGCCTGTCTTCTTATGGTATTTGTCGCCGTATCGATACCGAAATTAGCTCGCAATGACAATTCCTTTTACCGGGCTTCAATGGATGGCCATTCAAATAACACTCACTGCATGGCAGTTGCAATTAATAATATATTCGGGGCCCTGTTCACCATTTGTGGGCAAAAAGACATTGAAGATCGTATGAAGGAGTTCCTCGCCTTGGCCAGTTCGTCCCTTCTGCGACTCGGCCAGGAGTCCGACAAAGAAGCTACACGCAATCGAGAATCTATTTACTTGCTCCTGGATGAGATTGTTAAGCAGTCCCCCTTCCTCACGATGGACCTACTCGAATCGTGTTTCCCCTATGTGCTCATCCGAAATGCTTTCCATGCCGTTTACAAGCAAGAACAATGCATTTAAGAAAATTAACCATTAGTATTACGCATCTTAATAACTTATACTACATTACTGTTATAATTGATAATATTTATATGTCAAATAAATGAAATATTTATATGTGCATATTGTCAATCTTATTTGCTTTGTTTTATTTTTCTTCTTTTGGTATTTCTTGCTTACACAAAAGTATACAAATTATGTCTTTGTAAAATAAGACTGATACACTATTCCGAGGGATGACGTTGCGAACAGAGTAAAGTAACTCCACCAAGTTGCGAAACCCAGAAATCCTTTGTATACTTCAGTGGTGAAAACCTTATTAAAGTGAAATGAATGATTGAATTGCATTCAGGGTTTGTATGATTTTTTGTTTACTTACATTTTTTAGACTAATCCAGGATGTTTGCATATTTTGTGCAGAATCGAGAATATTAAATTCCTGTTCATCGCCTACACCGCTGCCATCGATTTGCTTTAGAATTTTAGCCGATGCTACTATCGCTGGATCCTCGGCGGAGCATTCATTTTGTAATACACGTTCTGTAAAAAATCCCGTCCAACTGAAGCCACCCAAATTTTTGTACATAAGAGTCAAGTATAAGCAAATAATTAGGGGTGCAGCAAATTGCAATGTTACCACACAGAGATAGTAGAAAATCGAAGAGATCTGCTCAGGAATTGTAATTTTAACGAACGCGAGAAAGCAATAAAGAAAGTTTACCTTTTTTTGATATTCGAGATTGGTTATTCTCCCAGCTTCTGTGCGTAAATCGTCGATTCTGTCCTGTGCGATATTCAGGTAAGATTGTAAGTAAATTGGCATCAGTATGAACCGAAGCACTACAGTCACAACTACTAAAAGAAGGCGAGTCGTTTCGAATACGTGCGATTCGAGGCTAAAAACAAAATGTTAGTTCAAACTGCGCACTAGTTTGCGTTTTTACATTACAGTGGTTTTTCCATTCCCTCAAACACACGGACTGTTAAATAATTTCTACTAATAGGCCGTATCCAAAGTATGACCAAGATGAATGGCAAAATAAAGCTTATATTCAAGAGAACCTGCAAAAACCGATTATTTTTGCAGTACCTAGAAAAGATAGATGTGTGATACGTTGTAAATAGTAGGTAAAAAAAATGTAATATGTAATATAATTACTTAAGAGAGTCCCAGTGCATTTTGGCCATACGCAAGCCTGGAAATGTGAACAGAGAACCCAGAATTCCACATCCAATTGCAATAAAGAATTTTACTACAATTTTCGATGCTGGTCCGCTATAAAAAAAAAACATTAGATGCAAAAACGAATCTAAAATACATCCAACTTACGAGGAAGGAAGACCCTGCTCTATTAGAAATTTCGATGCACTCTGGTTAAAGCTGGAGTAGGCATCTTCTAACCCTGTCTCTAGCATATTTTCATCGATAATAAGAACAACCATTGCAATTAGTAGGTAAACCAAACAAGCGACTATGCACATAGACCGTTCTCCGATAGACTCTTCAGATTGAAAGTAAAGAACTGTCAGCGAAACAAGAAGCTTACTGAAATTCAAGGAAATTAAATAGGATCAGATGATTTCTAACATTACTTACAAAGCAAAGAAAACAACAAGGAGGCACCAGACCATGCTTAAATTAACTTCTTCCTTTAGTGGGAAATAAAAGTGATAAATCTATTAGGGGGAAGTGAAAAATAGATTTAGTTGGTACATACATAAAAATGCAGACACAAAAAGAAATTACCTCCGATATGACGTAAACTATAGCAGAGTACAGGCTGAAGTCAAGTAACCATTGATATTCAGTAAAATATCTTAAATAGATGACATCGATTTGGGTCACTTTAGCAGTTTCCAGCTGAACCTCAATTGCCCGCGGCACGAGAAAGGTCGGATTGCTTTTATCTGGAGCACCATGCTTCTGATAGCTACCTTTCGATTTGGAAGGCTTATCTTTACGAACTCCAGCCTTAGTTCTGAGCTCAGAGTCTGTTGGATGGAGATAGCGAAAGAGGCCCGTAGAGCATAGGATCCATTTAGCAAATGAAAAGTGTGGTGTAAATTTTTGAATCACACTAACCATGACAAGTGTTAAAACTAATTGAGCGCCTAAAATTGCCTATGAAAATAGTAGTATAAAAATATGCTATTTTTGGATAAAACCACTTATGGACGGGTAAAGTCTGCAATAAATTAAAGCTACTTAAGACAAACTATTTAATAGCCGAGTTAATTGCCAGATTGGTATATATATTGCATAAATTCATCTAGATCACAATGTTCTCACCATTTTTGAGTTAAATATTCTAAACGCGCAATGTACTCTTTTCGTTAAATTGAAAGTGTTTTTACAAAATTTCATTCATAATTTTCATAAAAACTAAAAACGGATTTTGCTGCTAAATTTTCCGGGCGAATGTAAAAATACATTGACAAGAGTGACATTTGCCTTCGATGACAGTTTTTCTAATAACACAGGGATGGTTATGGCATTTTGGATAATTTCTGAAATCAGGTAAATCGAGTCTCGAAAGCTTCAGGAAATGACAGGAATCGGAAATGCAAAATTAACTTTGTATACCCATGTAGAAATGTTTTGAATGGACGTGCATCAAACAGTCGTTAAACTCGTCTTTGTATTTCCTAAATTTTTTTTTAACGTAAAGTGGGACCATTTTAAATTTTCTTCTCATTGTAAAGGAGTGTTCCAGATTGGATATCCTGATCGAGTTGTGCGCATCAATCGCGACTTTCAAGACGATCAATTGAAATTGAAATAAATGGTGTGAAACTGCATAGCATAAATATTTAAGTAATTCTAGTTACAAATTGAAATCAAAGTATTTTCTAACTGAAACTATCTTGGACAAAATCCAGTGGACGCAGTGGAGCTGCAAAAAGATAAAAGCATCGAATTTTTAAGAATCGTTACTTTTGTAATAATCTTCATTGTAATATCGCTGTATCTATATAGGTTTGCTTTCTGATTAAGGTACGTTGATTATGCAATAAACTAAAGAAATCTCTGTTTCAACAGTAATATAGTTGTGTAGATATGGCTAAGGTTCCGGCTGTTGGCATTGATCTTGGAACTACATACTCGTGTGTCGGAGTTTTTCAACATGGCAAGGTCGAAATTGTTGCCAACGACCATGGGAATCGGGTTACCCCTTCATATGTGGCATTCATTGAAACAGAACGTCTAATAGGCGATGTTACTAAAAACCAAGTGGCAATTAATCCCAATAATATGATTTTTGGTAAGTATTCAATATAACATGCTTTCTATGTGATTTTGCAAAGTATATTTATGCTCATTATCTATACTTAGATGCATAAATATCTTAAAAATTAGATTTCGATCATGAATATTCTGTAATACATTGATGACTGAAAAAAAACTAAGAGCATTATGTATGTTAAAAATAGATATTTTTATGTTCTAGATACTCATTTTATCTATTTTTTTTTTGTGTTTTTCCTCTGTCGACTGTCGCTTCTCAATGTGCTTCGAATGCAATTTGATAATGCAGCTACATCTATCTGTTGTGTGTATTCGTAAATCTGTATGTATAGCAAGAGACGGAGGAAAAACAATGTTTCTATGTTTTCTCACTGTTAGTTGATTGTTTTGACGTTATTGAAAAAAAATAAATTTGATTTAAAATTTGTGCAATAAAAATTTGACTGTTTTATTTTCTTGAGCATATAAAGACAGTGCAGCACTTCTTCTAGTGGCTTTTTCTGAAAGATAATTAATTTTACAGATGCCAAACGTTTAATTGGGCGTTCATTTGATGATGCCACGGTACAAAGCGATATGAAACAGAGTCCATTCCAGATAGTTGAATATAAATGCGAACAAAAATCGTTTATCGCCGAAGAAGTCTCTTCAATTGTTACAAAAGCTAAGGAAACAGCAGAAGCGCACTTGGGAAAGACGGTTTTAGATGCAGTTACAACTATGCCAGCGTATTTTAACGATTCGCAGCAAGAAGCAACTAAAGATGCAGGTGCGATTGCGGACTTTTGTGTCCTGCGAATTATAATTGAACCGAACGCAGCAGCCATTGGCTATGGATTGGACAAAAAAGGTGTTACCGAAAGAAATATTAGAACATTTGATTTTGGTGGCGGAATTTTTGATGTGAGTATTCTAACAATTGAAAACGGCATATTTGGGTTGGGAAGATTTCGAGAACCGAATGGTTAATCATTTCGTTAAGGAATTTTAAATGAAGTTTAACAAAGATTTGGTTATAAACAAGCGAGCTTAACGTCGTTTATGAACTGCTGGCGAAAGAGCTAAATGTGCACTATCCACCTTCCCGCAATCCAGCATTGAAATTGATTCTCTATATGAAGGAATCGATTTTTACACTTCAATTAAGCGCACGATTTGAAGAACAGAATAGGGACTTGTTTCGGGGAACAATGGAACTTGTTGCTAAAGCTCTGCGAGATGCCAAAACGGATAAATGTCAAATTCATGATGTTATACTCGTTGAAGGATCCATCAAACTACTCAAAAATTTCTTCAACGGCAAAGAGTTAAATAAGTCACTAAATCCTGACGAAGCTGTTGCTTATGGTGCTGCTGTGCAAGCTGCTATTATCCATTCAGATAAATCAGAAGCGGTGCAGGATCTTTTGTTATTAGATGTAACTCCACTATCGTTGGGTATGGAAACTGCCGGTGGAGTAATGACAACTCTTATAAAAAGAAATACTTACAACCATTCCGACCAAACAAGACGAAGGGCTAACTTTATATTCCGATAACCAGCCAGGAGTTTTGATTCAAGTTTTCGAGGGTAAACGCGCGATGACTAAAGACAATAATATCCTTGAAAAATTTGAATTATGTGGTAAATCCACAGCACCGGGGGAATTTTCGCCAGAAAATGAGTATAAACAGAAAGAACTGGAGAATATTTGGAATCCGATTGAAAGGCGTTTTCCTTTTTAAGCTCTGAGCAGAGCACTGAGCAGCGCCTAAGCACGTCGAGTATGCTCTGAGCAGCGATTTATTAATGAAACACACTTGAGCAATCAATTGTCATATGATTGGCAATCACGTTAATTTATTAAATAAAAATTGTTTTATTAAATTGTATTACATTTAACGCCAGATAAACAACCCCCAACAGAAGTTTTAATTGGTTTCCCTTTTTGTTTTCCCTCCTTTCAGGCTGTCTCTGGCAGCGTTCAGCTTGACAGCTTCGTACTCCAACTACCCGATCATTTTACTCAGAGCTCATGGAGCACGCGCTTTGAGCGAAACAAGAAACACAAGTAGAGCTCTCAGAGCGCTCTGAGCTAAAAAAGAAACACAGATTTTTAGGCAGCTCAATGCACTGCTCTGGGCTTAGAAAGAAAAGCGCCTAAAGCTATGTCATGGAGGAGCTCCACCGCATCAAAATTCTTCAGGAAAACTTCATCTTGTAAGCGACCTACAGTTGAAGAGGTGAATTAATAAGAAAACGCAAATTCAAATATTCGAATTATTTATTTATTATTGGCCTTTGCTGACTGATAACAATGTTTATCATAATATTTTTTTTTCTCGTTTTTATCTCCTGTTTTGTAATTTCACAATAAATCAATGAATAATTATTCATCTCAAACACAAATGTTTTTTTTTATCTAAATATAATTTCTATGTATGTATATTATCTATCTAACTGAACTTTATGTTTTAAATTGTTTAGTAACAGTTTTGAATACAGTTATTTTCTTCGATACGTTTTTGTTGTCGCGTTATTTAACGCTGTTTTGAGAAAACATTCGATATGTTGTACATTTCGATGATAATTTCAAAAGTTTTACTAAAAATTCGTCGGCTTAGAGACAAGGAAAAGTATATCAAAATTTGCTACTTTTCAAGAAACTTGCATTTCTAAAAATTAACGACTGTTGTAAATATTTTTTCTTTGATATTTTTTTTTTTTTGAACTTTAGGTTTCATATATTAACCATAATAAACTTCAGAATATAATTTAGTATTTCTAATAGTAAAGAAAATTCAGTTAAGTGGAGATACCGGCAAGTGATAACTTCTGATCTTATTATGTACATAACTTAGAGACAGTATTTTTGCCACAATATTGAATGTCATATTTTACGAAAAAATTCTTTGGTACCTATCTAGTTAACTTAAGACAAGGAAAGTCGCAGTTTCATTTCTCTGTCTCTAAGCGACGATTTTTAAAATGAAAAAGAGGAGGTAAGAATTTGTGAGACTAACAAAAGCTATTTTCTAATTTATTGTCTAGAGAAATTAATGAAATTACTAACATAAGTGTTATAATTAATAATAACATTTAATAAACACCATGCGTTTTACTGACGATATTTTGTCGGTTTCAGTAAAAAGTCATACAAATTGTTGAGATTACACATTTGATTTTTATTTGTTTTACTTTTATCGATTAAGAATTATATCGCTTAGTGGCTCTTATATGAAGGACGATGATATGTGTCTCGTGTTTATATTTTCATTTCAAAGGAAATAAAATTAAATCAATTTTTTTTTTAATTAATTTGAACATAAATTTAATAAGAATTTACTAGAATCAATTCTTAATTATCAGTTGGAACCGATATCAAAATGTCAGTCTATCTAATGAAATAATTTTCATATTGTTTTTTTATAACTAAATTATCGAAAAAGTATACATTAATATATAAATATTACAAGTTTTCGTTTGGAAAATTTAACACGGAGTCTTTACATATATGCGGATATTTTTTCTCCTCGCTACATAAGTACAAGGCCAAATTATAATACATTATGTGCATTACATACACGTATTAAAGTCACTGCTGATTTAGTTTTCTACATACAAAGCTCGCACTTCTTTAAATATATGCTGGTGATTAGCTTTTATTATTTATGTCAAACTGTTATAAAATGATATAAACCACTTTGAAACTTATATTATAGTCCAATTATACTTAAATATGAAATAATTGGTAGGTACATACATATACCAACAATATTACAAAAAACATTTTTTTAATATATTGAACTGTGAAAGTTCGATATAATATACATACATTATTTGAAAATAAAATATCGTCAAACTTGATAATAGGGTGGCCATTTTTAAAAATAGAGTGTGGTCTTTTTGTATTTATTTTAACATGATCTACATTGTTCCTATTCCATAGGATACATAGGTTTTCATACATATTTTATAGTAGATAGAATAACGCTGTCATGGTAACATACCTATGTTGCCTAAGTTACTAGTCTTTGGGCATCATATTCTAAGTCTGAACGATGGCATTTATAATATCAATTTTGGAACTTTTTTTTTTTAAATTCAACCGCGTTACAGACAGAAATACGAAACTGAAATAATTTTTGACTATACAGACAGATAACGATTATGTAACAGCGATACAGTGTATTTCAAAAAGAAAAAAAAAATCAAGAGAATTTTGATGCTGGGCATGCTTTCATTCATGCTGAATGCCCGATGACTGGACTATCAGCTGTATATGCTCTATCTACATGAAAGGCGATTCTATATCTTGCAAGAACTATCTAGGCATATCCCTGCAAAATGTAGCATATACGATACCCTGAAGGTCTGAAACCGTTCTGCAACACACTAATAGTATGGCTTCCGACCTGGTAGATCGACAATGGACCAAATCTTCGCACTTAGGCAAATCATGAAAAATCGCAGTGTATTTGAAGTCGACACCCACCATATTTTCATCGACTTTAAAACCGCATGTTATGTTCATCGCCAGGAGCTCTATGTGGCGATGGCCGAATTCGATCCAGCTGTGTCGCGTGACGCTGGAGTGAACGCGGTGTAATGTACAGGATTTCGTTAAGGAGATGCAGTATCATGTGACTTCTTCAATTTTTTTGTGGAGCAGATAGTTCGCAGTGCAGGTGTCAACACAAAAGGCATTTTCAACAGATCAGTCTAACTACTATTATACGCGGACGATATCGAAATTGTGCCGTGGTTGAGGCTTTTATGGTGATTGAAAAACAGGCTTTGAAGTCAACGAGGATAAAACGAAGTATGTACTTGCTTTCAAAAAGCAAGCAAACATCTGTCCACCGACTAGGAAAAAACGTCACTGTTGATAACAGCAACTTCGTGACAGTAAGGGGGTTCACCTACCTCAGAGTAAAAGGCGACTCCACGAATGACACCGTAGTGAAGATCCGACGAAGAATCACCCTAGGAAACCGTGGCTACTTTGGTTAAGCAAAACAAATGGGTTCAAAACTGCTAGCCCAGAAGACCACTTGTAATCTCTACAAAACACTGATACTGCCAGCTCTGCTTTATGGCACCGAGTGCTGGACAAAAAGCAGGAAAGGAGAGCTAATATTAGGTGCTTTCGGAAAAAAATACTCCATCCAATATTTGAAACTGTGCGAGCAGGGCGCATGAAGTAGAAGATACAACCGCGAACTCTTTGATCTGTACCAAGTAATAGATGTAATCGGAAAAGCTAAAACACGTAGGCTACATTGGCTTGTTCACATCGAGCGAATGTACAGTTATGCTCCAACAAAGAGGATCTTCTACTCCCAGCCCCCAGGTTCGAAACTAAGAGGAAGACCGAACTTATGTTTTAAAGACCAAGCTATCGCGGATGCTAGAGCTCTTGGTTTGGACAACTGAAAGCTGCGTGCCCGGGGTCGTGGAGGATGGAAGCCTGCAGTTTCTCAGTTGACCGTACACATTTTTAAGGTCAGAAAAGCCCATCATTAAAACAAATCTGTGGAAAAATAACGGAACTATAATTAAAGAATCAGGTATGTATGTATAATGGTAATACTACATAATTTTTAAAATGTATAGTCAATTACACATTATGTTAATTTAAAAACAAACTATATACAAAAGGTTAGGTAAATTCGCTCCTGTCTGTTATCCGCCTTCTAAGTTTACATCTGTGGGCGCCGTATTACGGCCGCTTAATGACGGCACCGCTTTATATGAAATCATATAGCTTAAGGGACTGTATGCACGCGTATTCAAGTCCAAACAAAAACAGTTTAATAGGCCAAACATTTTATGGCTTGAAGACCACAGACCCAAGTATTACAACTCCGACATACATATGTAGGTAGGTAGGAAAAGTTTAAAGTGACTGGTTTCTGGCTTCTTGCCAGGAATAGGCAATTAGCACTTAAGCGCCGTTTTGAGACTTACTAGAACTATAAAGTAGGAGATGAAGTGGAACTGAAACTTAAAACCATACTGTGGTGTTGAGAAAGTCAGGGATGTTTTTGAATCATATGCATGAGATTTCCGAGAGACCGTCAATGAATGGTTTGCTAGTAACGATTTCAGGTTTTGGCAAAAGCTGGATATCCACAAAGAAAAACTCTCACCACCGTCCCCGCAGCGTCGGCAGGGGGTGTTATGGGCGATAATAGCAGCCCGGCTGTGTACGAAAATTACTAAGTTTTGTTCGGTTGTCGATTTGTACTTAAACACTTCCCTAATTGCGAGGACCTGCGCCTGGAAGACGATGGATGAGTTGCGAGGCAGAAGAAATGATATATGTTTAGTTCCGTTGAAAAGATGCCCGCACCCACTAAACAATTAATTTCGATTGATGCTTCGAACTCTTTTACCACTGTGTCTGGTTCCCATTCCATTCTGGATAAATATAATACAGAAAAATATTTTTGGAAGTTTTTGTGTTTTGTAGTTAGTGGGATTTGGTTATATGCTAATGTCCAGATTCTACATCCATATTCGTTCAATCTTCCCTTACACGGCCTTAAACCTAGATTGTCCAACCATTTGCATGTGCGAATGTCAATTGATTCGTCTGCTACCGTTAAAAATGACGTGGATACAAATGATCCATCGATTGCTGTAATGCGACTTGATGATGACTACGATAGTGCTTTTTGAGCCGTTCGCGCTGATGTTCTGCGTAGTAATAGCGCCGCAGTTGATGATACTGGTGAAGAAATTAATGGAGCCGTCGAATAATTAATCAAGGTAACTTCAGTGAATAAAGTTTTTATATGATGTGAAGAATTTAAAGTAAACCTAACTAATGTTCCCTTTCTCTTTTAAATGATTCATTTTGTCTTAAAAAACTCTTTATTGAAATTGATTTGTATAGGTACTCGAAAATTACCGATATCTTAAACAAAAAATGTTATACGAACATTATATATATACAACTATTTTCAGTTTATTATATATTTGTGAAAAATATAACTTTATGTGATTACATAATAGTGACTTATTTGTCCAATTTGGTGATTCGCCCAGATGTGGTGGTGGGGATGATCAGTTGATTATCACAACACATCAAATCGATAGGCGCTTTATCCTTGATATTAACCGTGAATTGTTTTTACCCATTTCAAAAATAAAATTTTAACTTTTTCGAAAGCCAGTTTTTTGAATCTTAATAACCTTTTTAATAGAATTGAATACTGAATTCATTCATCTAAATCTAAGGAGTGAGAAAAAACGCTTCATTGAAATTTTAGAAGATAGTTTTCCAAGTTTGTTCCTTTATTTCCGTGAAAGAAGATTTTTGAGCATCCTTCGTATAATCGACAACTCTCAATCCGACTATGCTCTTTTGTTTAATTTACACAAACAAATCTTTATTCAAAGTAAATTTCTTCAGAAGATTTACATCATGAACATTGAAAGTAACATCAAACATAATAACAAATCATTCTGGTCCTCTATAAATTCGAAAGGCATTCGGTCGGTATTCTAAATGCCATGTCATTTAGGAAAACTGTATCCTCTGATTTAGACTCAACACTTGATGGGACAGATTGAATTCCTGCCATTATTCTTAGCTTCCGGTATAACTCTCTTTATTTCGCCTTGTTCAATATATACCAATCTCCTTCTGAGGGTGTCTTCCTCAATAAATGGAAGACTTCATTTCTTGTCCCCATCCATAAGTCTGGTTCCAAAAATAATGTCAAAACTTCCGAGGAATTTGTAAGTTGTCAGCGATTCCGAAGCTTTTTGAAAGTATATTTGAAAACAAACTTGAGTTTCTTACTAAGGAGTTCTTATCAGACAGTCAGCATGGTTTTATATTTAGAAGAACTACTAGTACTAATTTGACTATTGAAAACAAGTGTCAAGTCGACTCCAATTATACCGACTTTAGTAAGGCCTTAGATTTAGTGAATCATATTACTTAAGTAAAAAAGTTCGAATTATTAGGTGTTCATTCGAAGATGTCAAGTTGGATATCATCTTATCTTGTTAATAAATCCCAAAAAGTACGTATCGGTAATGGTTCAAAGCCAATAAAAATCACTTCTGGGGATCCCCAAGGTAGCCATTTAGGCCCATTGCTATTTATACTTTTCATTAATGATATTACATTGGCAATAATGACGCCGCCAGTGTCTTTTATACGCCGGCGAATAAAAATTATTTCTGAAAATTAATTGCTTAGAGTACTGCTAACTTGTTCAATCAGATTTACTGCGGATTGGGGTTACTCCAATGACTTAGAACTTAATCTAAAAAGGTGTCAAGTGATTACTTCTTGAAGACTGTCATCAACTTTGCAGTTTAATTAGAAGCAACCTATATCTACCTACCTACATATATCTAGAGCAATTATATTTTTCAATGCAGCCAGTAGTACTACTGAGTTCTTTTTTTTCAGGAGATATATTTAAGACAATGCCATCATATATTTAGTTATTTTGATTACTTTTAAATACCTGAAATATATGTCTGCTGTAATTGCTTGTAGATAAAATATAAATAAATAAATAAAAATAAACAAATTGCCGTTTGGCACCACAGGGTCTTGCTTTGCTAAATTCCTGAATACGTTAGAGTAAAATAAAATAAAGCAGCGGCGGACTAATGAGTCAGACGCGAGTCTAAATTCTATATTTAGCTGCGTAACACGGCTAAGAGCGTTAAATATGGCGAAAGATAAACTGTTTCTTGTAGGTCCGATCGAGCATTGCATCATTGGAAACATGGCTAAATGACTTAGTATAATTAGCAATAACTCAGAAGCTGCAGCGTTGATGGAAACACTTGATCTCTATAACATTTTATATCACTACCAAGGAACGATTCTTAACTTGAGCAGGTTGAGCTTGGCTTTTTTTGAGATCTGATAGCGATATCTTTACCAAATCTAAAAAGATTTATTAACAGACGCAAACAATTTTTTTAAGTCGCGTTTCATATATTCTACGGACAATGGTATTATCAATTGCCATTTTAGCTGCTAAACTTGTCGACACTTAAAAGATAACCACATTAAATTTAATCGACTTTTGAATATTGACAAAACAGCTTTACTCCTGCCAGCAAAACCTTAGATTTTGTATATCTCTTTGTTTTTTTAAGGTCTTTGCCCCTTAATAATTGTGTTATAAAATTATGTTTATTTAACTTTAGACCAATAGATTTGTTTTTAGTAATTCTTTAAAGTATCAATTGTGATGAGAAGCTCCTCAAATTTGCTGTTCATTATGGTTGGAGAAGCTAGGTTTTATGCCCTGCATGGGCCGTTAATGCCCATTATTTTTTAATTTTTTTAATACATGCTTTAAAAGTATTTCATTTATGTTAATATACCGTTACATAATACAGTCAAATACGTATAAAACTGATATTATTGGGAAGTTAAGAGTGTGCTACTTGATATATTTATAATTTCATTACTGTGTTATAGCTTTGTTTAACCGTTTTTACATTCCATGTCGTAGGACAGCGCTATACAAAAAAATACATACATTGTTTTAAAAATCAAACAAAATTTTCCGTGTAAACTATTTTAACCAGTCACAAAATTGTTTTCTAATCTACTCGCAAATCGAAACTTTTCCACATTTCATCGCATTCAAACTCTATATAAACAATAATACTTTTGACTTCCTTTCTCTTACTTAGATGTACCTACATACATTATGTACGTTTTCACATCAACTTTTATTCCGTTTGCTTATTCCACACTTACATTTAATTCGTATAAAATGCATCTATAGCGTCAGTTTTGTTTTATATATATAAATCGTGTGTTCCTCAAAGAGCTTCTGTTGACGAGGTACAAGGACCCTGGTAAGCGTTTGAGATTGTATCGTCTTCCGTTTTGGAAGGAAACTTAAATAGAATTGAGTTTGAAGAAATATTTCACTTTCGCTATATTCATCGAACTTACTTCTTGAGTTTCATCCACGGAAGGCAATAGTTCATCGGTTGAATTCGGTGTTAAAGGGCTCGGAGTTGGTACAGTAACTCTTGCAATGGCACCATGATGTTGGACTATGGAATCCCCAATAACGATCTGGGGTTTATTATGGCTCATATGCTGTTGCTGTTGTAGGCGCGCTAGTCTCAGTTTCATTTCTTGACGCAACTCCTTTTGTTGTGTTTCCTTTTCGAAACGCATCATACTATAACTACGAACTGATGAACTTGTGCTATGAACGGATGCTAGACTTGGTCGTCGAGAACCTGTAGTGATATTGATTCCGAGAAAAACAACAATTATTTTCATTATTTAAATCGTAAAATAATTAATAATTGATTGTATTTTTTATATATATGTATGTATGTATGTTATTTTTACGATTTCTTTTCAAAATGACTGAGGTGAGAAAAAATTAAGTCAAATGCACACTTTATTCGGGCTGGATAGGTTCCACCTCAAGTGTGCGAGCAAGCAGTTTGCCATCGGGCTGTGTGCTTATGAGAAAAAGAAAAACAGCAACACTTGCAACGGTGCAGGCCATACATAAGTCCATAATTTAATTGGGCGAGTCATAATTTCCATTATTAAATGCAGACATAATGTCCCTGCGCCGATAGCAATTGGACAAACTGAATTTAGTGTGCAAAAGATACAAAAGTGGGCAATTCAAACAAATTTAAAATAACAGGACAGAGTTGTGTAAGTCCTTACAAATTCGTTTCTGATTTTATAGATATTTAACATTATTAGGGTGTATTATATACTTGAAGCGCAAATAGTTTATTGAACTACCCTCATTCAAAATGAAAAGAAAGCTGAAAGGTGGATTGATGAGAGGGTTTTGTAATTATATATATATAAATATAAATTGAACGTATGTTGCTCTTAAAACTAAACAAGCGATAACTTCTTACAAAATATAATATTTAGCTGAAAATGAAAACTTATAGTTAGAAAGATTAAAATACAAACATTCTGGCTGAGAAGCTTTTCAGATTAAAAATTATCATCTTGTACAGAAGCTGAACATTAAAAAGCCAAACCAATGCATACACTTTATAGACAGACGAAAAATTGTAATTGCGTATCGCTCAAATAAAATAAAAATGTTTGTAAGGTATTGTCTAAGCTTGTATAGAAAATGTGTGTGTATGTTTTGAATTATTTATTATTAAATGAGTTTAAGAAAAAAGTATTTGTTTAGGTGTAAATATACAAAGTTAAATGTAAGGAAAATGTGAAAATTGATTTTTAAATATTTTTTTTTGATAATATTAGATATTTGAAATACGTAGGTAATAAAATTCATTTAAAACATATTCACCGCCATATTGCTCTTGTGTTAACATTTCTGTTAAAAGTCTAAATCAAACACATGTATAAAATGAAATTGCGGAGAAGTATTTATAATATGTTTCATGAGTAAAACAATAATGAGAAAACACTTGTCAATTGTGTGTTTTGTTTAAAATCATACAATAAATTAGGTTTACATTCAACGAAAATACGAGTAGGTTACATGTATAGTGTTTTAAAGGTTAGTGTATACATCGAAAATGTATAGTAAGGATAGATAGGGTAAACATAAAACATTTGAAATACTTATAGTATTACATAAGTACGAAAGAAACACATAACACTGATAAGACAACATATTCAAATCAGGGTCATTGTATAACTATTATGTATATACGAAAAGTTACATTATCTAACATACACTTAACACAAAATTTTCGAGAAAATGATTGCAATTATTTGTTCTTCTGTACATAATACTGTTTTTCAATTTGTTAAGAAATTGAGTTTTGTTATCATTTTCTCCATAACTGAAAAAAAAAATATATGCATGACAAACCTAATTTGATAATGTTGTTGTTTTAAAAAATAAACGATAAGGACAAAATATAGAAACAAAACAAAAATTAATCAGATGATTTGAGAAGAGGAGGGTTTTTTACCGCGAATCTAGGCGTGTCACTGGCTGGGGTTGGCAGTGCGCCGATTTGCAGGCTTCCATTTTCTAAACTATTCAATTCCTCATCATCGGATACATTATTAATTCCGTTCATGCCCAACATTGTTCTAATTCTATTATTGTTCTTAGCTGGGGATAGCTCTAAATTAAGTAACTGCCTTTGACGGTTCAATTGTTTTTGTAAATGTTTGGTCATTGTGCTATCATGAAGGAGTCCAAAACCATCACCTTCACCACCACCACCACTACTACCATTCTCTGGTTGGTTCTTGTTTTTTCTAATTGCAGAAATGTGACACGATATAAGCAATATGGCGGCTGATCTAGCCGCACCTGTTCGTGATGTTGACACCAATATACCCTTCGAGCCGCCACCGGAACCCGATTGCATGGTGCTAGATGAACGCCGATTGCCATAGGAACCGATCGATCCGCTGGAACGCATGCTGGAGCGTGAAGAAGGTCGTCCGGATTGTACTGTGAGTGGGATACCTGAAGACGATGAACATATCATATTCGTAGAAGATGATTGAGCTGTGTGGAGGGAGGTGGAGGTCTAGTCCCTCGCGTTACCTGTATCACTGGAATACATAATTGGCGGGGGGAGATTGGCATCACCAAAGTTCCGATGGCGAGGATATTTTGTTTTACTGAACAAGTGCAGGACCATACAAATTAAACCAGCTAGAACAGCGATACCAGTCGACACACCCAAAAGGGTTGGAAGGTCCGATGAAAGTTCATCGATGTCTGTAAATCAATACAAAAATATAGTCTGACATAATAATATTTGTATGCGAACTATATAATACTACAAACCTGGAGTGCAAAATACTCTTCGTGTGGGCTTCGTGTAGCTGACCGAGTGAAAACCGTTAGCACACTGACAACGCGCATTGTGGCGCACTTGAACACATAGGGAGTTTTCGTCACTATATATGCAAGTCTCGTGATAGAAACATTGTTCGCCCAGCTTTTTAGCTATAAATAATTCGAATCGTTAGTTCGGCTACAAGAATATAAATACATAATATGTACATTATGTATGTACATCCGGTCATACATACGTTTATCGCAGCCCTTAGTTAGTCCGATTACGACTGGATAGTTTTTCTCACAGCCACATATTTGAGTCTCCTTCTCACAGGATACATGCAATAGAGTGGTCTCACATTTGAAATCGTTGCATGGTGCACCAATGTATTTTCCTTTTGCTGTAAATAAAATTTTATATAAATAAATTTCACTAGTTTTAAAATTTGCAAAAAAAAAATTAAAAATATAAATATTGGGTGTTAATGCCCATACAGAGCCTAAAACCTAGCTTCTTCAAACATTGCTTGTGCGAAGTGGAAAGGCAAATTTCAGAAGCTTCTCAATCAAGAGATGGGGCAGTGGTAAAAACTTTAACTACTTGGCCGCGGCGGGATTTGAACCTGAGACCTTTAGATTAGTAATCCAACACACTTACCTCTGCGTCACTGCGCTCACTTAATAAAAATTCGGCTTGCGAATAAATACAAATTAGGAATTGTAAAGGACAAGCACTCTTGTAGCTCTGGTAGTAGATGCATTTATTGCAACAAATGTTATCCATGTTAATTTAAATCTTCTTCCTTAATTGCGGTGAGGCTAAGATCAGGATTGAAGGAGTCACAACCCTTCTACTTAGCTGCATCCCTACTGGTCCTCCTGTATGGTGCGCCGGTTCGACCTCAGAAAATAGAGGAAAATAGAGACCTCACATCATCACTTAGGTCAATCAAATGCTGTGTTGATTGGTACACTTGTCTGATCCAGGAGTTAATTTAAATATTCTTGATTAAAAGCAATAGCATGCGGAACTAAACTACTTTCGCACCAATTCATCATAGCTAAAGGAATATTTTATTCGGTTCTAAATGCATACATACAAAAATCATTAACTGAAAGTAAAAATCTAATGATGTAAAGAAAATTCGCAAAAATGTACCTACAAAGATACAGAGTAAAGCAGCTGGACCATCTTTGATATTTATTCTTAGTTATTAAAATTAAATATAGACAGCAAAATTGTATTGACCCTGAACCAACTGTCCCTTTATTTTCCGGGGATGTTTCCTTGAAGCCTTTCAACCTGACAATAGAAAAGGCAATCAATTTATTCATACAGGCTATAAAGTGTATAGGGAGGTAGTGCGGCACGACGATTTTATCTTATTATTGATCAAAAAATCCTTTGTTGTCTTTTAAGGCAGCCTACCATGTTAAACAATGTCATCGAGTGCAGGACACAGAAACAAAATAACTTTCATTTATATATGCATTCTTGAACATGTAACGTATCTGTGTATGTAACATGATGCATTAAGGTATATAAATACTGTACATATTTTATGTACATACGTAATTAGACAAATGTATACGTATAAGTATTATGAAACTATAAACAAGATCCAGTGCATTTATCCATACTGAAAATCAATACAAATGCATTTTTTTATAAAAATTTAATTATAACTATTTACTATCATCATTATTTACTAACCATTAACGATTTTATATTGGTTTGTTTCAAAATGCGATTGATTTAATTTTTTTAGGAAAAATAGGCCAAATAATGAGAATGCGGTGAAGGATGAGGGTTATAATTCCCCCAAAACCTCGTCCAAGAAGATTCGATACTTTCAATACTGTATCTAGAACGTTTCTACGTTTTCTGGCCCTCGTTTTACGGCTGATGCTTCAACGTCTACTGAATGGAGTTACCGATAAATGAACACCAGAAATGTATCCCACGCCCACCTCGCGTGGATATATAAATTTAGCGACTTTTTCCTCAACTTAAGTCTCAGGCAAAAGGATGTGTGACATGTCTACCTCTGGGCTTAGGCTAAAAGCTTTAATCTTAGGACTGAACGTAACAATTGTAACGATTACGATTATAAGTCATCTTGTAGGCCCTACTGCCATCAATATTTCTTTACCACAGTAAATGTAGCCCAACCACATGGTTTCGAGAAAATTATTTCCAAAAGAAGATTCAATTAAATGAAGCAAAATCAGCGCTGATGGGTTTTCTTTTGCATCATATAAAATTGTTCCATCTTCTCCATACTTCGAATTACTGTACAAAAGCAACATTTGGCCTAAAACTATTTTATAATTAAAAAATTATTAGATTACCGGTCATGTTAAACAAAAAAATTCCAGTTGGCATGTACCTCTCGATCATGTTACAAAAAAATTCCAGTTCGCATGTACCTCTGCACGTACTGTGAAAATGTAAGGGGACTAAGTGCAAAACAGCTCCCTACCTTCTCCTTGACAATATGACTTAAGCCGGCATTAGACCGGCACAGACACGGAAATCTTAAATCATTAGTAATCAATCAGTATATAGAAACTATCGCCATCAAAATGATTTAAATCACTTGGAGGAGGTGCCCTTACAGCTGTTCGTTCCCATCTAAACCTTAAGTAACGAAGGGTGACTTTCCATTTGCTATGAATGCTAAAATAATCTATGTACAAATTTAATTTGAAAATACATAAATACTTATATCAGCGATTTTAATATGCCATATATTGAAAAATTACTTTCTGATGATGATTTTCATTGATACTAGAGGGCTCAAATCGATAAGAAGCTGGGCTTGGACGAACTATTTCAATTGCCTCTGCCAACTTCGAACTTTATTTCACATTATTTAATGAATTCAAAGCTTTATCTTGCAGCATATTTTACATTGACTATAAACAAAATGGAATGATCCATTAAAAAATGACTTAACTTTTTTGGCTCCGATTTCCTGTTATCGTTAGCGAGTCGAAAAACAATTTTTTTTGTTATACATAATTAGCTTACGCTTAAGTGGTTTTGCTATGAACACAGCGCAAGCATTTGTGTTTAACAGCAAGTAGCAACTGGCAATGGCGTATTTTATTGCATGTTTTTAGATGGTAGTTAGTATTAGAAAAACTAGAGAGATAGGATAGAAGTGTTTTGGTGTAGTTGTAGGGTTTTACTCCACGGGTGGTGTCTAAGTTGCTAAGGGAGATCAAGTTTTCATGTATTCGATTTAAAGTAACGGACTTGGTCGAGATTTGAACGCACGACATTAAAATCAGTAAGCGAATACACTCTTCACTTTTGACTTTTAAATTCATTTTTTATTATGTATTATATGTACGTACTCGTACGTTGGTACGTGCTATACAAAAGTGATAACATCTAATTTAAAACTTACAGGATACTTATTCTAAATTCATGGTCCTTATGCGGACGCTCTAAACTTAACTAGGTATAATTACAAACTAATCTTACATATGTAAGAAAAATAATGTTTTTTTGCATTACATATCTACTTTATATTATTTGTTCACTAATTTATTCAATTCTCGTTAGATACCTAGGTTACGATTGCTTTAGGTTTCTAACAAAAGCATATTCCAAAAAAATTATTTTTAACATGAATAATATGGGTTGGCGTCATAATTCTAAATGGACTAAAATTCTATTTTTTTTTTAATTCTGCAAATGCACAATACTGTAAATAATAAAAAGAAATCGTTTTGACAATCTTAAACATGTGCGTCTGTTTTCTTAAACAGTCTGCCTGGCACCTCCGAAAAGATACTGGTAGGTCAAAGCGATACCGGGCTATATATAAATAAAAAGATGATTTGTGCAGAGATAGTTTAGGAATGATTTAAAATAAGAAACTATTAGCAAAAGAGGGTAAAACTATCAAAGAACCAAATAATACAAAAATAATGGATTGGGGACACACTCTTAGCTCAGAAGAATAGCATGGAACTTAATTCTGTATTGATTAATCTGTGTGATTTTTTTTTAAATATACCCGTGCAGAGACGGGCTAAGAATATCACTGCAGCGGCACCCGAAAAACAGCGCATGTCGTAAAAGGCGACTGTCTCGCAAGTGTGCATGCAAAACCGTGGGTTGACAGGACTGGTGTCCTAAAAGGTCGTTCAAACAAAAATCAATAATGGACTGGAGATCACTGGTGTCCTAAAAGGTCGTTCAAACAAAAATCAATAATGGATCACACAAATGCAATTACACGAGCATATGAACTGGCGTCCGTGATGAAGTGATCCGAAACCGAGAGGCCCTCCGATGTTCTTTAGGTCAAATCGGCGAACTCCTAAAGCGGACCAGGAGGGATGCAGAAGAGAGGGTTATGACCCCTTTATCCTGATCATAACCTCGGCGAAAAGGAAGAAGAAGACGATTTTTTGTTAAATAAAGTTGCTCTTCAGTTAGAATTACAAAAATTTTCATTATTTTTGGAAACTGTTTTATACTTTTCTTATTACAGAAATTGCTATGAATGAGACACAAAATTTAAAAAAAAAAACAAATTTTTTTTGCTCATACAGCATTTTTGAAAGATTTACAGAATTTTGTTCAGACAAAATTGTGGAATACAATATAATGACCCGCTTCCAAATAATATCTATCCTATTGCCTTATTCTTTGCTTGGGAATACAACGACCCAGAGAGGTGACACTATTGCACGGAACCGCATTTTCGAATACAGTGGCGAATTTTATGATAAAAATAAATAAAAAGTATTCGCAAACAACTTTCTTCTTATATTTGGAAACGAAAGGGAATTATTGACAAGTTAGTGTAGGTATATGCATGCAGTGAACTTAGATATTATAATACCAGAACGAATACCTTACCTGACTTATTATTAATTAGTGTATCATATTCATCCATTTCATCATCTCGATAACTTGAATCATCATCCTCATCAGGCACATTGGATACATCACGAGTTACCCTTCCGGGTGGGAAATTTCCTTCTTTTTTATGTGACGTAATTTTGTCATTTCTATTCTTTTGTAAAAGAATTGTAGTGGACAAATCACTGTTATTTCCTTCGTAAGAGGCCGTTGTAGAATTTTCAGGCAGTATAGTCGTCGTAGCTCTAATAAGCACGCACGAATATAGAAGCAAAAGTAGCGACAAGTAAACAATGTTCGTACGACCGGATCCAGTGCATAATTTATTAAGTGGATGAATATTTTTGGTAAGCAGGTCTAAAAATGCAATTTCTTCTTTCACTCGATGCTTACACCGCAGCCGGAGAAGTTTATTCTGGCAACTGTATCTTAGATCCAAAATATTATTATCCGACATTTTTGCAAACTGAAACAAATTAGTTTCCGACAGCATTTCATTCGTTTTCATTTAAATGACGTATTGTAAAATTGCATGTTATGTCCGTTTACTCGAATCTTGACTACTTACTATGTTCATTTTAAATATACACTTTAACTACAACTATTTCATTAGCAAATGTAAGATCAAATATAGAGCCCTTTTTGTTTTGTTGCCTTTGGGATTTTAAAAGCATGTCGAAATTGTTCTTTACGCGCGAGCAAGGACTCTCAATATCTCCTTCAGTTATTTTTATTTGGTGTATGCAACAGTCAATATAAGAATGCCGCTAGATTTTTTTCATTTTTCACATATAGGTATTTTTACTCAGAGTATTAAGTTTTGCTATTGTATATAACACAGTTTCATAAACTTAATTTTAAGCAGATATACATGTGTATGTGGGTATACTGCGGTATTAAATTCGAAGTTGGATATTGGATTATGGTAGGTTCACGTAATAAATCGATTAAATTGTAAACTAGAACAAGGTATACTCAGTAAAGTTGTATAAATACGTATGTATAATTAAAGTGAGAACAATTCTTACGACTTTAATTTTGATTACACAACATAAAATTAAAATGATTAGTTATATCAAATACATCGTCTACACAACTTTTTTTCTAAATTGTATTAAACTGCCCTCTTTAAAAGCAAACACAAATCGTTAAGATTCATAATAATTATCAGCACATACTGCCAATTTATAAAAACTGTTCCTTGTTGCAACCGAAAGTTATTTCTTTTTCTATCGAAGGAAGAATTTTGCAATTCTTCTTAGCAAAATAAAAATTTGCGACCGACCGTCCTGAATAGTATAGACTACAAATTCTATGTTTCGCAAGCGAAAAGTGTACTAAATCTTAAGACATGGTTGTTGCGCATGTACAAACATTAGCTTTCCTGGCTGACATCCTTGTTGTTGAAAGCTTTGCAACGTAAAATGCCTTTTGCGCTTGCAGTCAAAGTCGAAAGTCCTAGTGGGTTGAGTTATATGATTAAGGAATTTATAGAAAATCGGAACAGCATCCAGTCGGATAAAACTCTTATTTCTTTAAATTTACTAAATTTCTAAATTTACTAAATGTTATCCAAATATGGAAACATCCGACTACTTTAAATAGAGTTGTAGCGTACCATCAGTGTCCTTCGCTATATGTGTCAGTACAGGTCTTTTGCGAGGGGGAATCTAATTTGTAAATACCTAGATATTTGATTTGTTTGTTAGACGGTCATCTTGTTGTTTTATTTACCAAATTTTTAAATAATTTCTTATTGACAATAATAAGTAAACGAATCAAATTCGGTAAGATTTTCAAATTCAGAAAAATAATTAACCTTGATTTTCTCGGAGCATGTTCGAACGATAATGATTGAAACTGATAAAATCTTAGAAGAATACCGAGTATTAAACAATTTAAAGAGCATATTATTTAATTTAGTCGGGCGCAGTGGCTCAATGGTTAGTGTATCGGACTGCTAATCGAAAGGTCCCCGGTTCAATTCCCGCGGGGGCCAAGTAACATCTAGAGTTTGTTTCCACTGCCCCACCTCTTGCGAACGTCTGACAAACATCCAAGAGTATCAATTGTCATGAGAAGCTCCTCAAATTTGCCGTTCGGACTCCGTGTAAAATTGTAGGTGACTTCCACTTCGGAAAGAAAGTGGTTGGAGAAGCTGGGTTTTAGGCCCTGTATAGTATTTTTATTTTTATTATTAACTTCCCAGTGGAAGTTCTTGTAATGGGGCCGATTTTGTGAATCGTGGATTTTGACATATCTCCACGTTTCAAGGTCAACAGAATCCAAATTCAACGTTTTTATAGAGATGTCTGTCCGTGTGTATGTACGTATGTGCGTATGTACTGTAAATAACTAAAATAATTTGCCTTTATTTGTACTATTTATTGTAATTTGTCATTGAGCAAATCATTATAACATTGTGCTCCGTTATTTCGTATACATGTAAATTTACAAGTCTCAGTGTTCATAACAATGGATGCATTAATATATCACACTCCGCTCTTATTACCAACATTTAATTTCCATGAATACTATTAAAGAGCATTTTTTAATATTAAATAATTCTTAGCCATATCTTATGGTTAACCACATTTCAAAATTTCCCACTAATCGCATAAATCGCTATGACCTTGCGGGTCGCACCCAGACCACTTTTTTAATTTAAGATCAGCATCTTCACAAAAGAAAATTTCTGGCGCGTATAGGGGTAGCTTTTCAATTATGTGTGTACTTCGAAATGTGCAAACTATTTTTCATACAAACAATTTGTACACTATTTAATATTTCCTTAAAGTTTCACCGCAGATGCTGATCGCGATTGATATTATGAAGACAGGAACTATTGCACGAAGACCACTAACTCTACGATCATATAAATTATATTTTTGTGTTGTGGGATGGTTGCAATACAAAAATACAAATAAAAAATAAATTTGCATTAATTAAGAAATAATAGTTTTTTATGTGCATGATCTTCAGATAAGTGTTGCTTCTACTCTTAAATTGTTAAATTGTATTCTTCCGGAAAGATATCTCTAGGAAGCGAGTTCCAAAATTTGCTTATTGTTCTATATGAAATACTTTTTTTGGTAAACACTGACAGTTGACAGGTGCAGCGTCAAATGGTGAGCATAAGACTAGTCTTTTCTTCTTCCTTTTCGGCAAGGTTATGACCAGGATCCCTGGCCCAACTTGAGTCTTATATAAAGGGCAGTTGCTTCAAGGTACGTTACCTCCTTGGTAATTGCTCTGAAAAGGTATTTCAATTTTACCACAGCAGACTGCAATATTAGGAAAGTGATTATGATAAGTTACGCCGGAGGTCATTGTAACACCAAGAAGATGCATGGTCTCATAAAGAATAATAGGCTGGTCATCTACTTGAATCGGAGACACAATCAAAGTATTCTTTCGAGAAAAAGTCGTCAATTGTGTTTTCAACAAGATCGGCTCTACCCCACAAGCGTATTTTATCAGATTTTGATATTGCAGATGATCGGATCCTTGACGGTGAGCAATTCTTGCATTTACAGACTCGTCATTCGAGATCGTTGATGCTGCGTTTGATAATTTCCTCAATGTGCTAGACGAAGTCTGTATTTCCAATCATCAATCAATCCTAGAGCAATAGTTCAGTTGACTCTGCCATAAAGTTTTGGTACTAAGAACGCGGATTCAGAGCCAGTACTAGCTACACAATTCATTCGCTGATTCGCTGCCGCAATATCCCGGTGGCCAGGTACCAGGTAAATACGTTATGTACTTACATATGTACTTACTTTAATTTTGCGCAGTTCTGTGCAATGAAGCTACTTATCCGAAGGCGCCATTGCGTACCTGGTGAAGTTGTTAGCACAGTTGTGTCGTTTTTTTCGTAGTTTTGTGAATTCATTTCGAAATGAAGCTAAACGCATTTGTAAAGAAACGACAACACACGTCACATGATTTCTCCATCACCGATACTTTTTTTGGAATCTAGTTAAATTTTGGAATCTTTTTTCCATAAGGTCGGATTTCACAAATTAAGCAGGAATTCCAATTTTAAAGCAAACAAATCTCATGTTTGCGTCAGATCCTTTTGTCAAGAAGTTTGTTTTTCAAATATAGAGTTCACTTTAAACTTCGATGATAGATACTACATAAATGATTGGATCAGTCGAAGTTGATGGATTGAATTTGGACAAGTGAAACCATTTTATTATTATTATTATTATTATTATAATTTTATTAAAGTGTAAGTAAATTTCAAAATTAATAGCTTATGGAACTAGCGTTAGCTGCCAGGGCTTTCAAAAGTGATAAGTGATAAGGTATTAGATAGAGTTAACGAGATATAGTTCGGCAAAAATGTTGTAAGCCATTTTAAATTCGTGCAAACTACAAATTCACCATTTAGAATATTGGATCCGGAAACCACACAAGCACTCTTAGGACGTTTATCAATATTACCGTTGTCAAATCACCTGCAACATTATTTACGACTGCAGGTACAACTACCAGCCTTATTACGATTGTCAAAGATCAATTATTTGACATTTGATAAAATTTGTCAATCAATTTGTTATTCGGTATTATGAACAACGATTGACAAATTTTTGACTCATTGTGAATATTTAACAAAAACTACTGTGAATAGTGCGCACTTCGTTTGACATTTCACTTTATTTCATTAGTTCTTCATCTTCTGAATACTTAAATTTAATCCATTAAGGACAAATATGCCTTTCCAAGACATTTAACACTTCCTTTAAAACAACCGAAACAGTTGGCTGCGTCATGCCAATATTATAATCATTCCCAACGCTTAGTTAGTAGCTTCCTTGCGCAAGGAATCTTAAGACAGCAGCAAGCTTCAGTAAGATGGAAACAAATCGCTGTCTTTTTATAAGCTTCAATTTGTCCTTGATGTCATCAAATACATTAAGGAATGCTTCCTTCGAAAGTCTGAAGTTTTATGTATGTTCATACATTTGTTCGTCCAAATCCAGTGGATTAGAAGCATCACGTAATTTTTTCCGAATGTTTTCTTGCCTCATATTATCCTCTTCCACAATATCATTTTCACCGGAAAATATTTCTACCGTAGACATTATTATTTACAAAACACACCAATAAAATAAACCATAATATATTTACCAAATTTTGACAACCATAATACCGTGAAAAAACGAACAATGCCGTTCACAATAGATCGCCAAATGGTATTTTATTCACTACTGATCAAAAACTTTGATGTTTGTTAATCATAATACCGTTTTATCAATTTTATTGGTAAACGAACAAATCTATCAAATATCGTATTGATATTTGACAACCATAATAGGGATGTACACCTGCCGCCACGTTATCCCCAACGACACCCATACTAGAAGAAGCGGCAGCACTTATTCTATCTTGGATCTTGGCAGCGACGGCGAGCAGACTTCTTTTTGTAACGTGTCTAATTCTTTTATAATTAATTAAATACAATAATTTGAGTATGATTAGTTCTCGACTTTTTTAATCAATCAGCACACCTGCAACACCCCGATAGCCAGGTGCCCATCCAAGTGCATGAGAAATCCATTATGAATTTTTGTATTTCTACGCCATAAAGCTGTGCCTATTCAAATTCACAGGTTGCTTACCCGGTAAAGTTTTTTAAAATAGCTTTTGCGTATATTTGCTGCAGCAAGCCAAATTTTAAAGGCGAAGCACTTCTTTTCAAACAAATTCGTGGGACTTTTCTCGCCAATACATGCAACCAATCTATAAATTGAGACTGAAGATTGATTCTAAAAATGTAAAATTATCACATTTATTAAAATTATTTAAAGTAAAATTTAGTTCGAAAAAACATATTTATCAGTACCTTCAACAAACACTGCATTTTTTACTTAAAAAAAATATAAAAAGTAATATACAATTATTATTTTTTATTTTTGGTAGTGCTGTGAATTCATTTGGAAATGAAACTAGAATAAACATATTTTAAACAATAAAGCAGAATGGAGACAAGTGAATAAACAATTTAGACTTAAGAAAATAAACATTAATATGTTATGTTAGCCTTCGCCTCACTAACAAAAATGCTAAAATTAATTGGAATTGCATGTCTATTTATTTTTTGAATTCATTGAGCGTTTCGTAAAACGGCCCATGAACATCCCTAAGATAAAGACCATTCCCAGGCATGTGAAAAGTATCACTAAAAAGAATTTCTTTGCTGGTGATGTGATTACCTGGCTCACTAACTGCTCCATATTTGCTGGTGGAAGTGCTAAAACCTGAAAGGAAATAGTATTTTTTTATGTATTTTTCCCTTTTAAACAAAACAATAAAATTGTACCGTGTCAGAGTTTTGAAACATTTCAATCCGGCGACGAAGCTTATTGCGACAATCTTCCTCCATGGCCTTTGACTGGTCTTGCAGAATAGTTTGAAGACATTTTAACTCTGAGACAAAAAGAAAAACTTATTTTTTAATCTATATACAGTCGAATCTTCACGGGAAATCATTTCAAGTGATAGGAATTTCAACTTAGAGGATGGCTTTAACATAAATTGAAAACTGAAGGGAATGAGAAGTTGGATTTAAAAATTTGAGTTAGAGGGAAATTCAAGTTAGTGGAGGTACGACTTAGGAGGATTCGACTGTAATACTTAATAACAACTTACTTCGCCCATTACCGCTTTTTATGTTTGAACAGTATCTAAGTAAGTCAACAGTGCATGCTTCTTCGAGTATTGGATCAACATGAATGTCAGCTTTTGCTTCTGCAATCAACGTAGCCACTTCGATTTTGCATTCACGGTTGATAATTTTTTGATTTAAAAATGCAGTCTTGAGGCACTCCTCAACAATTCCATGTTCTTCAATGTCTCCTCTTGGCTTACAAAGAATTTCTATTTCCGATTTACAGAAGCTTTGTAAAAGCGGGTTCAATTTATAATTCAGAGCTTGTTCATGAAGGATGCTATTCATTTTCTGCTCACATTTTTCTTCCAAACGTGCTTCACGGAATTTCGCCTTTAGACATTCAATAACCTGAAATCAACAAAAAATAATCAAACACATACACATACTACCACAGTTGCAAATGTCGACTTGATAGAGCGTTAAATAATATATACTAACTAATATTATAAAGAGGAACGATTTGATTGTTTGTTTGTTTTGCATAGGCTCCGAAACTACTGGACCGATTTGAAAAATTGTTTTAACATTAGAAGCCGACATTATCCCTGATAAACATAGGCTACTTTTTACAGCGGGAAAATGCTTCATTCCAACGGGAAAACGGGTAGGGTTGTGACCGATAGATAAGATAGATAAGATAAGATAAGATAAATATTTATTATTCCAGAATTCATTTACAATTTGTTTATGACTATTAAATTTAAGACATGGCTTAATGCCGTCTGCCCGGGTTTGACAAAATTTTTACAATTGTTTAAAAAGATTCTTCTATAATTGCCCTCCTATATTTTAATGTTATTTTACAGTAACTGTACAATTTGATCCAGTCTGAGCCATTTAAGATGGTTCTCACCTCAGCTTCTTCCAAATCTCGCTTCCCATAAATCTGTAGTCTGAACTCTTTTAAAATAGGACATCTGCCCAGAAAGTGATAGATGTTCTAACTCTCTCGCAGATTGCACAAAGAGTAGGTTATTGGCAGGTCTTCCCGGTGTGGTATAAAATTTAAATTTAGTATCTCTCCTCTGGCCTTGAAAATCGTTGATATTAATTCCGTAGAGTATCTTTCGTTGAAATAGTTGTGACCGATATATTAGTATTCATTAGGATATCTTTACTATAATAAAACTGTAACTTGTTTTCTGGCTGTAAGGTGTTTGACCAGAGTTGATTAAGAAAGTACTATATAAAGTTCAATTATGTACAAATATTTTAAGATATAAATCATCTTTGTATGTTACCCTGAACAATAAGCATTAAACTATAAATTTTATACAATTCAAAAAAAGTAAAATGTTCGATTGAAGCTAGATCTTTGGATTTTCCCAGCGTTGAGTGGAGGAAAATTTTTGTGTGTGTGCGTCACAAATCTGTTTCTCTCTCTGTACCTTTTGTGCTGTGTGGTTTTTCTTTTTTTTATGCACCTATTGTAGTTTGTGTTGTTTTTTTTTGCGCATGGCATTGAGAAAGATAGGGTATGAAATGTAATTGAGATTGAGAGGGAGTCACACTGAGAGTATATAATGAGAAGGGACACTCTCGACGTTTTCTTTATCAGTTTTTATCAGCAACTATTTTGTTTTAAATTTAAGAAGTGGCAAACTGGCGAAGCAAAGCGAGCATGCGTCAGCTATAAATTAATAACTCCACGTCTCCACGAGCAATATTTCATAGCTTACCATCTATCACTTTTCATAGAAAGAAAGAAATATAGAATACCATAAAATGTACGGTGGGCATTTCATAGCTTACTATTTCAATGGTGGTGTTGTTGTAGAGCGAAGCACTTCATAAAAATGACAGCTCATAGAATACTATCCATAGAATGCTATGAACTGAGCAATATATATAATGCAATTTTTCATAGAATACTATTCGTAGTCTCCACGGGCAATTTTCATAGAACGCTATATTGCATTCTATAAAATATTGCTCGTGGAGACGCCGTGTTAAGATAGGAAGTTACTAACACCACAGTACCCCGGCGGCTGCAGCTGGCGCAACTCACCCTTCTGTAGCTCGCTTCTATGACAAGATGTACTGGGGTGGAATCGGCTAAGGTGATAGTTGATAGTTGACAATCAAAATCATACCTTTACGTCCACGTAAGGTGATTATCTAATTGACAATCACCTTTTTGCCATCAATTTCATGTGACAGCTATTTAGGTGTCGCTTTCATACATTTTTGTTATTTTCATAGGTATGCACCTCAGCTTCAACTCCAAATAAATTAAATGCTTTAGTGAAAAAAGAATATATATTAAATAAATTCAAACAAAAAAGTGAAATTGGAAAATTAAGTGCAATGTTTACTTCATTAGAACTTTTCTACACAAATGAAGAAAATAATTACACAAATGTCCAACTATTAAGAAGAAAAATGAGAAATAAAGCAAATATCTTGGAACTTTCAAACCCGATGAAAGAATTCATAGAATTATAAATATTCAATGTTGATTGCTATCATTTATTATTGTGTAGTATTTTAAATTTTTGAAAAACTTTCGCTTATCAAAAGAAGCGGTTGTGTTTGTTTTGGGACTGCTTGATTTACCAACTGGAATAAGGTCAACGCATGTTCCACCCATCCTTCAATTGGCTGCAATTCTGGGGGGTGGTGGCTATCAAGACAAGTTGGGGCTGACTGGGCTGCACCAATGGGTCAAAGTACGGAGGCTGAAATTACTGGTGCAGTCATTAAAAAATTCAGTCAATACTTTGTCCATTTATGATAAAGTTTTTGCCTAAGGACTCAACAAAATCATATTTGATTGAAATATAAATCATGAAAAATAAACACACATCAGCTGCTCGGAATGACAGCGTCGGCAAGGAAGTGACGTTTAAAACTCTAAGTGCTGCCAATAATCAATCATTTTTTAGTGATCGCTTTACGCAGAGCAAAGAGGAGTTGATAATCAAAAACGCCAATCAAAAAGCGACAATCAACTATCACCTCAGCCGATTCCACACCTGAAGATAACGTACGGCTGGGATACGTTTTACAATTAAAATTAAAGTGGAGCAGCAAACACGAGTTTAGTTGTTATCAATGGATCGTAAAGCGATGACTTGTACAGCATCTGTTATTTCGTTGCTGCTCTTAATATTCATCGTTATCATTACTCGCGATGTGTCCGGAACATATAGCGATGTAGTTTTATTAAATTTATCAGGTCAAGGCTGGGTACAAGGTTCCAAAACCAACACTGCTTGGACAAATCAGACAATTTTTCAATTTCTGGGAGTTCCATTTGCTGAGTCACCCAGAGGAAGTTTGAGGTTCAAGGTTTGTCTGAGCAGATAGCACTAAAAGTTTTCTGGCTGATTTTCATGTGCGCAATTTTTTCAGGCAGCAGTAAAGCGTGCCCCATGGAAACATACCCATGATGGTACAAAGTTCGGGCTACGTTGTCCTGTAATAACATCAATAAAAGAGCTATCATCAAAGCACCCTAATCAAGATTTGGAGGATTGCCTAAATGTGTGTATTTACACAAAAAATGTAAGGTGTTCTATGTATTTGACAAATTTATTAGAATAACATATATATGTATATATGTGTAAAATTAATTCGAAGGTCACTTCCAAACAACCAGTCATGTTTTATGTTTACGGCGGCGGTTTTCACAACGGTTCCGCTGAAGATCATCCGCCAAAATATTTACTTGAAAAGGATATAGTACTGGTTGTGACACAATATCGAGTGGGCGCAGTGGGATGGCTGTCAACGCGAACAAAGGAAATGCCCGGCAATAGTCCCGTTCTCGATGTAATTTTAGCTTTGGAATGGGTTCAGAAGCACATTTACGCATTCGGTGGGGATCCTGACCAAGTAACTATATTCAGTCAATCTGCGGGGGCTGCAGTTACGGGAATGCTAATGTTGAGTCCAAAAACACCTTCAGGACTATTTAAGAGAGTTATTATTCAATCAGGCTCAATACTGGCACCTTGGGCATCCAACAACAGACCTTTGCAACAGACTGAAAACATTTGCAAAAGATTGAATTGTGCTTTTTGTAATACAGCAGACCAAATGTACAACTGTCTGAGTAAACTTCATATTTTGGATATACTTAAAGCCACTACAGAAGTGAGTTGGTGAACTCGACGATTCAAATGTCCTCGTAACATTCTTCTTTAAGGACTCTTTTAGTTTGTCACTTAATGACTTTCATGGAGTGATGCCTCTACCACTTGTCGAGCTCTTACATAAAGCGACATTATCGTATCCTATTATGACGGGCGTGACAAAACACGATGGGACATTCGTTTTGGCTTGTAGCAATTTGTTTTTATAAGTACTATTTATTTCAAATTGTTTTTTTTTATCCTAGCGTTTTACGATGCCGTTAAGGATAACATGAGTGACATGAATCATGTATCCCCAAGAGAATTTGCCTCAAAGCTTTTCGATGCTTCCCGTGAACCTGATCCTAGTGGACTTGCAAAAAACTTAATAACTGCACTTATTTTTAATGCTACGGAACTTGATGAGGCCAATCACCAGAAGATTATTCCTGCTTACATCGATGTATGTTACCATTTTAATGATTTGACAAATAGTTTTGAATACATGGATTCCAGCTCGCAAGCGACACTGTTATTAAATCTCCTGTTTTTACGTTCGCTAAGCAGATGGCGAAGAAAAAGAGTCCAACATATCTATACACATTCGATTACGAAGGCCAATGGACAAGATTTGGTTATGAGCTTGGTAACGATCACTATCCATTTAACGGCGGTGTACATCATTCAAACGATAACATTTACATATTTTCAACTCACAATCTAAATGCGAGAGATACTGAAATGGCTAAAAAAATGGTAGATATTTGGACATCTTTTGCAGTCGATGGAGTACCGGTCGTAAAAGGAGCTCCTCTTATCCCGGCACTACAAAGTAATTTACGCTGCTTTAATTTGTGTTATCTCGCTTACGAATGACGCATATTTCAGGTGAAGCTGGACCATACTTTCATATTGATGAAGCTATTTCGATAGGCAGCGATTTTCTGGAAGAGCTAAAGGCAGCTGTTAATGATCATAACAAAGAAAGGCTTATAAGACCTGAAGTTGAATTTTAGTGACCGATTCAAAAATGCCATCTTTTTATTTGGTAAGGGAAAGGGATTTAATAAGATTATAACGTTTCTGTGCTTGTTTGTTTTAAACCATGAAAATATATAAAACTTTAGAGCAAATATATTGGAGGGTAATCTTTGAAGCTTATCAAAATAGTGTAGCTTAACTATACAAAACATATTCATTAAACAATTTTATACTTACTTTTCCGTTCAATTCTTCATTTGGCTTTGCTTGGGTAACAATGTGCGAACAAAATTGATCAATATTTTTGCCACATGCAAGTTGTAGTGATGGATTAAAGCGAAAATCTGTATTTTGTTCTATCAATCGATTTACGATTACTAAGTGGCACCGTGAATCAAACTGTGGGTCATCCTTGTAAACTTTAAGACAATCCAGCAAACGTGATGTATCGTAGCTGGGACAGAATTTGTAAGTCATTTCCCGACATGTATTTACCAGTGTGTAATCTGTGGCACTATCCCCAAGCTCCGACTTTTTTATAAGAAACATTGCATGATGGCAAGAGTTGCCAAGTCTAGCGGTATTTGCTGAAAGACATTCCACTGACTAAAATAAGACGTATAACATTATTTTAAAATCAATACAACTTTAAAAGAGATGAGACAAAACAAATAGAGTCGAGAGACGAAACAACTTGCATTTTTCATCACCTGTCCTGGTCCTGTAACCTCGTTGCAGAGTTCCGAAAGTTCTTTTTTGCAAGCATTTGCTAATTTAGGATCCAGGACTATGCTTTCCCTTTGCTGATACAGCTGCGATTTGACCTGTTGACGGCACTCCTTTGGAATAGAGTGACGCTGTCCGCGAATAGTGTCATTCCTCATAACTTCACTCAAGCAGGAGACTACATCATTTTTAGTTGTACTAGCAGCGCAGAAACGGACAACATATGGTCGACATGCTTCTTTAAACTTGTAGGTGAAATGATAGTTTTTCAAGGAAATGATCTGAAAGTGCTCAATGGCAGCACGGCATTTCAAATCCTGACGAAGGTCTGCGTCATTTTTATGAGAAATCAAACAATCCATCATGTCGCCTTCAGAAAGGAATAAAAGCTTAGTACTGCGTATACGGAAAAAACTTTTCAATCCAAGGTTTTACCTTCATCTCCGCGCTTAAGAATATGCTCACAATGGGTACTCATCGCATCAGAACAAACTGACATAATGACTGGATTAAGTTCAATATGCCCTGCCTCTTCTTCTGTGTAACTTGTCACAGCTGCCTGCAAGATGATTTCATTTGTAACCTTATTATTGTTCGTAGAAAATGAGGAAACATACCTTGCAATTTGATTGAAGCTTTTCAAGATTTTCCTGCAGGCAAAGCATTTCCTCACCTTTCTTCGTTTTGTCATAGCAGAATGTGGATAGATCTTCCAAGCACACGTCTTCGACCTCCGGAATTAGATCCACTGATATAGCACGCTGTCGCATAACGCGTTTGACTTCCTTATAGCATTCATTTCGCAGAACTACTTTTTTGTCATCGCTGTAGGCAATTCGGTGAAGACATGGCAAAATGAGTGGGCCCCGTTCGGGATCCATTTGTATACCACCGATATCATCCCAAGACTTTTTCGCCCGACAGTATTTTATAGCGTCATCCTTACAGTTTTTGTATAGCTGTGGATCGAGTTTGAAATCTCTTGATACGAAGTACTGTATAAGGAGCAGTGCTTGCTCACATCCTGGTGTCATAACTTGCGTGCCAATGTGCTCCATCAGACAAGTCATCACTCTCGCATCTCCTCCATCGGTGTCAGTACAAGCAACGTCGACTACAGGCTTGCAGGCGCGACGAAGAACTGGATCGACTCGCCAATCTTCGCCGACATCCGATACCTTTATTAGTTGTTCGATGGCTCTTTGACAGGTTGATGTAACATGTCTTTCCTTTCGACGCTTTGGGCGAACGTGATCCATTAAACAGTGAATAATTTCACCGCCGGCAGCAGTTTGAATAAAATCCATATCCCCACAAAACTTGGGAATATCGTCAGCGCAACCGATTAAAATTTCAGGGGATAGCTGAAAGTCGAGCATCAGCATACGGCGATGATCGTTTATTTCAATTCTGCATTCCTCTGCAATTTTCGTTCCGTTTTTTAAGACTGATTCTAAACAGAGAAGAATCTGAGCCAAACGGACATTTTTATCTTCAGACACTCCTCGCCTGCAGTGGTGTACCCGAATATCATCTTTACATGCTTTTGCTAACCCTCTGCTCGTACGGTAGTCTTTGGCAAGCAATTTATCTCGCTGTACAATCTGTTCGCGGCATTTTCCTCTCAATTCCGGATTGCTTTTATGCTTAATTAAGCATTTGTATGCAGAACTGCTGCCAGGTTGTTCATTGACGCAAAAACGCCGTGAATCTGAATCGCATATCTTAAAAAATTGATAATCTATCTGCTTTGCTACTGAATTCTTGCAAGTCGGACTCAAGCCATCTAAAGAATCCTGCAGGCAAGCAACAGTTTCTGCTTGCGACACATCTTTAAGTTCAACATTCAGACGACCACAGCTTAGTTGGTTTATATCCGCTTCACAAGCCACGAAAAATTCTCCAATGTAGCGAAAGTCATTGAAAGCAACATTCTGAATTCTTTGAATCATGACTTTGCAGGAATCCAACTGGTCGATATTAGCGGATTTATCCAAAAGACAACTTAAAGTTGCGCCCTCGTTTGATGAATCTGCATCAGCCGCAATAGAATGATAGCACTCCGAGAATTGACCCTTATATTTCGAGCACATCCCATCCACGATTTGATGAACCGAATGATCAGATAGCAGTACCTTTTTTCGAGTCCATATAGTGTGCTGGCACTTGTTGGCCAGTGATTCCAGTTGATTTGATGGAAACGTCTCTATGCACTCGAGAATTGATAGATCATCCCTAGTCTTTACATGTCCACAGAGGGCTTGCAGCTCCTTGCATGCCGGGTCATCCAAGATTTTTAGTTTAGAATTGCCGCTTATAGCGGCTCTGGTGAATCGCAAGTGCGGTGATGCAGTACCGATCACAGAGTGGGAGAAGAAAACGAAAGCAAAAAAAATCGAATATTGCAGTGTATTCATTGCTTTATAATTCAATTTGACGAATTTATTCAAGGACACATTTCATGCAAATAAAAAGACTTTATATATGCGCTTAAAAAACTAATCACCGAATGGGAAAAGGTTTAACAAATGTTGACGTGCCGTATTTATTTTATCAAATGAAATGACATTTCACTATTTGAGCCACTAAATAGTGCTACCAGACCCAATCCATATTACAGTGGCTACCAAAACGAGATACCTTAATTTTGTATTTGGGCGATTCAAAACTATTATAACAGAATTTGGCACTTTTGTAGGTAAATTTTCGGATCTATTATTATATAGTATCTATAATTTATTTCACACAATATTATTATTAAAAGTGTATGATTTAAAAAACGTTTAAATGCATATAGTTTGAAACTATAAATAACAAAGTTTAATAAATAATTTTCTATTTGAGTCACGTTTACTTTTATGAATTTGTTGTATTGAACAAAATTTACGGAGGAGAAATCGAGGTCTCAATTTAGAAATAATTGTGTTCCACTTTTCAAACTTGTTCCAGATTCGAATCCCCTCAGGCATAGATAAGCGTTTTCTGCGTCTTGTCTTACTAACATCCCAGAAAAGGAGTTTCTCAATATTATGCCTTTCGGAATCGTCGTTAAACTGTAAGTCCGTAGCGAGTCAAAGTGGATAAATGGATGTCACAAACCCCACCATATCGAATAGGATATTAGCTTTCGAGAATATTTTTATTAGATCCTAGTTTATTTTCTGGCTTACAGCTATTCTCACTAATCATTGTTGCATTTGACATTGTTTTATGACGTTTTTAAGTTAAACAACATTATCTACATAAAAACTGGTTTTATATGATTAATTAGGTCGGTTTACCGTACAGGGTCGGGCTAAGAACAGCATTGCAGCGCTGCTCAAAAATCATAGCTTGTCGTAAAAGGCGGCTAAGGTTGCGTTTATGTTGGTGCGTTTATGTTGGTGCGTTTATGTTGGTGCTGCGGGAACGACGACTCTAGCAAAGCTATACATAGATTCTCATGAGACTATTTACGTTGTAGTAGCGCTTTGATTAAACGAGTTACGATAGGAGCGTCGATAATTATGTCGTGGATTTTCCTACCTCTTATGGCCAGCATTTGTATTTACACCGTTACCGAAGCTGCTTTCGCCATTATCGAAGCTGCAACATGAACGTACCAAAAGGGAAGAAATTTCATCTAGACAATTTTAATATTTCAGCTTAGCGGCGCATTTAACATCTGGAAACAGTCCCGCAAGTGTGCAGTAATTCCGGCAATTCCCGGCGTCATAAAACGACTATCAAACAATAATCAGTAATAGGAGCATGCACGTTTCAAAATCCCTAAAACAAGGGGCAGGCCCTAAAACTCGTGGGTCACACAATGCGATGACACCAGCATTTGATTCGCCTCAGTAAAGTGATCCGAAACCGAGAAGCCTGCCGATGTTTATTGAGGTCGAACTGGTCGAACCCCACAGGTGAACCAGTAGGGATTTAGTAAAGTATGGGGTTGTTGTGATTCCTTTAATCCTCACCGTCAAATAAAAATATTCGCTGTTAACATTATAGGGCCTAAAACTTAGCTTCTTCAACTTTTGCGTGTGCGAAGTGGAAATCGTAAAAGGTGGGCAGTGAAAAACAACTCAAGTTGTAGATGGACCCAGTCAATTTTGAACGTGAGACCACTCGATCCGTGATCCAACGCACTAACCACTGCGCCGCGCCCACAATAAATAAGAGTTCTAAATCCGAAATCCGGCGGTCCCATTGCAAAACGCTCTCAGTTTTGTGAACTCTGTACATTATGTATGTCCGTTCATATACATACATATTACTTTCAACATAGATGTTTAAATAGAATTATTTTGAGGGGAGTCGTTCAGAATTAAAAAAATCATAATACCTATCGAACATTTAAAATCCCGAAAGATTCAAAATTCCACAAAATAAATATCTCAGAAAATTTCACGCCTATCACAGAATCCGTCGTATTCGTTATTTCGCTACGAATGATGTAAAAGTTCGGAGTAATAATACGCATTATGTCAAAATCCCAATTAATTATTATTCAGTAAAAGGATTCGGCTAACCCCACAGGGGTACCAGTAAGGAATATTGTGAAATTGGAGAGTTATTTTCCTTTCAGCCGAGATCATAATAATAATAATAATAATATTTAGTTAGGGTATATTACACATATTACTATTGGTCTATTGTGTCCCCTGCTTGTGCCTCGGAGAGGTTCATGCCCTCTTTCAGAGCTGTCTCTAGATACTTCTTTTGTGAAGCGTGTCGAGGTGTTGCTCTAATTTATCCTTGGCAGGTCGCACTCCTTAGAGCACAGCGTCCAGTCCAGTTTCTTTGATGAATCTGAGAATGAGCTGTGGGTCCATGGCTTGTATGTCCTTGTCTGTTATTTGGTGCCTGCCCAAATATCTCATCCTTTTGAGGACCAGTGCCCCACAGGATTCCAGTATGTGGTCTGGACTTTCGGCGGTTTCACTGCAGAATCTGCAGAGTCCTCTGATATACCCATTTTCCTCAGGTGCTCCTTGAGTCTGCAGTGCCCCGTGAGGAGGCCTGTTAGGATTCTTAGGTTGTTTTTGTTAAGGCTGATGCAAGTTTTGAATCTCTTTTTGTTATAATTTCCTAAGAGTTTCTTTGCTTGCCTCAGAACTTGGAGGTTAAGAAAGGTTTTGGCCCTTGTTTCTTCCTCCAGTCTCCTGAACTCTTCGCGTAGAGTGTGTTCTCCCATCCCGCAGAACGGTTCAGGTCCTATGAAGGGTTCCTCTGCCCACTTTGTTGCCAGAGAGTCCACTGCCTCATTGCCTGTAATGCTAACATGGCCAGGTACCCAGCAAATGGAAATTCTGTTATTCTTGCCTAGTCTACTCAGTCCGTGTAGGCATTCCCACACACGTTTAGATTTGATGACGTAGGCGTCAAGAGCCTTTATGGCTGCTTGGCTGTCAGACATTATTGCTATGTTGCAATTTCTGTAGTTTTTCTCCAGGTTGATTCGAACGCACCTGTCTGTGGCACATATTTCTGCTTGGAAGATGCTGGTACATTTGCCCATGGATTCGTAGTGCTTAGTTCCTGGCCCAAACACTCCTGCACCAGTTCCCTCCTCGGTCTTCGAGCCGTCCGTGTACCACTTCGTTGCGTGGTTGCTCATTCCATAAGTTTTGGATTCATTGCTCCAATTTTCCTTATTGCTGAGCTTTATCTGGAAATTCTTCTCGATGTTGAATTTCCTAGGTACGCCAAGAAGTGGGAGTTTTTTGAGTAAGTCACCGTGTTCTTTTTCTATCTTCCAATTCCCGCCTTTGCCATCCTTAGGATTGTTTTGTCTGCCGCGTTCATCACCATGATGTGTAGAGGGGTTAATTCCAATAAAACCTCCATGGCTGCGGTTGAGCAGCTACGCATTGCTCCGGTAATGCACAGGCACGCCAGTCTTTGCACTTTGCTGAGTGTCTCCCTTGTTGTGGCTAGACTGGTTCGTTTCGCCCATGCTACCGCTCCGTATGTGATCATTGGTCTCACAATTGCAATGTACATCCATCGCAGGATGTTTGGGCTGCATCCCCATGCCTTCCCCGCCAGGCTCCTACATATCATGAGAGCGCGGGTGGCCTTCTTGGATATCTCATCTGTATGTTTTCGCCAGAGGAGTTTACTATCTAGATGAAGTCCTAGATACTTTACTTCTTTGACTGGTATCAGTGTCGTGCCTGATAGGCTAATGTCCTTAAGTCCTTGAAGTTGCCCTTTCCTTGTGAATGGTACTATCGTTGTTTTCGCACTATTCCTAACGTGACCATATTTTTTTTATGTCAAAGCGGGACGCTTGTGGAATTAAGTAAAAATTTTGTTTTTTGTTTCCATTGCAGTAAAATAGAGATAACATTTACTCATTTAGTCTGTTGCGCACAATTTAAGTTTTCTTAAATCCTCTCTCTGAGCAGGTGGCCGTTGTTTTGAAATCGACTATACACATGCACAATAGGTTTTCCACCCCATCCGCATACAACTTCAATCGTAAGATAAAAAGTTTTTTTCCATAATGAGTTTATAAAGGAGTCCGGACTTGAACAGAAGTTTGTATAATTTTGTTGTAATGCTGATTAACCTTTTGATTCCATTTTTAATAAAGTTATCGTATTCCGACTTTGAGGAAATATGTAGGTAAGTCGAGGTTCGTCTCTAATAACATATTTTGGTCTATTTGCTAAAGCGGGACATTTTGGTACGCGCTGGGGACAGCGGGACAGACTACATAAAAGCGGGACTGCCCCGCCGAAAGCGGGACGTATGGCCACCTTAACTATTCCTTAGTTACTTTAAGCCCCCCTTGTATAATGTCCCCAAGGGTTTCTTCAAACTTGCCCCTGGCAATTAATACAATGTCATCACTTTACGCCTGACAGTTGATGCCAAGGTTGGTTAATTTTTCCAGCAGTTCGTCTACAACTAGGCTCCACATTAAGGGTGATAGTACCCCTCCTTGTGGACATCCTCTTGTTGTGTTCACTCTTATGGTTTCAGATGGTGTTTGAGTCTCTACTGATCTAGTGCTCAGCAGTTCACACATCCAGTTGGATACTGTAGTGTTAACTCCTTTCCTATCCAGGGATCGTTTAAACGCCTCATGTGAGGTGTTGTCAAATGCTCCATCTATGTCTAGGAAAGCGCAAAGTACTATGTAAGGGGGATGTGTTCAGTACATCTTCCCTTAAATAGTTGTCCACAACCTTTTTGGAGGCATCTCTATGCGGTGCAGCAACAGTCATCTTCAGAAGAAATGACGTAAGGCTGATGGGTCTGTACGATTTTGGCTGTGTGGGGTCTTTTTTCCTGCTTTTGGTATAAACACAAGGCAATACTGCTCCTTGTTAGTTTTAGCAGGTGTGGTATTAGTACACCTTGCCCTTACCCTTGTAGTAAGGCGGGTATAATGCCGTCGACTCTGGCAGATTTAAAAGGCTGAAAGGAATTTATTGCCCATTTCAGTCGTCCTTCAGAACAGATGGTTGATGATCTTTCCCAGGCGTCCCTCCGAGGTCTGATTGAAGTGGTATTGATTCCTAGCTCAGTACTAGGCGCCCTGCCAGGAAAGTGAGTTTCTAGTAGCAAAAGTGCCCATTGACCATCATCTTCCGTAAACTCGCCATCTGGTTTCCTCAGAGACATCGGCACTCCTCCTGACTTCGCAAGAGCTTTGTGTAGCCCTGCCGCTGTAGGAGTGGTGGTGATTGTCACACAGAATTTCCTGAAGCTATTTCTTTTAGCTTTTCTGATTTCCTTATTATATGTCGTAAGGACCATTTGGTAGCTTTGCCAGTCTCCGCTGCGCTTTGCTTTATTGAAAAGCTTCCGCGCCTCGGATCTTAGTTTTGACAAGTTATTGCTCCACTATGGCGTTTGTTTCCTTGTTCTCTACTTAGAGGACAGTTTTCTTCGAACGCAGTGATAGCCCAGATCATGACCCCGTCGTTAAAGAAAAGAAGAAGAATATAATTCCTCACAAATGTTATCGGTGAAGAATATATTGTTGCTTCGCACAATATTGTGCATTAACCGACGAAATCCTAAACCTTTATAATCCAATTATTTCGGAAATCAATTTTCTTAGATTTAGAATGTGGCGCATCCCATATTTTCCTTTTATTCAAGATATTGTGCAATGATACTTATTTTATGGCTTATTCTAATGGAGTTTTCGAGTAATTTAGTAATAAACTTTTCGTTTTTCTCAAGTTTCAATAGTTCTTCATATACCTAAATCAGCATGCAGCGATTTGAAATGCCCTTTTAATGAAATCATGGTGCCACCTTTCCTGCTTTTTTCACAAACCTTGCAATTCTCGGTATCCGAATCGATTTGACTGAAATAGTTCCATATTTAACTTGTAAAGGCTTCTTAACAAACAAAATCTAGTAAATAAAATGCAAGTTATTGGTTTACTATACCTAACCAACAAACAAATCACTTACACGCATTTCACCCACGTGAACAAACAAAAGAGTCAAAAGACAGTCTTCGCAACTTGATAGTCGTTCGTCGGTTGCCACCGAGTGTTCCGAAAACCCACCCTTTTTTATTATATCGGAACCAGAGCCGGAGGCGAATTTGGATGTTCAATTTAATCCGGAGGTTCCTTCATATCGGATTCAGAGTCGAAACTCCGTAACTAGTATATATCCAAAAAAAAAAAAAACATAGATAAGTACAATTGGATATCCCTTAGTCATAGTGAGTGAAGTTGTGAGAGCGGTTAAGCCCTCCAGAGAAAATGAGGAAATCGATTTAACCAACACAGCCTGTTGTCCGGATTTTTAATATTAAGTTTTAACCACAATTATCAGCTCATCGGTTATATTTTTTTTATTCTTTGAAAGGCCGTGATTCTTAAAGAAAGCTTACTTTCGATAATAAATATCAAGTGTTCATTATTCCTATAGTATTCTCACCCAGCCAATCTTAATAAATGAGGTGTCAAAATTGAATTTTAATTATACCTACTTTATAAATATTAATGATTTAAAAAAAAACCAATGCGTACACTTGTTTATTTTAATTTTGATAGGAAATCGAATGTTGATTTTAATCAGTAAACAAAAAAAAAAATTCTTTAAGCCTGTTCATAGGATTTTCATAGTGCACTGCCAGATTATGTTTCGATTTCTTCTCGAACTTAAGCTCAACATATTGTCTATGTAGTGAATGTACAAGCATGCATCTAAAAAAAGAAAACAAAATTGAAGTACAGTAAATAAAAAGGTTTCATTGCATGCCTCTTTGGACGCTTACCTTACTCATGGAGAAATAGCTGGCCTAAAGGTTGATAGCCAATGACCAATGCAAATATCAACCACCTCGCATATTATTTCTATCACGAAGCACCATCGCGAGTCACAATGTTTAGATTTCCCAATCAACCCAGTCAGGGTTCTGGAATTAATTTAAAGGGTTTAGCTAATCAAAAACGGTCGTAGTTGTAGGGTTTCAGATTGACAGTTTTATAGTAGAAAGAAAGAAATGCTTTTGAAAGTGGTCGACATGCATTTCTTATTTGATTTTGTTTGTGGCTGTGCTGTTTACCTATAAAATTCATATACCTACACATGTATGGGCATGTATAGTTATATGTTTGTACGAGCTTGTATGCTATGTGAATTTTGTTTTAACGTTAAAGTCGGTATTATGAATAATCCACTAATCCACTCGAAATCAAATTAAACTGAACTAACAATACACCCGTCAGTATTTCTTAAGGAAGGGTATTATTTGCTTATAAGGTCACAAGCCATACCAGCCTCACTAGAGTTAGGACAACATTGAGTTATTGGCACCTTCGTGTTCAGCATACTTATATCTGCTACTACTTATGTTTGATATTTTTTAGGTGATTATTAAAAAAGCTTGTAGTTGATACAAAAAGAAGCAACAGCTGGCTTGAATCACAAAATTGAATCTTTAACCTGCTCTCCTGAGTAGTAACAAAAATGGATTTATGCGATTATGGCTTGCAGCCACAGATTATGGAAAAGAACCCGTTCAAATTATTTCGTAATGCATAATGCTTGTCTACATAATGTGTAATCATTTTCAAATATCAATTTGACCAATACTCGAACCTTTATGCGATTAGAGAAACTGTAAAAATAAATCGTTATTACTTTACAAAAAGAAGAACAAAAGACCCACCCTTAGTCATCACACCGTATGTTGCTTTTGATATTCACCTCTGTGGCCTTTTTTTGGAAATTTCCTGTATGAAGCACGATAGGTACAATGATCTGCCATAAGGTAAGAAGGATTGTAAAACATATCATCCAAATAAGGAACTTTTTTTCTTTTAATGACGGGTGGCACACGACACACTGTTTTCTGTTGTCTTTTCATTATTCTTATACCTCATAGGTAAGTAAGTAAATACTATATTTTCGTATGAGTAGAAGATTTTAAACTTCAGACTGATCATATTGCAAGTGTGATAGGCAAATTTAAAATAATCTAACCAAAAGAATTTATATGATTTTTACCATCTGTCACTACCGCGAACACAGAAAACATTCAACTGTATTCCTTTGTTACGGGGGACACATTAGCATTAGATACGGGTCCTTTGGGCCCGTACCACTTTACTTTACTTTATCTTAAAAAAAATTAAAAAAATTACACATTCGTACATATAGCCGTATGCTAGTCAATTAACTGTGAATATAATATGTACCTGTATTTTAGGAAAGTAAAGATGAAGTTCATTACCAAAAGTTGAACTAAGATCAGTTAGCCGTGGTTTGTGTCGTTTTTTTTATATACAAGGTGGCGCAAAAATAACCTTCCGATGTTTTTTGGCTGTAATTTAAATTATTGCTCAAATAAATAGTCACCAATATTCCGCGTTCTGGAGCAGTGTAGCGTAACATTGTTTATTAACGTGTATTTAACATGTGTTTACTACACAAATGTCAAAACAGAACTGACATTAGGGGCCAATCGCAAAATTTATAGCATTTTTCTGATAGGAGGATTACTTTTGCGCCACCTTGTATCTTCATACGCATAACAGTATGCCCATATGCCATAATATTATAATGATAAAAAGGGATACGTAATGTGATTTCACCTTGATCAAATGTTGACATAAATAGAACAAGTCTCTCTGAAATAATTATCATTATTCAAACACCAGCATTTTGCAATAAATAAATTGTATTTCGGTTATCTTATAAATTGGTCAGCTCAGTGGTCATGCGTTGCACTACTGAGAGAGGGGCTTCGGGTTCAAATCACACCGAGGCTCAGTAACACCTACAGTTTTTTCTCTATCGCCCCACTTTTTGCGAAAATTATCAAATGCCCTGAAAAGCTTCTCAAATTTTTCGGTCGGATTCGACATAAAATTGTAGGTCCCACCCATTCGTTTTAAAAATATAACTTTGCACACACAACTGATTAGGGAAGCTAATTTTAAGTCGTTAATGTAAAATATTTGTTTTATTTCAATATCAAAGAAAATGAAAAGGAACGCGTTAAGTATTTTATTTTATTTCCCAGTAAAAAAATAATTCTTATTGAAAACAATTGAATTGAAACAGTTTATTGATCTGAAAGTTAATTATTTCAGCAATTCCTACACAATGAACGAACCCCATTTCAAATTTGGAAAGTTGGTACGTAGCTATGTAGGTATTTTGATTTTTCTTTGTTTTTAAACACGCTAACTCTGTCGGCAATTTTTTTAAGATGAAAGTTGTATTACCACAAGCCGAATGTTATCGTGAAAAAAGAACGCTTATTTCAAGATTTTTCCTTTGTGAACAATTTTTGGAGCAAAAAAGTGATCAATTTGTATCGACGATTGTGTCGCGTAGCATAATAATTGTGCCGAAAACAAAAGCGTGTTTTCGCTAATTTGATGTTATCGAACGCCGGCGTATGATCGATCGGCAATTTCAATGGTGAGCATAACTTCTGTAGAGAAGACCGCCCTATGGCTTTTGATGATTGAGAATTTTCGGAATTTAATCATTGCATACAAGTGCATTTTTTCTTCAGATTTTTTTTAATCAGGAACTTGTTGATTTGGTTCAAGGACTGCATCAATCAATGATGATCATTAATAGAACCGTTTATTGTGTGATTTTCACATTGTGGCGGCAAATAATGAAAAGAATTGTTGGTAGGAATATACTCTGCTACATGATGAGTTTATTTCTGTGTTCTTAACCACTTCCGTACAAATGAAATTCAAAAATTGTCATCGATCCAGCAGACATATTATTTTGCAATCACGCTGTAAACACATAAGATCTTTTAGGTCGAAGTACCCCCCCCCCCCCCCCCCTTTTATAAATCGCCTTGGCGAGCCAGAATTAAAAAAAAAAAAACATATTATGTACCTACACAGTTATTACTTATATTGAATTTTAAAGAAATACTTACGAATGTACCTGTCTATACAATGTCATTCAGATTTTTACTTTCTTGAATTAATTTTTTACTATTTTTTTACTTTTATCAACTCATATACATTATACAAAATTAATTGAATCTAACTTAACATTAACAATATAGTCCAGATTAGTGGTTCTTATACGGACACTCGTAACCCAACTACCTATAACTTTATAACAGAAATATGTATATGCTCGTGTGGCCTAAATAATTATTGTCCATCTATTTTATTTTTATATTAAAGCTACCGACATTCACATTTTCATCTTCTTCTTTCTTAATGGCGGGGAGAAAATTTGGTCTATAGTCGATCTGCCTGGGCAGAAGCCACACTGGTACGTGCCGATAAGTGTGTTGCAAAACGGTTTAAGAAGTTCACTCAGTACGTTGGATAGGATCTTATATGCGACAAAGCAGGGATATGCCTCGATAGTTCTTGGAAGACATAGGATCGCCTTTTTTGTAGATATGGAGCTGATAGTCCAGTCATCGGGCATATTTTCTTCCACCCATACTTGGCTGATGATTTGGTGCATGCGCCCTACCAAAACATCACCACCGTATTTGAAGAGCTCCGCTGGTAAGCAACTTTGTTATCCTTAAGCTTTTTTATAGCTAAGCCAACTTCTTCTATACTGGGTGGTGGAACTGGTTCTTCATTGACTGGACATGGGCTTTCTTCTTCCCTATCACTCTCTCTACATGATGCCCATTAAGCATAGCTGCTGGAAATGCTGCTTAAACACATCTACTATTCCCTGCGCTTCGGTGACTAGGTTCCCTTCGCTGTCTCGAAGAGCCTGCGTTCCGGTTTTGAAGACAGCAGCAAGTTGCTTGGCTTTCTTATAGAACCTCCGGATGTTGTTACGATCGCGAGACTTTTCGATCTCCTTGAGCTGGGATACAGCGTAGGCCTTCTTCTTTCTATGCAGGATCTTTTTCTCCTCCCTTCTCCTGGCTCGATAATCTTCTCTCGCTGCCCTTGTCTTACGGTGCAGCGTTTTCTTGTGTGCATCTTCTGTCACCTTTTTCCTGTACACGCATTCATCATCATACCACGGGCTCTTTCTCTGGGGTGGCTGGTACCCTACAGTGGTTTCGGCTACCTCCTTGATGATGGCACCACTGATTGTTGGCGTCTGTGGTAGGTGAATGCACAGTGGAGAGTTTCACACTCAGGCGCTCACTGTAGGCACTGGCTACTCCAGGTGTGCTAAGGTGTCCAACGTTGCATTTCTTCTTTTGGGCGGTTCGCAGCTTTCTCGTTGGACAGTCGAGCTCTGAATTTATCCGCAACAAAAAAATGGTCAGAATCGACGTTTGCCCCTCTGAATGTGTGCACGTCGAGGATTTTGGATGCATGCCTCGCATCGATTAGCACATGGTCGATTTGGTTGGCGGTTCGACCGTCTGGAGAGCGCTAGGTTGCTGTATGGATCCTTAGCCTTGGAAACATAGTGCTACTTATCACCGTATTACGAGCTGATGCAAAATCGATTAGTCGGTAGCTGTTGTCTGTTGTCGTTCCGTGGATTCTGTGCTTACCAACTAACCCGGCAACCATGTTTTCCTTTCCGACTTTAGCATTGAAGTCCCCGAGTACAACTTTTACATCATGCTCCGGACAGGCTCCGTAGGCTCCATCCAGGAGGTCATAAAACTCCTCCTTGATGGGATCTTCAGCCTCGTCGGTAGGGGCGTGTGCACATATTAGGCTTATGTTTTGGAAGGTAGCTTTGATGCGGATCGAAAAAATACATACATTTTATTATGGTAGATATATGAAAAAGAGAGTAAAACTTCCGTTATGGGCCACTTATCGAATTGAAGTTTTGCTTATTTTATTCAGTATTAATGTACCGTTTTGCTGAATGCGTTTTCTTTTCCCATTGGTGCAAACAATACAACAAAAAATTAAATTCTAAAACATAGCGCGGGTGCGCCTATTCAATTGAACCGCACTGTATAAGGTTATGCCTATCGAAACAGAAATACTGATTGAGCCAGATACCTAGATATCTAACTAAGCTTTTCACCGCCAATGGCTGAACATTTTATTCAATTATGTCCAGTTAATTTTTTTCTGGTAGGGATACAGGCCTATTTAGTTCTTGAACAAGTTTGTTCAGTTAATTTTCAACTTCCACTCATCGTATTCTCACTACACCATGTCGCTTCATCACTGGCCAACAACCATCCATTGAAAACGTTATATGACTGGGGATCTACGTTTACAGCATACCATTCCAGCAGACCAACGTGTCTCCTCGGATTGAATAGGGAAGACTTGAGATCCTTATTTGGTCTTGTGACTGGTTTCAGTCCCCTAAACGAGCATATCCGCGTTCGGATATAAGTCCGCTTATGGGAGAATTATTAATATGAAAAATCATGTATCGGAAATCTTTAATATCTGTCCGATTATTAGAGGTGTCCGCTTATGAGAGGTGTCCGTAAGGAGAGAGTACCTACACTGTATATACACGGCTTGAAACTTAATTGCATCAACCATTTGCTTTATTTTTATTTTGAATGGAAGGGACCTACAATTTTAGGCTGAATCCTAAAGTCTTAGAAGCTTTTCATGACTATTGATACTCTTTGATTTTTGTCAGACTTTCGCAAGAGGTGGAAAACGTTGAGTGTTACTAGGCCTAGCGTCATCTGAACCTGAGACCCCTAGTGCAGTAGTCCAATGCATAACCACAGAGCCACTGTGCCCATACAATATATGTACCTATAAACACACATATATAGATAATAATGTATGCAACACCTGAGCCCTTATTCTATTTTATGCTATCCACTATTTTAGAACCCATCCTAATGTTGAATTACCCCTATGAAAACTGTTTTTTTTAATAGTTTATGGATGTCCTGAGCTGAACTCTCCCGCAAATTTGAATGTAATTACATTTCTTTTTCTAAGAGCGCACCTGCGTGATTGTGCTTTTAAATGGTTTTCATTAGAACAAATGTTATGTAACTTCGATTAATGAAATTACCACTGATTTAAAAGCCTGTTCATATTATGTCAGCTATGAATATCGTACAAACAAATGTTAAAAATCCTGTTTATAAATATAATAATATAAGAGCATTGTAAGGCTTTCATACCAAATAAAAGTGGTAGCAGCACCAGAAAATTCTGCAACTGCAACGCATGCCTCTGGCATTCATGCTAGTATGCCTGCACCTGCCTTCACTTTTTATTAATATGCCCAACATTTCTCTGTGAGTTGTTCTTTTATCAATAGTTTTTAATATGATTTCTTTAATCCAACGAACACTTAGGTACTACTCGTGGCATTATTTAGTGGATTGCGTAAAAGATCAATAAAATCTTCACTGAATAGAATTACTGAATGAAATTCACGTATCTTTTGAGAATCGTTTAAGTTATCCAAATTAAACACTTTGGACAGTTGAATTTTGGAGGCCATCTAACTTTCTCATAAATGACAATTTTCATATCAATTGAAGACTCATCTTAGCGACAGGTGTATCAGGTAGAGAAAAGATCGGACCCCATGAGTTTTAAGTTTTTTTTTCTTTGTCTTAACACGAGAGAAAAAAAACGTTGGATGTAAGGGCATGAGCAAAAAGAGATTAAAGGTAAAATAAGGAAATCTTCTTGTACCGGTTAACACATGGCACGAGCCAACCGAACTACAACTATAGGGGAAGTCATCATCCATGACTGAGTGGGAATGGCTATGAGTATGTGTAGGTAAACTCGTATGCCTATATAATGTGTGTAGCTGATTGGAAAAAGGGATGTATAAATATAAATGTATCACTTGCACACGTGGAGTGTGCGTTTTCATATTCTTGTAATAAATCTCAAAACAATTAATTTCTTAGTAGATATGAAAATGTAATCGGTTTTGATCTATATAAAAACAATTGTTCACAGTGGTAATACATAGTTGAATATCATAAATGATTTTATCGATCGCATTGTTGAGCTGTTTGCCACCCCACTTGATGTCGGACAACTTATCGCATACTTGCGTCATGATTTTTTTTTTTTTACCATTATCTGCCATACCTTAGCCTCTTAGCCTCTTAAACTATATCTTCAGCTAATTAACAAATTGAGAAAAGAAATGAACAAAAGTGGTCGAAGGCTCGGGGAAAGTTTTCTTCGAACCTCAATAACGTTTAGGTGTACCTATGTTATCTTAAAATAAATTCTATTGATCCGCGTTTCCCGTGAACAACAAATTCCGTGATTAGGTATGCTTGGTCTGACTTTAAGACTATCGCCTGTTCTTGAATCGCTGTGAAAGCCTTTCAACTCGATATCGTCCGCGTACCCCAGTAGGTGAACGGTGTTAAAAATAGTGTCTCTTTTTTTAGCATCTACCCTGCGTCCTGCTCCGCTCTGCTGCGCATTGTGGGTAGCTGCTTTAGAATAGGATTGACGAGGTCACATGAAAGCGCATCTCCCGGCCATAATCCGTTCAAAGTTTTAAATATTTTTGTAACAAACAGGTAGGTAGATAGTTTTCTGGTTTAATTTTACGATAAGTCCTTCCATAATCTAAGAAAAACCAAATGCAATATGAAAGAAGGATATATGCTACGTTTATATTGTAAATAGGTAATTGGGACTAAGTAGTAAGTAGATAAATTTAATTTGTTGATGTTTTTCCCAATAAGGTCATAAAATTATTCCTTTTTTCGTGTTACTTGACTACCAAAAAAATACCTGCTCGTAATCAAGTGAGGCGGATTGTACTTCCGCAGTCCACATAGTCACACGAAACAACTGAGTCACAGAACTCAATCATCGCAAACAAGAGCCCCTGTAGTTGCTGCGGCTTTGAATTTGAAGTTATAGGACCCATACACTACACATGCCTGCATGCGCAAGCACAAAAATGCGCAAACACGCTTTCCCCACACACTACGCATGCAAACTACGCAATCTTCAGTCGTGTGTTCACCGCTGAACAGGCAACATTAAAAAAATGTCCAGCTCCGACACCACTACTGCGGCAATTTTAATTGCTTTATCACTAAAAAGTATGCTTGCATGCACAAACTAGCACACACACCACACATGCCTGCATGCGCAAGCAAGAAAATATCAAATTTTTTGATATTGCTCATGCAGCTTGCGCAAACACATGGATCACCCCATACACTGGCGGATTACATGCGCAAGCACTGTTTGCGCATGCAGGCATGTGTAGTGTATGGGCCCTATTAATGAAAAAAAAAATGAAAAAAGTGGTGATTTGAAATTAGTTGATCATCGCCAGGACTTGTCCGCAAGTGTACAAATTAGGCATATTATCGACGGGGGACTGAGTTTCTTAATTTCAGACGACATTCTTTTACTATATAGTAAACTGCACTCTTCGAATTCGATTGAATTCAATACCCTTTATTTACACGGACCGGAAATGGAATGCGTTTAAACTCGAATGACAAATCTGTTGGAATCAGTGCGATTCTCGGAATGAGCACTTCCGCGACCTTGAATTTGCCGTTGAGTATCGTTCGTTGCTTGAATGGCATTATTCTTGAGTTTCTTCACGACCCATCTTTCTCCATTGCAAAATTTCGGTTGATTGAAGTACCGGAGCATGATGATAACAGATATAACCTTCAGTCGTACATTATGTCGTCGCCCTAGTGACACAAGAACGTAACTACATTTTTTACGATTTTGGACTGGGTATGACACCTTTCTTCATATATCATTCTATATATTGTGGCAAAAAATTGTACCTCTAGGTGAAGTAGTTAAAAGTTAGCACTTGCCGTATCAACATTTTTTTCGAAAAATAGTAGGAGAAATAGTAAAAAAAATCACAAAATCGTCTCTCCTGAAAACTAGCAAATATTGACATACGTTTTTGTGTCACTAAGGCGACGATGTGATGGTAGTCCTGGCAAACCCAATAAATTCAGGAACTGGATAATTGGTTGCTACGTCTGGTTTTGAACGAATGTAATTGTCGAGCAATTACATTTTGATTTACGTCATTAAAATCATCGAAATCCTTATTTGACGCTGCCAAAATCGCATGTGCACTGCACTAATCGTGGTTAACGTAATTCTGAAAGATGTTTGGGAACAAATTCGTAGTGAGTTCCTGTTTCGTCGTAGTGAAATGGCAGCAATTCAGCGGGAACGAAATCAATCCGGTGGAAACGTTGACTGGTACTTCTCCATTGCCAATCGCCAACATTTGAGAAAATCTCGGCAGACGGATCGTTTTGCAACGCAACTCGCGTATTTGTCGTCAACCGCAGCTTTTATACACATAACACCATAAATACGAAAGCTTTAGGCTAGTCTTGATTTCAACGGCTGCGGTTGATCATGGAATGACAAAAAACGATTGTCAAAAACCTCCTGATAGTAGAATCAATGCGCATCCAAAACGTCTCGTGATGTCATTGCGCAGATTTTTTAAAGCCCGATCGAGTGCCTCCAATGCCCGATTATGTGCCACTTTGCATGGAATGTTTTTCCAGTCCCACCAGGCGCATAGATGATGAAAATGCCTCCGTTTGGGTCATCAACCGATTTCGTCAAAGTGTCGTTAACGTCATTTTGATGGGTAGTAAATAAATTAACGTATGTTCCTGCCTGGCTCAAAGCGTCTTGATCGTATTCTCTTTTACGCTCCATCTCTCGATTGATTGCAATGCACGATTCAATGCCCAATTTGCACAACAAACTGCTGTACATGAGCAGACACAATGTCTTCGCTCAAAATCAACGCTTCGTAGCGTTTAGAAGTGGCTGTTTGAAGTCGATTCAAAATATCGTCAGTTAACTTACGACTAGGTATTTGATTTGAACGTGTTGCCCAGCATCTGTTATTGCAGTGAGGTTCACAGATTTAGTGAAAACTTATGGCATTTGCACACGGAGCGGAGAAGAATCAAATAATAATAAGTTTTCGCGTACTCTCATTTATTATTATATATAATGCAGACCCGCTAAAACAATGCATGCATATTTTCTTTTTCAAACCTATTTTTACTTTTACTATTATTATTTTTTTATACCCTATTCTAAGGGTATATTAATTTTGACGCATAGTTTGTAACATACCTTAATATTGCCCGTAGACCCCTAAAAGTTACTATATTTATGATCAGCATCGATAGTAATGTCGATCTAGCCATGTCCGTCCGTCCGTCTGTCGGCAAAAATTAGGCCTTTAAACTGGACCTAGATACTCTCTAGGGTCCCAAAATAATCAAGTTTACGAATTTTTGAAATCCGCCCACGGACACGCCCACAAACTCAAAAAATATATGATCTATGACTCCTATAACTGCTCGGGATACAAAATTTTCAAAATCCGCTTACTGACACGCCCACAAATAAATAAAATAATTTTTTTATACCCTATTCTAAGGGTATATTAATTATAATATATACTCTCTAGGGGCCCTTTATTCTCATGTGTTATTTTTGTTTAAATCCGCCTACTGACACGCCCACAATTAAATAAGACAATTTTATTGAAACACCCAAGTTTGAGCTAGGGAGCTTTTTTTTGATAAAATCCTTTAAATGTTATATAACAAAATATGTAGAGCGTTCTTAACAATACAACCATACTTAGACTTTTGTCACGCCCGCTTATGAGGGATAGAAATAAGAATAGGGTATCCAACAGTTCGCCCAAGCGGACTGTAGCCCGTCCCTATGTTTATTGATCATCATGTTTATATCACGCCGGGAAGTTGATCGTGTGAACCTCCCGGGTCGCACTCACCCCACTAGTTAATTTCGCGCCCAGCGTGTCACCCGTTCGACTTCATATTTAATTAAGTTTTGCCCATCCGATTTGAGAAATCATTTAAGACCTGTCTAGGTATAAGTTTCTTTCTAATAAGTTTTAATTGAACGAAGTTTTATTAGAGTATTCAAACTAGTGGCATTCATATTTAATGCCTGGCCTGACCCTGACAGATACCTTTAAAGCCTTACGTGTCAAACAAAATCCTGACGCTTGGTAAACCTAGACTTCATGGAGTTATTTCAGTAGCCATTTCTTTTTAATCGGCAGATGGCCTTCAAGGTGGCCTACTTGATACAAATAGGCAGGCTTTATGGAAGGGACCTATGCAACCGATACAGTCCGTTCTTTGGAGTACGGTGAAACTAACAATCATTTATATTTCCTGAGAGATTATTCCATCAAACAACTGACTGGTGACAAACTCCATATTTTTCAAAAGGCCCCCTCGCACTGCCGGAAAGACGACAGTGCCACCGATGTCTTTGTCTCAATGTGCTTGGCGAAAAGCTTGCTATCACATAAAAAAAGGAAAGCCGACAGTGCCTCGGATGCCTTCGTCTTAATATACTCGGCCCAAAGCTAGATATCCAATATGACTCCAAAATATGAAGCTTCGCTTGAAAGATATAATGTAACGCTTTTTAGTATACCAGCTGCCACACATCGGTCAGCTTTTTTTTATTTGTATACCCTATTCTAGGGGTATATTAATTTTGACGCATAGTTTGTAACATACCTTAGTAGTGCCCGTAGACCGCTAAAAGTTACTATATTTATGATCAGCATCGATAGTAATGTCGATCTAGCCATGTCCGTCCGTCCGTCCGTCTGTCGGCAAAAATAAGGCCTTTAAACTGGGCCTAGAGATCTGAAATTTTAACCATATACTCTCTAGGGTCCCGAAATAATCAAGTTTACGAATTTTTGAAATCCGCCCACAGACACGCCCACAAACTAAAAAAAACACAAAATTTTCGAAAAAATCGAATTTCGAGCTAGAAAGCTGAAATTTTGTATATATGATCTATGACTCCTAAAACTGCTCGGGAGATAAAATTTTCAAAAGCCGCCCACTGACACGCCCACAATTAAATAAAACAATTTTATTGAAAAACCAAAAATGGAGCTAGGGAGCTAAAATTTATAATATATACTCTCTAGAGGCCCTTTAAGCTCATGTGTAAATATTTTCAAAATCCGCCTACTGACACGCCCACAATTTAAAAAAAAACTTTTTTTTGAAAATCCAAAGTTTGAGCTAGGGAGCTGAAATTTATAATATATACTCTTTAGGAGGCCCTTTATGCTCATGTGTAAATTTTTTTAAATCCGTTTACTGACACGCCCACAATTAAATAAAATAATTTTATTGAAAAACTAACGTTTGAGCTAGGGAGCGTTTTTTTGCATAAGCTTCGTTTTTTTTTTTTTTTGATAAAATCCTATGTTATATAACAAAATATGTAGAGCGTTCTTAACAATTCAACAATACTTAGACTTTTGTCACGCCCACTTATGAGGAATAGGAATAAGAATAGGGTATCCAACAGTTCGCCCAAGCGGACTGTAGCCCGTCCCTGACACTGGAGACAGAACGCCACCTTCTGGACAACCTCTGTTCACTTGTGTCATTAAATATCGACCACAAACCCCATCCGCGGCCAGCGTTTTGTTCTCTACCATTGCTCGAATCCACGAGATTAATGTTTCGTTTCGTGTAGCAAAAGTTATATTTTCAAAAGCACCCTCAATATCAATGAAAATACCTAGCGCGTTCTTCTACCCATCGAGCGCGTCCTTGATCGTCCCAACAAGATTCTGGAGCACAGTATTTTTTAACACAGAAATTATGGAATTTACTCCCCCATGATTCCATTAACTGGACCCAGTTGTAAACAAGTGGATATATTGTAACTTTGATGTCTTTAATCTGGGAGACTAGCTACTGACTAGTCCTCCTTTTTCAACGCAAGATCCTCTCCCTTCTCCTGGCTCGATACTCTTACCTTGCTGCCCTATAGTTTAGCAGCTGCAGCTGTGCACGTTCTTTCACCAGTATCCGGTTAACAGTCAACGCACTAGTCATACTGCGGACGTTTGACAACTTCCTGAAATGTAAATCATAAAAATAGATAGATGTATTCCAAGTTCATTTATTTCTTTTATTCCAGTAGGTACCTATAATTAATTTAGATACAAAAATTGCATACATATTTAATTTTCTAAACAAAAGGGTGTAGGGTTTAACCTAGAAGGTAATACCTTAAGATCATTAACTAAAACATAACCATCTACAAAATAAATATTTTAATAATTTTAGGTATCTTAAATATATTTCATAACAAAACTATTAAATCCATTGTTACAACATTCCACACTGGTTGATTCAACTAAAATTAATTTATACATAATTTTGAAAATGAAGACAATATCTTAAATTTATTAAAAAAAACTATCTTTGGTCTCATTAGCTGTTCTGTCTCATTTATGTAGTAAAGAATAAATACAAATAAAAGTAAAAAACATATATATACATATATTATGTATACGTAAGACTAGACGGAGGCACAAAATACCACCTGCACATCGACCATAAAATTCATTCAAATGATGTCGTACACGGACCAAAGAAGTGAGAAGATCAGACAGAAAAGTGGCCTCAATATAATGAACTGCAAACTAATCAATTACGTTTAAGGTATTTACATTTCTTCAGTTCCTAATTAAAATAAAATAAAATAAAATAAACGCACTTTGGTTTTAGAGACTAACAACGCAAATCAAATAGTAAATACATTATACTTAATTTCAGCTAGAAAAATTAAATGAACCTCAAAGTAAAAACTTGTAGCTTTGTCTTAATTCGAATATTAGCAGCTGCTTGATACTTCCATTTTAGTCAATGTTGAACTTTCTTCTCCATGGCGATTCTCTCGATGGCGTCTTAGGTCAACTTTTCGCTGAAATGATTGATCACAAAGACCACATGCGAACGGCTTATACCCTGTGTGCTTCCGCATATGGGTGATGAGGTTTGAACTCTGGCTGAATGCTTTTAAACAAACTGTACACTTGTGAGGCTTCTCCCCTGCAATCAGAATAGAAATGAAAAATCAAGTTAATGAAATTAGTTTAACCTCCATTGCATGTAGGTATAACTCTTGTATACATTGGTACACACAACCAATTAAGTAAATTAAATCAGATAACTTTATTAATTATTCTTCGAATGACTTCTGTGTGTGCATAGGTTGAAAGGTTTTTATCACCGTGAGTAAGCATTTATAGTAATTGTCCGAACAATACGGACATTTCACCGAGTTCTGTTAGCGGAACAATTTTAGTTATAAACTATGCTAAATGCAACTCATTCGGTTGCTAAATAAAAAAAAAGAAGCGTTAGCTTACCTGTATGTATGTAGGTATGTTTTTTCATGTCAGATTTCTGATGAAATCGTTTCCCACAATATTGACAAGGATATGGTCGTGTATCGCTGTGTATTAGTAGGTGAGTCGAAAGTGTTGAGGACCGCTTAAATGTTTTTCCACATTGCTTACACTAAAAATAAGAAATACGTTTATGCATTAAATTTAAATTCAAGGTTATTTCGCAGACAGAATCTTCGAGATGAGAGAAGTTCTGGTGGGCAAACTTGATTTCAGATATCACGCACATTAACAAGTACAATTACTAAATCAACATATAGAACAAGAGATAAATTGACAGATATAATAAGTTAACAGATATAAATAATTTAAAGAAACAGTTTTACAAATATAAATAATTTAACAAATATAAATAAGTTAACAAATGCAGACGATGAATTCATATAATAATAAAGTCAATTTAAATAAATAAATTAATTTAATAAATTAAATAAAAAAAAAAAATAAACAAATAAATAAATAATAATAATAATTATATTAAATAAATAAATACTTCTAGCTGTTTTGTATTTGAGTTGTCATAAGATGAAATTTTGTAAGTAAGCTCTTACAAATCTAACGCATCGGCATGACATATTATGTCAGAATAACTTCCAATGCTTTTATTTTATTCCAATATTTAGCTAACAGTTAATAATAAACTTACGTTTATATAGAAGCTTTATGCCTAATAAATTTCAGGTATAAAAAAATACAAAGTAAAGAAAACATAACTACATATATATTTTGAACTATTTACGAAGAAATTGACCAATTCCTTATCTGTTTCCTGACGAATCAAACAGCCGACACATTAAACCCTGTATTAAATTCTAACAAAATTCCTAAGTTTTTATGTTCAGTAACACCATTTTGTTCAGTTTGTTTGATGTTCCTCTTCTTCGATAGTGGTGGCGAGCCTATGATCTGAATTAAAGGGATCGTTATCATAACCCTAACACCTAACTTTACTGCATCTCTACTGATCCGCCTGTGCCTGTGGGGTTCGTCGTTCCGGCCTCGACAAATATTTGCAGGCCCGATTTCGGATCACTTCATCACTGAGGGCAATATTTAATTCTGGTGTTGTTGCATTTGTGTGATCCAGGAGTTTTCAGGCCTGCCGATTTTTTTACGATTTCGACACGTGTAGGTATACGATATGTTACGATATGCACACTTGCGAGACAACCTTAAAATGTTTAACGGCTAACATGAATGGTAAAATTGCGTAGATGCGATTTCTCCCCATAGTGAAGCTTGGGATTCATTTCTATCTGTAAGTTTTTCTTTTAACCTTTAGTTTTTCAGCAGTTGCTGACGCAAATTTTATATGGAGAACAGAGTGATGGAGAGACTTTTTCGTTTAACGCCTTCATATTCCTCCAAATACTGTTTTGCCTTCAACAAGAAAGGTTGGCCAATATGCTTTCCTATGGGATGAAGATTATCCGTTACAAAGAACTTGCAAAAGCCCAATAGCGAAAATAATTTTGAAATTAAAACAGAATATTTTAATATGATAATTTCACTAGCAACAGCAAGACGTGTAGTCGTAGGTGCTTTTGGTATGAATGGTATGTGCTATGGTAATGACAGAAAAAATCATTAAAAGCATTTGTATATTGCATAATTTAGTCATCGACCTTGAAGTACCTGACTCTGCACATTTTCATTTTCATATCATTGAACATTTTTGAAAAATTGCCCTTTTTCTGGTTTAATTGATTTTTTTGTTGTTCCAAGGACCTCTTGAAATAACCTTTTGTCAAATATCCACGGCATTCTCAAACTGTCCATTCACGAAGAACAAATGAACTAAGTGGTGTCGCGGTATGGAATTTCCGCTGACCGTTGTCGCTTTTCCGTTTCTAACTTCCGGTCGCACAACTTCAGTTACGGAAGTAACGTTTCATTGTTACAATGAAACTGTTATACCCTTAACGCGCCAAAAGAGGTTTAATTTCGAACACAAATTATTAATTTTTCTCTACACCTCTCTTCTCTTTACGAAATTTTTATCTCGATGAGAGCGGGGAAAACAAAATTGTACGCGCCGCTATTTTCGTATATAACAGAGCTGTTGCCACGCCGCTACACGCCTCAATATAAGATTTCTAATACGAAAACAAATGTTTGATTTCGCTTCTCTCTGTCCTCGCATCTCTACTATGAGCCTTCGTTGATTTTCTCGACAAGCGCTGTTTTTGGTGGGAGCTGCAGTGATATTCTTAGCCCGTTCCTGCATGCATTAATGATTCCCTGCTGTAGACAAGTACTGGAATAAGTAAATATTTGCATTTCATTCCTCTGAATTTGATGCTTTTGCTTTTTTAACTATAAAGTGCAGTACTGAATGACAGTTCCGTTTCTTCGCTAAGGTCCTTCGATAATGGGAAAAGCTTAGCTTGGCCTTATAAGGCCTTTAAGGATCAAAATAATGCTTATTTAGAGCTCCCATGATACTTCTTCAGTGAATTTTATTATTGATTGATTGACCAGTTACGATATGCACACTCCGGGACCGTCTTAAAATGTTAAACCGCTAACATGAATGTTAAAATTCCCTAGATGTGATTTATCCTCTTCGTGGACTCAGTCGCCGTCTCTGCTTAGTGGTACGTCCTTTTCCAACTTGCTCGTGAGGCTGAGGTATATAATACAGTACTGATTCGAAGTTCTGTCTGAAGAAGCCTGAAGCTGAAGTCCTTCGATAATAGGAATAGCTTAGCTTATATATTTTAACTGACAGTTCGTTTGAACTATTTAAGCCTTTAAAATACAAAATTATGCATGTTAGGTGCTCCTATGATACTTATTCCAGCTAATATAGAAAGTGCAATTTAATGTTGCATATACCATCTCTCAAATAATTAATGCTTTTTGACGAATGTTACTCTTATTTTAAACGTTTGCACCTTTTGTCTAATAAAAAAAAAACAAATCTTGAGAACTAAGATTATGCTTCTCGTTTTTAATTAACAAATTTTAGTGACTGACCTGATTTTGCAGCGAAATATGATGTGAGTGGAACTAAACCTTGCTCTAGCAAATTTCAATGACTGGCAAGATGTTATCAGTACTAACTTACTAGCGGGCTACCGACCCGTGAAAAGAATCTGCCTGAGACACTGCATCCTTTTATCCACTGCTTCGATTCCATTTGTCCTGACCGAGCGCTGTGCCATCTTGATCTTTAAAACAGAGATTCGGTCATGGGCCTTCCATCGTGGCCCAGCCAATTTGGTCGTGATTTAGCTTTTTAGACTACATCCACATCTTGGTACTGCTCATAAAGTTCGCGGTTGTATCTTCTCCTCCAATCACCCTCCTCGCACACAGGACGACGTATAGACGACGGAGTATTTTTCTTTCAAAAGAACCCAATATTAGCTCCCCTTTCCTATTTATCGTCCAGCACTCGGCATCATAACGCAGGACTGTCAGGATTAAGGTTCGATGGAGCATGCATTTTGTTCTTCGAGTGAGGCGTTTTGAACCCATTTGTTTAGCTAAACCGAAGTAGCAGCGGTTTCGTAAAGTAATTCTCCGTCGGATCTCCACTAAGGTGTCAGTTGTGGATTTGTCGTTAACTCCAAGGTATGTTAACTCCTTAACTACCTCGAAGTTATTACTATCAACAGTTGCGTTTTGTACAAGGCGGTGGACTGATGTTTGTTTTAGTTTATAGCCCAAATAGACAAACGTTTCTACGAGAACTCTTTTCGAAATGCACCAAACAACTTGAAACAACTTGCATACCCTGTCATTTAAACGTGGCTGAATGCGTTTTCCGCTTCCTTGCAGAATGTCTAGTATGTAATTGTGTATTTTTCCAAGAGTTTTCTTACACTTCAAGAAACAAAGTTAAAAACGGTTAAATTGTTAAACGGTTTCTCTAGGTATGCAAGCCTAGAAGTATCGCAATAACTTTTTTAAGATTGTAAAATATAGAAATGTAAAATATCAAAAACAGAAGAAACTGAAAGATGTATAGCTTCTCAGATATATTTCTTTGTTATCCATTATTTGTATAGGTAGGGGAAGGTAGTGTACCTTGGTCCGATTGTACCTTGGTCCGAGTGCCAATTTTCAGAAAAATACAAAAACCGCACGCAAAAACCGGTCTTTCTGTGAAATTGATCTTCTGTTTATTTGTCTTCTCTGTTTCTTTTTGAAGGCACAGCTGCACGCGTCGGCAGAAAAAAAAATAAACATAGTTTTCAATGAAAAAAGTATTATTTGTATCTCTTTTCTGAAGTTATGTAGTGCTTAGTTTTCTGTCTCTTTTCCGCTACTTTAATCGATTTCGGTAAGTGTATTAATAATCTTTTGGTAGGAACACATTGTCGTTCGTATGTGGTTTGAATACTACGTTAAAATCTAATTTGTTTGGCTAAAGTGGTGTAAGTGTACCTTGGACCTATCATAGCGCGTGTACCTTGGACCATTGGTTTGTCCTTTAATGAAAATGTTTAAATAATATTGAAGTGATAAATTTGTTTTTGTTTTATGTTGTTCCCTTAAAGTAAGTTTTTAAATAATATTGAAGTCCTTTGTTAAGTTTTTTTTTATTAAAAGAGTTTTTTTTATTAATACTATATGTATATATAATATTATGTACTATAAATACTACTATTTGAAATAATTTTTTTTTAATCAAGCACAAAAACTTTAAGATAATGGTTTGTTTTTTTTGCTGTTTTTTTGAAATAAATAAAGAATGGTACCATTTTTACTTTTTATTGAAATAAATTAAAGTTTTCACCTTTAAACTATAGGAAAACTTTCAATAATATTTTCGGTCCAAGGTACAATACTCCGTGAACCAAGGTACAATCACGTCTTGTACCTTGGACCGTTTGAGGTTAGCATATAAAAGAAAAGTTTTCTAAGGAATGGTTAGCAATATCCATTTGGTAGTTTCGCCATATCATAGAAAAGACTTCAGGTACCTAGTAACAAAAGAAAAACTAATGAAAAAACTACACATAAAATGTTGGCAAAAAACTGAAATCCGGACCAAGGTACACTACCTTCCCCTACCTACTAATTATCCAAATGATTTCCATTATAATCTTTTTTAAATGTATTAAATCAATCCCGAAATGTTAATCTATCGACAGGCAGCAATATAAAGCCATGACTTTTTTCTCTTTATGTAAAAATGTATGTTGGTACCTACGAGTATTAATATTTAAAATTTAATGTATTCCATTTATTATGAGTTGAAAAATAATAATAATAATAGGTAGGTAGTAGTTTAAGGTTTTGGTTAAACAAAAGTTTATAATCACTGGAAAAGGCTGCAATATAATCTAATATAATATATATATAATATCGCATTCAGTATGTGTCCTTAAGCAGTCATTACTCTATTGTTTCCTCAAAAACTAAAATCTCAGACAAATTTATTTAAAGTTGTTGGGAACTTAAAGGCAAAGCCTGTCTTCAAAATCTTTCTTCATAGATGCTATGATGTTATTCACAATCGCATTTTTACCATTCAGCTTGTAAACTCAATCTAAATCGAAAAAGCGCTGTGCAAGTTTGATGTTAAATCCGTTGAGTGCTAGGTGCTACCTATTTATACAACTAATCAAACAAACCATTTTTAAGGCATTTGTGATATAAAACAGATTCATTAAAGGAGCGATTTAAATTCTTGAATAAAACAGATACCGAGAATAATGATTCTACCAGAAATCACATAACTTTCCGATAAGAAAATAAAATCTAATATTGTTTGTGTATGTACATAGGTGCACCTTAATCAATATGGACTTCAATAGTAGCAGGAATATTGTGATACAGATTTCAAGCGAGTAATCATGTACCTACATACTTCAGAACAACACCTAAACCAATCTATGTAAGTAGGTAGGGATACCTTGCTGAGAAGTTCGAAGAAAGCAGATTTCTGTTAATATTCTTATATGATGAATAAAGGCAGCTAGCCGTGTGTGTACCTACTTTATATGTTTATGCACCCATTTTAGAAAAAAAGTCAATGTCTGACTGGCACGTTGACACAAGTGACGCTTCAAAGTGTTTGCTTGTTTGTCATATTGGTCACTTAGCCATTCCTTGTGGTGCGGGATTAGGTTGATCTCTGCTATTGTCTCCGTTTGTTTGTCTCTCTACGCCTACTTTGTTGTGCTACTGTTGATATGTATGCTCGAGGCCTAAGTTAAATACTAATTAAGAAATTATTGTTGCAGTACAACAATCGGTTGTTTACTGGGATTTCCGCTTCCGATGAACGCAGGTACTCTATGATTCATGTTTTTTTTTAATTTTAAGGTACCTACCAACATATAAGTATGCATTTATTTACTAATGTAGTTTCTACCTATGCAATATGAAAGCGTGTTTTTAGAGCAAGTGGATGCCTACGTATAGGTGTAGATGCCTATACATCGTTCTATCAAAAAATTAAATTAATTTTCAGCAAAAAATCAAAATGACAATTTAAAACAGAGCAGATGCTTTAGGTACGTTTTATTTCTTTCTAAACTTTTTTAATTCGTAATTTTAATAATCAAAGATTAAAAAACAATATATGTACATACATATGGATAGGTATTGCCTTCCGCTTCATTACAAAATTTGATTAGGTAAGGTACCCATATGCATGCATATGGCGCGAGTGCTCTTCATTAAAAAAAAGGAAAAAATGTATGCACAATAAACGTGCATGTAAGTATGTATATCATAAGGAAGAAGCCCTTCAACCGTGTCAAGTTTCATCTCAACCCTAGGTTAATGCAACCAATAACTGTTAAAGCTGTTGATAGGGTCAACATGAGTGTGGGATAATTTACGCCTGGCTCTGGCTGTCGTGTGCGACAGTTTAATTTTCTGTCGCGTGCCTTTGTATTTTTATTTTGCTAATAAATTGATAATTACATTATTATGTATTATATCCCGCCCACGATGCAACTCTTTCGTTCGTTCGGATTTGTTTTCTTGTGAATAAACGATTCGGGTCATACTTTTAATCTTATTAGGGGTAATTTTTGATTGGAAACCAATATTGAACTCTGCCGCAGTAGATATTTTTATAAAACGCTAGGGAATAAATGCCATTTGCACGAAATATATCAATTAAAGAAAAATCGCTGTCCTCACTCGACCCTCTTTTAATTGGGACAATGATTTTGTGTGCCTCTGTTTTAAGGGTCTTGCTAATAAAATGTTTATAGGACATTAATAACGACAATTCCATACGAATTATGAAAGTGTTTTCAATTTATTTAATTTTACTTCTCGGCACACGCAACGGCCTCCGAAGAAGATTATGTTTGCTATATATAATATACCAACTAGGTACACACAAACCTATTTCTATTACACATACATAGTTATTACAATCAGGCTAACTTTCGTGTTGGAGTGTTTGTAATATATTAATTGAACCATTTAAAAAAGTGGTGATTAGCTCAATGGCAAATATTGTATACTAAGATACAAAAAATACCTAGGTACCTACCTATATTGTTTTCTGATTGGGGTTCTAGCTACTATTTAAAACTCACCTGGAAGTGCCTGTGTCCTCGTCTTTCCTCCTCCCTAAATGACGAACACGTGTTGTTGGTGGAATTTATAACAGATGCTGTTGAATCTGGATGCTGTTCATGAACTAAATCATTTTCAAATTTTTCACTTTGATCAAACACACTTTTATTATTGTCGCGAATAATATTAGTCTCCTTCAGATTGTTGTTATTGGTAGCTTGTTGGCTGTTATTATTGTTCAGAGGGAACAAATCAATGCGATTTTGTCGCAATATTTCCAGATCACGTTGAGTATTTGGTCTATGCAATTGACGCGAAAGGAACTCTAACTGCGGATAAATAGTGTTCCCGTAATTAGCTGTATTTGGTTCAGAGGAAGTTGAACAGATGTCAATTGATGATGTGATGGCGTTCGATGCATAATGTTTCCGATGCTTATGGTATTTAAATTTTTTAACAATGGGGTCCATATTTGTCGCCGTTGAGGTAGTAGTTTCCTTCTCACACATACTTGCTGGCGACCAAATTATCGAAGATTGAAAGTGTTTTTTTGGACTTAAAGCACTCGGATTAACGTCTACTACCACATTCGGTTCTAATAAAAAGTTTATACCATCTGGATGTGCAGGAGAATCTGGTTTTACCTTCGTAGATAGGTTCAGGGGCATATCTTCGGTAGCACTAAAGTCTTCTTTTTCAGGAGTAAGGGTGTAGTCTCTGTCTCTAAAATTTGTATTAAACGGAGATTTTGGTGTAGTTGGAGTCGTTGGCGTCGCCAGGCTCGATGCCGGTGGAAAAAATAACTGTGGCCAGAATAGAGCACTTGAGTACAATAGAGGATTGTACAAAAAGGGCAGGTCTAGTTCAAAAATAATCCATTCTTAGCAAATACTTTTTTATCACACCTTAAGTTTCCTTACCTCGACTACTTAGTTTGTGGCCAGCAGTTGCAAGCGCTGTACTGAATGCTGATGCGCGCTGTATCCATTGCTTAGAAGATGTTATACTCATATCCAAAACTGTATTAAATGAAGCTATTTGTCCTTGTGATTGTGGCGATGGCGGTGGGGAAAGGTGATCCATTTTCGCTGCTGAAATAAAGAATAGCCTTGGTTTTGCAGAGAAATTTTTGTGTTACGTGTTTCTTGTTGACATGTATTAAATGAGTAAATAGGTATCTATCTATCTATCTATATTTATACTAAAAAAATGCATTCAACATAATATACTAAGAGCAAGCTATAGTGGTTGCAATCAATTGATACATACACATTCATTTACATATGTAACGGTATTGCGACCCGAAATATTTTTTTTTTAATACCTAGCCCAAATAGTGCGCATACGATTTAGCAATAAAAATGAATAATGGGACATGTATCTACACCCATATATATATATTCCCACAGTTAAAAAAATATTGCGTAGCTAGGTAGGCAGAAAGGGTACATAATTAACAGTCTTTTACCTTTGTGATCCTTAAACAAATCATTACAAATCAAATAACATATTAAGCGCGATTGAAAATAATGTACCTATAAATTATTAAAATTGAAAAAAATCTATACTAGAGAAGTAAGTTAGTTACGCTAGTCTGTCCTATAATTTACAAACTTGGGACTTAAATTTTGTGAAAAAATATTCATAGGTACCTACATAATGTATTTACTGTGTGTATGTACCTAGGTACATACAATAGATATAATAATGTAGGTAACAAGTTCTTAGTAGAAATACACAGCAGCTGCTTCTGGATCAGGATCAAAGGGATCCTAACCGCCCCACTTTACTGCATCCCCAGTCCCACTGTGAGGTTCCCCATCTCGACTCAATACATTTCACAAGCCTCCAGGTCTCGGTCACTTCGTCAATAAAGCCAATCAAACGCTGGTATTGTTACGTTTGTTTGATCTGGAGTTTCAGGCTTGCCTTTTTTTCAAAGATTTCGACTGCTACATGCTCCTGTTATTAATCATTATTTGATCTTTCTTTTACGACACCGGTGATCTGCAGTCGTATTAACTTATTCGTAATGCACGCAGACTTACTGGATAATTTTAAGATATTTAATAATGTCGCTACCTGAATGTTCAAAATGCTTAAATATCACTTCTGCCCTTGGTCGACTTTTAAGACAAGTGCTGTTGTTGGGGGCGATACTGTGAAATTGTATTGCCCGACGGGTGTATCAGTTAACAGCAGCTAAAGGAATGAACATTATGATGTCATAAACAAGCTTTCAAATTAACTTTAAAACATATATGGAAAGCCTACAAATTGGAGCAGACATTTTTTCGTTGTTTAAGGAATTGGCACAAAAACAAAATGTTGATAAAAAATAATAACACTCCCAAAAATTTTAGGTGGCAATCAACTTTATATGGGCGAACTTAAAGAAGGACATCGTATACATATTTTGTTAAAAACTCAAGTTTTATTAGCATCGACTTTACCGATAAAAAGATATTTTTCAAATGTTCACGTGACAGTGGGTGGATTTGAAAAAATCTGTACACTTGCGGATTGGATAGTGCGCTGTTCCGCTGACCAATGGGTCCAAGATAAATAAATTCACCGCAGTAACAGCTGAAGTTTTTTCACTGCTGCACCTTTTGACAAAGTCTGACGTAAATCCAGAATATAGACTATCGGAATGGGCATAAAACATTTAGTCCCTTTCATTCATTCCAAACAAATTGGTTGCAGAAGCCAGGTTTCGGTCTCGTGTAAGTGGGCGGATTTGAAAAATCTGTACACGTGTGGATTGGATAGTGCGATGGCCTACTGACCAATGAATCTACGCTAAAATAACCGCAGCAGCTTAAGTTTTTTTACTGCTCCGGCTTTTGCCAAAGTCTGACATAGGTATATCCAGAATATAGACTATCGGAATCGTCATAAAACTGTTTGTCCTTTCATTTTTGCCAAAAAAAAATGGTTGGCCCGTTAATGCCTAGTATTTATTTCATTATAGAGAATCAATATCTAAATATTACCTATTCCCAATTCGAACTCAAATATTAGGGCATCAAAATTATTGACGGGCGGACGGCTATGGCTCGATAGATGTTACCTTTGTTGCTGATATGCACATTATGTATGCATATATTATTGTTTTTAATAGAGTTAGATGTACTCATCTTTATACTTTTTGGTGGTTTTGTTATTTTTAAAAAATAGAATAGGTAAACGTATGCCTACATAATGCTACACATAGCAGGTACCTACATAAAACACAAACAATACAGCTAATTGCCGAGAACTCTTTTCTGAATATTACTACGTGCTTAAATATTAGGTACTAGGAACACAATACAGAGCCAAACGCTCTTTATTTATGAAACAAATAGGTATCACGAGGTTGAGACGTAAACACAACTTGAAATAAACTCTTTTTAAATATACACTGCAATTATTAAAAACAAATTAATAATGTTTGTACGTTTGTAGGTCATCGTGTATTATTGTTCCTTATTTCGATAGATTTATCACTTTTGTACAACACATTTTAGGCAGCAACTACCTACCTTTTTTTATCTCAACAAAAATCGTTTTCCTATCTGCTTTGGTTTAATTAGGCTGATGCTTCTTTTCATTTAAATTACACTTAGATAGATACCTAGCAAATGTCTTTAGTTTTTTTTTATTCGAAATAAAATAAATTCGAAACGCGTAAAATATATCCGCAAATAAGGCTCGCTGTCGACTTGTTACGCTGCCGATGGATATTTGGTAACAGAATTAGACACGACCGTTCGATTTGGTGCTTACCACCTGACTAAAACTCTTACCGGTATTTCATTTCTAAAAGCCGTGGTTGAGGATACATCGAGTCCTTTGCGCGCACTGGTCACTTAAATGAGCCAGGTTTCAAACATTAAGGTATTTCATGTAACGCAACCTGGTAAAGTGAATCCAACGAACCTATGCACACGCACACAAAAGCAATGAAAAAGGTGAGCATGGCATGGATGGACGGACATGTACCCAGATGAAGATGATGAACTCCTTTTTTTCTTATTATTTGTTCTCCCTTTTGCTTGCCGCCAAAATAAGGGAACCTACACAAATTATCAAACCACCGGCACACTCCAAACAAATTGCCTCCATACGAATCACCACTGAAGAAGAAATACCGACTGAGAAAAGGTGAACAGCAGTTGGATAGTTTGTCATCTTGGCTCAGTAAACGCGTATTTAATTAAAGAAAATATTACGAGGTGGCTTTGCGCTGCTACTAGCACGAGTTATACTCGTATCTATTTACCTACCTATTCGTTGAAATTCTATTGGATGTGAGATTTTTAATACGAGGGTGGATTGAATAGACCAGTAGTAGGCAACCGTAAAATACTGCTTTGTTATGTACGAAGGTATAGTGATATCTAGGTGATTAAACAAAGCTTTGGTAAATAATAACAAGTTTTGTGTTTGCAACGATTACCTATAACATTACAATCTTCACCTATCTACACACACTTTGATGTCCTGTTTCAATGAGATTTTTTTTCTTTGATTGTTTCAATTATTACAGACGGGCTTAGAATATCACTGCAGCGTCCCCGATAAACAGCGTTTGCGAAGCAAGCGAACGAAAAGAGAAATAACATCTAGGCTATTTTAGCATTCAGAGGTGCCTAGCGACACATTTAACGTCTTTAAGCTGTTCCACCAGTGCATGCAAACCCGTGGACCGACATTTCAAGAGGCTTCTCATAACAATTTATACATTTAGAGGTTTGTCAGAATTTTGCCAGAGGTGGATAAGTGAAAAGCATTAGGTACTTTGGTAGGTTACCTACCTATTTGTAATTTGTCCCCAAAAAAAGGTTTCGGAAAATAGTTATTAAAACTATAATGTTGAGTTTATCCATGCAATCATGTACTTATTGGCACCCAGCAGTAGCATTATTTGACTTTCTCATAAATTATGGACCTCAACTAAATTGCAGCAAAAGTAGACGGGGTAGGTTTGTGACCCTAGGTTAAGAAAATTAACTCGTCAAATACACAAATCGTTTGTCCCCAACGACTCTATCCTAAACCTTACTACGACGTATTACTTACGGTTAGGAAGCGGTCCAAAATATGACGAAGCAATGTATTCTTCGTTTTCTTTAGCGACGAGGTTATGATCTAGACTAAAGGGACCATAATCCCGCCTCGATTGTTTGATCCAGGAGTTTTAAAGCCTGCCTCTTATGCGATTTTATAAATGGACATATTGCCTGTCTTTGACGGGGTTTGTAGGTTTCACTCATTTGAACATGACAGTGCCAACTGAGCGACTGAGCCGTTCCCGCTGGATTTCTCTTACTTTTTGTACGATGTCTGACATTGTGAACAGTTGGTGAGCTCCAGGTCCAGGCGCAACTGTGATTGAGAGCCTTCCTTTCAGCTGAAGGGGTATTTTTCGATCACAGTATATGGCTAAGCTTTCCCCTCAGTTCATCTATCCTACGGTTACGCGATGATTGATATCATCACAGGTTTATTCGCTACTGATCATAAATCCCACATATTTGAAACGTTCGCCCTGGAAATCACTTTTCTATTCATCCTCTTCTATCGTAACAGCGAAGCTATGATTAGAATTAAAGGGACCGTAACCTTCCCACTTTACAGCCTCCCTACTGCTCCGTCTTTTAAATAAACCTCAATAAACCTCTGCAGATCTGTCATTTTTGGACACATTTTTGTTGAGGCACATCAAATGCTGGGTTATTGCATTAGAGTGGCTTAGAGAACGGGCAGGATAGGTATTCTATCTTTTCCGGACTAAAACGATACACATTCGCCTCCAAAACGTCCACCCAAACATCAAGTGCTCGTTGCATGCGCGTTTAATCCTTACTTATGATGACTCGACAGTCAGCAAAGAATAAATGATTCACTATGAAGTCCGTAATCACATGCTAAATTGTACATTTCTTAAGTATAAGAAGATAAATAGGTACCTAGGTACATAGGTACTTACCTATTTTATCCACACACTAGTGTAGAACAGTAAGGACATAATACCTATATAAATACCTGCCAACAAAATACCAAAAGCTGTATGGGCATTTAACAAATTTGGCGGGACGAAAACCGATGTGTTTCGGCACGTGTCACATGTAGGTATGTATGAAAAATGCCATTCATGTAGATATATCTCATTTAACGTTGAAGTGATGGGAATGTAATTAAAGGCAGAAGGCTGCAGGCAAAACTCACGCGAAGGCTTACCTTCGATAATAATCATAGATATAGGTACCTACCTATACATTCGTAAATGTTTGACAACATTTGTTGTTACTCGTCATGGTCTCTTAATTTCAGGGGTGAGAAACGACAAAAAACAGTAACGGATTTCTCGTTTGACATATAGGTAGCCTCTTTTATATATAATCAATCCTCTGAATGTTTTTACAGTTTTTGTTTCCAAAAGACGGTTTCGAAAAATTGTTTGACTTTCCCTTAACATTCCAAGATTTAACAAACAGAACAATTTCATCAAAGTTTATACACCTAACCAAAAGCAAACCCTCAAATAGCTTTGATAAATACTCGTAGTTACCTATTAAACGACGAAGTTAAAAACAAGTAAAAACATCCCCAAAGTTGTTCAACGGAATATGAGATTCCTATTCACATCACCATCGCTATGCAACCAGAAAGGCGGAGTCGCGCAGGCACTATTCGGATAGATTGACCAATAAAACATACTTACTTAGGTTGCAGCTGCTTTGTATACTAGAATGATACACACTCTGCTTCGAACTCATACCATTTTTGTTGCAATTCATTCGATACACACACTACATCAGTATGTCAAACAGTGTTCTCACTTTGAAACTTTTTATCTGTTTTTGCAAAATAATGATTTGACGCAAAAATTTAAAACTGTGAAACTCAGTGACTACAATTTTGTGTTATTGTATTGTGTATGTGAATACATACATTTTATTATTTAGATACCTTAGATACTAAAATCGTTTACTTTCTATACTTTCTTTACTCTTATAGAATAGAAATTTATTTGATATTTTCATAACATTGTGATGCAGTGGCACTGTGGTTTTTTGTACGCACATGAGGGTGTCCGCTTTATAGGAACTATGCAACAAACATCGCTGACATACATAACAGAATCCATTACATGTCTATGAAACACTTCATCTTAAAACTTTAAAAAAATAATGTTTTGCCTTGATTTGGCTCGAAAACCGATGTTGTCTTTCCTGGTAAAAACATAGGGACGGGCTACAGTCCGCTTGGGCGAACTGTTGGATACCCTATTCTTATTCCTATCCCTCATAAGTGGGCTTGACAAAAATCTTGAATTGTTAAGAACGCTCTACATATTTTGTTATATAACATTAGGATTTTATCGAAAAAACGAAGCTTTTGTAAGAAAAAACGCTCCCTAGCTCAAACTTGGGTTTTTCAATAAAATTGTTTTATTTAACTGTGGGCGTGTCAGTAGGCGGATTTAAAAAAAAATTACGCATGAGCATTAAGGGCCCCTAGAGAGTATATATTATAAATTTCAGCTCCCTAGCTTAAACTTTTGATTTAAAAAAAAAAAAAAAAAACTGACACGCCAGTGGGCGGATTTTGAAAACATTTACACATGAGCATAAAGGGCCCATAGATTGTATATATTATAAATTGCAGCTCCCTAGCTCAAACTTTGACTTTTCAATAAAATTGTTTTATTTAATTGTGGGCGTGTCTGTGGGCGGATTTTAAAAATTATATCTCCCGAGTAGTTTTAGGAGTCATAGATCATATATTAAAAATTTCAGCTTTCTAGCTCAAGATTAGATTTTTTCGAAAAATTTGTTTTTTTGAGTTGATGGGCGGATTTCAAAAATTCGTAAACTTGATTATTTCGGGACCCTAGAGATACCTAGAGGTAAGTCAAGGTAAGTTTAAGAAGTATTCTTAAAATTAGTGAGGATGAAATATTTAAGTTTTTTTTTCTTTTAATTTTATAAAATAAAGTCAAGCAGTTTTATGTTATGTTGCTGAATAATGTAAACAAAACAATCTTCGATGACGTATAATGAAGTTGAAGGGCTCGTTGTTTTGTAACACGTCCCTCGTCCGCCAGTTTTTGCCGCCCAAAATAATTAAATGCAAGATTTTTTATAATCCGCCCACTGACACGCCCACAATCTCAAAAAAATAGAATTATCGAAAAAATCGAAATTTGAGCAAGAAAGCCTAAATTTCAGTACCGGTCGCAAATTAAGCGACTGGCGGAAAGTTGAAAAGTCAGAGAAGAGCGTCCGTGATAAGATCGCCATGTTCTTTTCTCCTAACTACTGATACAGACCCTCCACAAACTTCATCTTTTGAGCCCAAAATCTATTAATGCCAGTTGTTAGAATTTTAACCATATACTCTCTAGGGTCAAAAACTGGCATTAATAGATTTTGGTTCTAGATACAAATAAAAAAGTTCAACTTTTTGAATTTTAGTATCCAGATGCTGCACGGTTTCTTCGATATCTCCCAAACACCAAAGCAGAAAATGAAAGATGGAAGGCTGCAGTGTCTCAGGCAGAGACTCTCCACGGGTCGGGAGCCCGTTAGGTAAGCGCAAATTTAAAATTTTGAATTTTTTTCATTTATTAAAAATTGAGAGACAACACGTTCAACTTTTTCAATATTGACCGACGACATGCTGCACGGTTTCTTCGATATCTCCCAAACCAGTTGACCTACAGCGAATAACCAAATATGAAAGGATTTCCATCATTTTCTCCGCATGGTTTCAAATCTTTAAAAAATATCACGTACAAAGATGGACGAATGCAGCATACTAGAGAGTATGGTTAAAATTTTAGCTCTCTAGGCCCAGTTTAAATGCCTAATTTTTGCCGACAGACGGACGGACATGGCTAGATCGACATTACTATCGATGCTGATCATAAATATAGTAACTTTTAGTTAACGCATTCGAAACCGTGTGACATCAAAACTTAAGTTAGAGAATCTAAAACCGAGTTTTAGAACCTTGAAATGAATATTATGTAGCCGCAGTGAGTAGTCCGTCGGATTATGCAATTTTAAAAATGATGTCAAGTTTTAAAAATGATCTTGATGAATACATAATGTAAGATAGTAAAGTCGTTTTTAGGCCGAATGGTAATAGTTAAGTTTAGAGCGTCCGCAACCAATAATTTAGAATAAGTTAGTTCTTGTTAGTTTTATTTTAAGTTCATTAATTTTTGTCTAGTAAGTTGATATATCGAAGTTAATAATTAATAAATATGAATTTAAGAGTCCATAAAAAGTTCTTTGGACTACTAAGCGGGTCGTCGGTTCAAATTTCGGCGACGACGGTCACTTAGAAAGTATTTTTTTTCCTCAGTTTTCATAAAATACTCGCTACCTACCAACACTTCATTATCGCCATTATTGATCGTTAATATTAAATAATTCGCAAAAATTACCAAAGTAACACTAAAAAAAAGATGAACGTCAAAAAAAAGATTTCGCTTGTTTTGTTTTGCGTAGGCAAAAAATTCGTTTGCTTTCAAGTGCAAAATAAACGAAAACACCAATGAATTAGTGTGCGCTTTTTTTCTTTTGCACAAACGGAAAATTCGTTCTTGATGTTATAGGTGCCTATGAAGTAAATCGGTCGTTCTAACGAAAACGTAAGGACGTTTTCGCCTTACTCCACTCCAGGACTCTTATTTGATATGGAACTTCTTAGCAGGAAGAGCTTAAGATAAAAGCGCTGTTTCAACGGTGTTAATAATAATTTTGGAATAATGTTCTCTCCAATGTGGCATGTCCACTCAATGACCGTTTGTGGGTTAATATATCAGCTCGTGCTGTTAAAGAACTCTGCGACCATCAAAGTGATGCCTTCTTCTCTTATTAGTGCTTTTACGGATCCGTTGGTTATGGGACACATTAATAGATAATCCGTGTATTCATTGGAAACGAAGCGTCGAAGAATTGTATGGGTTAACCCCTTAAGTAGGTATCTAGGTATAGTCCGTCTAATATCAAGAGACACAGCTTTCCACCTCAAAAACTGTTTTTTTTTTACCGAGCTTACCTACCTACCTATCCATTTGAAAAAAAAAAATGCTTCATTATGTATCAGCTGGTTTATTAAGGCATTGTATACACAGAACGTACCTACTCTCTTATAATACCTAGCATTTTTTTTACTTATTAAACTTGCTAATTCAAAAACTTATGTTCTACTACAAGTTTCATGACCTCAAAAAGATACCAGCAAATATTTTAAAAGACATATGGAGGTGCTGTCATTTGTTCCATTTTTCTTAGGGATGAACTAACACGATGCCTTGCAATAACATATGTTTACCCCAACTACAACGGCAAGATATTTATGCAGGTACGTGAAACTAAGGGATCAGAAAAATCGGAAAAGCGGGGTACCTTAAAGAGATAAGGTGATGATCGAAAGCAACGGTTTTAATTCGAATTTCTGAGTGTGCATGGACTTGCGTCTAACGGAGGGGAGAGACGATTAGTAATTGATAAAACGACATTGCGTCTGCTTATTTTCCATTTCGGTTAAATGTAACGAATTGTGGGCACCTCACTTTGGCTACATGTGTTAAAGACCCGATCTTATATAAATACATATGTATATATCTACAAACGGAACAAAAAAGTTACCGATACTCTTGTAATCTGCACCTGTCGTAACCACACACGGACTTCATCAGAGGATCACAGAAGGACGGCTGAACGATTGAGATGAGGAAAAGAAATAAAGGAAATAAGATTCCGATATCATAAAGTGACAACACAGACGGGGTAGGTAAGTTGGGGAAACTACCGCACAGCTAAGGTTCGTGCCCTTGTCCACTTTCCACTGTCCTTTTCTTGTTATTTATTTATTTATTTTGCTGTTGTTTTTTTCGTGTAGCTCACTTTATTTTGCTTGACCGCAGTTGATGCCCCTCTTGTCTCATCGTTTATTAAGATAACTGCTTTGCATCACAGCCGCCGATGCCTTGTGTGTTTGTGTCTGACCTTCTTCTTGAATTTGTCTAAAGTCGCGTGCTTAACCACGTGCCATTAAACGAACAAAAAGAAACACCTTGCCACAATAATGCGCCTTGCGGTGAATCCCTTTTGGGTTTGGGTTATGCTAGGGCTAACTGGTTTATACTTATGCATGCATATGCATCCACATTATTTGTTTTTCCTGTTAAAAAATATATTTTTAAATTTTTTGCTTAGTGATTCAGTAAAATAGTACCTATGTAGGTAGTATATATAAGTGAATGAATGTTTAAGTGCAATAAAATCAGTGAACAATTTTAAAGGTAGGTAGGTTAGGTACCTAGGTATGTATACCTAGTTCGAATCCAAAATAGTTAAATGGCGAGTAAAGTGAATGTACCTTATGCACAGTTAAATTAAAAAATCGACAGGCAAATAAATATTGAGGTGGTAAAACAAACAGTAACGCTAAATCAGTGCAATAGAAATTTTAAGGTAACAGTTATTTTACAGTGTATTCCAGTAGGATTGGGTAATAGCAGTAGCGGCAGTGTTGGCAACACTGCCCAGCCGCTACCTTTCTCATTACCATTTAAAAACGCGTCTTAAACCTAATTTCGAGCAGAGAGCGGATTCGTGATGCTTTGATGATGACAGTTTATCGCCTGTAAAGTTTTACATTGACCATTGGGTTTCCTGTTGAGCCAAACTTCGGATGTAGGGATACCATATGTCTCGTGTCTCAACCATACGACTTGCGAAAGGCTACAAGTCCGATTGGGCAGAAGACCCTATGCATATTCCTATCCCCTAAAGTGGGCGTTTTTGGGTTGAGTCCTCGCCCATTTTGGAAAAGTTGTTTCTAACAAAAAAATTAAAATTTGGTCTAAACCCCAAAATTGGGCGTGGCAAACAAAAATTGTATGCGACTTTTTAATAAGGGCATTGACTACATATTTCGCTTATATCTAAAAAAAAAGTGGTCTGGGTGCGACCCGCAAGGTCCACACGACCCAGTGGGAAGAAATGAAAAAAAAAATATTTTTTTATTAATTATTAATATTTATTTTATTATTATTATTGTTATGATTATGATTATTATAATCCGTAATAGAACTTCTGGTAGAAGATCAGTTCTAAGTTACGTAATTACGCTTCGAATAAACTAGGCCCCATGTCATTATCATCGTTGGTTCTCGAGATAATCGTGGGAAAGATAATTCAGAACGCACATACGAATATACACACATACCTATACATACACACACACAGGCATCTCTATAAAAACTTTGGATTTTTATTCTTGAGACCTTGAAACGTGGAGATATGTCAAAATCCGCGATTCACAAAGTCGTCCCCATTACAACAACTTCCACTGAGAAGTTCATAAATACATAGTAGGTACATAGGTACAAATCATCATATTTAATAACAAAAAACGGCTGGACCGATTCCGCTGGAAACCTAATCAGTTCTGAGTTACGTAATTACGCTTCGAATAAACCCGGTCCCATGTCAATATCATCTTTGGTTCTCAAGATAATCGTGGCGAAAGATAATTACGAACGCACATACAGACATATATGTATCTATAAAAACGTTCGATTTGGATTCTGGTGACCTTGTAACGGGAGATATGTCAAAATCCACGATTCACAAAATCGGACCCATTACAAGAACTTCCACTGGGAAGTTAAAAAAGTATATGTCAAACAAGCCCCAAAGAGTGGGTGTGGTCTGAGAAGTGAAGTGTCAGATTTTAAAAGTGGTTCGAATTAAAAAATAGACGCCATTACCAATTTGCTTTCTAGGCATGCTTTTAGAAGGACTTGCTTATTCAAAAATTTTCATTGAAGAAGTAAGTGGTCTGAGGAAAGCTCCAAAAGATTATCCTTGCAGTCAGAATAGGGGGTGGTTAAGCAAAACCACATCTACTTATGCGTAATACTACATAATAACTTAATCACAATGCTCAGAAAATCAAATTTGTACCTATGTAGGTATATAAATTTGCATACTTCTTTTTGGTAATTACATCCTATACCTATGTCTCCTGCCATTAAAAACGGCTCAAACCCAAAGTATCACGTAATAAGAGATCACTGAACTGTTTTGAAAGTTTCAAAATTAAATCGCCACTGCGGTCTCAAGTTCAAATCACCTATGACTTCCATGTATGCCAAAACTATAATTTCGCACAAACAAATGGTTGGAGAAGCTTGCTTTTAGGGCATGTAGGTATGCGCCGTTAATGCCTTTTTTTAAAAAAAATTTAATCGCTCACACTGCCTACATTTTTGACAGTTTAACATAACTTGGTATTGACCATTGATTAAAATAACGCGAGCATTTATTGCGCGAAATCGCTTTTGCAAAACAAAATAAAAATGCTTAAGTCTACAATAATGTGACATTCGCATACCGTACCTAGACGGCGCGGGGATAGATATATGATTACAAATCCAGGTGTAACAATTGAACGTAATAATTATTAATTGGTTTTGTTTTTGTTACTTACTGCATCTTATTTTTTAGCATGCACTAAATCAATTATCATTTCTAATGCGGTCAAACGTTTAAGTTCCAAGACAAAATAAAAAAAGAAATAGGTAGGTACATATGTATATCTTTATATGGCGTATCGCTTGCAATGAAACGATTAACCATCCATAGAACAACTGCAATAAACACATTTCTATTTTTTTGTTCCAGCATGGGAATCTGTTTGCGGCACCAAAAGCAGAACGCCTCTGACGGTTATGTTCGTCGAGTCCGCAAACAGTTGCACTGACCTGGCAGTGTACTCGTAACAAAAGAAGGCTTATTCACGTGAATAAGTCGTTGGCAGTCGACTACCACGCACAATTTTCCACTGTGCATATTCAAAGAAGAGAAAGCCAAAATACGAGCGGGCAAGCATACTGCTGCTCCGCTGTTAAGAGGACGGACACTCAAGGAATAGTCCTCGGTTACACACCAAATTTTCTGTGTAAAATCAAAGCCATTCATTGTTAAAAGCCTGTCTGCAAAATTTTGTACGTATAGATACTTGATTGGGCGTTGGTTTTGTTTTACAATATTTCAATCAAGTAATAGAATAGTAAACATTGTTATTGGGTGTCAAAATGTTTTCACTGCATATTGCAGGATTATGCGCAAACCTTTTGTCTGTGCAAAAGTTAAAATAATATATACCAAGCTCTATTATTTATATGAATGGCCTCAGTAAAATTATAAAAAGTTTCTTTGTTGCATAATTTAGACTCCCATTGAGTCAGCAGATTGTTTGCGGCATTGCAGGACTACACATGACACATTGGTTGCAAACGATGCTCGTTTGTTCACTTATTGCATTCCAAACAAACCTACTGAGGACTCGCTCAATTGCACCGGGATTGCTCTCTCCGTAGGAGCACTTCACGTCGTTTGGGAAGCCGCCTTGTGCTTGGTTTCTTTCGTTAAATAGTGACCGCCAGACACGGCTGCCGTACATTCAACCACCTCTCCGAATGCAAATGTTGTGTGGCGTTTTGCTTGGACATTATGCTCAAAAAGACGAGTAGGTGAGTTTTCGTACCTCCCCTGCGCTCAATAATTGTAGGGAATATCCTTAGTCGCAATTAATAAATGTCATGCTCATAACTTTAGCTATCCTACTTTGGAGATTAATAACAAATAAGCCGCACTAGATGTAACAACAGAAGCAACAAGAGTGCATCGCACAGGAGCTATATTAAGGCAAGTCTGTTTATTGGGTAAATGTTTTGGCTATCAACCAAAACTACTGTGCGTGTATCCCTGTAGGCCAGGCCGGAGGGCAAAATACTTATTGAATTTGAGTGAAAAAATGCGGACTGCACCTTTTATGTTCGGACAGGTGATAAAAAGTGGAGATTTTTGTAGATATCGCCGACTTTAGTTCTAAATAACGGCTTAATAATAATTGTTCTGTCTGGTAGTTTAGATTGAAATCCTGTTTCCACCTTATTCGAATGTAGAACTAGTGAACTATTTACATCTGCTGATAGTTTCATATTGCATACATTTTTAATTATTGAATTGCCTGATTAACCAAAGCTGCAAGCTGGTGGCGGTATGCCAGAGCTTGTCGGCTAGGCCTTTTCGACAGTTTACTTGTTGTTTATATGTTAATGTGGATTTTTTTTGTTTTTTTTTTTATACCAAATTACTTGCGCTTTTATTCAAGTTTATACCAGGTTGATGAGATGTGCTATTGCGATTATATACTCAATACAATTTTAGTGAAATATGGAGGTATTTATTTATATACACTAAGCATTGCCATGTTAAGAATTTCACAAAATTGAATTTCAATCAAATATTTTTATAGGCTGCGGGAAATAACCCCCCAATGAAATAATGCCCCAAATGAAAAATGAAATAACTCCCCAAAATTTGTATGGAGGTGGGGATTTATTTCATATGAATTAAACACCCAAAATTAGGGATTTATTTCATGGGTTTTCGGGGACTTATTTCATACTTCAAATTGGGGGGTTATTTTATAGTGAAATAAGTCCCCAAATTTAACTATGAAATAAGTTCCCAGTTTATGGGATCCCATAAACAGTGCAATGCGTATGGGGGGCATGCTGACCCCCCGCAACCCCCTGCTAGGGGTCACTGTTTGATTTGGAGTAGGTGCGAGGTTTTATTTTAACACTTAGCCTTATTGCATTTTGGGTAAACGAATTCGTATGGCCTTATTTCACTTTCAGAAAGCCATAGTGAGTCATAACACCTTGAACATTTGAAATCCATTTTGGGGAATTATTTCATACTTATTTGGGGACTTATTTCATACCATTTTGGGGACTTATTTCATCTTCGATTTGGGGAGTTATTTCATTTTTCATTTGGGGGGTTATTTCATTGGAGGGTTATTTCCTGGAGCCATTTTTATACATACATAATCAAATATTTTTTATACTCAATTTTATTGATCGCAGGACACAAGCACTAAAACCAAATTAAACCCATTTAAAAAATGTAGGTAGCTAGTTGAATGCAGTTTAAAATTGCTAAAAATGCAATAATTAAGTATACTTTGCGGTACCTATTAAATCTATAAAATAGTACCTACTATCATGGTTAGGTAAGGTTAGTCATGGCTATGACACTACTACCATAGAGCACTAGGATCCCATCGTGATCCCCTTAATCTTTTCCTTAAAGCATTTTAATTCCCTGCAAAAGCTCACTAATTTGTTGCAGTCAATCGACGCTTCCACTAGGCTATCATGGCTCCAGGAAATAACCCCAAAACGAAATAGCCCCCCAAATGAAAAATGAAAAAGCTCCCCAAATCGAAGATGAAATAAGTCCCCAAAATGGTATGAAATAAGTCCCCAAAAAAGTGGTCTGGGTGCGACCCGCAAGGTCCACACGACTAACTTCCCAGTGAGATCAATATGATTTATGCGATTAGTGGGAAATTTTGAAATAAGATATGGTTAAGAATTATTTAATATTAAAAAATGCTCTTTAATATTGTTCGTGGAAATTAAATGTTGTAAATAACAGCGAAGTGTGATATATATTAATGCAACCATTGTTATGAACACGGAGTCCTGTAAAATTACATGTATACGAAATAACGGAGCACAATGTAATAATGATTTGCTCAATGACAAATGACAATAAATAGCTAGTACAAATAAGCGCAAATTATTTTAGTTATTTATTTACTAACAAAAAACTGTTTATGGAATCTACTTGCGATTTCGAAACTAGTCCCATAAAAAGTGCAATGCATATGGGGGGGGGCCATGCTGCCCCCCTGCATGCACCCTACTTGGGGTCACTGTTTGATTTGGAGTAGGTGCGAGGTTATTTAATTTTTCATTTGGGGGGTTATTTCCTGGAGCCGGCTATCATATCAGAAATAAGTGCTCAGGTGTCTTCTTCTATGTCGAGCGATACCTTCGCATTCGTAAAGTATGTACGTAATGTCTTCCGTGACGCAAAATATCATTGCAGTATCTGACGCGTCAGTTTCTGAGAGCCCTAATCTTTTGGTGTGCTTCCTCAGAAGGCAATGTCCGGAAAGTATGCCGATTGCCATTGTAAGCTGACATCTTTTTGATTTCAAAGTCGCAGTTTTCTTTTTGTTCAAGTTAGGACACAGGCCCTTTGATATCTCGTACCCCACTTTTACTCCGTCTTTGACTAGCCGTTCTTGTCACCGCTTCCGATAATTTCCCTTTGACTACACACAGGAGAGGTTTTATGTCCACTCCCGCGCTTTGCAGGTGTATTTGTAGGGTGCAAATCACCGAATTTCCCATTGCACCCTCTTTCAACTGACAATACAATGTTCGTCAGATGATGTCCCTGATTGGAACTGTCCATCTTTTGCCCCTCCTGTATTCCATTGGACTGGACTAATACTTGAATTGTTTTCTCTCATCATACTGAGTCCAGTCCCTTACCTCTCCGGTGAGCTTAGCCTTATTATATAATTGCCTACCTTCCCGCTCCTTTGAACCTATCTCACTGCTCCACCAGTAAGTTAGCATACTTTTGGGTGCCCTTCTTATGGGTAAACCTGTCAGGCGACTCTAACATCAGACAATCTCAAAATCTCCACAAATGCACAGTTTCATACAAAGCCAAGACGGCGTGTGAACTTCAACTATAGCAAAGAGACCCTGGGTCTACTGCTCGATTCCCACTTCCCGGGCAACAAAGTAGATATCAATCTTCCTAGAATACACCATCAGTACCGGAAAGCATCGTTCACACCCGCAAGCTAGTTTGGGCGGTCAACAGCCTTCTTCCATACAAATCGCCCGGACTAGATGGAGTGGCACCGATAGAGCTACAGAAGGGTATCGAAACCTTGACAGCCTGGCTCTTGGTGATTTTCAATAGCTGCCTTAAATTTGTTTTATTCCCACAACTTGGAAAAGAGTTAAAGTATGGTTTTTATACCGAAATGCAGCAAAGCATCACACTGCTCTCCGAAGGACTTCATACCAATCAGTCTAACTTCGTTTCTCCTAAAAACATTGGAGAGACTCGTAGAAAACTACATTCGCTATACCTAGTCTGATAATCAGAAAAAATGTGGACAACTGTCTCTGTGCTTACTGAAGCCTTAAGGTCCACACCGACGGCAGCCCTAGAAACTATGCTTAACCTCCTCCCGGTAGATTATCTTCTGAGAGAATGGCATGTGTGGCAAAGCTCAAACATTGGTCACGCGAGCATCTTAATGCCCCACGAAATTCCTTATAGTACGGACTACTTAGTCCCTATAATCGATTTCAGTAAGAAATATGGGAGAGTCATCCCAGACCGAGCCGTCTGGGAGGCAGGTCATATAGAAGCGAACAATAGATGGATTAACATCAACACATGTTCGCCCTCCAAACAGATATGAACAAAGTACGATGCAAAAATAACATCCAATCTCCTCTCCATAAGCAGGAAAAATATAAGCTCGGTAGTTGGAGCTATCACTGGCCACTGCCTTATAGGCAGGCCCGCCGCGAGAATGGGAATACCCTCCAACGACTTCTGCTGAAGTGCAGGCGGCTATTTCTTTGAAGATCTAAGCGATGTTAGCGAAACAGTTTTTGCTGTATAAGCTAATTCGTCACTTAGTCCAAATGGTTAAACTAAGTTGAGGCTGAGCCGGAAAATGCGACCAGAACTGGGGTTCGACTGAAACAGTCACTCCACTCTGCTCCTCTCCAGGGGTATTGAAATCGTCTGCGTACTGCTTCTACTCTTTACTCTCCAACCTCTTAGAAGTTATATCCATATAATCACCACCTCACAGAAGGCAAACAGGCGCTCAGAAAGCAATTGGGATTTTGACCACTTGTTGCGTAAGGCAACAATTATAAGGTTATAGGTAGTTAAGTTTAGAGAGGCCGCATAAGGACTATTAATTAAGAATAAGTATCCTGTTAATTTTAAGTTAGGTTTAATAATTTTTCTCTAGTATGTAAGTTGATATTTAATAATTAATAAAAATGAATTTAAAAGTCGAAAAGTCACTTTTAAACTACAGAAATTAATTATTTAATATTCGTTCTTCAATTGATTGATTGATTACATTGAGGCCGCTCAAATACCTATGATTTTTGGTTCGAAATATAAAAAAAAAAATGTTCATTGCTCGTCTATTGCTATTAAAATAACAAAGAAACTATGGTCTTGCACGCGGGCGCTCAGACGACTATCGTCGGGCCTATATACCCTGTGTTTTATTCGGATTTGTACATAGGTACATACAACCACCATCGGATCAATGTGAATCCTCACTCCTGAATCCTCCCGTTTATATCCCAGCATCAGAGCACAATTCTTATCGATTGCACTCGCACTGCGCTCATGTTAGCCTCATGAGTTTGGTCCCAACAACCAGAAGTAAGCAATTAAAATCAAATAAAATTGAAATAAATTCGCTTTGAAATGCAAATTATTGCGATTTGTATTTACCATGCCTTGCTGCGCTACTGTGTGAGCTGGTTAGAATTTGTCCCTGCTTCTATAACCACTTTGTACTACAAGCAATTGAATAGATTCGCAGATTTGAATCATGCGTCCTAAAACAGTACGTGAACAGGCCACATGTGGGTTCACAAAGCCAATCCGTGTAGCGCAACCGCGGAGATTGTAGGATGGCTTTGCCGCGGGGGAGGTAATGCGAGTCATTCTTTACCCGCAAATATTCAAAGTACAAGCAAACCCACAAAAGAAAGTTCACCATGAAGGTCCTCTCATAAAATTAATTCGTTTTATTGTTACTCCTCATCCGCAGATTGCCTATAGGTACCTTAAAGTAGCAACAACGGCAGTCATGACTTTCCGCATCTTGGCACGATAAAAATAAATGCTAAACGGACTCCACAATAACAAATGCAAGAGAAAAATATTAGGTTTTCGATGGTCGAAATTCGATAGCCAGATTTGAGCAACAAAAAAAGTTTGCCGTTTAATAATTGGATGTTATCTTAAAAACCATCCTTCGGCTTCTCGTCGACAATCGCGTACAATGCCACGCAAGGAAATCATAGATGAAAAGCAAAAGTACGCCAATATTCAATTAGGAACACATTAATAGATATAAGATCATACTAGGTATATATGCATTATGTATACCGTCGCACATACATAGATAGTTACTTATAATGTCCCCAATCAAACCACGAAATGTTGCAGCAATACTATAGGCAAAACGTCTTGATGAGGGTTATGACTGCGTAGATTATTGTAATTGTTGTGAGGCGATTTCAGTTGTCTTCCATACCGCGAATATCATTGAATTGAACTTATCGCTACCGTATTAGTACGGGTGGGGGACTTACAGGGAGAGGGGGCGATCAGCATTCGGCGAATGAAACCATTCTTGGATGTAGACCACCGAATGATAAAAAGTTTGGTTTCTCCATTGATGGCGCGACGTGTGATACGAGTGCTTTTGTCCTTTTGTACCACGGTGTACTTAAATCTCACGCAGTGCAATCGCAGGCAGAAAGAGGAAATTAGGAAAACACACAACATGGTGGCAATGTGTAAACAAAGTGAAAGAAATTGACACCTGTTATCATGAACATACAGTGGGGCTTTGCTCTAAAAGGACTTATGTGTAACGGTGTGTAGTCGTCTTGTCCTAATCGGGCGTGCCCCTCTCAATTAATGTTATCATGGTTTGCGTTGGCATACTGTTCTGTCGAAAGTCTGGTTGCTACTATGGTTGTGCCAATAAAACCCTTTACTGGATATCGCTTTAAGCAAAATAAAGCAAATAAGTCCACCACGCAAAAGAAAATAGACAAACTCAAAATGTAAGAATTTCTTAGTACAGCTATAGTTACCTACCTTTGCAGAGCTCCTGACAATAAGAACAACTGTTTTCCCGTGGTCATCAGCGATCTGTGTACAGCCTTTCTTTCGCGGTTGTATTGGAACGTTGAGTTATATGGCCTTTTTGATTGGAAAGAAGTGGGGGGGGGGGGGGGGGGGGCGCTTCGTAGGATCTCTTCTTTCAAAATAACAGCAGGTACCAGTTGAATACTCTGAGATTGTTTTTTTGAAGTGAAGACTTCCTCGGATCTTTTATCAGGTGACGTTAATTTGACCTCATTCCTTTTGTAGGCTGTCCAACATAAACGGTATCTGAGCGCCGGGCGTACAACTGAGGTTTAGAGCCTTCTGAGTGACAGCCTCAGTCCCGCTTTTCGGGGAAATAATTCTGTTTTCATGAATCTCGTTGACAAAAACGAAAAAATATTGAAAGCTAACTGTTCAGTTCACATCTTGCATAACATGAGCAAATTTACATGTGATAGATTAGACATCGATGTAGAAGCTATCATCTTATAAATATACGGCAATTTCTCACATTCAGCTTAACGTCGTGCGGAATTGATAGAGATACATATTTGAAACTACGGAAATGGAGTTTGCCGAATTATTACGTCACGTAAATATAAGATTTCTGTCGCTCTGTCCTGCTGTTGAGAGAGTAATCAAGGTTTGGCCTGCTTTGAAAAGCTACTTTGATAAGCAAGATTTTTTACTCTGAAGCAGAGGAAACAAAAACTCTAGCCTACCTACTTGCATTTTGTTCATAATGTGATGAGTGCTTTTGGTACATTAATAAAAGAGTCTCAGGGAAATGATATTGCCATAAAAGAATGCCATGAGTCATTGTGCCTCTTCAGCTCAAGGTTGACTCAAAGGCTAAAGGATGGGTTTTTCGGCTACCTACCAGACAAAACAGATTTTAAATAAATTGGTTGAATCTTAACGAACCAAAGCCATCGAAGACTTCAAAATTGTTTACACAAATTGCCAATATATAGACAAACGTTATAATTTTTCAGATGAAACTATTTTTTTTTTTTTTTTTTTTTTTTTTTTTTTTTTTTTTTTTTTTTTTACTACACTATCAGCTCTGTGTCGTGGAGTGCTTAAAGCAAGCAACTGTCACGAGCAGAAATTGCCGGCACTAAAAGTGCTCTCACAGGCTCATCATTTAGTGCAGGTGTTAGTAAGGACAAAACAATTCAAAATACAATAATTATGTACCTATAAAATACTAACACAGACACAAAATAATGAAAACAATTCAAGATATTAAAGCATTATTACGCAAAATATTTTTAAGGTTAATTTTACTAACATGCAAGTCAATCACTTGATCATTTAGATTATAGATTCTACTCATGCGACTAATAGGCTCATGACTCCCATAATTCGTTCTATGATGGGGGTTAACCAATAATTCAACACTGCGTAAATTATGGGCACCAACACGAAAATTAAAGCCAATAGACGACAGCAAGTCAGGTGCATCTATTTGACCGGATATAAGCTGCTGTAAAAAAATGATATCGCTATTAAGCCTACGTTGAGAAAGGGGTAACATTTGAAGAAGCTTAATACGCTGACTGTAAGGAGGTAGGTTAAAAGGATCATCCCATGGAAGTCCTCTTAGTGCAAATCGAATAAATTTTCGTTGAATGGCCTCTATTCGATTTGAATGAATGTTGTAGAATGGCGTCCAAACTTGTGAAGCATACTCTAGAATCGGACGGACAAAACAATTGTACAATGACATAGTAACGTATGGGTCATTAAATTCTTTCGCCCACCTTTTTACGAAGCCCAGCATAGAATTAGATTTATTAACAATAAAATTGATATGCTTGGCAAAAACTAGTTTGGGATCGAAATAAACCCCAAGATCCTTAAAATTATCAACATTACAAAGAATATGTTGAGACAGAGAATATTGAAAGGTGGAAGGGATATTCTTTCTAGAGAATGTCATATGTTGACATTTAGATGGGTTCAGGGATAAACCGTTTTTATCACACCAATTGGCGAAGCTATTAATGTCAGATTGAAGAAACATTCTGTCTTGCTGACTAGAGATAGATTTATATATTTTCATATCATCAGCGTAGATCAGGATATTACTGTGATGTATACATGCCTTAACATCATTAATTGCAAGTATAAACAAAATTGGTCCGAGGTGACTTCCTTGGGGAACTCCAGACTGAGCTGTGAACGATACAGATAGCGATCCTCTAAATTTCACTTGATAGACCCTTGATCTAAGGTATGAATTAACCCATTTTATGAAACATGGTGGGAAACCAAAAGCCCTGAGCTTAAATTCGATTATTTCATGGGACAGCTGGTCGAAAGCCTTAGAGAAGTCAGTGTATATGCAATCCATTTCGTCCTTATTCTCTAAGGCATTAGAACAATCATGCAAGAAACTTAATAGATTAGTGACAGTGGATCTGTTTCTTACAAATCCATGCTGTTCATTACAAATTATATTGCGACAAAGAAATATTAACTTTTCACAAACAATTTGTTCAAAAAGCTTAGGGATACACGAAAGCTTTGAAATGGGCCTATAGTTAGTGATATCACCACGTTCGCCTTTTTTAAATACAGGTGTGATAAAAGCACTTTTCCAAAGATTAGGGAATTTACCTGTACTAATGGACAATTCAAACAGATACTTCAGATATGGAGCAATTGCATGACTGCATTTTTTGAGAACAATCGGTGCAATGCCATCAGGACCAGATGAATAGTCATTCTTCAGAGAAGAAATACATTTCAAAATTGTTTCCAAATCGAATGAAATACTACTAAAACTTATTTGGGAACAGCTAGTCAGATAACTAAAATATTGATCATCAATGTGAAGAGGGGTCTCCCTGAATGACTTACTGAAATGATCTGCAAACATATTGCTTGCGTCTAGCGAATCAGCAGTTGTAGAACTATTGTAAGTAAGCTTCGATGGATAACCATCGGTTTTTTTCTTAGAATTAACAAAACCCCAGAAAAGTTTGGGGTTCAATTTTAAAGAGCATTCCATTTTGCTTATATAGTCAATATATAAGTTACAGGATAGAGATTTGAATTCATTGAACAAAGTGAAATAGAGTTCAAGATCTGATTGGCATAGACTTTTTAAATAGTTCTTCCAAGCCCTATTACGTCTGTTTCGTATCGATTTGAGCTCTTTAGTGTACCAGGGATGGGACGTTTTCAGATTTCTAGAGGATTTCACAGGAATCACTCTTTTCATGCAGTTATCCATCAAAGAATAAAAAGAGCCTACTGCATCTTCAACATGAGATAACGCAGTAAGATTAAAATTAAAGCTGTTAATTTCATCGGAAAGCCTTTGAAAATTTGCTTTCCGAAAGTCAAAAGATTGCGAACGGTCATACGAATTACTATTTTCGTACAAATGTGCGCCTAGCTCAATAAATACATCCAAGGGTGGATGATTGTCATCTATGTTAGTTATACTGAAGTGGGATTCCAGAACCACAGTACTAACAGAGTCAGAAGAGAAAACAAGGTCGAGAGTTCGATTTCTGAAATTTTTTATACAGCTTGTTTGCTGTAAGTCAAAAGACAAAATGTTGTCTAGTAAAGCGAGCTCTTGTTGGGCAGAGTCAAAGGATGGAATGAAATGAGAATCATCCTCAGAAGGTACCCATCCAATATGCGGTAGATTGAAGTCGCCTATAAGTAAGACAGTGCTGTCACAACAAGATATGTCAAAAATATGGTCAAGTGCCATAGAAAGTTCAGAATACAAAGAACATAGACGAGACGATGGAATGTACGCATTAACAACATATAAATGTTTGTTCTTAAGTGTAATTTTTACACAGATAATTTCGACATTTAGTGGAAATGGAAAGTCAATCTTTCGTGACTCAAAGTTGGTACGAACAGCGATCAGGACACCTCCTCCAAGCGCTTTCAGGTCATTGTTATGACGGTCGTTTCTGAATACGGAGAACTCATGATTGAAGAGTTCCGTGTCTAAAATTCCGGCATTAAGCCATGTTTCCGTCAAGGAGAAGATATCATGAGAGAGGGCTTGGGAGTTTAAATATACTTCAGCGGTTTTTGTGCGGAGTCCCCTTACATTTTGATAGTAGAGGGACAACCTACTTGGTTTTTTAACACGGACGGACGATCTTTCCTGCGACTTTTTGTCGAACGGGGCGTAAATTCTTTAACTAAAGTATCTTCAGGCCATGCAGTGCTATTGCACAGCTTTTCAAAATATACTGAAGGGCAACAATTTTGAAAGACGCAACAAACCCATCAGCCTTGCTGATTTTGGTGCATTTGATTGCGTCATCTTTTGGAATCAGGTTTCTCGAGACCAAATGGTTCAAGACATCGTCTGAAGAAGTGTTTGGTTTAAGTCGAGAAATGAAAATAGATTTCGGCCTGGGAATCGATTCAATAGTTCCAGATTCTGAACCTAAGGAACGATTTATGTATGTGGGAATAACATTAAGAGTTTGCGCCTCGTTTGACTTTTTTTGCTGACTCCTAAGATTAAACCGCTTTGCCTTTGGATTTAACGCAGAGTAAGGCATATCGCCAGAGTAAGGCATATCGCCTTATTTTTTCTAGACTTAAATTCATAAGCCTGGAAAGTGAAGTTAGTTTTGACATGATTGAAAATGCTGTATCTTTAACAAAATTGACAGGCGATATTTCGGTAGATAACTAATATGAAGAATTTAACTTGTTAAAATCATCCTTGGACGTATTAGTAGGAAATTGCAAAGACACCACTGCCACCACCCCACAGAAATGGCACCAAGTCTTTCAACAGTTTCCAAAAAAAGATACCAGGAATATATTTAAACTAGTGTCTTTCATATTAAGTATCGAACGCGTTTTTTCCCAGATAAATTTAAAATGGTCGGATGACAACGATGGCAACGCTGCTACTTACATACAGGACCTATTGTAATATAGATGTAAACACGCCATCAAATTGAGTGTGCCTTCCTAATGTCAAATGTCACCATAATCTGTCAGACAATAAAGAAGGGGCTTTTCAGCACAGTCAGCCGAGCATACGACATGTGTTTTAATTAACCTATATTACATGGCGCAGCCGGTTAGTAAAATAAAAAATAATAAAGAGTGAAACTACAACAGTAATTGCAACTGAAAAAAAAAGAAAAAAAAGAATAGCTGATTGCATAAAACAAAAGAATAACAAAAGGCAAACATGGATTTTCCCAAGCCACAGCAGCTCAGTCTTGATGGAAACCTGCGGGAAAATTGGAAGCGCTTTAAGTCACATTTTGCTATATATGCAACCGCAACAAAGACGGACAAGGAGGAGGACCCCATTCAAGTGGCGAGGTTTTTAAGCTGTGCTGGAAGTGAGGCAATCGAATTATTTCATACGTTTACATTACGAGTAACTGCTGAGGAGAAGAAAATATACTCTACAGTCGTCCGAAAATTCGAAGAATACTGTAGTCCCCGCACAAATATTGTCTACGAAATATATCTGTTCTACACCAGAAGTCAAAGAGAAGGAGAGCCTTTCGACCATTTCCTAAAGGATATTTCTGCGTTGGTGGAGAGCTGTAGTTTTGGCACGGAAAAGGAGTCAATGCTGCGTGACCGGATTGTAATCGGGATAGAAGATAGAACAATGCAGACACAGTTGCTGAAGCAAAGCGACTTAACTTTTGCACAGGCGGTAGAAGCCTGCCGAGTGGCGGAGGTGACGAAGGCACAAAGCAAAGTGATGCCGAACGATGAGTCATCAGGTTCTAAGGGAATGGTAGATGCAGTGGGTAACAGGGAGACAAGTCTTGGTTCCAATAAAGAAGTTACGGGATACCGAAATAAAAACTCTTATAATTCCAGATTTGTAAAGGAAGGCACACGACAATTCGAGAAGAATAGTACAAGATCATGCAGGTACTGCAGTTATACACATGCACAAGGGCGTTGCCCGGCATACGGGAAGAAATGTTTATCGTGCGGGCACTTGAACCATTTTTCTGCGGTCTGCCAGAAATCAAAACAGGTTAGTGACGTTGTATTAACATGTGACTCTGATGGTAGTGAAGATGTTTTTTATGTTGACTCAATCAACAACGCATGCACCAAAACTGCATATTGGTTAGTAGATTTTGTAATCCAAAATACCCCAACAACATTTAAACTTGATACCGGGGCCCAAGCAAATATCTTGCCTAAAAGCGTATACAATAGTTTAAAGCCTTCACCGAAACTTAAGCCATGTCAGGTAATTTTAGAAGCATATGGGGGCTTTAATCTAAACGTCCTAGGAGAGGTCAGATTAGATGCGAAGTATAAGGGACAATTGTACAGTCTGAAATGCATAGTAGTGGACTCGTCGTCGCAACCATTACTAGGTCTTCAATCATGTTTAGACTTAGGTCTTGTAAAACGGATCAACTTCGTAGGCTCATCGGATTTTATATCAAAGAATAAGTCCGTATTCTCTGGGATAGGTAGATTTCCCGATAAATGCACGATTAAGTTAAAAGAGGGCGCACAAGCAGTAAACGAACCACCTAGGAGGTTACCGCTTAGTATTAGAGATCGCGTGAAGAGTACGCTAGAACCTAGAACATTATGGAGAAGAGAAAAATAATTGCAAAGGTAGAGGACCCCTCGGATTGGGCACACCATATGGTAGTAGTTGAGAAAAAAGATAAAACATTGCGAATTTGTATCGATCCCAAGGAATTAAATGAATGTATCTGCGACGAGCATTGCATAATTCCAACTTTCGAGGACTTTAGAACAGCAATGAGTGGTATGCAGTTCTTCACGGTTCTCGACCTGACCGATGGATTTTGGCAAGTTGAGCTGGCCGATGAATCTAAAAAGCTAACGATTTTCAGCACGCCGTTTGGAAATTGGCAATTCAATGTTTTGCCGTTCGGCATAAAAATCGCACCTGAAAAATTTCAAAAGCTTAATACAAAATATTTCGGTAGCCTGAAAGGTGTTTTCATCTACATTGACGATATAATTGTTGGCGGAAAAACGATAAAAGAGCACGATGAAAATTTAAACGCAGTTCTACCACACCTAGGCAATTTAATATTAAGTTTAACCCACGGAAGCTACAATACAGAATGGAGCAGGTTAAGTATTTAGGACATATTTTTTCTGCACAGGGCGTAAAACCAGATCCGCAAAGAGTTCAAGCAATCCACAATATTTCGTCTCCAACTAGTCAAAAAGAGCTCCAAACAATCCTAGGTACCATTAATTATCTCAGAGACTTTATCCCAAATTTAGCTGATTTATCCCAGCCACTAAGAGAACTACTACGAAAGAATACGTGTTTTGTTTGGACCCCGAAACATGATAATTGCTTGAACGCAGTCAAAAAAACCCTCTCCACTTCGACAATGGTGCATAATTTTATACCTGACTGTCCGATCGTTATACAAGCGGATGCCTCGAAATTTGGATTAGGTTGTTGTCTTCTCCAAGACGGAAAGCCGATAAGCTATGCATCTAAAAGTCTGTCAGAAACGGAGGTTCACTACGCGCAGATCGAAAAAGAACTATTGGCAATAGTTTACGCATGTACAAAATTCCATGATTACATTTATGGCAAAAAGATCATAGTTCACACCGATCATAAGCCATTAATTCCAATTCTACAAAAGTCTTTGCGATCAAGTTATTCTGTCCGAATACAAAGAATGAAAATAAAATTATTAAAATATGACATCAATCCGAAGTATATCCCGGGAAAAGACTTACACATACCAGACTTACTCTCGCGTAACCCGTCAACCGACAACGGCGTTGAATTACAAACATTTCTGCAGGATGTAGTGCATAGTATTAGCATGAGCGATAAGGCTAAGGAAAAGTATCTGACGGAAACCAATAAGGACATTATTTTGAAGGTGTTGAAATGTTTTTATAGGCAGGGTTGGCCAACTGCTAAAAGTAAACTAGATGAGAACTTGAAGTTTTACTGGAACTTAAAAGACAGCCTGTATGAAGAAGATGGTCTAGTTTTTTTTGAGGGAAGAGTATTTGTACCTAAAAGTTTAAGACAGGATGCGTTAGGAAAGTTGCATGAAAATCATTTTGGACTGACAAAAACAATATCAAGAGCTAAATCTCTTCTGTATTGCCCTACATGGTCAGAGATATAGAAAATTTAATTAATAGGTGCCAGGTGTGCGAAAGATTCAGAGCTGCCAACGACAAGCATGAGATGTTGAAACGCCCTATTCCGGAATATCCTTATCAAAGAATAGCATTTGACATCTTTGATTTTCAAGCAAAACAATACGTGGTCATAGTAGATTACTACTCCAGATGGCTGGATGTGCATGAAATAGCAGACAAATCCGCAAAAAGTGTAATCACTGCATTAAAAACAACATTTTCAGCAAATGGAATACCTGAAGAGGTAGTCTGTGATAATCAACCGTTTAACTCGTTTGAATGTAGAGAGTTCGCATGTGCATGGGAGTTTAAATTCGTATATTCAAGCCCATTCTACCCAAAGTCCAGTGGCTTAGCTGAGAAGGCGGTCCAAATTGTGAAGGGCATGCTTAGGAAGGCAAATTCAGGTTCTAATGACTTTTTACTATCTTTGCTGGAATATAGGAGCACAATTATTCCATCAATTGGCTTCACGCCATCCCAACTATTATCAAGCAGGATCTTAAGAACCAAACACCCAGTTCAAAAAACCATGCTGACACCACACCTAGTAAGTGATAATATCAGGCATAATATGGAAAGGGCAAAGTGTCAACAACAAACTGGGTATAATAGGAACGCAGGCCGTAAAGAACTTTTGTTAAGTCCAGGAAACCCTGTAGTATATAGGAAAGATGGCAAGTGGGAGCCCGGAGTAGTAGTAAATAAAACTAATATGCCAAGATCGTATGTGATTAGAAACGAGGAAAACAGATTGGTAAGACGAAATACAGAGCATCTTAGAAGATCCCAAAACTTTCCCAGATTCCGAACAGTAGGGGCTAGTGAGAATATTGCGGTGGTCCCCGGTATCAACCAATCGATCAATCTTGAAAGTAGCATTAACGAGAACCAGTCAACAGTTGGTGAGTACAATGGTGGTCAACATGCTCAGCTAGATTTTCTGCCATCGGAGTCACACAGTAACAATCAATGTCATTATCGAACTAGATATGGGCGAGAGGTAAAGCAGCCAAATTATTATCAATCTTAGGCTACTCTAAATTAAAAAAAAAAAAAAAAAAAAAAAAAAAAGAATTGAGATGAAGAGATATGAATTACAAATTAGTTTAGATTTAAGGTGTTCGAGCGCGACTACAACGACGTTAACAAGACAAGCACTCGGGGCCAGAATGATCTTCTACTATTCGGGCTCTATTCAGAAAAGGAAGATGTAATATAGATGTAAACACGCCATCAAATTGAGTGTCCCTTCCTAATGTCAAATGTCGCCATAATCTGTCAGACAATAAAGAAGGGGCTTTTCAGCACAGTCAGCCGAGCATACCACATGTGTTTTAATTAACCTATATTACACCTATGGCCTAACATCTCCAACCATTATTGTATAAACGGATCTGTATTTCTTGCATTTTGCAAAAACTTTTGTTATAAACTACATTGTATAATGTAAATGAATCACTCTAATTATATGTTGTTTTCCTTTTTCTTTTTTAGGTAATGGATATAGGTAATCCTTAATATGCTCGCAACAATACCGGTGAGTGCAAGAAACACAATAATATTTTTAAAGTAACATAATAAGGTTACAAGGTTAACACACATTGCTAAATTCTAAAAATAGCATTTCCTCTGGTGAAAAGCGATTCGACTCGCAATTGATATAGTTCACCGTATTTCGTTTGGCAATTTTAATAGTTTTTGGCTAATTATCCTTTTTTGTTTACTTTAACCATTTTGTCATGTGAAGACAACCTCAAATTAAATATCTAGAAATTTATTAAATTATTCATCTTATTAAATTGTAGCTCCAATAGCTTTTTAAGCCCCTATTTTTAAATGTACATATTTACCTATACATTGAAATATTTAATCTCATAACGTGATAAATAATGTGAGCCCCGTTTAGAGACGGGTTAGGGATATCACTACAGCGCACTCCGATAAGCAGAGCTTGTCGTTAAAGGCGACTAATGCGGAAAATCAAGTCTAGGCAATTAAACATCCAGGTGAGCCTAGCGACACATTTAAAATTTTAAAGCTGTCCCGTTAGTAACAATGCAAATCAATGGGTTGATACGACTGAAGAGCACCGGTGTCGTAAAAGCAAGATGAAACAGGAAATACATAATAGAAGCATGTACGTTTCGAACTCGTTTGAACTAAGGCACTATGGAAATGTATAGGTACGCTAATAGAAAACGCACTACCCCGCCAGACACTACTTATCATGGTACATGGCTTTTCGGTTTCCGGGGGATAGCGAAGTAATGCTTAAGCTTAGGCGAAACCTAAGGGTCGCGAGTTGGAACGTTGGAAGTATGAGTGGTCATTGCTACGAGCTTTAAGAGATGATGGCTAGAAGACGAGTTGTCATCTGATGTATTCAAAAACGAAATGACGAAACACCGGAAAACGGACGCGTTTCTTGGACGTTAGGACAAAAGCTATCAAGATGTTCTACTACGGGACGGAACAGGGTTTGAACGGAATCGGTATCATCCTTGCTGCAGAGCTATTTGGCAGCGTCTTGGCCATTTCAAAGTCCAATGATCGTTTGATATCTCTTAAACTGGTGATGCGAGATGAGGTGTGGTGGAATATTATCACTGCATATGCCCCCCAAGTTGTATGCGAGCAGAGAGCAAAAGGTGTATTCTGGCGAGATTTTCACAACCTCTTCACATCCCAAAAAGACTTAGCTTGGAACGGACATGTCGGGAAGTCAAACGAAGACTATGAAGACTGCCATGGAGGACTGCGATACGGCTCCAGAAACTGTCCGGATAAAGATATACTAAGCATGTGCAAGTCATACGGTCTCATCGTCTAAATACAATGTTCGTCAAACAAAGCCGGCACCTGGTCGCTTACAGCAGTGGCGGCAATGAAACCCACATTGATTACCATTTGGTAACACGTTTTGTGAAGTCTCGGGTTAAAGTTTTCTTGAAGAGGCAATCGCCCAGCAAGACCGCCTTCTCTTGACAGAATTTTTCATGGCGGCGGGGACGAACAAAACTAAACAAACATAAGTGTCTGCGAAAATAAAATGCTACAATCTGGACAAAGAGAAAGGCAAAGCATTTATCGCAAATATGCAAAATTATCTCCATCACATCATCAACGAATTTAAGGATAAAGAGCGCAGAGCCAAAGTTTATCAAGAATGCTCAAGCGCTACCTATTGTGGATGACGAAAAAGTTGTACACAGGTGGCAACGGTACTGTGAAGAACTTATAAATGAGCAATTTCCTCGGATATATTTTCTGAGAGCAGTTCCTTACAACGAAGAAGTACCCGACATTACTGTCGAAGAAGTTAGGAAGGCGGTCAAAGACTCCAAAAACAAAAAGCAGTTGGGTCGTACAAGATACCCTCTGACTTCTGATTCTCATCTCCAAGCCGATGAGAGGCGGTCCAATGCCTAACCAGTGGAGGGAAAGTTATCTTCTTTCTTTGTACAAAGAAAATGGCGATACGCAAGACTGTGATGATGACCGTTCAATCAAGCTGATCTCACACACAATGAAGATCGTTGGATATAAGATAACCGAATGCGGAAAATAATACGGCTATCTGCAGACCCGAGTTTGTTGTAGGTAAATCAACCACAGATGCAATCCAAAGAATGAGGATCATGATGAAAAAACATCGTGATTCCTTAAATGATTTGCATATGGTGTTGGTTGATTTTAAAAAGGCCTTTGATAGACAACCAAGGGATCTGTCATGGGTGGCGCTAAGACAAGGAGGAGTTCCAAAAACCTACGTACCGATGATCATGTACATGTATGAGGGAGTAAAGACACGAGTAAGGTGCCCCCTGGCGCCACCGAGGAGTTTGCAATCAAAGTCGGTTTACATCAGGAAAGGGTCTTAAGTCCCTTGATATTTATTACAGTCCTTGATTATCAGCTTGAAGGAAAGTGGACGGACTCCAAAGTGCATCAGTTATTCTTTGCTGACGATGGAGCCATCGACCATGGACATTCCAGACATTTGTATGAATGGAAGAGTGATTCCCAAGTGCGAAAAATTCAAATATCTCGGATCTATGATCAATAGCAAAGCAAACTGTGCTGCGCCCGACGCTCACATACGGTTCACAATGTTGGACAGCGTACAAAAAATATGAGGGCAAATTTAAGGCAGCTGAGTTGAAGATGACAGGAGGAGTAACAAAAATTGATTGAATAAGAGGTTCCAAGACCCGAGGAAGCCTTCATGTCAAAGAACATATCTCAGTGAAAATGGAGCGCGACCGGCTGATTTGATATTATCATGTTCAAAGGAGAGATCCTACGCACCCTTACAAAAATGCATACTCAATCGAAGTTCCCATACAAACGCGAAAGAGAGGCATACCTATAAACTCCTGGTTCCTGGATCACACAAATGCAGCAACACCGGGTCAAACCGGCGTACCCCACAGACGGACCATGTAGGAATGTAGTAAAGTGGGAGGGTTATGATCGTTTTAATCCTGAGCATAACCTCACCTCAGTGAGGGAGAAGAAGAAGAAACTCAAAATGTGAAATTCGTATAGATCCAAATACAAATTTTGTTAATTTGGAGGCTAGTGCCCTTTTTAAGCTTCGCTTCATTTTGAAAATATCATTTCTTCTTGTAAAAGGAGATTCGATTGGCAATTGATATATTTTCGTTTGGCAGTTTCAATTGTTTTTAGCTAATACCTAATACTTCTTTGTTTGTTTTAACCGTTTTGTCATATGAAGTGAATATGTGTGTGATATATATCTATATATTTTAAATTGCGTGAAAATAAGTGATGGCAAATAACTATCGTTGTTATCAAAATGTAAAATTGAAGATAATTAACCGAAACACTTTTAACCCGTATTTAGCTTAAGTAATTTATAACCCATTACCTATAACTCTATATTATAATATACAATAACACGCATTTAGTTATCTACTTTCTGCGATTGACTCAGAAAGGTTTTTTTAATACAAAGGAAATCCAAATCACTCGGTAACGGTTCAGAAATTCTCTTTTTGGTGTAGAGGTTGAAGAAAACAATGTGTCATTCGTTGGGGATTAAACCTGAACCACACGGGTCACAATCACAACCTCTACACCGTCACCACCCCTTCGGAAAGAGGTTTACTTTACTTTTCCAAAAAGTTGTAGCATTTTTAATTTTTATATCATTTGGCTTCCGTTTGACATGCACGCAGCACGCACAACAAATTAACGGTCGGGCTGTATTTTTCGTTATTTGCGATTGATTTTGACTGTCATGGAAATTCGTAGTTATTGTGCGTAAAATCTATTGACCAGGATTTAAGAATATACTACGTGATGAGCTCGATCGCATTCATCCCAGTTAAAAAATAAAAACCAATCTTAAAACTTATCGGTTTTTTTAGTCTACACATCAACTCATTCTGCTATAAAAACGATTGCTACAAAATATAATTACCCAGTATTAAGGTATGCGGTGCGTTTCTTCGATTCAAACTTAAGTGCATGGTTTGTGTACGTACTGTATACCTCTAAAGCGTACACGAATGGCCAAAAATGTGCAATTATAATGATGAATGTTTTATTCAATCAAGTCGTTCCACTATCAATTTTTGTCGATAAATGAATTAATTCGTCGTGCGTTTTAATAGTTCTTTGAAATCATGAAGCGCATGATGTAAAAAAATTTGTCTCCCTGGCTTGTTCGGTTTTGTTTTAGTTAAAATGAAATTAAAATGTAATTTTTTGTTGTAAATGAATTATTGAAACGGAAAAAGTTTATTTTTATGAACTTTTGATTTGTTTTTATTTGCATTTTGCGACTACTTTTTGTTCTTAAGATTTATAAATGTAAAGTTCCACTGATTGTATTTATTCAATACATATTATTTTATTTTTTTCAAAAAAACAATTCAACTGGCGACATTTTGTTTTTAAATTGTTGTTTGACAAACAAAAGCAATGAATGAAATTCACCTCGATTAACATTGCCGTGTCCGACTCCAAAATACACGACTCTTCCAAAAAGCCATTATGCTTGTCGCTTTTAAACGACAAAGGTCAGATGAAAATACCGAATGTCTTTTTGTACTAGTTCTGTATTCGTCGCTCGACTTAACTTCGATCACATAAGAAAATTCAACACGACAATTGGCATCAAAAACCAACTTTTTAGTCGTTTACAAATTTGAATTTTCTTGTCAAACTACTTCAATTGTTTGCCACCCGTTAGTTTCTCAGTTTTGTACAATTTAGTCGTGTACAAAACTACTGCAAAATCGGCGGGTCGTCTGAGTAAATCAGGATTGATGCAGGAAACGACAAGTCATTTTCGACAAATGACAACTGTGATCAAGAGTTTCGCTCAGTAAAAGCTTAATATATTTTTATTTTATTACTAAGATATTGTTATTGTTTCTATGAATAAAATTATATTATCGTTTTGTTATTTATTTATGTATTTGTTGTTAATGTAAAACATAAAAAAATGTTAAAATGTTGCACTTTAGAGTAAGGATGTTGTATGCAGTATGAAGTTCAAAAAATATGCACCAATGTAGTATGGTATGGTACTACATATGTAGTGTAAGTGGCAACGACGCTCATGGCATCGTCTTCATCTCATAAATATCTATGAGGCATTTCATGAACGCTGGAGACCATTTTAAAAATGTATTCATCCTGGGAATTGTAAAAGAAAATTCAAAATGTAAATAAAATAAAAAAAAACAATAAATTAGGTATAAATGCTCACCCATTTGCTTACTTGCTCTTGCATCAAATTTTTTTTTGATCAAGTGTATCTACCGAAGAATAGAACTTTCCTTTTATTCCACCTCTCTCTAGGGATAAAAAGAATGCATTCCAAGTATTCCAGAATAAATAAAGACACAACGAAGTAGATTTCCATAATTTTCCATTGAATAAAGGACCGAAAATGGCTCATTCAGAATATTCGGGAAATTCCGAATGAATAAAGAAACGCGCGGAATGAGTCGATGAAACCGTGTCATTTGTTTGGTAATAGGGCCCATACACTACACATGCCTGCATGTGCAAACAGTGCTTGCGCATGCAATCCGCCAGTGTATGGGGTGATCCATATGTTTGCGCAAGCTGCATGAGCAATATCAAACTTTTTTGATATTTTCTTGCTTGCGCATGCAGGCATGTGTGGTGTGTGTGCTAGTTTGTGCATGCAAGCACGATTGCACTGCTAAAGCAATTAAAATTGCCGCAGCAGTGGTGTCGGAGCTGGAAATTTTTTTAATGTTGTCTGTTCAGCGGTGAACACAACACACGACTGAAGATTGCGCAGTTTGCATGCGTAGTGTGTGGGGAAAGCGTGTTTGCGCATTTTTGTGCTTGCGCATGCAGGCATGTGTAGTGTATGGGCCCTATAAGCAATGGCGATGGTAAACAGAGAAGAGTCAAACATACGGCTAAGGGTGGATAAGAGATATACACAAAATTTGTTCTCCATAGCAAGTCTTCAGTGAGGGATTTTATAACCCGAGATATTTAGTGTCGCCTTTGTCTTCGCTTTCTCGTGACTATAAGTATTATGCCCAAAACAGATGTGCAGCGACACGCATGTTCCTACAGTTAGAAATTGGCATCATTCTGTATGCTTTTTGCCTGACCTAAATATCACTGAACAACCAAATAGACAACAGACAACCAAAATACTAGTAGATAATGTCGTAGAATTTCACAGTACGAAACGTCAAACCGGAAAAATTGTAGCAAGTAGTAATATAATATTGGAAATAACATGCAGTAAATAATGTGTCATTTTACATACAAAACCATCTTACTCCACTGATGTCCAAATCATCAATTGTTGCGGACAATATCCGTCAATTGCTTGAAATAGTAAGGTAAATACTTACTTTTTTAAAAATCCAAGAGTTTACTCGTACTAGAAATGGACATTTCAGGAGAGGATTTGTTTAAGATTTAAAAAACTCGAAGTATACTCGTATCTTTATATGTATTTGGAAACACCAACTTAGGAATAACAGCGGCTGGTATTTTTTGTTTGTACATAATGTATTCATATCTGTTAAAATTAGTTGCTAAATTTGTTTGTTTTAATTTCGAACATTTGTTTAAAAAAAACTCGATTGAGTTACGCCGCACTCATGTCTTAGTACGCATATTTAGTAAAAGAATTTACCCTAATGTTCTACAACATACATTTTTTAGGCAAATCGTTTACTTATTGCAACATTAATTCATTATATAAAACAAGCTGCGTCTATACCAGTTTTGTAAAAGCCGCTTGTAGCATTTGATTACATAAGGCAGCATATGGATTTAATTCAACAAGCTGTGGACATATAATAAGATGAATAAATAGACCGTCCCGGTATTTTATGTATACCTGTATCTTAGCGAATTTACTGCCAAGCTTTGCTGCCTCTTCAAAATCGCGTTTAGAAGCATCAATGTTATCCAATTTTCTATGTAATAAACCACGCTGACATAGTGCCTGACACCTTGTGCATGGTTTTTGCGCTGACAACTCAATAGCCATTCGAAGATCCTCTAGTGCACCTAAGAAAAGAAAAAACAGTGTTTTATTATATCCATAATTAAACCTTCAACGACAGCATTTTACCATCAAAATAATATATGTTTTCTTTAATTAATTTATGTATGAATGTTATGCGGATTACAAACAGACCCGAAAATAAGAATAAAAATTTAATAAATAAATTGTCTTATTAAATTATTTCTTGTTATTGTATAAAAATGTATATTATTCCTTCACGTAAGTGTGTATATATTTACATATGTGTGATTCCTTGACAATTTATTTATGAACGTTTGTTACCATCATCATTTCCTTTTAACCGCAATGCTTGTGCTTTGTTGTTGTAAACTGAAGCTCGATTTGGTGCCACAGTTATCGCTTTTTCAAATAGTACAATTGCTTCATCTAAATTGTCTGAATCTGTAAGCCGAATTCCCTCTAATTCCAGCTTTTTCGATTGTTTTACTTCTGGTCTTTGCTCTTCCAGATAATCTACCGCATCAGGTTCAATATCAAATTCGGCTGAAACATCGCTTGCACTCGTTTGCAAATGGCTAAAAAGGGATTCTAGGACCTTTTGATCATGCTCACTCAAACACTCGCGAAAACTTTGTCGATGCATTGTAGATGTAGATTCTTTTCTTCCGAGCAGTAAAATTAAACTAAAAAAAATCTTTTAACAGCAGCAACAACTAAAACCTATTCTGATAAAACTGGATTAGTTAATTATATGCATTGAAAACAGGTTCAATTTGTTTTCCTCCAATGTGAATAAAATTATTTGGCGTTAGCTTATAAATTATTGAATGTTCATATTAAAAAAAATCACCTTTCCGTACATATCCGTTTGGATATGTACCCACACATATACTCGTAGGTATACAATACGACCAATTTGTTCCAGAATAAAATCGATTGGTATATGTAATCATTCAGTGGGTGTTTTGGTATTTGATACGCAAATCTCTGCACACCACTCTAAGCTACCAAAATAAAAGTTTGTGATGAATTACATATTTTTTAAAAACAATTTATTTTACAATATCATCAAAGGTGTAACAATTTATAATGTCTATGAAAATAATTCAGTACAATAATTTATGAGTTAAATTAACAAAATAAACAATACCCTTGTTGTGTCTCCAGATCTTCAATTTACCATTTTTTAATATTCTTTTTACAAATAAAAATGTTATGCTAAATATAAGTTGAATTTATGTTAACTGTTATCTGACTTAGTGGAGTTCGTCATGGCAAATTGTGGAATCAAAAATTAAAAAAAATATAGCTAATCTCTAGACTATGAGTGCGCTCAAGATAACTGTTAGCTTTTCTTCTCATGCATTATGATAAAATCACTTATTAAAATGTGGAAATTGAATACCTGTATATTTGCAAAGAACTTGCAATAATAATAATTATATAGTATTTTTACAATTAGCTCAGTATTACAAAATCTTTAGGTTCCTTTTTATTTATATTAATATATATATTGTTAATAATTTTATACACATATCTACAGTACTTACATTATATATATTATAGGGTTCAAATTATTTTCAATACAATAACTACCATAATTTATTAACAATTTCAGTTATATTTGAAAGCAGAGCAATGCAACTATGTATGTTTTAACGTTATAGATATTTTTTTCGTCATATTACGTAGGTGTATTTAATTTGCTTACTTTTTTTGAAGTGTGTTATACATGTTCTTATTTAGAAGTACATATATAGAGAAGCAACATATAATTGTAATAAATATAGACGTAAGCGTATTTTCAAAAGATTTCCAAAGCTTTAAAATATTTAACAAAACCATTGCTAATATATTATGTATAAGAAAATATAACTGTGGCTACTCAATACAATGAATTCGGAAAGGAATAAATAAATACTTTATTGGTGTAAGCACGTCCTCCAATAAAAGTGTATACATTTTTAGAATTCAATCCTGAAAACATTTGTTATAATTTTAGCTTTCTTTTACTCAGTAGACACAAATTTACATCTTCTAGGCAGTTCTTATTGTTAATAAGAAGTAAATAGAATTTCATCGGTTGTCATTGGAATTTGTATTCATCAGAATCTGGTTTTTAATTCAAAAAAGTGTATTGCAAACAATCGTTTTTACTCGATACCTTTATAACAAATCCTTGGGGCCAAAATATATGTATGCTATAGCAAATAAAAAAAATAAAGAAAGGGAATCCACTCGAACATTTGCTCTTTTTTTAAATTATTTTCTCATGAAAAGCGAACATATTTTGATACATATTATAAAGTATTCAAAACTGTTTCGGCGCATGTGGGATCTTAAGTTTTTGGATTTGATTTTTTTTTTGGATTTAAAAACAAAGACTGGAATTTTAAGAGTTAAAGTCTTTTTTTTTATGAAAAAAATATTTAAAAGTATTCTGACAGGTTAGAATTATGTACTTAGAGCATGTTCTACGTTGATTTTACAAGGTTTCGAATTTGTTTGTGCAAAAAACTAGATATTCAAAACGGTGAGTGAAGAGCTGGTAGTGTACTTTAACGATTTTGTAATGCCTTCTATGCGGATATGGTAATTTGAACAATTACTACATTGACAAAGCTGAAGAAGTATACCATAAAACTGTGCCTCACCTTCTCTGGCCGCATCTTAATTTTAATCCACATTTTAGTTGATTTGTGAATTGAATGCAAATTAAGTATTTTTTATTAATACTGCTGTCGCCGGCGTTCCAGAAACGAAATTTCGAAACAATGTTTCGGACGCTCCTCTTGGACGTTAGGGCAAAAGCTTTTAAGATGTTCTACTACGGGACAGAACAGGGTAGGAACGGAATCCGTATCATGCGGCAGAGCTTGGCAGCGTCTTGACCATTTCCAAGTCCATTGATCGTTTGTTGTCTCTCAAACTGGTGATGCAAGGTGAGGTGTAAAAATTGTCAATACATATGCTCCCCAGTTAAACAAAACTATGAAGACTGCCACGGGTTACTGAGATACGGCACTAGGAACGTTCCGGGGGAAGATATCCTAAGCATGTGCAGGTCATACAGTCTTAACGTTTTAAATACCATGTTCGTCAAACAAAGCCGGCACCTGGTCACTTACAGCAGTAGTGGAAAGGAAAGCCAGATTGCTTACCATTTGGTAGGACGTTTCATGAAGACTCACGTTTGAGATCGCAAAGTGATCCTGGGGCGAGCAATCTCGCATCCTCCCGATAGAAATTTGTATGGCGGCGGGGACGAACAAAAATAAAAAATCAAGTGTCTGCGAAATTCAAATTTTATAATCCAGATAAAGATAAAGGTGAAGCATTTATTGCCAATATGCAAAATTATCTTCATCACACCATCAACGAAGTTGAGGATGAAAAGTGCAGATCACAAGACACGTGGAATTCCCTACAACGACCTTGCTTGGATAAGGCCAAATCGATGCTAGTGACTTCAAAAGGACATTATCAAAACGACAAAGAAGCATGGGTGTGAACAGATGAAACTAAAGCAGTGATGAGTAACAAGAAAGCTGCATTAAAAGCTTGGTTAAAGTGCTACACAAATATTGGAGATAAAAAAGCAACACTAGAATTGGAATACAAGTGCCTCGCGGAGAGAAAGTTGTCTCAAATTCTGCTGCTAATAGAAACCAGGCTGTCCACGAACTCCAACAAACATGCTCAAACAGGGGCACACCCATTTTCAAAATAGCCGCTCAGACAAGGATAAATTCCCAAGAAATGCGTTAGCCAAAGTTCATCAACAATGCTCAAGGGCTGCTTCTTGTGGATGACGAAAAAATACTACATAGAAAGCAACAGTATTGCGAAGTACTTCTAAATGAACAATTTCCTCATATATAATATATATTTTCCGAGAGCCGTTCCTAACAATAAAGAAGTACCCAGCGTTACTGTCGAAGAAGTTAGGAGGCGGTCAAAGACTCCAATAAACGAAAAGCAGTTGGGCTGGACAAGATACCCCCTGATTTTTGGAAAAAGGTAGGAAACATCGGGTCCATATGACTCATGATTCTGAACCGATGAGATGCTATCCAATGCCTAACCAGTGGAGGGAAAGTAGGCGGTACGCGAGGCTGTGATAAATCCACTCCGACCTATTGCAGATATTTATATTAATGGAAGAGTGATTCCTAAATGCTAAAACTTCAAATATCTAGGATCTATGATCGGTAGCGAGGCAACCTGTGATGACGACATTAAATATCGCGTAGGCGTAGAAAGGATGAAGTGGCGGGAAAACTCGGCCATCTTCTGTGACCGAAAAATACCCTTTAAGCTGAAATGTAGGCTCTACAGAATGTTAGACAACGTACAAAAAGTATGAGAGCAATTTAACTGCAGCTAAGATGAAGATGTTTCTCATTATAGCAGGAGAAACAAAGATTGATCGAAAAAGAGGTTCTAAGATCCGAGGAAGACTTCACGTCAAAGAACCTATCTAAAAAAAATGCAACGCGACCGCCAACCCTGTCAAAGGGCAATATAAATAAACGTTTCCATACAATCGCGATAGAGAGACAGGCCTATTTTTATTATTATTTTCTGAGGTCGAACCGGCGAGTTAAGTGGAAGGGTTCTGATCCCTTTAATCCTGATCATAGCCTCATCGCCATTAACGAAGAAGAAGAAGACGGCTGAAAGCAGCCAAGCAAGTCTAATTAAGCACTTCGAGGATCTCAAAAACCTACATGAACACTATTAACGTGTTCTGGCAGTCGTGGTGGCTTATCAAAAAAACGAAAAAACATATTATATGTAAATGTTTTTTAAGATCTAAATGATACTGGAAGCAAGGTTTATACATACATACATAGGTTATCATAGCCTTGATGCTTCTTTTTTTCCTTTTTGCAACGCGCAGTCGGCTGGGATGCGCTTGCCTATTTGATTGGCTTTTAGTTTATCAACAACTTGCAATTTTACGATAAGAATTGTAGCAGGTATTTTATCAAATATAACTTCCTCTTAAATTCAATCTCCTTTTTGAAATAAGTCAAAAATAGGTGGGTTTTTTTGGACAATTTTAACGTAAAAGTAAAATAATTTTTAACAGCATACTTTGTAATTTGTTTTAAGCTTTGTACAATTGGCTTTAACTTTTAACTTCTATAAAATAATTAATATTATTCGCTTCCTATATAATCGCTTAGATAACAAATTATACATACATACATACTATGTAGGTGTTTGTAATGAAAATCGTCAAAGGTATTCGTTTATGAATATATTTATATATTTAATGTGTATTGCAATAGTGTTTATAATTAACAAATATTGGTGTCATTTGTAGTTTATGCTTTTATAATCTACATATATTTTTGTTTGCCCCGACAATTTAATTAAATGTACCAAATTAGGTATAAAAAAGAGTTATTAAACAAAACATTTTCGCATGAAGTTGCATTTTTGGATGGGTTTGGCGATCAATGAGAGCAAGACAAAGTATATGCTGCCATCAAGAAAGGACACCCAACACCGACGTCTCGGACAGGATGTCACCATAGACAGATATAACTTTGAGGTGACTCTCGCTGTTTCTTTGGGCTAAGAAAGCAATTGAGTAGCAAAGCCCTCTCTCGAACAACTTAAATGACCCTTTATAAGACCTTAATAATCCCAGTCCTTCTCTATGGTGCTGAGGCATGGACTCTAGCAAAAGCGGATGGGGTCACTCTTGGTTGTTTTGAGAGGAAAATTCTTCGGGTAATTGTTGGTCCCGTCTGAGGAGGAGATACAACGACGAACTGTACGGGCTCCGGTCCGAAAGATCTTCGAATCCACACCCGAGGGACGGCGCAGTAGAGGAAGACCGCGATTCAGGTGGCGCACGCAAGTGGAAGGGGACCTTAAACAACTTAGCGTGCGAAACTAGAGACAGCTGGCCAAAGATCGGAGACGCTTGTTGGTTGAGGCCCAGGTCCACCCCGGACGGTAGCGCTACCCTTAGTAAGTAAATAAGTGCATTTTTGGACAATTTCCAAAAAGCATTTCTAACAATACTTGAAATGCTTATAAATAAAGAAAAATTTTATATTTTATCACAAGAATATAACTCAAGTTATGAAAAGTTGTATGATTCAAGTTTGATAAACATAATTTAACTTTAACAAAATGAGACAAGAATTTCAATTATTTCTTATACTCGGATGCGCCTCTGAATACTACATTTATTAAAATGTATATGCAAAAAAAAGACAAGTGATAAATATAAAACGTTTTAATTGTTAATTTCAAAATAATTACATGCAAGAAGATCTGCCAATTTTATATGTAAAGCATTATAATCGAATACATAGTTTGATACGGTCATCTTTTTTGTGTTCTCGAAGAAAGAAACAACATGCTAATGCCAAAAATGTAGTTCTCTTAAAGGGCCAACCACAATGGACTTTGCGTAGCTTACGCTAGCTTAAGGAAATTTCAAATTACATGCAAATAGTATAGCATGACCATAATGGGAATATGCTCGGTTTTGGCAAGTTTTGTTAACTTTCGTGGGCGTACGGAAGATCTTAAGACCCAACCATAATAGACTTTGGTGGGATTAACCTTTTGTCAAAACCGAACGAAAAGCCCACTCATTTTTTGTCAAACGACCTTGTTGCCCTTAATGAACTTAAGCAAACTTAATCACTTGTCAAGTTATTTACGTTTGGTTTGTCGCGCCCACTCCATCGGGACGTGTCGTAGTCCCACGTAAGTTAACGAAAACTTGACGAAACAGAGCATAATCTAATTATAAGGTCCGTTCGCGTACTTTATGTGTGGAAAAATTAAAATTGTCAAATCTCTAAAATCCAGAGATTCATTTCAAAGAAAATTACGCGAACGCTTTTGTGTAAAAAGATGAAAAACGTCTAAGTTTGACTTGAAAAGAAGCAACCACTGTTTTTTTTGCTGGCAAATTCATAGGATTTCATCATTTGACAGTTTTCATTTTTTTAGCAGCTGAATTTCTGTGTGATGAAAAATGAACGAAACTACATTTTTCTTTCGTTCATCTTTTTACCATTTTCTCAGTACGTGAACGCGTTTGTGTAGTTTTGCACGTAAGTTTATATAAAATTACGTTTGCATATTAGTTCGCGAACAGACCTATAGTCACACTATTTGATTGTTTTTGGACATTTCATTAAGCTGGCGTTGGCCAAGCAAAGCCTATTTAGTTGGCCCTTTACATTCCGTACGGAAATTTGACAGACGACAAACCAAATTTAAATAATTTGATAGGTGACTAAATTGCTTAAGTTCATTATGGGTAAAACTAGATGTTTTGATAGAAATTGAGTGAGCTTTTCGTTTGATTTTGACATAAGGTTAATCGCACTAAAGTCTATTATTGCGTGGTCTTAAGGCATTTAAGAAATTACGTTTGAATAGCACATTGTACGTTTTGAACATAAAAAGTGTGAAACGATATTGTTCCCGAAACCAAATCATAGCTCCATTCTTGAAACTTTAGTAGTAATAGTTTTTTTAAGCAAATTATCTTTTCTTGTTGACATCCCGAAGAGGTAATTATTTCTCTAGAGCCTATGAGCTATATCCATAAATAATTGTAATTCGCCGATAAATCTGTGTCTGTGTCAAGATATTAATCATTAAGGTCAACAATATACATATACTGATGTAGATAATGAATCGTAATTGTAGTACTTAAATCGAAAACAGTGCTAATCATTTAATTTGCGTTCATTCAATAGCCATTTTTTGAATTGTAGGGAGTTGGATTTTGTTATTAGGTACATACGAATAAGCGAAATTATTTAAAATTATAATAATTAATTGCACTCAATATATGTTTTATGTTCCTCTTTCCCATATAAATCCTCTAGTCTTTAAATATTTACTATTTCGTTGATTTTTTTTCAAGAAAAAATAATAATAAAATGTTTTACTACCGAAGGTATTCTTGATAGATTAAGCTACTGGATTCTGCAGCTCTTGTTAAATCGATTCCATATCCATGAGTTTTACATTGTTCATTCCTTAATGCTGGGTCGCTAGCCGGCAAAGCAAGCAAATGTTAGGCCTCTAGAAATATAAGGGCTGTTGGTTTGGGCTCTAAGTTTGATTTTTTTGCTTCAACAACTAAAAATGTTATATCAGCCTTCTCACGATTTGCAAAGCATTCAGCTATCAGCCGAGCGACATCCTATTTATAAAGACAAAAAATATTTTTAAAATTTTGTTTGTTTAATACTTTTATTCTAAACATACTTGATGATGTAGTCCTTCTACTTTATTACCATCCACTTCCAATATAAGTTGTCCTACTTCTAAGCCCCCGGCCTCAAATGCTGCACCGTGTTCCTGAATAATGATAAAATAAAATCTATAGCGTCAACGTTTCAATAACATTTGAATGAATAATAAAACATACGTGAATATTAATTATTCTCGGTAATGGATGTTTTGTATTAGCACCACCTTCGATTGCAATACCTAAAATCGGTTTGGTTTTCTTAACAGTAATATGTAAATTGCCTCTATGATCAGGTACGACGTTGGGATTGTGTTCGTGGGGTTGGTCTGCTGTAGGACCATTATGTTCAGCGGATAAACGCTGCATTGACTGAAATATATGCATATAGTTTTGTTGTAGTAATAACGTTTTAATTTATCAAATTCGAAAGTTTGTATTATTATGTTTGTTAAATAGTTCGTTCCCAGAAAAATTTAATTGAATAAAAAAAAAAATTCAATTTGAAATACTTTTAAGGTTAAAGTTTTAAGAATAAATTCAGAACCAAGCGTTTTCAAACAATCAAAGAATAGAGTCGTAGATAATAAAGTAAACAAACTTTTATTAAACAGCCAATCATTCAATTTGTGTATGAAAAATGAACGTACTCAAAAATAATTCTGCGAAATAAAAATCCTTGAAATCATCAACGAAATCAATTTTGTGATGAATAAAAAGTGTCAAGTAAACTTTAAATAAGTATTATTACTTATCATTACAGAATTTAATATGTCATAAATTTAAAATTCTGTAATGATAAGTATCCTGTGCATTTTTTACAAACCTGTTGAGTATAGCCAATAGGAAGGCACATAAATGTACAACTAATTAAATATCCAATAAAGAAAAACAAGTGAAGCAAATTTTGCAATGAATCTATTCCACAAAACTTTAGACTAAGAACTGAATGTCTTGATATCATAAATTTACGTGAGTATACACCCACGAAAAAATATGCTTACAGTTTAGTAAATTAATAATAATTCATTCTTCATTGTTTAATCCCTTACATATGCCTTCTGACCATCGGATGAAGGTTTCTGATTTCAGCGGTGGTGTGAGCGCTTTAATGCCCGAAATCGTGCCCAAGAATACAAGGCTGGGGATAACCAGTCACAAACGAGCTCCTTCAGACTGTTGTATTTAGCCTTATCCCTATATAACTTATCTGTCGAGACGGACAAACTAACCGTTCTACTCGTGGGACCAAAAATTTAAAAAAAAACATAGGGACGGGCTACAGTCCGCTTGGGCGAACTTATTCCTATCCCTCATAAGTGGGCGTGACAAAAGTCTAAGTATGGTTGAATTGTTAAGAATGCTCTACATAAAGGATTTTATCGAAAAAAAACGAAGCTTTTGTAAAAACAAACGCTCCCTATCTCAAACTTTGATTTTTCAATAAAATTGTTTTTTTTTAATTGTGGGCATGTCAGTAAGCGGATCTAAAAAAAATTACGCATGAGCACAAAGAACCCCTAGAGAGTACATATTATTAATTTCTGCTCCCTAGCTCAAACTTTGGTTTTTCAATAAAATTGTTTTATTTAATTGTGGGCGTGTCAGACAGCGGATTTTGAAAATATTTACACATGTGCATAAATGGCTCCTAGAAAGTATATGTTATAAATTTCAGCTCCCTAGCACAAACTTTGACTTTTCAATAAAATTGCTTTATTTATTTGTGGGCGTGTCAGTGGGCGGATATTAAAAATGTTATCTCCCGAGCAGTTTTAGGAGTCAAAAAAAAATTTAGCTTTCTAGCTCAAAATTCATTTGTTCGATAAATTTGTTTTTTTGAGTTTATGGGCGTGTTTTCTTAAACTTGATTATTTCGGGACCCTAGAGAGTATATGGAATTTCAACTCTCTAGATTCAGTTTAAAGGCCTAATTTTTGCCGACAGACGGACGGACGGACATGGCTAGATCGACATTACTATCGATGCTGATCATAAATATAGTAACTTTTAGGGGTCTACGGGCAATATTAAGGTATGTTACAAACTGTGCGCCAAAATTAATATACATACCCTTAGAATAGGGTATAAAAAAAAACCAAATCAAAACCCGGGTACTTCATCAGAAGATGAACCGCTCGTGTCCAGTCAGGAGGCAATCATGGGAGGCGCACACTCAAAGCACACCTGCAATTCCCTAACGTTCAACATTATCTACACCAGCTGCGCAGTACACTCTCGACTTAGTGGTCAAAAGCGCGCAGGCAATGGCCAAAAATCGGCCAGCAATCGCAGAAAAAGCGCCTACCAGAGAGTAATTTTTATTCTGGGTAATATAACCAATAATGAAAAGCCCGGCACGGTTTCTCTGCGGTTTTGGAGTCAACCCGGTTAAAACTTAACTGATGCTTTTCACTACCAAAACTGCACACCCCTCTTTCTATAGGTAGGCACCGGGTAAAGAAGACTTGCATAGCCTTCTATGCCTGTCGCAAAACCTTCGCAAAAAGTGGGGCCTGCAATTAAAATTGGATGTACAGTACACAGCCGTGGTACGACCAATCCTCCCATATGGATCAATAGTATTTTGGCCGGCTCTAAGGAAAAGCTACATTAAAAACCAAACTTAACATGCTGGCGAAAACCACCATACGAAAAAAAACTATTAACAACATTTCAAACTGTTAAAACCGTTTCTTAGTGCTGATTCTCGAGACTTAATAGAGGCGATCCTCTAGGAAATTATTTTCTTTATTATTTGTACAAAGAGCGATACGCGTAACTGTCATAATTACCATTTTAGCAAACACACACCATATAGATGGTTGAACTGGTATTAGATGATCGGTCGGAAAAATAAAACTGGTATATAATGACGGGTTTGTCGCAGGTAGATAAACCTTAGATGCAATCCAAAATACCAGGATCATAATGGCAAATCATCGTGATTCTTAAGGATTTGAAAAATCCTTTGATACACAACCAAGAGATCTGTTATGAGTGTCGGTAAGATAATGAGGGGTTCCAGAAACCAACGTACGGATGATCATGGACATGGATGAGGGAGCAAGGACTATAGCAAGATGACCGGCTGGATTCACAAGGAGTTCTCAATCAAATGTCATGATACACCACGGAAGCGTCCTTAATTATTTTCTGTTCATTGCAGTTCTTAATTTTCTGCTTGACATTATCATAAGAAAGTAACTTTCCGGCAATAGAGGATAGAGGTGTGTAAAAAAGGTTCCATCTATACCACCTTTACCACCTTCACCACCTTCCCATCACGAAAATCTCGGCGGTCGATCTCCATACAAAATAAGGCCTATCGCGAATAAAATTTCCGGGGTAGAGTTCCCATTCAGCGATTTAGTTCATAATTTATTGACGATAATTATGAAGATACATAGGAGATTTTTCAGTTTCCAATATATTTCACAATAGGGTAGTTAACGAAAGCGTCAGTGTCAGTCAGTATATAGACAGATCAGGCTTAGTTATTATGCATTTTAAACGATCCTCTAAAAGGTCAAAGATTAGAGTTACAGGTCAAAAGCCATAATTACGGTCCGAGCCTTGTCTTTATCTTTACCTGGTTTGAAGCCTATTATAACCCTCCCACTTCACTGCCAGTAGGGAGGCAGTGAAGTGGTCCAACATTAATTTTAATTTAAAATAGCTGTTAAAGATTATTTTAATTGTTGACAAGGATATATGCTCACCGGTATTTACTTAGGCTAATTGTCTAGTTATACCCTATTCTTAAGGTATAAAAATTTTAACTCATAGTTTGTAACATACCTACATATTGCCCGTAGACCCCTAAAAGTAAATATATTCGTGATCAGAATCGATAGTAATGTCGATCTAGCCATAGTCCGTCTGTCGGCAAAAATTAGCCAAAATATGGAACGTATATTCTCTAGGGGTCGAAATAATCAAGTGTTAAATTTTTAAAATCCGCCCGCAATATCAAAAAACAAAATTATCGAAAAAATCGAAATTCGAGCTAGAAAGTTGAATTTTGGAATATATTATTGTCTATAGGGACGCAAAATACTCGTGTGTTAAGATTTTTAAAATCCGCCTACTTACAATTTAAACAAAAAAACAGTTTTATTGAAAAGTCAAAGTTTGTACTAGGAAGCTGAGATTTGGAATATATACTCCCTAGAGCCGAAAGGATCATGCGTAAAGATTTTTAAAATGCGCCATCTGACACACTCACTATTTAAAAAAACATATTTTATTGAAGAAATCGTTAGAAATGAAAGTCATATTCGTGGCATAGTATGTGGATAAAGTCGTTTTGAACAACTCCTTTAAGCTAAGCTTTCTGCCATGCCCTCTTTTTAGGGGCGTTTTCCTCCATAACTGTAATTTTTTCGATAAAATCCTTTAATAAACGTACAAAACAGTTATGTGTAACAAAATATGCAGAACATATCCTTCTAAAAAATTCCGATACTTAGATTTTTGCCACTTCAACTTTATGGGGGATAGGAATAGGAATTGGGTATCCAACAGTTTGCCCAAGCGGACTGTAGCATTTCCCTATGTTATTTTTTTTTAAATTTAGGCAAATAAAAATGCGATTGACTGCACCAAGAGAAGGGTAGAAAGGTTAATACCTTAGTATCTAATGATAATCCCCTAGAATCAGCTTACAACTTTGAGGTATACAGATGTTGCATACAGAGATTTGTTGGCCTTCTTGATATAACAGTTAATTTCTGGACAGAGGACTGATTCTGAATAGAATAGCACTGCTTGAAATATTTAATATAAGACCTAAACTGCCCATATGGACATGTCGAGGCTAAACCCTAGTTTCTGCAACCACTTGTGTGTGTGAAGTCATATTTTTGACAAGAATGGAAGGAATCTAGAATTTATCACCGATTCTGAATGTCAAATTTTGATAAGCTTCCGATGACAATTGATTCTTTTGGATTTTTGTCAGAACATCGCAAGAGGTGTGAAAAAACTTCGACGCTCGAATCTCTAACCCAACGCATCAACCACTAAGTCACACTTGCTTTATGTTGTCATATTAATATAATTTAAATACGCATACCAAAATCTATTTATAATTTCAAGACGTTAGAGGATATTTATCAAGTTGTAACACTGAATAGTGCAATATAATATCGCCTGTATGTAAAACTATAATATGTTGTGTTCTAATAAAAAATTGCCAAAGCTGTGTTTTTATGATATTCGAAAAATGGGTGCTCATATCTTAATATGTATGTATGTATTTGTTTGTTTCTTGCTTTACATTTTTATGAATATGGTGTGTTGCATCTTTAAGTGTAGGGATGCGTACTCACCTGATGTCTCCGAACTCCCTTCTCGCCAAGTAAAGTGCCTCCTTCTTCCTTCATATCAAAACTTCTAGAGAGCTTTGTAGCCAACTCCTAGTAATGTTCGCATGTTTAATGGTTGATTGTTTGATAGTTTGGTTTAGAATGAAATTGTTTGTTCCAAATATGAAGAAAATTCAATTCAAAAATCAAAATTTCAAACGATATCAAAAACGACAAATGAAATGAAATTGCTTTTTTTTGCTTAATAGCAACCGCCATAATAGGTGAATATCTATATTGATATGATAAGTTGCCATTGCTTTTAAGAGTTTACATTATAAAATGTATAAATATCAGTCTAGTTTTTTTAGAAACTTAAAACGTTTAAGCATCAATTGAATAAAAAGAAAGCGTGCAATTGTGTTGTTGTTTTCTCGTTACATAGCTGAAGGAAAGACCAAATATGTAGAAGGAGAAGAGGTTATGCGTAACACAATTTACTTGTTTGTGTAACCAATAAATAAATAAATAAATTAGTAGATATTTGAGTTAATGTCATATACACTTTTGAGAATTGTCTTGATTTTGTTAGAGCGTTTCGAGTTCGACAAACTCAGGTAATGTATGTACGTCTATAGTTTCTAACGTATTTAAAAAAAAATTGTCATCTTTTTAACTGATCTACCAATAACAACAGATAATGTCTTTCGAAATCTGTAGGTATGTGTGCATAACTGTCAGCGGTTGTAACGCTTTAATTGGAATCATATTATTTCTTCTATAATGTCTATATATTTTCCGTAACCCATATTTTTGTGAAAAACCCTTAACCAATGTAGTTTTATGGTGTCCTTATTCTAAGTGAATGATTATTTTTCTTTAGGTCTTATTTGGGATATGTATGTGTATTATGAAATGGATGAAAGAATTATAGCCTTTTGCGATGTAGGTACATACTACGTTTTACTTAATTGCGACTCATTAAAATAAAGTTTTCTAATTTTGAATAAAAAAATTATACAATCGATTAAAGGTTTATTTGAAGAAAATCAAATATATATGTATGTAGGTAAATATAAAAAAAAATTGATGTAGGTACATACTACTCTAATGTGCAAATGTGGATCTACCAAAATTGTCTGTTAAAAGTTAAGAGTGGGTGACTCATGCGTACAGTGCAATTATATTTTTTAAGCTTACAATTCTATTATAATTACGAGAGTAATCTTAATAACTTCAATATTTAAACTCATTTTCTCAGTGTTCTATGCATTGCTAATAAAACAATTTGCAAAATAAGCATTATAATTACAAAAAAAGTAACTATGTAAGTAATCATCTAATACAAATTTCTACTCACACAAAACAGGCCAAATTGAATGATTATATAAAACAACAAAAATTATAATAACTCATTAATCTATTTTAATAGCAATGCTTTGGCAAACGATTTCATTTTGTCACAACAAATTATGATGAATTAAATTGGATTGGATGGCTTCTTAAAATATAAAAAAATAACAAAAATACAATTGCACTTACAAGAGGCCGTCCCCAATACCACGACTTGACACGTTGTGTTAAACCACCCAATTGCGAACGAAGTCCGTCTAAGTAGCCACCCTGTAATACAAAAGGTAACAAAGAAAGAAAAACGAAAAAGAACACAAACCAAACAAAAGTAATTTGCAAAATATTATTTCATCAAATATGAAACGTTTCTACGCATGTAGGTACAATAATGAATGTACTATTTAAACAAAACTCTTGTTTGAAAATAAAATAGGGTTATACGCTTTTAACTACTTATTCGTACAAAAATAAATCTATATATGAGTATTATCCTAACTAATACATACATTTTGTTCTACGAGTAGGTACTATTCGCGAAAAGATTAATGTTCTCTAATACTTCGTCCAGCATACAGGCATTTTACTGACATCAAATATTTTTCATAGTTTATTCCTTGTAAATGATTTTTACAAAAATTTGATCTACTTATAACTGTAACAAACTAACGTGATTGTATGTAAAATGTATGTATTTATGCGAATGTTTTTTTTTTAATTGTGGCTATCATTCTCCCATTTTTTGATTCATTAAATTTGTTAGCTATAAAATTTAATTTAGACGTTTTTGTTTGGTCTTGTCCTTCCCTGAGCTTTTGAGGATAACAAATGTATAGCATATGGCTCTTAAATTTATACATAATATATCGCCCAAAGGCTTTATTTTCATTGTGCACTTACCTGCTCCTACATTATTGTTTTTATGTAATATGGTGCATGAAAACAGATTTTCAAATAGTAATTAAAATCATTTATGTTAAACTCATATCAGTAAGCAGAATGCAAACAACCTAGCTAGTACCTAGTCATTTTCCTAAATAAATTTTCTAATTCAATTGGTTGTCATTTTTACATGTTAATTTGTATTATACTCGTATATACAATAAGAATATATTGTTTAATAGTTAATGCATTCATAAATCGGCGACTTTTAGACCTACTTCTGGCAATATTCAAAACAAAATGACACCACTTAACACTTATTTACACATATCCAGGGCCTCATCAACTAAAGGGTCCGCCATCTAACGTTTTTTTTTTCAACTAGCGCTTATTTCGTCAATGGTAACACTTAGCTCATGTCTGACTTGACAGATAATTAGTTTTATCCTTCCGCTGAACGAATATGGTTGTGTATACGCTTGAACAACGCTGGGAAATATTGCGACATTACTTTGAAAATCATGGTAATGTTGCAGAATGTGTGCGAAAATTGCGTACGTATTTTGGAAGAAGAGAAGCACCGTCAGCTCCGTATGTTCGTTACCTTGTGAGAAAAGTGAAAGAAACTGGCATCCTCATCGATAAACCAAAGCGTGAAAAGCCAAAAACAGTGCGTACACCCGAGAATATTGCTGCTGTGGCAGAAAGTGTGCGTGAAGCGCCATCAACATCAATTCACCGTCGTTCTCAACAATTGAACATTTCGGAGACATCATTGAGACGAATTTTGCATAAAGACCTTGGTATCGTGTAGGCTAATGCATGGCCAGCCGAGGCAGCCATTTGAATGAAATTATTTTCCATTATTAACCGGAAGGATTGTACTTTCAAATAAAAAAAGAAATTTGAGAAAATATTCAGTAGTTTTTTTTATAGCATTTTCAAAAAAAAAAAGAAGTTATTTGGCGGACCCTTTATATACTCGTAGGCTTAACAGGCTAAAAAGGCAATAAAAACTGCGGGCACGTAAGGGTAGTCAGCGAAAAACACATATGTGCCTATGTGAAAATTGGCGAAACCTACCTACAAAAATAAGGACTGTGCATACGGGAATTCCCCGCGCCTTCTGAAGGGAGCATTTTGCCTCTTTTACCTTTCACCGCAAGTCTCAACGTGGTCAGCGGATTTTGATTTTGTACCTTATATTTGAAGCGGAGCTATTCAGCGATGCGTAAACATGCAGAGCCTCAAAAAAGAAATCTACACACAGTTTGGTATGTTGTTTTCTCCCGATCCCAGAATGTGTGAGTGCTAGGCACCCCCATCACTTTATTATACCCTATTCTAAGGGTATATTAATTTTGACGCATAGTTTGTAACATACTTTAATATTGCCCGTAGACCCCTAAAAGTTACTATATTTATGATCAGCATCGATAGTAATGTCGATCTAGCCATGTCCGTCCGTCCGTCCGTCCGTCTGTCGGCAAAAATTAGGCCTTTAAACTGGACCTAGAGAGCTGAAAATTTAACCATATACTCTCTAGGGTCCCGAAATAATCAAGTTTACGAATTTTTGAAATCTGCGCACAGACACGCCCACAAACTCAAAAAAACAAAATTTTGGAAAAAAACGAATTTTGAGCTAGAAAGCTGAAATTTTTTATATATGATCTATGACTCCTAAAACTACTCGGGATAAAAACTTTTCAAAATCCGCCCACTGACACGCCCACAAATAAATAAAATAATTTTTTTATACCCTATTCTAAGGGTATATTAATTTTTGAAAATCCAAAGTTTGAGCTAGGGAGCTGAAATTTATAATATATACTCTCTATGGGCCCATTATGCTCATGTGTAAATATTTTCAAAATCCGCCCACTAACACGCCCACAATTATTTTTTTTTTTTTTTTTTTGAAAATTCAAAGTTTGAGCTAGGGAGCTGAAATTTATAATATATACTCTCTAGGGGCCCTTTCTTCTCATGTGTTAATTTTTTTTAAATTCGCCTACTGACACGCCCACAATGAAATAAAACAATTTTATTGAAACACCCAAGTTTGAGCTAGGGAGCGTTTTTTTTTGATAAAATCCTTTAAATGTTATATAACAAAATATGTAGAGCGTTCTTAACAATTCAACCATACTTAGACTTTTGTCACGCCCACTTATGAGGGATAGGAATAAGAATAGGGTATCCAACAGTTCGTCCAAGCGGACTGTAGCCCGTCCCTATGTTTTTTTTTTTGTTTCTCCTCCAAATGCGAAATGAGACCTATGAATGTTACGATTTCAATTGGTTTTTTATGTGCTACCACACAATTTTCCCTGGTTTTAATTTTTGTTTTCCGTCAATTTCCTTTATGTTGTTTTGAATAAATAACCTTACATTCGTTACCACGTTGAGTGGACGGCTGGACTTACAGCGCTGTTTTACGGTTCGCCACAACCGATCATCAGACCAGCGACTTCTCAGGCAGGCACTCATGCACTGTGCCATTGAAGCCTGGTATAGGTTCGAATCCCAGTGGAAGAAATGGATTTTCGGGATAAAATGAAGGAAAAAGACAGACCACACCACAGAAGGAATCTGATGATCGGTTGTGGCGAACCGTGAAACAGCGCTGTAACTCCCAGCCGTCCACCTCACGTGGTAACGAATGTAAGGTTATTCATTCAAAACAACCTATGAATGGGTTTTTGATGTGCGCCCAAAGCAGAACTAGCTGTCCAACTATCTTTTCTCTATCACCATATACAATTTAAATAATATCTTAAGCGGTTTGTAATTTATGAGCTTTGAAAAATGTACCAAACTTTTTACCATCGTACTGTTGTTGACTGCGTTGACGCACACAGCGATTAATGTGCCACCATTCAAAAATGTTTGTTTGATTTTTTTAACTTAAAATGCATTTTACTAAAAACTTTTACTTATTAAAAAAATCTTCTTTTTTTTACTCAAACATGCATCTTCTATTAATTCTCTTTTAGTTATGTTTAAAGGCTTTTATATTAACGACCAGCAGGACACTTCATTAATCAATTTGTGTGTAAGTGTAATTCTGTGGTATAACATACCCCATTATAATTTTCATATTCTTTTAATCCCTGAAGTTTGTAGCAAAACAAAGCTTGCACCGTCATACTTAATCAATGGTATTACATGCTTGATACGCACGGGTAAAGACAGGCCCGTACGTCCGTATGCTGGAATGAAAAGCACGGATGCAGCAAAACTTGGATAAGTAACGCAATCACTGCAAATGGACTGCGAACAGCTGATATCCATAATCTTACTGGTGTTTTACTTTTGTATCTCAATCCCAAGATATCTCATGGTGAAAAACATATAACATTGCTTCTGCTGCACACCTTCTCTTAGTTTGGTCTTGGTTGTTTGAGGCGTTCGGGTCGTCGGAATTAGTTGTTTCGCTATCGCATTGGAAAGTTTTTATTTTGTTTACTGGTTGGAGTCGACAAATTAGTAACACAAATAAAAATGTTGCCGGTTGATTTAATAGCAAAATGAATCCAAGCCAAGAATTTAAGATGGCCCAACTTTCGTTTGATACATATTAGTACTCGAATTTACTTTATATTTGTACGTAGGTACGGTGAAACAAATTTTAACTACTTATATAGACATGTCAAAGACATGTTTTTGTTAACTTGTGAACTGGTTTTAATTTAGCACTTTGTTAATTGCAGCCTCTAAAAAAATACTTAAAAATTGTATGAAAGAAAAGGTATTATCTTAAACTATGTTGGGGTTATAAAGTATTACGCCGTTTCGATTGTAGATTTGTGATCTGAGATGCTAAGCCGGCCATAACTTTTACAAGAGCACACTGCTGAATACATTTGCATATCTATACAAAAGTAAGTAGATATACAGTAGTATAATTATTGACGAAATAAGAGAGCTTCTGATAATTTAAGATGCAATACTGTCAAAACAATAAGTTGTTTAGATTTGGTTTAGTTGAAGTGCAAAATCAATTTTGGTTGACGTAATAACAATATATACCTACATACGTAAATACATAATATATATGTGTAGGTATATAGATCTAATTCTACAAGTTGGATAGGCATAAATCCTGGTAATTTTCTTATGATTTACATAGCTAGATAAGCAAATAATTATTATTTAATCTTTTTATGCGGTTACTATTATCTAACTTTAACACTTGAGGAAATGAGATCGTTTTCCATGAAAATCTCACTTTAGATTTCATCAATGACAAAGAGTGATAAAATACCTACATCCATATACATAAATGTATGTATGTATATAGATATGCCCCATGATCACAACATCGTAGATACATTTTTAAGAATGATGCTCTCAAATCCAATGCTGAAATGTTTGTTGCTCTATGAATTACCTCTTCTCCCAAAGAAGGACAAAAACCCGTTAGGGACCTATATAGGTTTTCCTTCTTGGTACATGTTTTAGTTTTTATTCGCCTTATACCTATACCTCTTAGCTTCATATGGAATAGTGTTTATTTTTGGTGTTTTACTTCTACTTGCATGCAGGTGTCCGAAGGTGGTATTGAGAGGTATGAGAATGTAGAACACAAAGAAACGTCGAAAGAGATTTACTTATGAAATGCTTCTGCGTATTTTTGTTTTCATACTGTTATATTTCTTGTTTTTCGTATGTGGGTCAATAATATAACTTAACAATGAGATGATTTCCCTTGAAGTAAAGTAAATATCTAAAGCTTTAGCTGTAGTAAGTAGGTAGGGCACCTATGTGCTATTTAGAATGGACGATGTGACAAAAGAATAAGAAATTTCACAACAAAATTATTATTAATAATAAATATTGCAAAGCTGTTGATTCCTACTAAATATGTCGTTCTTAACCCATGGATTCGTAAGAGAATGAAAGATAACTATAGGTATATATGTAACTGTACGAATTTTGTTTACTCTCGTTTCGTATTCATTTTCCTCCAGTGAGCATCTACACCGATTACAGATGTAGTGTACAAGCTACAGCTAGTCATATGTTTAAGTACATACGTTAATTTGCAATACAACGCAACGGTAACTGGTGTATTGCCAAGTGATTTTAGCACTGTGTGGACATTTGATAAAGTCGGAAAATCTTACAACATGCATGTAAATATTATAAACACAAATATGTTGAACAGGGCAATCACTGAACACTTTCACTTTTCGGTCATGCAACTTTCCATTGCGCCGGTGAAGACCGATGTGTTATTCAATTTGAACTATTGTATAAAGCTCCTTAATATTAGTCTGTTTATACTGAATAAAGCAAACTCGTAGTGTAGAAATTGTTGCTTGTACCTATTAAAATATACATTTCGTAGTCCTATGTATAAAAAAGCTGTGTCTGAACACGAAAATAAGATTTTTTGCTGTTAGAAATAAGATTTGCAAAATTGTACTTGCTATTGTTATAGATGGTACGATTTTCACAATCCGTATTGTGTTATTATAGTGTCACGCTTTTTTCCCTTTTTTCCATATAATAAGACCTTCATCAAGGGCACAGCTGAGACAGTTTCAATTACACCTACAAATGCAATGTCATTGTTGGCGTTTTTAATTGCGTTCCATTAGGAGCTAGAACTAGGAAGAAGTAGAACGAGGGGAAAGATTGGGTTTACATTGGGTAGGTAGAGTTTCTTTCTTAATAAAACCAATTGATTTTCGTTTATTTTATTTTCTTTAGTTTAAACTTTTTCTTTACTTTATTTTTTTTTTCAATTATTTTAAATTGTATCCAATTATACCTATACCTACATGAAGTAAACTATGCAAAGAATATAGTTGTAATACTTACAAATAAAATACAATTAGGTACTCTTTTTGTATAATACTCGTACATACCTACAATATACGAAATTATTCGGGATCACTTTGCTATTTTTTCTAAGTAGTACGTATTTGTATGTACATATCAATATATGAATTTTTCGTGGATACATACGTGTATTTTAATATTAGCGGTAATAATTTTAAACGTTCCAATATTAAAAATAACATTTGCTTTCTGTTTAGTAGCTGTATGACAGAATCATTTGTTTTGCTCAATGATTAAATATACATAATATGCTTTCATTATTTTCGCAGACAGAAACTAAAAATGGAATCGTGGCTAACTGATGTGGAGCAATTACGGATTCCTCGCCCAAAATTGGGACCCAATGGTAGTCCACCGAGTTCTCGTCATTTTAGACGACCCTATGAACCACCTCGTGATTACAATAATGGTACATCTACATCAAACGAGGAAAGTGCCCACGTCAGAAAAATAAAATTTCAATCTGGCCCACATGATATAAGACCTACAGCGCATGATAAATACTAAAACCTTCTGGTTGTTTTAACAAAATATGTCTTCCTACACTAAGTTCAATAACAAGGATACAAAAAATTATAAATACATTACATATACCTATATTTTTACGTTTGCATTATATTACCGAAAATCGAAAAATATAACAATAGAAAAAAAAAACCAAAAGAAGCCATAGATTACATATACATTATGCGTATCATTCGGACTAGCGGCAGCAGAATATACATTTAATTAATAAAATTGTAAAAAGATTAACGAAAATAAAATGTACCTCATTTCCTCACTTTTTCTTCGCACAGAGTTTCGGATGGTAAGAAAATGAAAACTGTTATTAGATGAGTTAGACAGGAAAAAAAACTGATGCTTATTTTTGAGGTAAGTTTTGACATTTTCCAAAACGCACAAGCGTTTGCGTACTTTTCTTTGAAATAAAAGGTTTCTCTCTCGATTTTGGCGATTCGACAGGAGTTTTTTGGCCTGCCTATCTTTCGCGTTTGTATTGGAACGTTGATTGATATTGGCTATTGACAGGGTTCGTAGGATTTCTCCTTTGAACATGACATAATAAGCCGGTAGCGCTCCATTATCTTTGGGATAGGTTCCTTGACGTGAAGGCTTCCTCGGACCTTGGAACCTGTCATGCGAAGCATCTTCAACTTAGCTGCCGTTAATTTGCCCTCATAGTTTTTGTACGCTGTCAAACATTGTGAGCCGTATGTGAGCGCCGTCTGAGTTTTCCCGCCACTTCATCCACCCTACGCTTATGCGATGCTTAATGTCGTCATCACATCACAGCTTGCTTCGCTATTGATCATACATCCCAGATATTTGAACTTTTCGCACTTGGGAATCACTCCTCCATTCATAGAAATGCCTGGAATATGTTGGAGTGGATCAGAGATCGGGCAGCACAAGTATTTTGTTTTTTTTCGGACTAACACGAAACACGATACCCATTACACTCCAAAACTTCGACCCACACATCATCGCTCGTTGCAGGATTAGGGATCCTTGCTAATAATGGCTCCATCGTCAGCAAAGAATAACTAAAGCACTTTGGAGCCTGTCAATTTTCCTCCAATAACCAAGGACTATAATAAATATCAAGGGACTTAAGACGCTTCCTTGGTGTACACCGACTTTGATTGCGTACTCCACGGTGACGCCAGCTGGGTATGTTACTGTTGTCTTTACTCTCTCATACATGCCTTAGGGCCACGCATAATTTTTTTATTTATTTATTTATTTATTTATTATAACCCTATATGTATATTCAGAGGGAAGAACGCATTTTTAGTATATAAAAAGTCTTGGGTGATATGCCACGTTTCTTCCGAGCACTAAACCGAGATTAAAATTAATCTGGCCTACATCTAAATTAGATATATTCGTTTAGCTAATGAAGGATGTTTGTATACGCTATTTCCTATTATAATTTTGACAAGTCACTGGAAATAAAAGTCATATTCTTTGTAAAGTATGTAGATAAATCATTCTTAACAATTCCTTTATACAAAGTTTTTTGTCGCGCCCACTTTTTAAGGGCGTTTTTTTACCAAAAACATTAAATCCTTTAAAAACTTAAGAAAACAGTTATGTATAACAAAATATGTACACAATGTCTTTCTAACAATTCACCCATACGATCATCGTTTGTGTCGTGAGTTAAGTGAGAGAGGGCGCTCGAGCAGTTAGGCTACCGATGCACCCCAAAATTCACTGCTTGGTCGGCTTTATGGGCCTTGATCTACGATATTTTGTTTCCAAAAGTTCGTGAACAGGGTCTACAGGACATTTGGTTTCAAGAGGATGGTGCCACATGCAATACTACTGGCGAAACCATGGATCTATTAAAGGAAGTGTTTGATTACAAATTCACCTGTGGCATGGCCTCCATGATAGTGCGGTTTGACGCCACTGGACTATTTAAAGCCAACATCGAACGCATTCGTGAAATACGGATGCAAATATCAAAAATTGCAGCTTGAGCATGCAGTTCCTGAGACGCTTGCATGGTTTCCATATGTACGAAATCATTTTCATCATTAAAATCTAAAAATTGTCTATCGAAAAAGTAAAACTTTTGCTCATTGGCTCAACTTGTGGGTTTTATTTAAATTTTAAATGCTTCATCTCTTAAAACATACCCTTCAAAATAAAATAAATTAAAGACATAAACGCCCAAAAAAAATATAAAAAATAAATAAATACTAGGCATTAATAACAGGACCTAAAACCTTGCTTCCCCAACCATTTGCTTGTGGGAAGTGGAAGGGACCTACAATTTTAAGCCGAATCCGAACGGCAAATTTGAGAAGCTTCTTACAACAATTGATACTGAGTGAAAAACGTTTAGGTGTTACTCGGCCCGGCGGGATTATAACCTGATACTTGGTAGTAGCCCAGCTGATTAGTAGTCCAGCACACTAACCTCTGCGCCCACAACAAATACCCTTTCGTTATGTTTATTTCCTTCCTATTTGCTAAAGACACGCATTTATGTACAAGGGCAAATCTTTAAAATAAAATAAATAGATACTGCATTGAACACTTGCTAAGAATATTCCTCGCATTATAAGCAAAAAGAAAAAGAACACGCCATTAAAGTTGCACTATATGCAAAAGTTAATGTAATAAAAACAGCAGAAACAACATTGCAAATGAGCAAGGTGCAAATAAAAATGTTCGAGCTGTGTCTTCATTTTCATATTAAAAGTTCGAACAAAACAACATTTTTGTAGTTATCCAATAATTATTAGACCTATTCTTGTTCTGTTATTTTTATAAGGTTGTTTGCAAAAATAAAAAAGAAAATGCTTTTCATACGGCAGTCATTAGCAAATCTTCTAATAGTACTTACCGTATCCTGCTCATATTCCGAGCGTGGTAATTGGGTTTCACTGCCTCTTCTCGATCGGGGCTCATCACAGTTGTATTCCTGTCAAATGTTGAAGATATGTACGAATAATATAAACGTTCTAATAAATATCGAAGAGATTTATATTATAAACAATTCATAATAACGAACATGTTCATGTCAAGAGTCAACAAATATAAAACAAGGGTCGTAAATAGAAAATAATTGAACACAGGGATCTCAGGACAAAAAAACTGTGGGTAGATTTGTAGAAAATTGCCTTATTTAAATCTATAGCCCAAACTAACATGAAAATAATTCGGAATGAAACAGACAGAAAAAAATACATATAACAGCCGATTTTCATATACATATTCCGGTCTTGTGCCAAAAGTCTGTTTTATGTTAATTGTAAAATTGTGTTTAATCGTCGAATGTCAATTTTTGATTTTTTTTAATAAAAAAAAAGTGTAGGTCAGGACGAGAGAAAAGTGGTAACACCCTGTTCTTATACTTTGATTTTTATTTAAGTTCGTAAGCATTTATGTATATATTGTTGTTTATAGGGTTTGTAAGATATTTACAGAGTTCAATGTTAATTTTGCATTCACCTTATCGCTGGTCTCATCGTAATTGAGATTATTTTTAACCCTCCCTCGAGCGTTCTTTGTTGGTGTATTTGTCCCAATGGATTTAGTTGGTGTCAAACGCACTTGTGATCCTCCCAAATGGCGCAATGATGAATGATGGTGATGATAATGTGAGCGGTGCAGAATGGGCCCTGCTGATAGCGGTCGATATGGCAGTGCGTATGCAGGGCTAATGATTTTCATTGATTGCGTGTCATTTTTAGTATCAAAATTGAGCAGAATGCGATATTAAAATAAATTAAATAGGCTAAGTTTTAAAAAAAAATCTACTGTTACAAATCAAAGACTATTAGGTACCGATGCTTAATATCCGAAACGGTCATCCCGAGACCTGAGTCCGATGATGGACTGCTCCCGGTAGCTGCAATAATTTCCAAATCCACTTCGTTTACCTGAAGATGATATTACAGTGCAACAAGCACGTGGGAGTATTAGGCAAAGTTTTGCATTTAATTGTTGAATTTAACATATTTGTTAAAAACACTATAAATACCATATGTCCTGCAGTCTTCGAGTGAAGATGCTTGTATGACAATTGTACAAAACTAAATAAGTGTGTGTATTAGGTAGGAGTATAATATAGGTGATATAAAATGATTGAAAAACAAATAAAACAGAAATAACACAAACTAAAAAAGTGCAATTTCTTAGCTAGACACAATGTTTTCTATGTTAACGGCATATGTGGACAAAAGAATGTTAGAATAAGTGGGTATGTTTATATTTAATTTCAATTTCACTCAAAATAACATGGACGAATTTTGCATTGCATATTAGTGTGCATTAATTTTTGACCAAAGCTGTGCACCATAGTAAGTTTCTTTTTCAAACTATTTAAATTAAGTTTAAAAGTTGAAAACGATATAAAAAAGGCAATATGAGGCAGCAAAAGTTAAGCTTAATACGATATTATGTAGATACGTACCTACATTATGTACGTATTTTACAGAATAATATTTTTCGATTATTAATATTTAATGAACAAATATTCACAACCCTTCACCGACTCCTCCTATTATTTCATGTAGTAACTGGTAAGTAACGCCTAAAAACAAGAAATGAATCATTTGCTGGGTGCTGCTTGCAGCAACGAATAAAATGCCTGCGCTGTATTTGCGTTATAAGGGTACTGTATCAAATACAGAAAAAGAAATCCCTTTAGCGCATTCTAAATTATGTATTACATTTTAATTGTTATTAATGCACCAGATTTTTTTGAATTAATTGTTTTTCCTTGATTATTTTTTAGACTTTCAGTGCAGAATTTGAAGAATATTACCAAAAAAGATTTTTGTAATACGAGCTGCAGTGATATTTTTAGCCCGTCTTTGCGCGGGATGACTTACGCATCATTGTTGCCTAAAAATTGATAACGGTATTCCTCAGTGTCACTAGGATATTGGCTGAAATTTATAATTCCTACCCTAACTTGCGGAGTTGTTACATAAACATGGAATTTCACGTGTGATTTACTGCTTACTTTACATTAATCATGACTGTATAATGCACATTCGTAATGTAAGCTAATGTATGTATGTAATTTATAATGTCCAGGGCTTTGTTAAGATCTTTGCAAAAACACTCAATTAAAGTATGTATATGTTGTAAACAGAAAAAGCCTCTAATGTTTATGTTTTCGTTTTTAATGAAAAACAAGAATGTTTGATTACCTACTTAAAGAAACATAAAACATATGGGTGGTGTATAGATCCATACAAAATCAAGGATATTTAAGATACTGCTTTTTGTTGTGAAAAATTGACATTCGATATTAATTTCATGAAATTAAAATAAAAATAAAAAATACATAGGTATATTTGCATATGTATATAAATTATGTGCAAAGAGTTGTTCACAAAACAGTGCGACCATTCTACAAAGTTTGAAGAAACAAAACAAAAACAACAACAACTTTACTTTATTTCAATTTATTGTTCAAAACTCAAAATAATTTTACTAACATTTGTATTGCAAATATACATGCACACATTTAAATTAAAGAGTAGCAAACAAATCATATCATTCTTTGAAGTAATTTGTACAACATACGATAATAATTTAATGTCACATAACAAGAGAAGTGTCGAAAACCTCATTGCATTCATAATATTATTTCTAAATTTTATTAAATATAAACAGATTTTTTTTTATAAATCGTTAATAAACCTAAAAACGATTTGCTCCAAATTGTTGGTAAACCACACAAGATAATTTGTTGTACCCCAGCGAATGCAGTGGTTAAGAAGTTGTTAAATTTTTTTTACAATAATAAGAAACGGTTATTATAATACGTAAAAATTACATAACATAGTATGATTACGAAATGTAACAAAATGTATCCTCAGTAAGTCTAGTTGTTAAACAAGAATGTTAGGCAAAGCATCTCAGGACATTCGAAAAATCGTTAATTGTAGTTTATTTTCCGATATTTGGACATATTCAATGTAGGGACTAATTTTTGTTTCTAGATTTATTTTTGAAATCATTCATTTACCAAAAAATGAATGAATATAGAGACGAGAGCGAGAGCGCAGACCCAGCTACTTCAATCATTCGTAGATTTTTTTTGAAAACATTCATTCACCAAAATTTGGAAGCCAACAAATAAATAAATATAGAGACTAGCGCGAGAGCGCAGACTAAAAAAAGATCTGAAGTTATGTATGTAACACAATTTCCCACTTCTCAACAGAAAGCTTGAGAGGCTTATTCTCTAGAAATTTTATTGTAAAAGTTTAAAGGAAAAATCTACTAGGATTCGAGACTCCCACCTTTAAACTCGTATTATGCTGGATTTTTTAAACAGAATGAACATCAGTTTAATCTCAAGCATTTATATTCGGATGTTCAGTAAAACACAAATACTCTTTGATTAGCGGTGCATCATGTCAAATGCTCTACCACGCTCTGGCTTACGTTATAAGGGTATTTAAAATTGCTATTGCGCGCTTAAATGATATACCAACAAAAAGTCGTTTCAAAATACGTAGTACAAAACATAAACCAATTGTTCATCTTATTTAAACAATGAAGCAGCGAGTAAAATTTTTTTTTTTAACTCCAGGAGGATTTTTTCGATCCTGATTTTTAATTTAAAATGCATAAAAGAAGATTCGCAGGGACGATTAAGTAGAAGATAATTTCATAATTCGATTTTCAACTTACAAACACATCCCGCCAGGACATAAATCCAGAACTTTTTTTTTGGAAGATGAGACATAGGTACTTCTATGTCAGCACTCTACATAAAATTGAATGTGTAAGAATGTTTATACTCAACCGACCTTCATGAAATTTACACCACGACTTTTTGGACAGAAATGAGTGTTCTGCCATCATTTTATTTGAAACAACTAAAGAGCGCTTAAAAAAATACGGCCAAGTCGTACATTTTTATTAAAATTGTCTTTACTTTTCAAATGTATCGGATACCCTATAATATTGTTTGTTTATAGGCAAGTTTTGATTTTTGTCACACACATAAAAAAATAAACCAAAAATGTCTAACTTTTGGGGGTAAGGAAGGACTATTGAAAGGGGCGTGCAAACACAAGTCGGGCGGGTCTGCTAGTCATTAATATGGGGTAAATAATGTAAATGGATTGGATATAAAGAACGCACTGCTTTAATCCAGCGATTTTTCTGTTTTTAAGTTTTAGATAATTTAGGGTGAGTGTAAAAACTGGCGTGATGTTTTTCCCAAATTAATCGAATAACGGTTCTTTAGAAATTTGCTTTATATCTAAAAGAAGGGCGAAGAGATTTTAAAATATGTTATATATTTGCTAATACAACCTCTCAGGAAAAATAAACATACTCAGATTTTAAAAATATTTCCGTGTTTATACTTTTTTTAACAGTTTCGTTTCACCAAGAAATTTAGGCTTATAGTTATTGCAATTTAGAACAAATTTGCATACATATACATATACGAGTATGTACATAAAAATATATAATTTTTTATGTTGCGAATCAAAAAAGCTGCTAATAAAAGCGACAAAGTGTTGTGCGACCTAGTTTTTATTTGTGTTAGCGCCTGCGTAGCGTGTAGTTCAGTAAACCCTATTGCATTCATTTAGACATTTTCTAAATTTATGCACTCGTATGCTTATTCATGAAAACATTAGAGTATGTATGTATATTAAATATACATGTAATTTCATTAACTATTTTATTATATAATTTTTATAGTAAGGGAACTCTAAATGTTAATTTTGTTAGTAGGTACTCTTTAAAGACAAAGTCTTACATGTACTTAATAATTTGTAAATAAATTAAATTGAAATTGAAATTGAAATTGAAATATGTCTCGATTTTTCGAATTCACAATCGAATTATTGAGTTATGTCCCTGGGACGCGCCGTAGAATTATACCTTGTAGTAAGCAACATGACAGTTTCCATCATTATTATTATTTTTTTCTAAATATGTATATACATATCTCCAATATAGCATCCATCCATTTTTAAAAACAGTGTTTCGATGTAGATTTATGATTAAAGTGAAGAAAATAATACATTGTCTTCTTAAATAATTGATAATACATTTATGTACATGCAAATTCTTTACATATGGTAGGCAAAACATCAAGCGGTTGCTATTCGAGATGTGCGAGTAAAACACCACTCTTAAAAACCTTACCTCCTACAAATTGATTTTTTTTCACAAACTTTGTTTATTATTATATGCAGCATTTAGTTAAAAATTCGGCGTTGTTTCATCGGTAACGGTTACTATAGAAGTAGTATAGATTACTTACTTCTAAACCACTTCATATGTATTTATAGGTACATATAACTTCTTATAAACAAATTGTTTTGTGTAGCCCATTAAAACTTTTTACAACTTATAAAGACTATTCAAAACTACACATATTTAAAACATCGACAAATTACATACGATCTATTCATAAAACTAAGAAAAAACTTAGACTACCAAGGCGATTCACAGAAATAATAATCACAATCATAGCTAGGGTAATATTCATTGAAGCTTACCGGCAAATCCCGCATTAGATCCCCTTTTCGCTAAAATTATACAGAAATTATGATCACCAGTTATTAGAATGAATGAATTTAAGAACTCGATGATTTGTTAAGCATTATTGAAAGAACGAGTAATGTGCTCATAACATGATCGAGTGGAAAATGCATTGAATTGTTATTTACGGAATGGGATTGACAAATAAATATACAGTTCGACATAGGCGAAATTGTCGACTTTTGGTGTTTGGCATCAATTGTTATTGGGACAACTTCTATCTTTATTTGATAAGCAGATTTGATAGGCTCAAGATTTAAACACACACATTTACCACCCAATGCTAAATTAACTTAATATTTAAGTCAGGGACGTGCCGTCATGTTCTCAACAGGGTGTTCTACACCTTTTTTGGTTCGATCATACCGTCTATTCTTAGTTTTCTCCAGGACCACTACGAGGACGTGGTAGACTAGGGTCCAATGTTGATTTTTATTTCATTTGTTTACCTCTTTTTATTTACTTTAATTTTTAAGTAAGGGAAGTGCCTTCATGTTCTCAACAGTGTGTTCTACACTTTTTTTTGTTCGATCATATCGTCTATTCTTAGTTTTCTATAGGACCACGACGAGGATGTGGTAGACTAGGGTCCAATTTTGTTTTTATTTTATTTGTTTACCTCTTTTTTATTTAATTTTTGTTTTAAGAAACAATATTATACCATAAGTCAGTATATATTATTTGTACGTTAATTCAATAGGTCTAGTCTTTTTGACAAAAGTTTCCAAAACCTCATTATAGAAACGGTTCTTTCTATTTTTAAGCAATATTTTTTTCTATTTAAAGCTAGTTCCAAAAATTATAATCTTTCTTCAAGCATAATGTTTCTAGAATAACATTTTAATTGCTTAAGTGCTTGTTGTTGGTATTGTAACAATTAAAGAATTTAGTTTTTAATTGTCAAAGAAAGATTTTTAAGGAGAATCCAATTTTGAGCTACATGCCACACAGCACGCTAATGAATGAACCAATTGAGAAATCAGTTTGGTGAGCAATTTAAGTTTCGTTTTGGACCGGTGAATTAACCGGCTAGAAATATCCGGCAAACAAATTTTGACAGCTGCTCTGCTTTTGCCTTTGCTTTTTTCTTCTGCTTCTGTTGTCTGCTATGAATTTATAGTAAGTGGAGAGGGCGTGTCACTGAAGAAAATGGTAAAACTTATCTCCGCATTCATCTCACATTTAAAATCAGATACTCGTAACTTTGCAGTACATACTGAAAAAATATCAAAGAAGAAAATGAAAACCGTTAAACTGATCGATTAAAAATGTGAACGGGTCAAGTTACACAAAAATTTTTCAATCCGCCAATAAGATGAGTCCTTGCTAAAAAGTTTAAAATGCAGCCGCTATTAGGACTAATTAGATCGGATTGACTCAATTTTTCGATGATGCGTTTTATACGGATTGAATCTTTCATTTAGGAAAATTCACCTTATCATATGTGATTTCCAATTTTTGTTGTAAGCATTATTTTTTTTATAATTTGGAATTTTAAGCAGCGTTATAAATTATAATGTACATTGTACATAAGTACACAGCACGGGCATGTAGGAAGAAGGACGGACGAGAAACCGATGCACGTTAGTTTTGAAAGTTTATAAATCATAATGTGTATGAAAAACAGACCGTGATAGAGCATTCCATATTCGTATTGTACGGCTAAAGAACGATTCCTTGTATATCACTGTACGTCCGAAAGTAGGCTTAAGAGTGAACTGGAGCGCTTTCCTGGAATGGCGGGTGGAATGCAGTTGGTTATTTCATTAGAGCGCTTTAGGTGGAAATATCGATAAAACAATGATAGGCAGGAGACATTACGACGATGGCTCAAAGAGTCAAGCGATTTCGTGATATCTCGATCGCCAATGAGTTTTATCGCGCGTTTTTGTATTCTGTTGAGCAACTTCAAATATGTGATTGGGGCGAATAAGCGCCTTATAAATTGTAGCCTGATCAGGAGGGGTGAAATATTTCTTGCATCGCTTTAGGAAGCCTAGACATTTCTCAGCGTTCTTGGCGACGTTGGTGGTCAGTCCAACGAAGGTTTTCATTAACACACATAACTAGAATGGAAAGTCTTTCGGTTTCTGCGATGCAAGATAGATGTTGTGGATAATGGCAGACTGTTGTGAATGAGTGTCGGGTTAGAGACGAGGCCGAATTCCTGATGTTTTTAACAAACGACCAAAAGTTTTTACTACCGTGACTTTGTAGTATTTTTTGCCTCATAGAAGAATTTGGTACGATCAATACGGACATTGCAGTCATTTCTTTTGCTCAGATGGGTTGGACTTATATGACCGAAAGCTTAGCTCTTTTAGCCTGATAGCCTCTTTGCAGCTCGAGTCACATAAAGCGTTTACCCTAGGTTTGATACTTTTAATCCGGAAAAGGATAAAGCATTTCATACCCAGTAAAATTATGTTTGTTATCATATCCAGGATGATGTGGGCCTGCTTTAATGCAAAAGGAACCCACGATCTAACAAACAGAACCCGACAGGTGATTGCCGGAATTGTGGCCAAACTTTAGCCAAATAAAATTAAATTCCGGATTGGAACATTGGCCATATAGTGGTTGAAGTTGGTAGGCTACATCACTACGTACGTAAGCGGCTAGACCGCGATGGGGAAAGAATAATGGCATTAGCTTGTACCTAGGTAGACTGAATTCTGTTATATCAAAACTAACGCTAACCTGGGGTTCGCTAAGTGCCGAATATCTGGCTTATTTTAGAGACGTTACCTAAGCAAGGCCGTGCAGAAAAGATTTTTGCGTCAGTTTTCGACAACAAATTACAGCAGGTGTTATGCCCGTACGATGATTTGCAGTGGTCCACCAACAAACTCTTAAGTGTCACGACCCGCTATTCGCCAGATGTTACTTCTATTCAACCATAGCAAGTGCACCCATAGTAAGTGTATACACCGGTGCTGCACTTGCAATGGCCAAACAGAAACAACAGCAAACTAGATGGAAATGGTGTAGACGATTACCACGCACTACCACGACCGAGATAATACAAACAAAAGAAAGATCTATACTTTTTACTATACTGTTTGAAATTTCAAAAGAATATTCATTGAAATAACCTAAACGATCAGAGATGGGGTGGTCTTACATATGAAAAACGCTAATATCTTACCCGTCGATAAGAATCCATTATTTATATTCACGGTCTAAGTTATAGTACTCTCCCCACGTTTTTAATATCACTATGCTATTACTTTAACCAATTTGTATAAGACAAAGAGTTTTGTGGCATCCGCAAAACGAAATTGCAAAAAACTGGCACTGTTTTTTTATGATGAGGCACAATCATTGAATAATTACAATTGATAATAACTATAAATTATACCTCTTTTGAGTCTCCATCTTCAAGTAAAGAAATAAAAAAAAAACTAAGTGTGAATGTTTTCATCGTTCCTACACAGGAAAAAATATTTCTTACCCAAATAGGAAATATTTTAGAATCATTTTTAAAGCAATGCTTCCGAAATGTTTGTGGTAAATAATTGCCGACTAACACGAAATATTGTACCTTGCCTTGAAAACCCATTCTCGATCTCCATATATATATATTTATGTTGGTATAAATACACATATGTAATAATTAATTGTATACAAAATACTACCAACGTGATTTTATACAAAGTTTGTTAACACCGCGTCTTCACGAGGAATATTTCTTAGCTTACCCATCTATCAGAAAATAGAGTGTTATATAATTTGGTCTTGGCATTTCATATCTTACTATTTTATTAATAAAAATGTCGCAAAGTGAAGCACTTCATAAAAATGCCAACGCATAGAATGCTATCCATAGAAATGCTATTACATATATGAGCAATATATCGAAATCAATTTTTCATAGAATACTCCAAAAGCAATTTTGAAAAAAGTGCTATATACTCGTAACATGAAATATTGCTCGTTGAGACGCGGTGTAATCGAATTGGACAGTACCTGTTGGTAAGTTAAAACGTAAACGTTTGATATATGCGTAGTGCAAAATTGGGTGGTGTGCTGAGTGTAGCGGTACAGCTTAGTAAATAAACAACGAGAAAATATTTTAGTTCAGAGTTAACAAACAAAATGGATCAATATGAATAACTGACCGTTCTTTGATGGAGTATGCTTAAATAAAGACAACGAATTCTTAAACTTACCCTATGTCTTTCCATAGTGTAAGGATCACGTTCTCTCCTGTACACAAGTTCATCATATCTGATTCGATCTTCAGGAAAAACCAACTCACGAATCTCCGTAACTAAAGAATGCTATAGATAAGAATAGAAAATTAAGAAATCTATGCAGCTTTTCAATCTGTATGTTGCTTACTTTTTCATATGTGTCTAACATTTCTAATAAGACGGCAACAAAGGCATCTATGGTCATTGCTCGCACTCCGTATTCAGTTATGTAGTAAGAGAGACTTGCAAACTGGTGTCGGGGGAGTAGAGAGCGTGCTTTCTCTTCCACCATTACAGATATTTGTCCTTTTCTGCGGGCTCTGTTAACAATAAAAAAATTCCCAATAAATAGTAAACAACAAAAATGTTAGCTTTACCTTGTGCCAGTTGGACTATAAGCATCCCACGGCTCTAACTCTATCGATGTACACGAATGTGGAACTTTGCCAACATCACGTATCACTAGGGACATTCTCTTATGGTACTTAAGTTGGCTGACAGCTTCGTCGTGGGTAACATCTAAAAATGATTGACCGTTTACTTCTAGAATTTCATCACCAACCGCAAGTCCGGAACGGTCTGCGACACTATCCTTGTCAACTCCGGTAATAAAGATACCAAGCCCATACTCTACACCGCCTCTTATCATAAGGCCCAGTGACTGTCCCGGCTCGATTAGTAATTCAACTCGTCGTATTCTATAAAGTATATATTTTTAACATTTATGTCAGTCTACAAGTAATTCGGCTTTAATACGTCATACCTATCTCTATGATCGCTACGGCGACCTCCGTACTCCATGGGTGGAGAAGCTGGTCGTCCTTGTCTATCCATCCAGGAACATGTTTGTCGAAATGGAGGTGATCCGGGAACCCCTAAAGATCCAGGAAACGGTGGTGGCGGTTGTACTATTGATGATGATTGCGACTGTTGCAACAAAGGACCTGTTGAGGCATAAGTTGGATCACGCGAAGGTGGTCCAAAGCCATGCAGAGGTGCACTTGTGTTCGATGTTGGAGGCGCTCGCACTGTCATGCTGATTTGACGTGACGATTTCAATATCTGCACACATCTCTGCGTTAAGAAAAAATGTGGCAATAGAAAAGACGAGGGAGAGAAAGAGAAAGAGGAAATACAAAACAAAATGAAACTTAAGGAACTCAAACAGGGAACTCAAATAAAGGAAGTTTAATATTGTCACTTAACTCAGTGAGCTCAGTCTGAATATGAAAGTGGGTCCTTAGTTATATTAAACTTGGTTATGTTCCTACGATATAAAAAAATTGCTTTCACTTTCACTCCGTTGCATTCTTTGCTTTGACGCATCCATCGAATTTAAAGTACATACTTGACAGAACGATCCGTCCCATAGAATCTGTCGCCAACTTTGTCAGCAGAAAACATTGGTTGCATTTGATATGCCTTTTGCCTAACCTAATACCACTGAACGAGCCAAATACATTATATGCCACCCAGTACAGTACAATTGTTCATTTCTCACCTAACCCTCTGGTCCAGTGATATATCAACGAAAATAAATTCCCTACCGGCTAGGAGAAGAATCCTAGAAATGTCAAATCTGTCGCCATCTAATGCTAACACAGGAAGGCGCCACAACCAACACACGTGGACCCACATGTCTAACCTAATGCTAACACAAGTTACGGGTTTAAGAAGCCAAATTCTTTGAATATTGTATTATTTTTTATGGACAACCCCTGCTGAATTTCTGTCAAAGAAATAATGGAATGTGCCTCTGTCTTGTTAGGTATACGTGAACTTAAATTCTAGAATGTTTGAAGTGCAATTTTTGTATGGATCTACGAAGGACAGAAAAGCAGAAAGTATGGATACTTTATCCTTTGAAGTTCATGGATCCGTTGGTTATGGGCCACCTTCCATAAGAATACGTGTATTCTATATTGCTCCGTTGAATCAAGGGATCCGAAGGATTGACGGATTCTATGTGTTGGGCCCTTAAGGCACGGAACACTTATAAGGTATTACTTCCAAGATATTCACGATTGTTCCGATGTATCACTATCTAATCTTTTCAGGTTTCTGAGGACATCGGGATGGCTCGACAGAGACCACGTGAAACAGTATCAATAATTTAATCGAACAATGTTGCATGTTTTTTCACTAGTTCAATTTTAGCGAATCGAATGTTCGACTCGATTTGAATTAACATCTAAAAGTGGACAACACTTTTAACAATTACAACTGAAAAAGGTTGTCTTATATGATATGCTTTAAGCGCCTCAATTGGTTGAACGGTTCAGTCTCTTACCACTACAAACACACAAACACACAAACACAATCTGCATCCTCATTCTCATTTGATTTGAGCCAGCGAAGGAAAGTGAGAAAGCCAGAGAGGTGAATTAAAGTAGAGACGCGCCAGAGGAAACAAAAGAGGTGTTGGAATTGGAATGAATTAATGTATATGAGTGTAATTAATTCAAGTAATTGAGGCGTGGAAGCATGGGACGGAAGTGAGGCATTCATTTTGATGAAGCGCTTCTATTGAATGATTCAGTCTCGGATGCCACACCACTTATTCAGTTGTTTCTAAGGATACATTTTGATAGCTGTGTAAAATTGCACATCAGGATTTAGTGTTTCTTTAAATTAAAGTGGCTTTTCTTGTCTGAAGCGGAGCCATTTAATGTTAAGTCAGCTAAAGCTGAGTTTTCTTCCTGTTAGTGATGGCTTTTTCAAAATTCGCCGTGCTTAAGAATTCCTCACGCTGCATTTCAATAACAACGAAACGAGGATCTTTCTTGTCAGCATTTCTCATGTATTAAGTCATTGTTCCATGCCAAAGATTTGTTACATTTTCGGCTGGCACTTTCTACCACACCAAATTCACCGTCATTTGGAACATAGAAACTAAGAATTTCACATCGATTGTACCTATGATGCTAACATCTGTATCCTGAACAAGTCACAGCGAAGAGAGGCTAGTTTTAATGTTCCGGTTTTTACCAGTGTATGAATCCGAATACGTTGTTACATGGAATTTGGTTGGTGACGTTTGACCAAGACATAATCCCCAATAGAAAATTCCCAATAGAAAATCCCCAAACGAGAATTTCCAGCAGCGAAATATATAAAGAGGGAAGACCAAGGGCTTGAATCCCCTATCTAAAACCCCCAAATCAGGTCACACGTAGATCTTCTTCTCCCTTTCCGGCGAGGTTATGATCAGGATTAAGGATTTTACCTCAATGAACATCAGCAGGCCCCTCGTTTTCGGATTACTTCATCACGGAGGCCAATCGTATACTAGTGTTATTGCGTGATATAGGAGAAACCTTCCTCTGTTTTACGATTTTGACACGTACATGCTTCCGTTATTGATTGTTGTTTGATCAACCTAGATGTGATTCTATCCCTTAGTCGCCTTTTACGACAAGTGCGGTTTTTCGGGGGCGCTGAGTGATATTCTTTGCCCGTCTCTGTACGGGTAATAGTAGATCCCATAAACAGTGCAATGGGTAATGGGGAGCATGCTGCCAACAATTTGGGGCCATTTTATTAACCAAGTTTAAAACAAAGCAAAAAAAAGTTTAACACAAACGCAAATTAATTTAACCCAAACGCAAATATTTTCTCTTCTTCTTTTGTTTTGTTTAATTGTCCTTTTACGACACCGGTTATCTACACGAATTTGCGTGCACACTTGCGGGCGAGTTTCAAGATGTTAAATACTTCGCAGAGCTCACATGGATGTTAAAATTGCCTAGATATGGTGTCGGGCTACACCAGGGTAGTGTTCTAAGTGTCTTGATATTTACTACAGTCTTTAATTATCTGCTGGAAGTACTGATCAGTTATTGCTGAAACACAATCACGCTTTGTAGCTTCGCGTTGACAAACGCATCCAGTTGAACCATTGGAAATCCATGAAACCTATTACAGAGCTGCGTTGCGTTTCAACTATAGATAAGACAACTAAAAACAGAACGTAGTGTTTCGTAACGATGCTGTAAATCACCGTTTGTCAACGCTAAGGGAGGGACAAATTTGGTCTATCTAACTCCGTTTAGGACACGACTCTTCGGTTATATTTAAATTTTTGGTTTGATTCAAAGGTCACAGCGCACGTTAAGCCTTGGACGTCACGAAAGCAACGCAACGGAAGCAAATAATTGGGATATATGATCAAAAGCGAATCAACCTGTGATGACGAGAATAATCATCGCGTAAGCGTAGGGTGGATCACAGATGAGCCATATAAGATAGGCGACTTTGAGAGTCTCTCAATTTGCCTTAAATAAACAAGCAGCTGTAAAATAAAGTACAGAAATCAAATCAGAAGCTAACGCACCTTATCTCAATTAGAGTAAGGGTGCATGAGCGCCGCCGTTTTCTTAAATGTGAAGTAAGCAGCAACTTATTTTTTTGAGTTAAAAACAGAGATGACAGAGTAAGTCAAAAGTAATAAGTATATTTTTTGTTCCCCCAAAAAAGGCATTTCAGGCATCTCCAAACAGCACTATTTCAAATTAACGTCAGGTAATGTCATTTCTTTATTTCACACATATTCACCGATATGGAATACTAGGAAGCCTAGTGGCGGTTCTTTCGTCTTTTTCCCTTAAATTCGAAATTTTACCCATTAGCAAGGTTAGATAAAACGTACACTATAAAGCATGTAATTTGTAATTTATTGTTGCGGAAATATTACATTGTTCTCAAGACTATATTGCACAATTTGCATTGATGTGGTATACGCGCTACAACTAGTCGGTACGCTCCAACTGACCTTGTCAATGAGTGAAATTTCGAACGGAGGTAGAGATTGGTAAGACCGTCACTATACTGCTGAACACTACACTTTACAATAAGGAAGTGTTTTTTTTTAATCAAGAAAACAAGGAGGAAGTTAGTTAGTGTTTTTATGGAAATTGGCAAGAAGGATGAAACTTACTGTATTTTTATCTTTGATAAAATACATAACTGTATAGGGAGTATAGGTAACGCAGAAATATACAACAAAAAATCTTTCGGAAGAGCGTCCATTTCTTTTATGCAACTCCTGGGTAAACACATACAAGTACACAATTGCTTATGAAATACTAACAATATTGGTCTATTTAAAAAAAAAATACATATGTTTCGACTTTTTATGTGTAGGTACATATTGACAATAGGTATTCGTGTTTGTCTGGCGTATAAAAGGGTCATCAGTTTTGTTTTCCAAAAAAAGGTCTTTAAAGAAAAGCGAATCATATTTTTCAAATAAACATTAAATTTGATGAATCAAATTAGAAAAATAAACAAATATATGGGAAGTATTAAACGCGTTTGGTTGTGGGTTAAAAAAGGTTAAGAAAATAATATGTGTTTTCTATTGCCAATTTTTTTCTTATACGTTTGTTCACATCACATTTAAATCATTAGATCTCAAAACATTTGTTTAATCTATATTTGCAAAAACTAACTTTCAAGCACACAGAGTTGACTAAACAAGACTTTTATATGAATGAGCTATATGTTTTACTAAATATGGAAATAAGCAGAACAATGGAATTTGCATATTTAAGAGCGGCACTGGTAATGAATGGCAAGAGACTCGTATACCATATACAGTAAATAAAAGGACTTTTATCACAAAAGAATAGTCAAATATTATTTTCTTTGTATATGAAGTGAAGGAACTTAATAGCAATTGTACGTTTATGTTACAGATTGTTTTTTGAATTTTTAAACACAAAGACAAAAAATAATAACAACAAAACATGTGTAATGAAGTATTGGAAACAGAAAAGTATAAACAAATATATAAAAATCAATTCAAATACATACTTTTAGGGCCTCGTCGTGACTTATTGAAGTGAATGGAGTGCCGTTCACTTCTAGGATCGTATCACCCGGACGCAGTCCTGCTCGTTCAGCAACTGAATTTTCCTCTATTCTTGAAATGTAAACACCTAAGCCTAAAAAAATAGATTGTATGTGCCTATGTTTATAATAGCTTTATAACTCCTGCCTTCGAGGCAATAATTTAACATACAAAATACATCTACTCTACATACTTTTAATAACTTAAGATAGCGCAGTAGACGTATTCTATCGATTCTTACTACCTACTCGCATTATACAACGACAATATGGCATGCACCTACTTGATAATCAAAAGAGACAATAAATTCTACCAATTCACAATTCATAATATATTCTAAGTAGATAGTTTGCAAAGTATGTACATAATATATATGTATAATGTGTATGAAGGTGTCTATTATTACAAAGCCTTTGTAACAAATAAAAAATTGCATTTACTCTGCGACATAATTGTTCTATCTGCTACTATTATCGATTCAGTTATCATTATTGATGTGTAAACATCTAAAGCGGTACCCCCGATAATTTTTCTGGGGTGAAATGAAATACCGATTTGATATAATTATGTTACATGTAACGCTGCCTAAAAGTATAATATGAATTTATTAATTATGAATTAGAACGTTGTGGAATATAAAGATTTGGAATATTCCCATTAGCTCAAGAAACAGAAAGAAATCGGTTTCGTATATTTGTTAATATGTATCTTGAAATTCCTTTCGCTTGATTGCATTTCTTCTTGACATTTAGTTTTTAGCTTGCGCATGGAAGGCCCAACGAATTTCGAATAAGAAAATACATTTTTCAAAGGAAATGAGGCCGATACAATGATGATAATGTAGATACAATTGCACAGACATGCTAAACAGCATGAGATTTTAGCCAAATTAAAAGAGCGTAACTATATGTACTGTAAGTGAATATAATACATAATAAACATAACGTCTATTCATGTGTAAGCATCGACAGCAGTACCATGAGGAGTTTTTTTTGAGGTGTAGGCAAAAGCCGATTTAACATGGTATGTAACGCTGCCTAAGAAGAATGATATTAATTTATCAACTAGAAAGTCTGGAATGTAGAATAAATAGTATTTGTATAATATTCACTTTAAGCTGCGATTGTTGTGGAGCTAAATACATCTTAATCCAGGTCCAGGTGTTAAAATTGTGTTCCCTTTATAAATATATGATTTCAATAAATATAAAATTACGAAACCACCAAGCCCTAATGGGAGAGGACTTACAGTCGGTCACCAGCCACCACTAACTTTTTATACCCTATTCTAGGGGTATATTAATTTTGACGCATAGTTTGTAACATACCTTAATATTGCCCGTAGACCCCTAAAAGTTACTATTTTTATGATCAGCATCGATAGTAATGTCGATCTAGCCATGTCCGTCCGTCCGTCCGTCCGTCCGTCCGTCCGTCGGCAAAAATTAGGCCTTTAAACTGGACCTAGAGAGCTGAAATTTTAACCATATACTCTCTAGGGTCCCGAAATAATCAAGTTTACGAATTTTTGAAATCCGCCCACAGACACGCCCACAAACTCAAAAAAACAAAATTTTGGAAAAAATCGAATTTTGAGCTAGGAAGCTGAAATTTTTTATATATGATCTATGACTCCTAAAACTGCTCGGGATATAAAATTTTCAAAATCCGCCCACTGCCACGCCCACAAAAAAATAAAACAATTTTATTGAAAAACCAAAATTTGAGCTAGGGAGCTGAAATTTTTAATATATACTCTCTAGGGGCCCTTTAAGCTCATCTATAAATATTTTCAAAATCCGCCCACTGACACGCCCACAAATAAATAAAACAATTTTTTTGAAAATCCAAAGTTTGAGCTAGGGATCTGAAATTCATAATATATACTCTCTAGGGGCCCTTTAAGCTCATGTATAAATATTTTCAAAATCCGCCCACTGACACGCCCACAAATAAATAAAACAATTTTTTTGAAAATCCAAAGTTTGAGCTAGGGAGCTGAAATTTATAATAAATACTCTCTAGGGGCCCTTTATGCTCATGTGTTAATTTTTTTTTAAATCCGCCTACTGACACGCCCACAATTAAATAAAACAATTTTATTGAAACACCCAAGTTTGAGCTAGGGAGCGTTTTTTTTGATAAAATCCTTCAAATGTTATATAACAAAATATGTAGAGCGTTCTTAACAATTTAACCATACTTAGACTTTTGTCACGCCCACTTATGAGGGATAGGAATAAGAATAGGGTATCCAACAGTTCGCCCAAGCGGACTGTAGCCCGTCCCTATGTTTTTTAAACATTATGTGCGAGTTGAGGAACTGGCGTTTTCGATTGGTAGTCGGGATCGGGAAGGACTCTTCGAACACCGAAACGGGAAGCAACAACAACTTACCCAAAGAATTACGAATTTCGTAGGTATGAAATATTTCCACAGCAGCGGATTTTGTTCAAGTATATTTTGGAATTCGTAACGGAATTCAGAATGCGACGGGTTCTGTGATAGATTATCTTTCAAATCCTAACTACTTTTATAATTTAATTATACATATATATATCTATAGTAATCAGTTTTTCTATGCTTTCTCTTAGTACTCATAAATATTCACCCGACACAAGTGCTAGTACAACTGTGCGCAATGTAGGTTATGTCTATATGTACATATGCAAGTTAAGCGATAAAGACAACTAAACCAATCTCAATGACAAGCGACTAGCAATGCCAACCATTAATTGGCTTACAGTTATTTTATGCTAGAAAGCAGCTATAAATCGAAAATTATATTATTCCACGAATATCACATTGGGCATATTACTTTTTGTACCTTCTCTTATGGTTAGTTGTTTATATTACATTTGTTTACATTTCTGCACATTTTATACATGCTTTTAGCCACATATACTCAACGATTCAAACTAAATTATACTATATTCAACTCCGCTTATATAAACTACTGTTTACTGAAAATTTCGGTTAACTGAAACACAAAATTTATTACGAAGCATTTTTTTTTACAATTTTCATATGATTAACTCCTCTTAACTGAAACCAGCATAACCAAAAACTGGTTAACTGAAAGAATTATGTCTATAAAAATTATTATTTTATACTTTAAAAGCTCCGCGTAACTGAAATAAAATAACAGACAGCGCTACCACTTTACTTGACCATGTAATTGTTTCGCTTTGTTACTGGACATTTTTTAATAAAATATTTAATGCTGTGTTTGGTAGTCCTCGGATATCCAAGTTAGGTTAGGAAGGTTTGCATACACAATTGTGTAAGTATCACACAGAGGCCAAAAAAAGATCCGTTGTGAGTACCCTTTTTTGTACATGGTAGGACACGCAGCTTACAAAACCATTTGGATCTGTTGATGAATCGATTAATATCCGTAAGAGGTATCCCTGCTAGGTAACCCAAACAGTCAAAAAACCGTGCTCCCATGCATGGGAACCATCGTTCTTGGAGTACCGGGCAGTGGCACAGGAGGTGTTGAAAAGATTTTTTTCCTGCTCATGTCTGTATCTTCTGCAGAAGTCATTTGTATGGATCCCCAGCCTTCTGGCCATGTTCCCTATTATACAGTGTCCGGTTAATATCCCGACGAGCACACGGGTTTGATTTCTGTCAAAGGACAGTAGCGACTTACTTTTCTTTTTTTCAATGACGGGCCACAGATTCCGAACTATGACACGACTTGTAGTGTTGTCCCATATTGCCGTAGCTAGTCTTGTCGTGTTACCGTCGATGAAGATCTTAGCTGTGGCTTAGGCAGGCAGTACCTGCCCATCAGCCTCGGGTGGGTTCATATCAGAGCTGCATCTGGCCACCATATCTAATGTCTTGTTCCTGCCACACCATGGTGCCCATGAGCCCATCAGAGAACTAACGAGTGATAGCTAATTGACCTGAGTGCCTGGAGGCACTCTTTGATGATATCCAAGTTTGTTGATTAAAGATTTTTTTCAGTTATACTAAGAAATTCCGATTACGTGACTATTTATTTCAGCTATGCGAACCGCATAAGTTAAAACACCGCTGACGAGAAAAATTAATTTTGACAAATTGCCGTTTCAGTTAAGCGGAATCTACTCGTACTATGCATATTTATTGCAAACAAAAATTTATAATAGACATTTTCATAAAAACACTTACCTGAGTCTTTTCCACCCTTGACGCATATGCCAAATCCGTGACTATTATCTGATTGCTGGTCTCTTGACATTGCAACCGTTCTCGTAGATAGCTCGTGAATATTTGGTATACTGCGATCCCTGTCACGTTCTCGATAGACCTAAGCGGGTGATATAACATTGCCAAATGTAAGTGGAAATTAATATGTTCTAACAGTTTAAATAATACCTGATGTGTAGTCGAGGGTGGACTACTAGCCGGACTTCTGCGCCCCCCTCGATCTCTCGTGCCATTGCTGTAATGATAACTTGTAGGAACTGAAGATGAAGTTGTTGCGCCGAACATCCGCAACACTTGTTCTGGTGATATTGGACGCCTCTTTCCGTTATGTCTGGTAGAATTTGGAACAGTGCCTGAGCCAGATGCTGGAATATGGCTTGATGAAGAGGACTGCAAATAGGTGGAGCCACGACCTGGCAAAGATCCTCCTTTTGATGGGACACCGGCTGTATTGTAGTAGTAGTGTGGTGAATGTGGCCGCTCAACAATAGTGTATGATGTTCCAGGGGGAGAATAGTATAGACCAGAACGGCCGCCCCGCAAGGAGCTTGTACTATTTGCTATGCGTGTACCACTAATACCATAAGGCCCACTGTTGGGAATACTATTCGTGACTGGAATACCGCCAATGTCTTCTGCCTCGAAGCTATTCGATCGATGATGACTTTGGTGCAATCCTATGCCTGGCGGCAGTACTGATGTTGAATGTCCAACTCCGCTTGCATGTAACGCTGAAATATGGGAGGGATGATATCCGCGCGAAGTCCAACGAGATGGGCCTAGGTCACATAATTCGGCATAGTCATTTCCAGCTGCGCTCATTGCTAGGGGGTCTCCGCCACCGTGGGCACCCCCTAAGCGCATTCCCTGTCACCTACAAAACAACGTGGTAATTTATTAACATATAGTAAAGCTTGTATATAAAAATCGTAATATTGGTACAAAGCAGCGGCAACCTTTAATTCTTCCTACGTATCCTTTTTATAATTTATGCTAAGGGTTTATTAATTCTGATACGTAAGTAAATCCCGTGCAGGGACGGGCATAGAATATCACTGCAGGGCCCCCCAAACATCGCTGGTCGTAAAAAAGGGGTGGCGGTGAGGGCGGGGGTCACAGTAAGGTAATTTTAATATCCAGGTGAGCCTAGCCACACATTTAACATCTTAAAGCTGTTCCGCAAGTGTGTGAAGATCAACGGTGTCGTAAAAGGTCGAAATCGTAGAAAAGAGGCAGGCCTAAAAACTCCAGGATCACACCAATCAAACAACACAAGAATTTGATCGGCCTCAGTCATGAAGTGATCTGAAACCAGGAACCGGCGAACCTCACAAGCGTCCCAGTAGGGATGCAGTCCCCAATCCTGGAGATAACCTCGTCGTTAAGGAAGAAGAAGATACGTAAGTATACAAATATATATATATTTGTCATCAGCATCAAAATTTATGTCGATCTAGATATACCATAAATTCGATATATTAGGCTGAAAATCGGCTGAAACTCGACATGTCCACTATTTACAAAAAAAAAGTTTTGTCGGTTTTTCAAAAAGTATGCAGACAATGCCTGTCTGAACAACTCGCCCATACAAAGTTGTTCGTCGCGTCCACATTTTAACCAAATTTGAAATTTTTGGTAATTTTGTTAGATAAGGATTTAATCATGTATGTACGTACATACTTTTTAAGTTTATGAAATAAATTAATAAAAATTATTTTAATATTTAAAAAGGTGGGATTGCTTAGTCGCCTTTTACGAAAAGGCAATAAATTATTTCATATCGAAATGATTGACAGTTAAAATAATTTTGACTCGATCTCTTTATAGAAAAGATGGTAGGTATGTATGGATTAGTAAAAAATTGTGCAATTCAAAAAAATCCTTGATCAATGCTTATTCATGCAGGTCTCCATTCAAGAAAAAAAACAATACTCGTCGAAAATGGATGGAATATGAGAATTGTTAAAAATAATGCTGCCTAAATTAATTATTATTATATTTCTATAGCGCGAACCCGAATTCTATGCACCACTTACCTATCTGTTTTATTACGACCGCAATTACTCTCTTTAGTCATGTAAAAAAATCCTTGTGGGTTAGAGATGGGTTGGGTCATATTCGTATACAAATTATGGATAAAGTCTTTTTCAAAATAAAGTAAATTTTTCCTAATAGGAGTAAGCACACTAACAATCCAAAAACGAGTTTATTTTTCGTGGAAAAGTGCACTTAACTTTGAAATGGATTAAAATAGAGGTACATACATATGTACTTAACCCACAGGAAGGTGCATAACCATGTCTTCTTCATATAAACGATTGCTTGTTGCTGGTGTATTTCTGAAAGTGTATTTTACTTGAACGTATTGTGCTTACTACAAGAAAACAATTACATATTGAAACTGTATTTTTATTACAATCGCACTGCTTTAATTTATTCTTAGCGTTTATAAGGTGGTTAGACATTACCAATAAGTGAAATTATATACATGCTGGTATGTACGTTGACATATAGGTAAATATGTACATATGACTGGTGTGGATTTTTTTATTGTTAAAGGAAATGTCTTTATTTCTTCATATACGAATATGTATCTATTTTGTACGTGCTGTTTCATGGTTCTGCTTAATACAATTTTCGAATTTTTTTTATACAAAATCCAATCTTTTTTAAATGCGCAAATATTATATATGTACATAATTATTTTATTATAGCTACCTTAATATAAATTCCTCTAATGATATTTTTAATTTCTTTTTAAGTCTTGGTCCTTGTCCTACCACTAGGGGGCAGTCTCTTTTGACGTTGGTTTAGAGGTTTAAGCTGCAACGTTTTAACAGGCTATGCTGTCGGGGACGAAAGTCTCTCAAAGAAGGGTCACGTGTCTGCTTTATATAGCCTTATCCAGGTATGGCGGATGCCTGTGTTGACCATCTTTTTCGGTCTTACTCGTTAGAATCAAAATTTAAAAAAAAAATATCAAAACAAAAAAAAACGCAAAAAACTAAACAAACAAATGGCAATTTCTGCGCAGGAGGAGACGGAGTTAAGTGAGGATGAGCTATCATCTTCACGCACCTCTTCCCCGGTGCTGGAATTGGAAGAACAGCAGCTTCAAGCTACGGATAGTGAGGAGTATAACAAGACCCTCACTAATGAAAGCCACCAGTCACCAAGGCAAAATCTTGGAGAAGTATGTGACAGCTGGAACTTCCATTGCTCCTTTTCCCGTATCCAAGGACGAACTTAAAAAACGTTTCGGGGGGATAATAAAATGAAAACAGCTGTAGTGATATTCATAGCCCTTCCCTGAACCGGCATGTGCAAATAATACCAACATAAATCTAAAAACGAGGACTATATCCACCACTGTATATACTCGTACGTAAATAAACAAAATTGTTGGTTCTGAGGCACTAAAAATCCGCGAGTAATACACAAACGCTTCACGATACCCATGGGCAAAAGTCCCAAAGTATTTCAAGCAGAGCACCACGCCATTCAGGAATGCGCCAGCCACATTAATTTATCTGGCATAAAAGGTGCAACCGGCTTGACTATCCATATATTCACGGATAGTCAAGCAGCTATAAACGCCCTTAGCTCTTATACCATTGACTCCAAATCAGTCATGTACTGCTTCAATACCCTACAAACACTCGGAATAAGAAACAAGACCAAATTATGGTGGGTTCCGGGTCATGTCGGGGCAGAAGGGAACGAAAAAGCCGACGAACTGGCCAGAAAGGTTACATAGGTCCCGAACCTTTCTGCTGCACTCCTAGATCAGCAGCAACGGCAGCAATAAAAAGCTGGGAACATAGAAAATGTATCCATCTTTGGGAAAGCATCCCAGGTCTAAGACAGGCCAAACGAGCCATTCGGCCCTTCAATCAAAATGCCAGCAAATGTCTAAACCTAAGCAGGCATGATATCAAAAAATTAGTAGGTTACCTTACTGGTCACCATGGTTTAAGATATCATCTACACAAAATGAGAATAGCAGACTCTCCTGAGTGCCGACTCTGTCTTGAAGAGGACGAGTCAGCTGAACACATTTTATGTGAATGTACAGCCCTTAATGGAATTAGAAAGAAGATCTTTTTCAGGGAACAAATGAGCCCCGAGGACATAAAGAATTCTTCTACTGGTAAAATTGTCCGCTTTATAGGGAAAGTGGAAATTCTACTAGATTAAATTTTTCTGGCCCATACGGCACAAAAGATCTTTTTAGGTCGAAGCGTCCCCCTTATAAATCGCCTTGGCGAGCCAGAATTTAAAAAAAAAAATACACGAAGTTCCATTACATCCACTCAAAGTCACTACATGGTGTGCTGTTTATGCTGGAGGAGTCATTGGACAATATTTTTGTTTGAGAGCAGCGCGGTCCAAACGATTACCGTGGATGGTGAGCGCTACAATCGCATTTTGGCGATTTGCGCTATATTAACAAGCCACAGACTCTGACAGCCCTCAAAGACAACATCTGTCAAGAAGTGGAGAGCGTGTTCTGAAGAAACCCATATGGACAATGAAATAAATGAGCCCAAGTGAACAATGGCGGCGGCCACTTAAGCGATATCATTTTCAAAACATTATGCAAAAAAAAAACTTGAATGCCCAAATAAAGATTTAAAAAACGCATTCCTGTTATTTATTCTGTTCCAAAGAAATAACTTATGAAAGTAGGTTCACACGTTATGGCCCACCTTGTATACCTATGATGTTTGGTTTGGGTATTTTAGTCTTTAATATTTTTTCAATATAAAAGTACTTATTAAATTTTTGTTTGTTTTTATCCGCATTCAATTATTATTAAGTGAAAATGTACTTATTTATGTCTTTTTGACCAAAGTCCATCGATTTTAAATAAGTATTTTCAGGTTATATACATTGGGATAAGATACAGTTACCTATGTCCATCGAGCATTCGCCTTTCAAGTGCTTTTGGAATTGCCATAATGCTTTTGAGGTACCGTAGTGTCCTGTTTAAAAATAAGTGGCTGGGACTTTTATGTTATTAAAAAAATAGTTTAATAAGTATCAAATAACGCGTCGAATCCAAGGAATATATGGATGTTTTAACCTAGGTAAGGGCAGTTCATGTTCAGAGAATGGATGATTAATACCGCATGTGAACGATTTATTTAGGAAAATAAAGATATTATATGCAGTCATTTATTGTACCTACCATTTTATATTTTTCTTAGCTCTTTAAATAAATTTTTAGAAAGTATGTAGTTGTTTACTATCTTTTCATTCACGTAACATACATGACAAGTATCGATTTTTTTAATTAAATATTAATTTAGTGGAATTCTAGGTTCTTCAGGAGAGTGAGTGTTTGTAAAAGAAAACACTCAAGCGCATAATTATCTTTATCGTCACGAAAAAAGTTTCCCCAAATAATAGATGAATCACAAGAGTTATAATATGTAAACTTGTGCTGAGCACAAAAATTAGGTATCAAGGGACTTACTTGACTTAAGTTATATTCGAGAATACATTGAATGGATTTTATTATAATTCTGCAAATGGTTTTTGTAGGAATTTTTGTGCGTTCTTATTATATTAACATTGCTTTTTGTTTTTTGTTAATAGCTTATAACCTTGAACTCAATGGAATACGCGTTAACTATTTGGTATGTATTAAGCGCAAGCACTTCTGTTGGATTCTTTAGAAATATTTTTATTCTTTTGCCAAATTCACTTCAAGTAAAAACGATGTTATCAAGTAGTAGATTCAAATTTGTACTATTGAATTTGGCGTTTTTTTTTTTCAATTAATTTCACTGGAAAACTTAGCACAACGTGTTTATTCATTTAATTTGTATTAATTATAAAAAATGGATTTATCAGTTAAAGGGTTTAATTCGGTTTGTTAAACTGTTTTTATTAAATTGTCGTGTATCTATAGAAAAAAAGCTTTTGAAACAGTTTTTTTTTTCTATCTGTATTTTTTTCTGTTTTGCAACTATACTCAGAAAAGTCTTTCCAAAAAGACATTTTGTTACTTTTGTAATGTATTACGGGAACTTTTGTTAAAACCTTTAATTTATTTCAATGTTCTTCAAGGACTTAATATTAGTCTACTGTGTTTTATCTACATATTTTCTATCACAGATTCATTTTAAAAATACCGTTTACATCTTAATAGAACAAATTCATTGCTCGAACTAATTTCCGTCTATATACAAGAGCTTAAATGGGTAAAAGTTTAATTTCCAACGCAACATGCCTGAGTTTTCCAGAGTTGAGTCCTCCCCCGATTCTATGATGTTCATACATATGTACATTTATGTAAGTGTGTGTATTTGACTTCAGAATTCGCGTGCATTTTTTATAAGTGGTGAAAAGCTACATCAGTTGTCAAATTATAAGGAACCGTTCAACAAACCCTACATCAAAAATAATCATATTGTCAATTGTGGGAGTGAAGTTGGCAACGAATACAAAAGCTCGATTTTCTCACTTTTGAGACCTTTTTGGATAAATAATTATAAAAGCAACAGCCGAAAAATTATCCTCTTATTGAATCAAAATTAAAATGTAAAAGATACGAGAATGTGTGAATGGCTGAAATTATAACTTCTATTAATTTGACGACCTTACATTATCCGATTTTAAACTTCATCATTTAACGACGTAAAATATATTTGTGGGTTTATCTCGCCAATCCTACACCAATATACCTACTTCAATCATTTTCGATATTGCCGATGGCAATACATACTTACGTCCATTTATATCTTCAGAAATCTGCTGAAATATTGATTTGAAATAAAAATGTAAGGACTACAAAACTTTCAGTATTTGCGTTGTCAACTTTACATGGGCTGACGTAATTTCGTATGAATATAATTTTTGCTGTTTACCAGCATTTTACAGGCAACCTTTCCCCAGTAAAGGGTGAAAATAAGCACGAAAATAATATGCTTTGTAATGTTTAACCATCGCAAGACTCTCTCAGGTGTCACTCATGAACAAGTTTGTATTGAAGCAAAGAAACAAATTCGTTTGTGGACTCGTAGGCATCATTGCGGATTTTGTTTTTATCTGAAAACCCCTTCCTTGGGGTATTTGCATTTCTTTTTGGCTTTTCGTTTTCCCTTGAGCACGGATGAAGATATTAAACTTGGATTTTTTTACATTTGTCCGTAATATGCAGTTATTCATCGACAACAAACCAAAAAACGCTTAATTCTTTAATAAACAGCTTCTGGATCACACAAATGACAAAACACCATCATTGGATTGCCTCAGTGATAAATTGATCTGAAGTCGCGAGTCTTGCCAATATTCGTTGAGGTAAAAACGGCGAACCCCATAGCCGGACCAGTAGAAATGCAGTAAAGTGGGAGGTTTATGATCCATTTAATCCTGATCATAGCCCCGCCACCATATAGTAAGAAAAAGAAGAAGATTTGTGTAATTGAATAACACTCAATTAATAATTATGTATATATTTTTATTTCTATGCATTTATGCAAACGTTTTCACAGTAAAAATTATGTAAACCTATGTATAAAGTTTTATAAATATTGTGTATGATAAATATAGTATACAAAATAGTACATGTTTGCATATGTTATTTATAATTGCATTTATACGCCTTACTTTTATATTAGCAAAAACACATCTTAACACATTATTATTTTATTTTCATTTACAACAACCGTAAGCTTACATTGTTCTGTTTATTTTATTTTTGCACCATCCATGTAAGTGTAACTATGTAGTTGTGCTTACGATGTTACCAAAGTATATAAATAATATTAAACAGAATAATATCATTTCCATTAAAGTTCAAATAAATAATACCAAAACATTCGAAATAAATAGCATAGCTTAATTTACGATTTTAAAAGGAAAACTATTGTGTAGACATCTGCATGGCTAAGTATATTTTTCTTTAGTGGTCAGCTGCTTTCTTTTTTGGGGCGCAAGATAAAATTTAAATTAAAGTTTGTATTGACAGCATAATACACATTAGCATTTTGGGGCATTACCAACTCTTTATCAGGCAGGACTTGGGCTAAGGTAAACTGATCTGGGTCGCCTTCAAGTCCCAATTTCATCATAGCGTTTCGTATAACGTGCGGAGTGCGTTCGTTATTCCCAAGCATAATACTCTTATAGAGAACTATTCCGTCGAGCTCGATATTGTCAGTTTCATATGTCACTCGTATAATATAAAAATCTGGAATAGCGTTGTTAGCGCCCGCTGGTTGCACCAACTGTGCGTTGATGAGCGGTATCCCATTAGTTTGTTGTTTAACATTTGAAATGTTTTTTAAACTTACTCCACCTGTCTTCAATCCACCGGAATTACTTGAGTCAACTGAAAGATTAGAAAAGCTACTTGAAGCAGAAAGTAACGATACACTTGGTGGTTGGATGTCACGATCAAGAGAATTATTTCTGGAACTGTGTCTGGAGGCGCCAAAACTGCTACCGATTTCGCAATAAAATTGTGAGCCTGCGCCGCTACTAGAATTGGATGCAATGGAATCAGTCTTACGATGTCCTAACGATGTGGATGTAGTTGACGTGGATTTCCTTGGTTCCGGCAGTGGTTCTAATTGACATGATAAGGCATGTGCTTCTCGCTCATCTAAAACCAACATAGCTGCAAACCAGCGGTCAAAACTTGAATCATCACGCAAATTGTATGTGTTGGCAGCACCTTGCAATAATTTTATTTGCGCCAATACTTCGAACTCCTTCCTTTTTTTATCAAAATTAATAAGATGACCGTCTGCCACATGATCAGGAATTGCCGCATGTATCATGGTCAGATCAGTGAGAAATGTTCCCAGATATGGTATTGTTCCATGTGAAGTTTGTGTACTCTATGGAAAAATAAAATGTATCTCATGTAATATCACTGCAAACATAGAAAAATCTACGAGCTATGTTAGGATAGGTATACAAAAAAAACAAAATCTATATACCTAAAAATCAATGTACCTATGTATCTACCTATATATGTTTGTGTCTATGCTACGGACTCCGAAACCACTAAACCGATTGAGCTCAAATTGGCCCGAGCGTTTGGTAAATATCGGAGCAGCATTTTACCCACAACTGCATTTTTTTTATATACAAATTAATGTTTGTGTGTTCGTTTTCTCTGTACAGTTGTTATTGGTACTTGCGCAAACGTTAGAATGAGCTAAAAAATGCGAAGAAAATGGTGAAATCCCTTTAACCCGTGAAAGTAGACACTGTTTTATTCGAAAAAGTTAGCCGACATAGACGCTTAGCCTAAGGCGAAAAAACTTTCGAAAGGCTCAATAAAAATTAGTTTGGTCAAATATGCCCTTAAAAGTTTAGCAACGAACACTGCATCGATATACAATGACAAAAGTTATTAACTGGAAGGGTACCCAGGCCCTGAGAGACTACTTTTCAACTGGTTTATATACATAATATTAATACAAACGCATAACAAAACAATTCCTAATAAGAAAAGATTTGTACATATAGGTGCATATTTAACTGAACCAGTTGAATAGATGACCGTGAGTCAAAGTTCTTTCCACCGCCTTTTTTTAATTTCGGGCGCAGCCTACTACCTTGTTGTGAAAACTTAAATGTACCTACAAATATGTACTCAAATTTGTTTAAACCAGTTTTTCATTGCCTTCAGTTTTCTATGCAACGTAAAATATCCTCTAGTTCAAAATGCGTCTAACTCGAACCTAGTTTGAGCTCCCGTGAACATTCGACTTAGAGGGCTTTAAGCTCCTGCGAATATTTGCTTTAGAGGGAGTCGATTGTACTATGTAAGTTAACTTTTTGGGATGATTTTTCATATTATTGTCAACACTCAAACAAAAATTGCTTTCTGATTTGTAAGGGACTCTAAGCTGATTTTATACATGAGGCACTGCTTACTTGTTTTTGTATAATTTTCTGCAGGTGCCTATCATGTTCGCCAACAGTATCTGCAAATTTGGCTGTACCTTCCCGCATAAGAACTTCGCGTTGAATCCATGCATTATTATCTTCTGAAAAAATTCTGGCGAGTTCACTGAAAATTTCCACCTATAAAAAAATATATGTAATATTATAATATATATAATAACTATATAATAACTTACTCTCTCCTTAGGTATAACCGCCCACACTTTCGCTAAGCGATATACGGCATTTGACTGAAGTCCTGAAATGATCGCTTTTAAAGACGAGAAGTTTTTCAATAAACGTAATTCTTGGGCAATATCAATCCACGTGGCTATATATAATGCTCTTTCCTTTGAAAAATAAAAAATATATAAAAAATTCAACGTTATGTTCATACATATACAAATACATATATATTATAATGCAAGCGCTAATACCTGTGATTTAAGTCTTGGCTCAATTATTATACTGGAAATTACTCTAAACGAAACAGCATTGAATTGCGTAACGGTAGCGAGTACTGTTTCAGCGCCATTTTTATCACGTTTGGCCCACGTCGCACCTAAGCATTGGTGCGGAATTAGTTTTTTAAATAATTCTGAGTCCATTCTGGTAAGTTGTTCGGCAAAATGCTTAACAGGTACATGGGGAAACCGATATGCTTGCAATAAATGTGATGGACCGCGAAATGCAGGCGATAGGCATAGGCCAGCAATTTGATCGGCAAAATTATTGTACTGCTGTTGATTAACCCACGGTAAATTATCTTCTGAATAAACCTGTTGTGCCTGTAGACGAAGAACCCGCTCAAGGCGATGTAAAATTTTTGTATGTAGGTCAGATCTTGGTAGACGCTTAGAGGCAAAAACTAATATCTGTCTTAAATTCTGCTCGTTCCAATCTTCAGGGAAACCATCCAACCAAACATGTAATGCAGAGACTAGAGTTTTTTTGTGTTGTTCACACACAGAGGTATTTGGATCGAAGTCTTGGCTATTAGTGTCCTCTAGATTTAACTTTTCATTGAGTGTATCATATCGCTTGACTAAAAGCTCCAATACATCTTTTGGTGTCGAAAAGGTACGGTAAGTGGAAAGAAATACGTTTATAAACGTACTCTCCAACTCACCATCATCTGTCGCTAGAGCTTCAACCAATCTGGCCAATGAGGCAGCTTTTACGAAGCGCACTCTAACCGTTTCCCACTCCAAATGAGAGATCTCATCGTCCGAGTCCTAGGAGGTGAAATATTAGTTTTAATATTAGATGCGACAAATATAACTTACACTACTAGCACGTGGTGTAGGGCGATGGTATCGTACTTTTTTTAGATAAACTGTAAAAATTGCATCCTTTTCGCGCTCCTCCCCCCAAAGTCGCCACGTGGGCTGCTAAAAGAAATGTACTCATTAATACACACTTCATTATTACAAATATCTATATGGTAAAGTATCGTTTTCCGGTTCATGGAAATGAATACTAATTGTTTTGGAAGAAAATATTATTCGTAAGATAAAATTATTCCCTTTAAAAAAATCAAGGAATAGATCATGTGATGCAATACGACTCTGGGTTTTCTTAATGTATATCTGGTCCACATATTAACACTTAAAAAACAAGAAAGTTGGTGTTTTTTAATTAGAAACATAAAAGTTACCAACATATCTGTAAATATTTTATATGGCAGATAAACAAAAAAATAAATCAAATAATGAGCGAAGTTTTCAAAAGTAAAAACTAACTACAAAATCCACTTAACGTTAGAAATCTCAATATCTGAACAAATATATAATCCCAATAGTAAAGTATAGTTACCTTTATGTACCACTTCGCGTTTGAATCGTCTTCTATAATATTACGCGCAAAATCACGAATGGTACCAGCTGTATAAGCACATAGATACTTAAAACCAGGCTTCGTTTCCGCATTTGTTTGACGTTCTTGTTCTTGTATAGCACATCGCAATTGATTTGAAGTACTGGTTGATTTTTGATGTTGTTGCAATTGTTGGGAACATTTTTGAGCTAATTGCTTTGTTTTTTCTGTTATACTCTGAATTCGTTCATTAGTACCACAAAACATTTGCACTTATTTATGACTGCATATAACGTCTACGTTTTTCTTTTCATGCAACCATTATTGCTTCCAAAAAAATAATACATGTTTTGTTTTCCTGTTACAAAAACAATCAATCAAATGATTATTTAAACAAGTAAATGAATGTTCGCAGCTACTGAGAGTAAGGAGCCGAGATACGATTTAGCAAAGACAAGTCGGTGCATTTAACCGAAATTCATGGTAAAAAAGTATGCAGTGTACTTGACTTGACATAAGTAATGTTAAACATATATAGACTACAGTCCGCTTGGGCGAACTGTTTGATAATACATGTTTTGTTTTCCTGTTACAAAAACAATCAATCAAATGATTATTTAAACAAGTAAATGAATGATCGCAGCTACTGAGAGTAAGGAGCCGAGATACGATTTAGCAAAGACAAGTCGGTGCATTTAACCGAAATTCATGGTAAAAAAGTATGCAGTGTACTTGACATAAGTAATGTTAAACATATATAGACTACAGTCCGCTTGGGCGAACTGTTTGATAAACAATCAATGTTCCTATCCAACAACACAACACTACCTTCATTTCCATCAAATTTTTGATGAAATGATTTTCTTAAACAGTGAGCAGATTTGAAAAAATACTTTTTGGGCCCGAGAAAGTAATGTTCCCAATATTAGCTCTCAAGCTCGAATTTAAATGCTTCACATCTGTTGACGGACGGACAGACATACACATGCCTAGATCGACATAGCTTACGATGCTGATGATAAATATATATGCATATGTAGGTACATACACTTTTACTTTCTATGACCAATATTAAGGCATGTTACAAACTAGGTAACAAAATTAATATACCCTAAGGATAAGGTATACACCTCAAGCAAATAAACAATTTGAAAATAAAAGTTGTCGTCATCGATACTATATCTTACTGCCGAGTTCATTAGTACTCTTGACTTTGACGACACTTTCGTCCTTGGATTTTGTATACTCACGAATACCCAACTTTAGCCAAAGTGTCTTAGCAGATATTCCAAATGATTTTAAGACGAGTATCTGAACTACATAAGTGCTAACGTGTACCACATCCGATTATATCATACCCACTGTCAAGCAACAAAGAAAATTATTCAATGTGCATATTCGTTCGCTATTAAACGTATATTTTGCAATTAACCTTTAAATACGCAAGCATCAAAGATCTTTTAGGTCGATAAGAGTATGAGCAAGCAAATAATTTGATCACAATACCTATGCTATTTAACTTGCAAATTACCGGAAATAAAAATACAAAATCGATTTTTTTACACGAAAACTTCGTCATATATGTATATCTGTTCAATACAAACACTTCTGAGATCTATAAATCACAATACACCTGAATATGGAAGCAAAAACAATGCAAATCTGATGAAACTGCATAATTAACACAAGATGTTATGTTGACATTGTGGTGTTAACATTAATTTGGATTGGATATTCAGAGCCTTAAAAAGGTCTCAAAATGAACTGTCATTGTGGTAGGTAGGAAAAATCGATATCAATAAACATCTACATAATTATTTGGATAGATGGACGCAATATTTGTTTGATTATTTTTTGGGGAATACTATTCAGTTACATTGATTTTGTTTTTAAAATTGTTGTAAACAATAAAATTGGGAAAAAATGATAAAACTAGTATAAAAGCACCATCCACCGACACGCTGCAAGCAATCCGAGAATAGGCGCTAAACTGATATAACATGTAAATTGCTTTTTTCTGTCTGTAGTCTGTACTAAATTTGACCTGCGCTGCGATGCGTTCTCATTCTCAGCGATTTACACCCTTTACAATACTTTTGTTTGCAGTGAGTTAACTTTTGAGATTCAGAATGGCATGCATGATACATAAAACATAACACATACTCGTAATATGTACTCTCTCTTATAATATTGAATAATACAATGCATATCAATAATGCCATGAGTTTAGTACGGAGATGATGGTTTAAACTTGACAATGTAGTTAATAATGCTGAAATACACATTATGATTTAAATATACGGGATAGGGTGTGTTAGTTGAAATAATATAAATATAGAATCATAACTCTTCTATTCCACTTTTTTCAACAATGACTTCGATATGAATAAGTATTCTTTAGGGAGCCGGTCATTTAACCAAAACCTAACAAAACTCACATATTGTGTGATATGCAAAAAACTAAGTATTTACTGAAGTATAAGCTAGTTCTACAAGTATTTACTTGATTTGATATGCATAAAATAGAGTTTTTACTTGCTTCCAAATACTAGTAGTAACTACTGGATTCATTTAAGTCAATCAATAAATCAATACACCGGAAATTGGTAGTAAATACTAGACAAATGCGTTTACGTTCGTTGGAGTTCACTGTAGCTCTTATACATGATGGAAAACTATATTTTAAAAGCCATTCTGATTTGTTATTAATAATTCTTCATAATTCTAAGAAAACTTTATTGCTTTTAGTATTGTTATATACTATATAAGCAGTTCCGCAAACAGTACTCTGATGCATATGTCTTCGCCAACGCCAACTGGAAATCCTGGATTTTCTATCTATAAAGATTCCTGCCTTTCTGAATACCTTGATTCCAGTAAATAATAAATAAATATTAGGCATTAACCGCACATACAGGACCTAAAATCTAGCTTCTCCAACCATTTGCTTGTTCGAACTGGAAGAGACCTACAACTTTAAGCCAACTCTAAACGTTACATTACAGAAATTTCTCATGACAATTGATACTCTTGAATGTTTGCCAGACTGTCGCAAGAAAAAACTATTTTTTTTTACTGCAATCAAGGTATTTTGTGGTACCACCTGATCCATGTGCGTTGACTGATGAATAGGAAGGTGGCGACGCGTTTCATACCGCAGGACGTACCTGGTTCTATTGAGGTTTTTATAAACCGAGAGGATAGTGGTAGCAAAGACAGTCAGTTCGACGACAGTGATGATGAACCGTTGGAGTCAAAAAGAAGAAGACAAGATGCTAACCGCCAAACCAATCCGAACCCAAACTGGCGGAAATGTAGCTGGAAGTACCAACGAAGTCTGTGACAGATGAATGGTATTTATGAAGAGCTGAAGGGTCTCAAGCCCGTACGAATTTTTGAAAAATTTATTGACAATGATGTTATTGATATGATCGTATCTAATAGCAAACTATACGCTAATCAAAACAATAGACATGAGTTCCAACTGGATTCCTTTGATTTAAAAAAGTTCTTAGGAGTTTTAATACTTTCTGGGTACCAAAAGCTACCTCGAGAACCAATGTACTGGTCTCTAGACGAAGATATAGGAGTCGAATTGGTAGGCAAAGCCATGCCGAGACATAGGTTTCGAGATATGAAAAGAAACCTTCATCTTGAAGACAACGACTTAGCAGCAACGTCGACTGACAAAATGTTTAAAATAAGACCACTTGCAGATAAACTTATGCAGAAGTTTTTACGGTGGGGAGTTTTCCATGACAGTATCTCTGTCGACGAATCAATGGTGAAATACTATGGCCACCATCCCGCCAAACAATTCATTCGTGGAAAACCGGTTCGTTTTGGATATAAGAATTGGGTAGCGGCCAGTTCAACAGGATACTGTAACTCATTCACCGACTTCCGATCCTTTGGGTTCCCGCGTAGTCAAAAAATTTATTGGAGAAACTGAATTGTATCCCAGCAAATCATGAAGTTTTTTTTGATAACTTTTTCACAAGCTACGATCTTGTACAGGAATTGAAAAGCATAGACTACCGTGCTACAGTGCGAGAAAATAGGACTAAGAAATGTCCACTGACTAGTACAAAGGAAATGAAAAAGAAAGAACGTGCAACTTATGACCATAGGTTTGACAAAAAAAGGTGAACTTTTGTTCGTAAGGTGGAAAGATAACAGTGTGTGTACCATGGCAACCAACTATGACACCATTGAACCGCTAGGGACAGTCAAACGATGGTGTCCAATAAAAAAGGAGAAGACGGACGTAGCTACTCCTCGTTTATTCCAAACGTACAATAAAAATGTGGGAGGTGTGGATGAACCCGACCAGTCAGTCTCATTATATGTATAGGATTGCTGTACATGGTAAAAAGTGGTGGTGGGTGTTATTTACTTACTTGTTAGACGTGGCAATTGCAAATGCCTTTCGTTTACATATGATGACTAATGATAATTCTATGGATCAACTCATGTTCCGCCGCCATATCGCACGATATTATTTGCGTCAAACTGAACAAAGAAAATCGCGTCAGGCTGCATAAATAGTCGATGGCCTTCCTCAAGAAGGAGTTGGACATTACCCTGCCAAGATGGAAAAACAGCTGCGGTGTGTCCTTTGTCATTCAAGGGTGCGCTGGCAGTGCAAAAAGTGCCTAAAAACACTATGCGTCGAAAAGGCGTGTTTTGAAATTTTTCATACCTAGGCGGTCAGTGTACTCAGTTGAGTACACCCCTATAATTTCATGACAACAACAATTTTTGATTTTTTTCTTATATTTGTTGGTTTCTTGTGCTCATTTCAATATAAAAATATAGATAATTTAAAAAAAAATTTAGTATTTTTTTGGCCTCTAATGGGTTAAGGAGAAAAACTTAATATAATAGTTTTCTTTGGATTAAGAAGAATAATTAATTGCAAAACAGGATTGGATTTTAGAATATAGTACATTTATACAAATTTTCGATGAATTGGCAGTATTTACTTAACAATTTTTTTTTTTTTTATAATTTACACGCACTAAAGGGATTTTTTTGGTACCCTTATCATGTATTGGCTACACTACACAGCGCGGGCGTTAGGGAAATTAGGATTAGAAGAAAAGGAGAGTTGCCGATGCACGTTGCTTTTAAATGTTTGTAGCTTATAATGTAAGGGAAAAATAGAGCGTGAAAGAGTATTCCACATTTGTGTTGTACGGCTGAGAAAAGTAATTTTTTGTACTTCACTGTACGTCCGAATACAGTCTTGAGGGTGAACTGATGAGCATTCACTGCATGGCGGGTATTGCGGTTGAAATGTTCTAGGGGTGGAATGCAACTGGCCATTTCTTTAGAGCACTTATGGTGGAAATACCGAGTCTTGAGATCTTGAGTAAAGGCCAAGATCTTTACGCGAAATTCGCCACGATGTTAACCCACAAACGGTCAGTGAGTGGACATGTCACATTGGATCCTTGATATAAAATGTTTTTTTTATTTGTAGCTTCTGGCTCGCCAAGGCAAAGGTATATCTTATATATGTTTCCAGCACTTTATAGCTTTGATTATTGATCTTGGAGTGCAGCAGAAGGGTTCAGAACCTTTGAAAGTAGTTTCTGAGCTCTTTCTTGCCAGTTCGTCAGGCTTTTCATTACCTTCAAAACCCCCGTGGCCCGAAACCCACCACAGTTTGGTCTTGTTCCTTAAGCCGTGTGTTTGAAGTGCCTGACTGATGGTTTGCAAGCTAAGGGCATTAGCTGCTTAACTATCCGTGAAGATATGAATGGTGGTGCCTTTAGTACTAGATGTATTAATGTGGCCGGCGCATTCTTGAATGGCGTTGAGGCGTGGAGCTCTGTTGAAATACGCAGCGAATTTTTCCAATAGGTATCGTCATTCATGTATTTGGTCCGTGTTTCCTTTGTACAAAGGAAGAAGAAACATTTCCCTTCACTGGTTAGTCATTTTATCGCCTCTCATCAGTTTGGAGATGACAATCATGAGCCATTTAGACCCGATTTCTGCCATCTTTTTCTAGAACTCAGAGTGTGTGATACCCGGCCCAACTGCTTTTAGTGTTTTGGAGTCTTTGACCGCCTTCCTAACTTTTTCGGCAATGTCGTGTACTTCCTCTTCGTTCGAAAATATACACAACTAATTCTTCATTTAGAAGTCCTTCACAATACTGCTGTCACCTGTGTAGTATTTGTTCGTCATATACACGAAGCAGTCCTTAAGCATTGTCGATAAACTTTTGCGAACGGATTTCCTGAGCGGCAATTTTGATAATGGTTGTGCCCCTGTACAAGCTGGTTTGTCGGAGTTCGTGGACAACCTGGTTTCTCTCAGCAGCTGAAGAAGAAAAATCCCGATACAGGCAGTTCTGTTCGTCCCCGCAACGGCACCCATACAAATTTCTTCTTCTGTCAGGAGGATGCGGTATTGCTGGGCGATTGCCTTTCTTAGGATCACTTTGCAATCTTACACCCGAGGCTTTATGAAACGTTGTACCAAATGGTAATCAATCTGGGTTTTACTTCCGCCGCTGCTGTAAGTGACCTGGTGCCGCCTTTGTTTGACGAACATGGTATTTAGACGATAAGACCGTATGACTTGCGCCTAGGATATCTTCACCCGGAGAGTTCGTGGTGCGTATCCCAGTCCTCCATGGTAGCCTTCATAGTCTTCGTTTGACTCCTGACATTTCCGTTCAAATCCCCGCCAACAAACAAAAGTTCTTCTTTTGGGATGTTCTGGATGAGGTGTAAAAATTAGAGATGTAACGGATATCCGGTTAGTATCCGTTATCCGGCCACTTTTTTTTCTATCCGGCTGCATTGCATAGAGAGTAAGTATTCGGCGAATACCGGATAGGTAAAATAAATTGGGGATCTTTTGCTCAGCGGTTCCATTTCACTTTATTTGCTACAGGAAAGTTCAATAAGTATGTATCTATCGTAATATTTATTCATTATTAATAACTAACGTAATAAACAAGGAATACAAAAATGTAAAGAACACAAAAATTTCGCAAACTTACAATAAGTGTCTTAGTTCGACCAGTAATTTATGCCAACTGTGTGTTCTACAACAGATTCTCCTTAGCACTCTCCACATTCAACACACTAGGCGTACAAACAAATAACGGAACCAAACTAGTTACAACTTGTACAAGTGTCGTGTTTGAACTAGAAAGCATAGCTATGAATGTATTCTGCTCTCGACAATATATTCGGCCGCCGGATATTCGGTTATCCGGCCAAAGTATATGCCGAATATCCGGTATCCGGTATTTAGCCAAATCACTATCCGTTACATCTCTAGTAAAAATCTAGCCAGAATGCATCTGGACTTTGAAATGGTCAAGACGCTGCCAAAGAGCTCTGCCGCAAGGATGATACCGATTCCATTCCTACCCTGTTCCGTCCCGTAGTAGAAAATCTTGAAAGCTTTTGTCAACTCGCATTCTAACCATCATCTCTTCAAGCTCGTAGCTACGACCACTCATACTTCCAACGTTCCAACTTAGCCTTAGCTTAAGCATTACTTTGCTATCCCCCGGAAACCGAACAGCTTTGACCCGAGCAATCCTGTCTGTCCCAGGATTAGTACCATGATAAGTAGTACCTGGGGGGTAGTGCGTTTTCCATAAGCGAACATTTCCATAGTGCTTTAGTTTAAACGAGTTCGACGTGCACATGCTCCTACTATTTCTTGTGTGATCTTACTTTTACGACACCGGTGATCTTCAGTCGTGTCAACCCACGGATTTGCAAGCACACTAGCGGGACAGCTTTAAGATGTAAACTGTGTCGCTAGGCTCACCTGGATGTTTAATCGCTAGATGTGATTTTCCGCCTTTTACGACAAGCACTGTTTATCGGGGTGCGCTGGCTGTAGTGATATTCTTAGCCCGTCCCTACTCGGGGCAATTGCCAGACAAAATATTGTGAGTAATTTGAAACTTTTTTTCCCACCAAAAAACATCGGTTAGTCAGTCTTTAAATCAAGGCAAAATAAATTGTTCAAAGTTGTTTGTACCGTGAAATGTTTCTTAGACATATAATAGATACTGTAATGTATTTTAGCGATATTTTTTGTTGATAGTTCCTATAAAGCGAACACCCTCATGAGCAAACAAAACAAAAATAGCTACAGTCCCGGAGCTGCCCGTTTGAGAGAGATTTCACTGTATATATGTTTATATTATGTATAAATATCATGTACAGAGTCCGAAATCCTAAGATGGTACAGTTGTTTTTTTTTCAATCTCAGGATGGTGCGAGACATTCTGTGCACTACCCAAGTTCCTGATTTGGCGCAACTTTTCTTGCCAAATCTTAGTTGAGCCCCGAAGTTTGGTACAATTTTGGAATTAAGATCAAGTTGATACAAAAAAAGTTCTGTACCTAGTCTAAATTATTTACTTCCATGTTATGTAGGGCCATATTTGGTCCTATCCGCGGGGGCTGAATGTAGGTGAAGCTACAATCACGATCTATATGAGCTGTATTAAAATGTGGATGTAGTCCAAAAAGCTTAGACTTCATTGGCCCGGTCGCATCGAGCGAATAGACAACAATGCTGCAGCCAAGACAATATTCGACTCCAGCTCCCAGGCCCAAGGTTCGAGACGGCAAAAAGCACTTGATCTGGACAACTGGAAGTGTTCCCGTATAGCAGAGGATGGAATGTTGCAGGTTTTTAAGCAGACACTCTTCACGGATCGGGTTCAGTAAAGTAAGTAGGTTATTAAGAGGCATTATGGACAACTATGTAGTCCCGATGAAGTGGAGCATACAAATGCACATACATAAGTCCTGTTAAGGCCTAATGTCTTCACAATAACATTTTTTCCAATATTATTTATTTCAACATTAAACAATTTACATTTTAATTTTAACATTTTTACCTATAAAGGCTTTCGGCTGCAAATGAGAGATATGAGGGAAAAGCAATGAAGATATTATATGCGTACGGCCCGACGTTGAAGAATCCACGAGTTCGTGATTACTAGGTAATTCACAAGGAAGTAAAGCTAGTGGTTGCGCTCTTTTGAATTTTATTTTGTGTAGGAGTAAAGAAGTAAAGCTTCACACTAAAGATCTCTGTTGTCTGGTGTGTGCAGTAGGTACACTTTTGTTGTTTGATCTTCAGTACCTATGTAAATCTGATCGCATTGAAAATTTTCGAACATTTGTACCCGCAAGGTGAGCTCGGCATCCTAATTTTTAGCCTGTTTCTGGATTGAAAAATGTTTTTGTTCTAGGATGAATTTCAATTTCATACTCAGTGCAAACCTATTTACTAACCAGTAATCTTGGAATGAAAATATATCTTACCAAACTTTCAGCAGCATTTTCATTCATTATTCATCCATCGGTCAGCTATAAAGTTGAATTTATCACATTTTGAGTTTCGAAAAGTGGTATTGTTTATGATTTCGCCTTCGTGTATCACTAGCATTATGTATCATCAAATAAAAATTTCACCATCAGATGTATCTAAAGGTTACCGCAAAACACATATTAGGTAAGAATCAAACTTAAGTAGTCGTCTTGATTCAACAATCATATAAAAAAAAGAAAAAGAGAATTACCGAATTATAACTATGTAGATACAACAAACAGAAATGGTTATCGTTTTTTTTTTCTTTTTTGGAAATTATGTACATGTCTAAATACATATAAATATTCGCCTATTGGATATTTACGTAGATATGTATGTATGGTTGTGGTAGGCGACGTCAACAGTTCGTAATTTTGATACACGATTACTGTTATTGAAGAGAATAACTATTATAAATTCGATATCACCATTGAATAAAATTGCACTAATTTTTCTTATTAAAACTGGATTTAAAATTAAAAAAAAAAGATATATAATATGTATTTAGGTAAACACATTGCTTTTATAATTAGAAATCAGGAGACCGTCAATTATTGCTTCGAATTATATTTGTTGTATGGCCACTCTTGGTTCAATTAAACCATCTTTGGTTAGCTGTGTAAAAATGTTTTAGTATTATTGCGTTTCCTAAAGGCGATATAAAGTATTCGATTAAAAATTGGAGGTAGCTCACATCACATCACAACACTTAGTGCACTCCAGCTCAAAAAAGCAAACCAACGATAGAGATGGATTAAATTAAATTTAAGAGAATTAATGGTCACACATTCTCGATGAACACACACACGGCAATACTGCAGAACTACACATTTTCATCTAATTTTTTTCATGGAAAATTAAAACGATGAACATGTTAACTTTTAACAATTGTTATGCTTTTCTATACACAGTGTAAAAGTTTGCCAACACGATCGCTTTTTACTTGAAAGTTAACAATTTCAGGTAGCTGCACTTTCGACAATTTTAAACTCATGGATTTACCCGAATTCAGATGGCAAAAAATGGCAAAAAACTAAAACTGGGTTTTAAAACCATAAAAATTATGTAAAACATCCCATCTATGCGATCATTTTTAAAACTAGCGTCATCAACGAACCTCGAAAACACGTATGAATTAAAATTAACTCAAATCTCTTCATTCATTGGGTGAATTTTGCTAACCTCGAGCTCAGACTACCTATACCTATAATTTGCCTCGAGTTTCTCTTCTTTGCTGTTTGAGTTAGGCTTAGGTTGAAATACAAATATCTATCTATAATTGAGTTAAAAGTATGTACATTATGTATGTTCGAATCGAATATAACTGTTACGTACTGTTCGTTTTAACATAAAAAAATGTACTGTACTGCATTGCAGTGTATTGTGTAAAATATCGTCTGGGTTACTGTATCCTCTATGGAAAAGTACACACTCGAGACAGGCCAAATGCATGGCTTGCAATATTATTCGTGAGAGGTTCGAGGTTCCCACGAACTACAGGTGGATACACCGCTTTCTTCTGGATACTTTTACACCACATTCGACTTCGCTTGACTTTGAAAAGCAGAGTTTGTTTTTCGAGTTAAATAAGAAGGTTGTTTCTTTGGTAATTATTTTATTATAGAAATAAAGGAATACTCAACAAGTGTATACGGAGGATCTCAAATAGGTGTTCGCAAACATTTTCAGTAAATGGGCGGTGTTTTGAAAATGTTAAATTTTAATTTTGAGTGTTGGAGCTACACATTTTTTCCGGCGGTAACATTCATAAAAAGCGAAAATAACACAAATAATCAACTTCCTTTATATTATTTGGATTTCGCGAAAATTGCTGAGCTGATAAATGCTGTTAATACGCTCAGGAGAAATTTCGGACCTAGGCGCCCAGCCTGTTACACCTAGTAACAACATTAAATAGATGGCATGGCAGTTCATAAATAAACTGTCAGATGGTGAGCATAAGTTGCCTTGCAGACAAATGCCAGTGGCAAGTTTTCGATAACTAGCGCCAGCGGTTGCAAATTGGATGTCAACAATGAATATGAAGACAAGGAATGAGCATTCCGCGACGATTGTGACACAATTTTTTCAAAAGAGTTTGTGGGTTACACAAAGCCAGATGCGTTCAAACAGGGAAGGATTAAAGTGCAATGGTAGCTCTCAGGGGCGGCGACTATAATGAAATTATATTATTATTTTTATTAATATATAGCGCCATTTTATTCTCGGTTGAATTGAGGTTTCATTCAGAAATACAAAATACAAAAAACACACCTTTTACCACAACGACTGAGGTTCATTGGGACGTCTGAAAATTCAAGAAAAACTGAAGGATCATTTTACGTTAAAGTTGAATATAAGTTCATTAGTTTAATTGCAACCTTTTTTTGACAGATATGTTTTGTTTATATGCTATTCGCACCGAACTAAACTCCGATATTTCGCGAATTCACTCGAAATTGGGAAATTTAAGATACACCTTTCGAAATCGTCATTAACCTTTAATATACAATTATATCAGTTGATATGCAGCTGTGGTCATATTATTGCTTTGTGTAGCTGAAGCTGATTGAAAATATGTCAACAAAATTGTTTATGATTTTGTTTCAATATTTTTTAGCAATAAAGTAATGGTTAATGGAAAATGAAATCAGGGCAATGATTTTAATTGATAATAAATGTCCTTACTAGGCAAACAAGTTCAGAGCAAGTGTGCAAGTGATTGAATAACCAAACGGAATCTAGTTAGTAAGCTTCGATAACATTTCGAAATGTTATTGTCCAAATCTCTGATTTAGATTCGGTGCAAATACTTTTTATACAAAAAATGCCGTTGTTGTATTGAAGTCAGCATCCACATACTCGGCGTGCACGCAATGCAAAAGCTATCGTAATCTGATTTATTCAAAACAAACAAATCTAAGTGTTCGCATAATTATGGAAAACCATAGTTTAAATCTAGTTTTGGAAAAGTGCTGCTTTTCCCGCAAAATTGACGGCTCTTGGTAGTGTCAAAATATCATTAGTTATTTATTTGTTCGTTTTAGATTTTTTTAAAATGCAAGAAACATCAAATATACCAGATTTATTTAATTTCTTAAACGATGAGTCCAAATACATTGATAATCTTCTAAACAACCCAGCAATTTGGCGAAATATTCCTATACTCAACTACACACCACTTCATGAACTGAAGGATCTTTCGATGGTTCGATTTCGAGGCATGATACAAGATATGCTTGATACAGAAATCTACTTAGAACGTTACGAAGTGCGTTCCACAAATTGCGATGGAGTAAGTAGATTGCAGGATGGTAAGTACAGAGACTGTTTGGTGCTGCAGGCGAATGAAAGAGTTAATTTCGGGAGCAAAGAGAACGTGCATTCTGAACGAAGATCAATGTTCGTTGTGTCGTTGCCTGCAATTAATCCTTGGGCTTCAGAATTTGAGGAGTCTCACTGTAGGAAACAAACGCATCTGTCATTGGGTAGCGAACTGCAGGAACAAAAAAGGGAAAAGCGTTCAAACCTTTTTATCGATGATTCGGAAATGGTTGATAAGCAGATCAAACGTAAATGTACTGAAGACATCGAACCCGATGTGACAGCAACAGTGGGCATTTCATCACTTTGTAGGGAATATTTACTTAATTCTCCCATCCCTGACCGTCCAAGCAAAGCATGTATAATCAAATTGTACGGCGATTTCGAAAGCCATTCTTTAAATTCGATCGTAGATGTTGTCGGGTTTTTATCTGTTGATCCAGCACTCGATGCATCGACATTCGATCTTTCTGATAAGTGCTTCGAAAACACCAGCGAGGTTCAGGCTCAAAATCCCCCACCATCCCTAATACCACGACTTCACGCTGTTGCAGTGAAAAAAATGGCACACAATAACCCATTACTGGATCCTTTAATTTGTGAAATAGAATCGCCAAATGTCAATTTTGATTCTGTTTACTTAGATTTAAAAATTCTACTCACTCAATGCTTGCTGGGCGATGAGCTAGCCGCGGACTTTTTGCTGGCGCATCTCATATCGACAGTGTAAGTTCAGTATAGACGATCGTCGACAAAAATGTATTTATCCATGAATTTGACTATCTCAGATATATTCGCTCGGACTTGCATAGCATTGGAAAATTTGCTTTAAACATTTGCAACTTGCCTCAAGAAGTTCTCGCAACTTACACCCGTAATCTCTACGAAATTCTGGAACTATTTCTGCCGGCTAGTCATTACTTACCCATGACATTGGATACTATGAACACCACTCAATTCTTTCCAAAGTAAATCTCTATATAAATAAAACTGCTTAGCTATACTTATTGTAAAACTCCTAAAAGGAAAGACTATGAAACGAACAGACTCACTTCAGGCATTCTGCAGATAGCTCCACATACGCACCTAGTTTTAGACGAAACACGTCTGCAACCAGGAAAACTGGAGGCAAATGGAGTACGAGGGCTGCAGAACCTGGCACATTTCATCAAATCTCAAGAAATTATGTGCAACTTTCAGTATTATGACATCGATTTCAAGATGGACGTGCCTGTGCTAATACTAAGTGAGGGAAGAAGCATGTTGCCAGTAAGATAAAATATTAAACGCTAGGCAATAATAATTTATTTATTTTTTTTTAGAATGATTTTATTTTGCCTTTAAATGCCGACACAGGCTACATTCATCTTATTGATGAAATACTCAAGGCCGCAAAACACTACGCCCAACCAAAGTTGGATGCTATTCGACGGTACTTAACCTCTGCAAAAATTTGTAACTTTAATATGAACCCATCCGACAGTGAAATGATTCAAACAGACTTCGTTCAAATGAGAAAGACCGATTCCAAAATAGGAGCAGATGATCTTCATGGGCTTTTAGTGCTATCGCGCCTACTAGCTATTGGCCGTGGCAAATCTACGCTCGACCAAGAATGCTGGGAACAAGCCAAATCAATGGAAGCCTTACGAAAATTGCGCGTAGAAAATATGCCTAAATCAAAAAGAAACTAAATTTGGGTCTAGTATTCGTTTTCTAAAATTATTTACTAAAACATAAATCGATTAATATACAAGACCGCGTTTATGACAAAATTTAAATAAAATCATTTCAAATAATTAAAAATTTGAGAAACAAAAAAAAAATCAGTCACTTATCTGAGCTTTAGGGCTCAGTGAGAAAAGAATTAATTAAATACAATTATTGGATCCAATTCATACTCCAGTATATTTTTGTGGTAAAACAAAAGGTAACTGAAAGTACATCAAACAATCAAGTGAAACATGAGTGATTCAAAGTACTTACCCTTCGCTATCCAACACTTGACTTAATGTTGCAGTGGTAATAATATGGTCGTCACACTTAACCCAGGTATCTTTGTGGTGGCGCACATAGGCAGTATAGTGACCTGTATTAATGGTTCCTACATGGTTCACTACGGCGTAGAGGGAATACCTATAATCACCATAGGGGTTGTTTTTTTCCGACATAAACGGTTTCATGTCGAATTCAGCTGGGAATGAGATGAATGTCGAAATTTTTTTATCAAACAAACTCGAATGTTCGAAACGTTTAAGGTGGAAGCTTGCTACACTTGGCAGCGTCCGCAGTGACAACTGCTTGGTAGATTCTTGATAACTTTCGCAAATTGAACACTTAATCTTTGCACTGGAACCGAGATGCTCAGCCCGAGTGTATCTCTCAAGACAATCAATCAAACTCTTCGGAGAGGTGCCGCCCTGAACTTCACCCAGATCTAGGGATATGTCCCAAAATGGATCGATAGTGGTTGAAACATTCTTACACGCTTGGCACACAACATCGCTCTGCAGCATTCCGGTGAATATCTGATGAATAATGCACTTACATTGCGTAGGGCATGTTTCATTGCTGTTATTTAATTCCTCGTTTTTGGAGCTAATACAATGTAAATGTAGTATCTCTAATGTTGCAATAAAAAATTCGTGTGCATCCTGTTGCTCATACCCAGCCAAATGCTTTGCATGATTCCAAATCAAATGAAGTAAACGGTGTAGCGAAAGTGGACCTCGGGAACCAGAATAAAATTCCTGTTGTTAAAATCCACATAGAATAATCTAAAGATGTTGTTAAATGATTGTACCTGAAATAGACGCGAAACCTCACACACGAGACACTTTAAGGATGACTTCACCGTACACTCGTGACGTTCAGATAGAAAGTAGTCACTTAGCAGTGGTGTATGAATAAGTGCCTGGAATTACGTCTTTATTTTTAAAATTCTTTCGATGGTGCTATCAATAAATCCGCCGGGGGAATTTCAAATCCCCAACGATTTACCTGCGCATAAGAAATAACGGTTTGATAGATATATTTGAATACATACTTGCACTATACAATTCATAAAACATGTCGATCCCAGGTTCATTAATCCCCTTAAGCCAATCGTTTGGTTTGCTTTGATACACCTTCGACGTGGGTTATTCAATAGCAAATTTATCTCAGTTGGAGTGGGCCGCCATGGTTTGTATGATAAACTCTTTTTTAGATCCTTTGCCTCAAGACGACGATGTTTGTCGTGGATTTCTCGGGCACGCTGATCATAAATGAAGTCTCTACACGAATAACAATAAATAACACCATGCGATAGTTCTAGTGCAATGGGGTGCTTCTGCGATTTGAGATGCTCGAAAATGTGAGGGCCTTTGCATCCGAAATATATACAATGCAGACATGAATAAATTTGCATACCAAAACTCCCACAATCGAAGCAGCAGCACGTAAATGCCTTCAAGATTCAAATTCTTAAATTAAAGTTTCAAAAATGAAATATGTACACACCTTTCTATCACGAGCATCTTTGGAGATGCATGCGGAGAAGTATGCGTCCACAACGCTAAATGTTTCCATACCGAACTCCTTAATGTACGCTTGGAAGTGTCTGCATCCAGCTTCATTCATCGTTATTATATTGCAAAAATATTTTTGCTTTTATTAAAGGAGCGAGGAGGCTATCTAAACAAATATTCAGATGAATTACCAAATACCAATACCAACTTGCTTGCCCACATCAGTATCAATGTCAGAATTAGTTTAGGTATGTTTGCTTTGTCGAATTTGAACATTAAATCGCTTTCCTTTGATAAGATCTAGATTTGGTCTCAGTTTTTCAATGGAAAGCAAACGAGATTGTTGGGAGCGTGATACTTGACAGCTCTTTGTTTGCAAATTGGAAGAGAAACAAAATGTTCTATTTCTTTTTCTTTTCCCCAGTACTAAAACCACACTGTATGTAAAATAATTTTATTTCATAAATAGTTTGTAATTCTACAGAACCACACAAATTTGTACAATACACAAGTCCAGTGAACCCTCGTATAACGCGGTACTTTCAAAACGCGATTTACAAATTGCAGCAAACCCTCCTACAGCGCGTACTTCTGCAACGCGGTTTCGGTATAACGATATCGGTCATTTATAACGCGAAAAATGTATGTGTGTACCTATCGCATTCATGTGTTTCGATAGGTTCCTGCTTAGTGGGAATATTCTGCCTAAAACCATTTCTGGTGTGATAGGAATAATTCACTGTTTTTGTACCTTTATTTCAATATTAAATATTTGTTAACAACACAGCTGTGGGGATTGAGGAGGTATAAAACCGGTATTCAAAAGGAAAGTTTGATTCCTTAGAAGAGAAAGTACAGCATTAGGATCAACTGAGAAACGGAGAAAAATCTGGTGACGTTGACTATTCGAACAATTTAGCAAAATGAAAAGAAAATTAAAGAGAGAGTTTGTGCTAGGTCGTCTGTAAATGCAAAGCGAGTTGCTCGTATCCGGAATTTATTTTTTTAGAGAAGACGGAAAAATAATGGTTTGAATAGAGGATTGTAGTCAAAAAAGGGTGCCATTGGATGAAAACGTCATAAAACAGAAAGCTCTTAACATTGATTAACATCTGAACGCCATTGACCATTCATCTTCAAAGCAGCCTTCTATTTACAAATGAATTAAGTGCTGGTAAAAGGTGGATCGAAAATATTAAAGTCCGTTTTTCTTTGCTCAATGTTAAAGTTCAAGGAAGAAAGTGCATCAGGATGCAGTAGCCGCTGCCATATTTCCCACGCAATTTTTAAGAATTGTAAAAGAAGGGGCTTAACAGCAGACCAGGTATTTAATTTTCTTTTAATTGTTAATTGTAAACATTTTATTCTTCCATTACGTCAAGGCTATGTATGATCAGAAAAATGGGGATAATAACCCTCCCACTTTACCGCATCCCTACGGATCAGCTTGTGGTTCGACCTCAATAAATATCGGCAAGTTTCCTGATTTCGGATTACCTCATCACTGCGGCCAATTAAATGCTGATGTTGTTGCATTTGTGTGATGATCCAGGAGTTTTGGGCCTACTTCTTTTTAAAGATATCGGCACGTACATGCTCCCATTATTGATTGCCATTTTACGGCACCGGTGATCCAGATCATGCGTCGCTCTTATTCGCCTTTTACCAAAAGCGCTGATTTTTGGGGAATCTGAAGTGATGTACTTAACCTGTCCTTGCACGGGTTTAATCGTTAAGATGATTATTTTAATCATTACTGTAGCCGTTATGTATTAAAACTATAGTACAGTTAGTTTTCTAAAAATGTTTAAACAAATATAGATCATTTGTGGAAAACGTAACGCCAGCTTTTGTATGTGGCTCAAGTATCGTATAACGCGTTTTGTATAATGCATCGTTTCTTGAGAACGTAACCACCTACCGCGTTATACGCGGTTAAATGTACTTTGCAATATATATCATAGAAATATGATCATCAGCATTTCATTTTCTTACACAGAAAGTGAAATTTGAAAAAAAATATTTCAAAGTACATACTCTGGATTTGCTCTTTTCTTACCAATTGAAAGTGACATTAGCTTACAATGGATTTCAATTACAAACCTTACCCAGCGCCGCGCCGCTTGTTAAGCTATACATAACATGTTTTTTTAACGCTTGAACACATTTTGACATAGGTACATTTTCTCGAAATGTTTTATTTTAAAGAAATATATTGAAGTTTGTTCTTTTAAGTTTGTCCATCAAACTATTTTAAGGGTACGCTTACATGTTTAACTACGCGTAGTTAATAAGTAAACTACATTTCACCATTATCTTATTGTCTACTTATTGTCTACAAAATTGATTATATTGTCAATGTCGGTGACGTTAAGATGTAAACATCAGACGTACGAAATGTAGTTTTTTCATAAAATGGCATTTCAGCCTCTGATAGCACGGTGCTGAATAAAAAAATAACATTTGGAAAGAAAACAGGCGCCAAGATATTTATTCAAACAAAGAGAAAGATGGAGCGAGACTTATATAAAAAAAGGAGAAAGTGAACAGACACTACCCAATCAAGTCACTCGATTCATCTTTAAGTTCATTTTATTAGAGAATTAAATATTTTAGTGCAACCACTGATTTCAAAAGAAAGAAAACGCGCGCAGATTTAGTATTGCTCGTTATCTTCAATGAAATTACCTGCATGACGTTCGACACTCCTCTTATCAATCGTAATCATTTTTACCTAATGATTACTACATTCCATTGTTAACTACCTTTATTGCTGTCTTTAACTTCATCTAACAAATGGATCGTCCTGCCAATGTGAGTGGATTAGGATGTCAATTTGACAACCGAAAAACTACATATGACAGTTTTTCCCTACGTCTGCTACATTTAACTTCGTTTTCTACCTTAACTACACGAATATGTAACATATTGTTACATCCAGGCTAGGATTCGAAAAGATAAAACGTAATTCTATTTAATTAATCTTTATTAGTTCTCTTTCGATTTAATTCTTGATTATTATTCTAATAATTCACTTGTTTAATTCAACAATTCACTTTCACAATTAATCACTTTAAATAAACAATCACTTTTCTCTTATTCAATATTCTCCATACTTTTTCACTACTGTCATCTATCGCCCTTCTTTATCGCGGTTCACAACTCGAATGTCTTGGGTGCTCCTGCGACATCTATTTATATCTCCTAGTGACTCCTCTCGAAATTTCCAGATTCGTAGAGAAGGTTCGTTTAGAAGGTTCGAGAACAATCTAATTATGTATGTATGTACTAGTTATTCCACAGCTACTCAAACTAATATTCAAATGCTGCCAAAATCGGTAATATGGCTACTTTCTACTAGATGGCGCAACTTGACTAATTGCTGCTCAATGACACAGTTTGAGCAAACATGCAACAATATTGTTGCATGTTTGCTTGAACTGTGTCATTAATTAGTCAACTACGCCATCTAGTAGAAAGTGGCCATATTACCGATTTTGGCAGCATTGGAATAGCAGTTTGAGTAGCTGTGGTATAACTTGGTATGTTGTTCTCGAACCTTCTGAACTTAACGAACCTTCTCAACGAATCTGGAAATTTCGAGAGGTGCCACTAGGAGATATAAATAGATGTCGCAGGAGCACCCAAGACATTCTAGTTGTGAACCGCGATAAAGAAGGGCGATAGATGACAGTAGTGAAAAGTATAGAGAATATTGAATAAGAGAGGTGATTGTTTATTTAAAGTGATTAATTGTGAAAGTGAATTGTTGGATTAAATAAGTGAATTATTAGAATAATAATCAAGAAGTAAAAGACATTGAAAGAGAACTAATAAAGATTAATTAAATAGACTTACGTTTTATCTTTTCGAATCCTAGCCTGGATGCAACATTGGTGTCAGAAGTGGGATAAAACGTATTCAGGGTGAAATTAAAGTGAAGTGAATTAGTTTAAAAAAAAAAAAAACGTATTTAGTGAAAAAAAAGGAAAGAAAAATGGGCCGCACATTGAAATTACTACAGCTCAGTATACCGCAGTTAAAAGCTGAGCTAGAAAAGCGGAATCTCTCCACAGCTGGAGGAAAAAGTGATCTGGTGCTTCGACTGCAGGAAGCTGTTGAAAACGAAGGAGAAAATCCCAAGTCCGTTTTGTTCGACGTAGCAGAAGAACAAGTAAGTACAGCCGTTGATATGACTGCTATGATGGAACTACTTCTGGCCAAGTTCGATCAGAAATTCGACTGTATGGACTCTAAATTTGATGAACAAAAGAATTCTCTAGATTCCAAATTGGAATCAATGGACTCTAAATTTGATGAACAAAAGAATTCTATAGACTCTCAGTTCAATGAACAGAAGAATTCTCTGGATTCGAAATTGGAGTCAATGGACTCTAAATTCGAAGAACAAAAGAATTCCATAGTTGCCGCCCAAAAGAGCGCTGTGGAAGATTTTAAAAATGTTCTCGAAGGAAAACTCGAAGAAATTGACCACAAGTTCGAGAAGGTTGAAACCAAATTCGACGAAATCCATCAGACGTTTTGCAAGCATGAAACAAACTTCGAGAACTTGGCTAGAGAGCTCGAGAAAGTGAAGAAGCAGAAGGCTCGAGAAAATTCTGCGGACTGCCCGAGAAGGAAAGAGATGCAGCCTCCTGTTTTCGACGGTCAAACATCATGGCCAATTTATAAGAAACAGTTTGAAGCAGCTGCAATGGCGAACAGCTGGGACAACGAGGAAAAGTCGATTGCGCTAACGCTCGCACTAAGAGGTACAGCTGCGGAGTTACTCCAAACCGTCTCAGAAGAGAAGCAACACGACTACGACGCCCTGGTCAAGGCTATAGAGATGCGCTTCGGTGATGAGCATATGCAGCAAGTGTACAGGGTCCAGCTACGCAGTAGAGTCCAGAAGCGGGGAGAAACACTTCAACAGCTGCAAGCAGATATCGAACGTCTGGCACATTTGTCATATCCTAATGCTGGTGAGGTTCTCATCAATGAAATGGCTGTGGAGGCGTTTATCCAAGCCATTGAAGATAGACAACTGCAAATGGCCGTAAGAATGGCTGGAAAGAGAACTCTCGCTGAGGCCCTAGCATTTGCCTTGACAATGCAAGCTGCTGATCAGGCATCGCATGTGTTCCACCGCGTAAGGGAAATGACTGCCGTTGAATGCTCATGTCAAAGAACAGACATAGTAGACCGGAACAGAGATAACAGAGGTCAAATGCGCTGTTGGAACTGCAACAAAATAGGGCACCTGCAGAAACAGTGTAGAGCTCCACCCAGACAAGGCAGTTGTCCACATTGCGGGTCTAGGAGACGCAACGAAGAAGCATCTGGCAGATATAGCTTCGCAGAACCAGCAGTCGGGAAACGTGTAAGGGGCAGCTTCTCGGAGCAGAAGTGGGTTTCCGGAATCGACGACCCCAGGACCACAATTCAAGTCTCCCAAACCAAACGAGGAAACCAGAGTCTAACAGTGGAAGCCTATATCGGACAAAATAAGTGCGTGGCAACCATCGACACCGGTGCCACCGCTTCCATCATAAGGAGGGACATCGTCCGTCAGTCTTGGCTGCACAACACCAGCAATTACTGTCTGAAAACAGCAACAGGAGCGACAGCGAAAGTGTATGGAGAGGTCATACTAACAATAAATTTGGCAGGATTAGTATTCTCCCACGCTTTCCTAGTAGCCGATATATGTGACGAATGCATCATTGGAATCGATTTCATGAAGGCGCATGATGTAGTATTGGACATTGGTATGCAAGTACTCAAGTATCGAAACGTAGAAATTCCGATGGTGTACGGGAACGAGAACGTCGCATCCCTGAGGACAGTCATTAGTAAGGACGAGGTCCTACCACCTTCCTCAGAGACACTGATTTGGACAAAGCTGGAAGGTGATCCTGGGGCCCACCGATTCTTTCTAGTCGAGCCAGAAGACAACCACTGCCGAAATTGCGTGGTTGGAAAAATGCTTGTCGAGCCGAAGAACAATATGGTTCCCGTACGAGTTCTTAATGCGGAACACAAAAGCGTCAAATTGAAGCAAGGTGAGGTGGTTGGAAAGTGTGTACCGGTTACGGCCATCACGAAACTATCACAGGAAGGTGTTGCGAAGCCTCGTTCACCAATGGGAATGACTGAGGTCAAAAGAACTTTATTCCAGCACTGCGATCTGAATCAGGAGCAGCAAGCCTTGGCAGGGAACCTCATCAACGAGTTTGCTGATATATTCGCTTCGCGGGACTGCGAGTATGGCCGAACACACCTTGTACAACACCGGATAGACACTGGAGATGCGAGACCGTTTCGTCAGCCTCCCAGACGATTACCATTGGCTAAGCAGACGGAGGTTGCAGAGATGGTGTCGACGATGGAGAAGGAAGGAGTAATCGAATGCTCTAAAAGCCCATGGGCATCTCCAATTGTCCTAGTCAAAAAGAAAGATGGCAGCACTCGGTTCTGTGTAGACTATCGCCAACTGAATAATGTCACCAAAAAGGATAGCTACCCTCTACCAAGGATTGACGATACGCTGGATACACTGTCCGGAGCTCGATGGTTTTCCACTCTAGATCTGAAGAGTGGCTACTGGCAAGTGCAGATACATCCGAAAGACCGTGAGAAAACAGCTTTCACAGCAGGAAACGGGCTCTGGCAATTCACAGTAATGCCATTTGGACTGTGTAACGCGCCGGCAACCTTTGAGCGACTAATGGAGCGTGTTTTGTTGGGGCTAACATGGAAAACGTGTTTGGTCTACTTGGACGATGTCATCGTGGTTGGAAAAACGTTTGAAGAACATCGAGATAACTTGAAGGAAGTGTTCCAGAGACTACGAAGTGCACAATTAAAGCTTAACCCGAAAAAGTGTGATCTCTTTAGATCTGAGGTAAAATATCTGGGGCACATCATCTCGTCCGAAGGAGTAAGGACTGACCCAGAGAAGGTCGATGCGGTGAAAAATTGGCCCGTTCCCAAAGACAAACACCAACTGAGAAGCTTCCTGGGACTTGCAACTTACTACAGACGGTTTGTGAAGGACTTCGCAAGGATCGCAAAGAGCTTGCATCAACTGACGGAAAAGGGAAAACCATTTAAATGGTCAGGTGAATGCGAAGCGAGTTTCAAGATTCTCAAACACCAACTGTGTGATGCTTCAATTCTAGCGTACCCTACTCCAGGAAAGACATTTATTGTAGATGCCGACGCTAGTAATGTTGGGATCGGAGCCGTTCTTTCGCAGATCCATGATGGCCAAGAGAGAGTAGTTTCCTACTTCAGTAAAGTGCTATCCAAGCCGGAGAGGAACTATTGCGTAACCAGGCGGGAACTCCTGGCTTTGATCCTGGCAACAAAGCACTTCCACAAGTACTTATATGGGCAGAAATTCATCCTGCGAACAGATCATGCGTCTCTAAAGTGGCTGCTGCAGTTTAAGAACCCTGAAGGACAAGTCGCGAGGTGGATTGAGCGGCTGCAGATGTATGACTACGAGATACAGCACCGAAAGGGAACTCTTCACTCCAACGCAGATGCCCTCTCCCGGCGACCCTGCAAGGCTGATTGTAAACATTGCGTACGCCAGGAGGAAAAAGATAAATTATCAGTCCAACGGTTGAGAGCTGAGCCCATTAGCGGCTGGAGTGCACGGGAGATCCGGAATGCTCAACAGGAAGATCCGGATATCGAGCCGATTCTCGCCTGGAAGGAACATGAGGGCAAGCCGGACTGGCAGCAGATCTCCAATAGGAGTCCGGAATTGAAGGCATACTTGGCACAATGGGACTCACTTCATGTCCAGGATGGCATTTTGAAAAGAAAATGGGAAAGTTCGGATGGAACATCAGCCGTGATGCAACTTGTGGTACCCAGATCGAAAGTCAACGAAGTACTTAGGGAACTACATGATGGAGTGTCCGGAGGTCACTTGGGAGTAAATAAGACACTCGAAAAAGTGCGAGAACACTTTTACTGGATCCACGCAAGAGACGATGTCGAAAACTGGTGCCGAAAATGCGACGCTTGCGCAGCCAGTAAAGGCCCGAGAGTAAAAATGCAAGGCAAGATGCATCAATACAACGTTGGAGCGCCCTTTGAAAGGATTGCAGTTGACATCGCAGGACCGTTTCCGGAAACCAACAGTGGAAACCGCTATATCCTCGTAGTGATGGACTACTTCACTAAATGGCCTGAAGCCTTTGCTATACCTAACCAAGAAGCTAAAACCGTGGTAGAGCAGATTGTCCACAACTGGGTAAGCAGATTTGGCGTACCAATGGAATTGCACTCGGACCAAGGTCGCAACTTCGAGTCGAAGATCTTTCAAGGAGTATGCCAGCTACTAGGGATTAAGAAGACAAGAACAACCCCGCTTCATCCACAATCGGACGGAATGGTGGAACGCTTCAATAGAACCTTAAACGAACACCTTTCTAAGGTGGTTGGCGACTGCCAGCGGGACTGGGACAAGCACATCCCCATGTTCCTATTAGCTTATCGAAGCGCAGTTCATAACACAACAGGACATACTCCATCCGAAATCCTTTTTGGTCGAACCATCCGGTTACCTAGTGAATTGATGTTTGGATCTCCGACTGATGAAGCAACGAATGAAGATGATTATGTGGCGGATCTCAGAGAAACCATCAGAAACATTCATCGGAAAACTAGATATAAGATTCGGATATCCAGCGACCGCATGAAGACGAGGTACGATACAAAAGCGACCACCACAGGATTCCAGGAAGGAGATCTGGTATGGCTTTACAACCCTCATCGCCGAAAAGGTATGTCACCTAAACTACAGCAGGATTGGGAAGGACCCTATAAGATAGTGAAGCGCATCAACGATGTTGTCTACCGGATCCAGCGAGGAAGAGGCAAGCTAAAAGTTGTCCATGTGGATCGTCTCCATCGCTACCATGGGGAAAATATTGACGTGCTTGTTCGGGACGAACAAGTTTAAGAGGGGGATATTGTTGCATGTTTGCTTGAACTGTGTCATTAATTAGTCAACTACGCCATCTAGTAGAAAGTGGCCATATTACCGATTTTGGCAGCATTGGAATAGCAGTTTGAGTAGCTGTGGTATAACTTGGTATGTTGTTCTCGAACCTTCTGAACTTAACGAACCTTCTCAACGAATCTGGAAATTTCGAGAGGTGCCACTAGGAGATATAAATAGATGTCGCAGGAGCACCCAAGACATTCTAGTTGTGAACCGCGATAAAGAAGGGCGATAGATGACAGTAGTGAAAAGTATAGAGAATATTGAATAAGAGAGGTGATTGTTTATTTAAAGTGATTAATTGTGAAAGTGAATTGTTGGATTAAATAAGTGAATTATTAGAATAATAATCAAGAAGTAAAAGACATTGAAAGAGAACTAATAAAGATTAATTAAATAGACTTACGTTTTATCTTTTCGAATCCTAGCCTGGATGCAACAATATGTTATTTTTCCCAAAAAACTGCATTTAAGCCATCTCTGTTGACATCTCTCAAAATCAGTGGTAGGTGCATACGATAGGTGGAATTGAACACGAATAATTTGCGTAGAAGCGCTTAAAAGTGCAAATATTAGGCGTTTTTCTTTTTTAGCCCCGAGCGGGGAACAGAGCGCGGCCCGAGCGATCAGAGCTCGCTCCGAGCTGAACGTAACCTGAGCGCTCCGAGCTAATTAAGAAACAGAATTGAGCACTGAACTGTCATTAGATATTTTTTTTTTATTAATTTTCAAAATTGTTAATTTGTTACGCATTAATGATCATAATGAACTTCAATTGAACATGCTCGCGCACTTGCACCGCTACCCTTTTTTTGTGGTTTAATTTTACCAATTCCTCTTTTGTGCCTTCGTTCGTTTCGCGACAAGTGTGCAAGCATCTTCTCGTTCACTTCGCAGAATATCCCAACAGCGTTAAGACCGATCATTGGTAATAAATCAAGTACATCATAATTTGTTAATTCATATACTCGTATCCAATTTGATAAATTCAATAAAGTTGAATTCTTTTAATTGAACATTTTTTGGTTGTGAATTTCATATTCGTTCTAATCGTTAACAATAAGTGTTATTCTGTTTTTTTTTGCATAAGCTGCCATTATTTGTATTTTCTACAATCATGCCTGAATGCGAACTCAATTATATTTTTGGAATATGTTCTCAGTACAACTTACAGATGTTAAAAACGAGGATATTAAAAGACTTTTCTTGTATTTTACACGTTTCCTACATTTAATACTATTTTACACATTTCCTGCACAATAAGTCTTAAGGTTTATTTTTATAAAATAAAACGAAAGAAACAAGATTTTGCTTATAGTAAGGTTCAACCAACAAAACGTTAAAAACTCGGAATGTAATTAAGATTTGCTTCTAATTCAGGAGTACCTGCGAGTATGAGGTCAAGAAATGGTTTCATGTCAATTTAGTATCAAAGCTCGGGTAATTTAATAGAGTACTTTGCGGCAACTTCAAGGTCAAATGAAATAAAATGCGCTAGCTGATTTAATTGAAAGAAAATACTCCTACGGCGGGAGACGTGTTTTGCGCGAACATTTCTTAAAACTGTTATAATAAAGCGATATATAACAAAAAAAAAAAATCAATAGTTTAGAAGGAGTAGCTATCTAAACACTATTTTTGAATACTTAAAAGTAAACAATGTAAATGGATTGTGTACAAAATATAAAAACGAAACTGTAAGAATCGCGTTGTTGTGATTAAATTGAGCAGTTTTTTATGCACACATTTTATACTACTAAATACAAACGATCAAACACAATTAATTTATAACAAACTCATACAAAAGAAAATCTGAAAATACCTGGAAATTGCTGCATCTAGTGCTGCAAAAGCCTTTTTGGTTAACTTATGGACAAAAAACCTGAGAAAATCTAAATGAAAAGTGTTGTTCACTGTTTTTATTGTTTTTTCTGCTTTAGCATTATTTCTCAGGTTATTTGTCTATAAATTGGGAGTTTGTAGTCTTAAATAGCTTTTGATTTCACTTAAATATGCACTTAATTAACAATCACAATGATTTTTCTATACGAGTTATGCAATATACTGAAGTTGTATTCTTGAATTTTTTTTTGACGTTTAAAAAAGAGATTCGACACTTCATAAAGAAATATTGTAGAAATAGATCAAAAATTCAACTGCGTCTCCGATTTTGACAGGAGTGAAAACTTCAGCGTGTGAAGTTGAGTTAAACACATTGAAAAATGCAACTTCCAGCGAAACAAAAAAATTTATATAAATTCTTAAGAAAATTATTTTAATATACAAACAAGAGAGCAAATTCTCTCAAATTATAAGCAATTGTATGTACATATGTTGGGGAAACGGAAAAACATCGCTTCAAGGTTTGTGGGATTTGCACTTCAAATTTGAATTTAGGATTTACGTCTAACATTTGGATTCGAAGTTGAGGTTGAGGTGCTGATGTGTTCCAGCCCATTAAAAAGCATTGCTTCTAAAACGGTCGGCGTGGCTGTCAAAATTAAAGTCGGATTGGCTGTGTTGATCTATTTCTACCAATAGTAGTCGCTGCAAAATAAATGGAAACTACTAGCGGCCATACAACTGCTTTGTTATAATTGAAATAAATTCCCTGGGAAATTCGATCCTTTTGACATTTTGCACCGTTTTATAAAATTTGACGTAATATCCTTTCTTAAAATTTAAAAATTGAAAATTTGTCGCGACGGTGTCGGTGGCATCCATCTGTATTATATTTTTATAGCATTAATCTTAGATAGCAGAAAATGAATTCATTAGATCCAAATTCAAAAACTCCGATGCGGTATAAGCATCGGTCGCCGGTAGTCAATTTTCTTAGCAAAAACAGTAGGACGCTTAGCCACTCTGCTGATTTGGGTTCTCAGCAGCTACATTCAAGGAGAATAAAGGAATCAAATTCATTTCACGTATTCCCCGTTGTAAAAACGCCACCCGCTAAACAATTTTCTAAGATTGTTAATCCATTCGAGGCAGCTTTAGCTGAGCGTCTGCATCTGCCACTGATTGGAAGGTAATGATAATTTTTTGTCTATATTAGTGATTTAATAATCTGCTTTTGTCAGTCCAACATTGTTTCATCGTCCACCAACTCCACAACACTCTTCGACACAATTTGCATGGACAATTGACGACGTTTCTTCTCTGCAGCCCGCTAACGTTGAGCCCCACGAGACACAATTCCGTGATTCCCCAGATCCAGAGTATGAGGCAAAGGCCCAGTCTGCTATTAGCTCGTATTTTAAGGAACAGCAAATTGTTCCTAGTCCAATCGATTGCTCACTGCGAGGTCAGCGAATCACTTTCTCTGAATTCAATATTAATACACCGATTTCTAAATCAGGTAACAGAATACGGGACAATGTTGCTCAAACTATTTTGTCTCTACCGCCAACATTGCCGAAGAATTTGGAGGCAGTCCTAGCGCCATATTTTTTTTTCAATGAAAATCAGCAGTGCTCCAGTACGTTGGAACATTTTTCTAGGAGTGTCACAGAGCACGATGGTAGAGATGCATCGCTCCGACGTAAATTATTCGATTACCAAAACGGTATGTATCAGGATGATGATACCTTCGCAGTTACAGAGAAGTGCGTATTAACTGTTAATAGTCCGCCGCCGGAATCTCCTGAAATAGTCAATTCTAAACCAATATTGTCTCAAGATTCAATGGACAATAGCTCATTTGGCTCTCTTTCACCCATTGCTCAAAGCTCATCGCCCCCGAATCTGAAACGCAAATCGCGTACTAATATTAATAGTTGCAATGCAGGCAACTCAGTGGCTCGTCCGTTTTCTTCTTTTTATGACAACTACCGTTGGACTAAAACCTTGGAAAGTGTAAGCAGCCCTCTGCTCAGAGATTCACCCGACAGAAAAAGCCCCTCACCGTATCCAGCATTAGGTGAAGTGTCAATCGACTCTATTTTCGATGTTAAAATCAGTGGTTTGCTTGTAGATACAACAAAAAGACCAAAACTGTCGCTTGAGGCTGATTTGTTTGCCGACGAGACTCAAGACATGGATGATGATGATATGCAAGTCAGTCAATTGTCCGCAATAAGTAATACTTCGTCAGAATCCGACACACCACGCAAACGGCGTTCAGCTAACCGAAAAAATCTATCTCAGTCCTTCTCCTATCAATGCAGTTGCAACAGCGATGGTGATGTCGAAGAGAACGATCACGATAGTGACATTAAGGATCAAATCAATGTTGTTACTGAAGCAAAACACGGCACCACTATCGAAGCCGATTGCAAAAATCTGTCTTCATCTGAATGTTTATTGTTTCATCGTACTGATAGCGGATTTAATGAGATGACCACGAGCAATTCGCTATATGATAATAAATGTCCAAGTCAGAAGACAACCCTTAAATTATCTGAAGATGAAACAACAAACAAGATTGCACTAGATATTTGTAATGGTGGTGCAGATGTAAGCATGATATGCTGTTCAACACCTTCCAAACACTGAGGCATTCTTTGATGAATTAAAATTCTATTAGAGTCACGTAGTTAAGAAGAATGATACATTTGTTGCAATTCGCATTATCCTTAAGTTTCTATAAATTTTAAGATACGAATTCCTGTAAGATGTTGTTGGCGTAGCATTGTCAAATTATTGGAAATAATTAGTTCATAAGGTTGTGTCATACTTAGTGTTAGCATTTAGCCAAATTGTTTGTTTTTTGTCAAAATCTATTTGTTTTAGAAATTGAATAATAAAAAAATTGTTTATAGAAACTGTGGGAACATTTATATATGAAAGAATTACAAAACACGCATTCGGGCTAGCTAATGCATCAAAGAATTAGGGTGAACAACATTATTTTACAACTCGATATAGTGATATGTTAATTAAAATAAATAAATATTACGCATTAACGATACAGGGCTTAAAACCTAACTAATCCAACAATTTGCGCTTGCACACACTTGCAAAGACACACTTATACACGGACTAAGAACAAAAAAATTAAGTAGCTTGTCATGACAATTGATACTCTTTGATGTTTGGCAGACTTTTGTTAGATGAGAGGCAGCGGGAAAAAACGGTTTACGTATTACTGGCCCCGGCGTGATTTTAACTTCTCGATCAGTAGGCACTAACCCCTGAGCCACTGCGCAGCTTTTAACATCTTTCGAAAAATATATTATTATTGTTATAAACTTTATTAACTTATAATAAATTAGAGAGTTAATACATTAAAATTAAAGCACTTGCTGCCAGGGCTTTCGGCTAGTTCTGATAAATGTTATGGACAGTTAAATGTTGTCTTCTAAATTTATTACGGTGAAAAATAAAAATATTTATAAATATTTTGTTCGGTGGGAACTGTTAATAGATCGGGTGGAGTTGGAAATATGGTGGATTATCTCTACTGTGGAGAGGTGGCTGTGTGTAAGAAGAGTGTGTCCTAGTCGTAGTCCGAAAATAACTGATCATTGTTTGTTGTGACAGTCAGAGCCACTTTTAAACATCTTTCGAAAAATATAAAAATCATTTGGTTACCTTAAATAATGTTCATAGCGGGGTAGACCTTAACTTTTACGGTCACTTGAAAGTCAAATAAATATTACATCCCGAATTTAGTTATAGAACCTACGAAGAGGGAAGATATGTTTATGGTTACATAGTGCGGGCATGTAATGAGGATAAGGATGACAGAGTAGAAATCGATGCACGTTGGTTTTAAATGTTTGTAAATTATAAAGGATAATTTGATGCGCAAGTCCCAACAAAAAAAACATATAGAAATTTGCCGATGTTTCCACTGCATCAGTACTAGCTGAGTTGCGCATCGGCATCGTAATTTGTGTAAATGTTTACCAATCTCGAAGCTTGAAATAACAACTAGAAGTCGCCGATTTTTAATAGTCTTTATTAACATTTACATATTATGTATTTCATTCCTTCTTTAAAGCGCTATCTATATAAAAATGCCGACAAAAAAGTCTACATTCAATACATACACTGCCGCTCATCTGAATAGGTTCAACATTTGTTGCACATTACTGTTTTTCTCTCTTCATATTTATTACAAATACACAACTTTGTTTTAAATATATTGCAAGACCACTTGTTTACACTTAGTTTGGGAGAGAAAATTAACTCGGAAAATTAGCCGTTATTCTGATATTTCGCTATGATCATATTTGTTGATAAAAGCATGCGAAATTTCTAGCTCATCTGAATAGGTTCAATGGCAATTGGCTCAGTTTACGTTGAACTGCGCTGGCTTATTGTTCTGTTTTGTTTGCCAAACGATAACTGTGGTTGTTTTTTTTCAATCGGATTTGAAAATGGGTCGCGGTAAACCCTTAACGGAAGAAGAAAAGGGTAAAATTAAAGCGTTTAGTGAATCGGGTTTAAGACATCGGCATATCGCAAGAAAAATTGGTAGAAGCCAAAATATTGTCAGCAGTTATTTGCGAAATAAGTCGGGCTATGGCAAAAATATGAAGGGGGGGAGTTACAAAGCTACTACAAGAAAGGATAGACGAGCAATCATCAGAGCTGCATCCAATTCTCAGGACTCTGCATCAAAGATAAGAGAAAAAACCGGTGTTAACTGTAGCTTAGCTACAGTTAAACGTGTTATTCAGAGTGCCAAACATTTAAAAAGAAAGAAAATACAAAAAAAACCACCGCTTAATGCCACTCGCAAAAAAATGCGCCTTGAGTTCTGTCGTAGGAATATGTCGTGGAAAACCGAATGGCATCGTGTCGTTTTCTCTGATGAAAAAAAATTCAATTTGGAGGGGCCAGACGGCTATAACTTTTATTTTCACGACCTGCGAAAAGAGGAAAAGTATTTGAGTCGTCTTCATAGCTGTGCAGGTAGTGTAATGGTGTGGGGAGCAATCTCGTACTACGGAACCTGTGAGCTGCAATTTCTCACATCAAGGATGAACGCGAACACTTATAAAGGCGTACTGGAAAAGGCTTTTCCACACTTTTCGAATGTATTCGGACCAATTCCTTGGATTTACCAGCATGATAATGCCCCTATTCATACCGCGAGGGCGGTAAAACAATGGATTGAAAGCCAAAATGTGACCTTGCTGGAATGGCCTCCATACTCTCCTGACTTAAACGTAATCGAAAATGCATGGGGACTGCTTTCACGAAAGGTATACGAGTCAGGTAGGCAATTTGAGGATAAAAAGGCGTTGATAGCAGCAATTAAAAAAGCTTGGAGCGAAATTACACTTCCAGTAATTGAGAACCTGTACAATTCCATCCCAAATCGAATTTACGAAACCATATTGAAAAAAGGGGGGAATACCCATTATTAATAAGTCTCAAAATGTTCCTACTATACACTAAAATAAAATAAAGATATAATTAACATAATTTGTTATTGTTTAATTGCTTTAAAGTTGTTGAACCTATTCAGATGAGCCAAAAAATGTGTTTGTTTTTATGAATGCATTCGGTCAAGCTGGCGTGTCAGAATAACGGTAAGCTTTAAGACACTTTTTTTTTTCTCAAACTAAGCGTATAATGATGCTCTTTCATTACATATATAACAAATATGTTTCATTGCAATATATATGAAGAGAGGCTAACAGTAAGGTGAAAAAAAAGTTGAACCTATTCAGATGAGCGGCAGTGTACATGCCTATGTACAACTGCTATTTTGGCGTAAACATACAGGGACTTCTTCAGTAGCTTCTTCAGTAGCTTCTTCAGACATTCGAGTTTATAAAGTTTTTATATTCGAGTCAAACGAAGGGGGCATAAAGTTTTATGTAATTTACACTCTTGTCGGTTTGTCATACATTCTCAAGAGGTAAAGATGGGGCAATAACAAAATTATAGCTGTTCACGCGTGCGAGACTCGAACCTCTCGTTGATTAGTCCAACGCACTAACAAGTGAACCACTACTAACATGTAATAAAAAATGTTATTGTCAATCGTTCATTTAAATAGAAATGGATAGTTGTGGACCACCTACACAAGCATACCGAATATTCCCTTCTACTATATAGAAAAACAATAAAAATAAAAGTTGTTTGATTGTTACTTGTGATAAATAAAAAAAAAAAAACTATAGTATAATTTCTCAGCAATGCGCAATCTTTTCTTCATTTTCAAGCAAAGACATTGAGTACGTCATGCACTTTATGTGAGATATGTAATTAAATATTATTCAAAATTCGTACCATGTATTTAGGTACACACTTTATATGCACTGACGTTGCAACGAGATTCTCATCAACCACATCATTGCTGCTTAAATACGATTGTAATATGGTGCTATTTTCGTTTGTCTTCTAGATTTTCCGAGATTTATATATATTCGCATACATATATATTTCATTTCGAAATTTGTTTAGTTAATTGTGTGCTCAATTTAGTTAAGTCTTAGAATGGTCAAGATTTCCTATATTGTTTGTTTTTTTATTGCGTTTTATGTGCTTGTGGTTAAAAGTGCAAGTACAAGTAAACGGGTGAAACGAATAGTCGGTGGTAAGGAAGCAGCTAAGCCACCTCGAGATGATCCAGTTGTATTCACTCGAATGTATAATCGAGATTCACGTGTTGAAGGTTTTCGCAATGAGGATACCGGGATTTACTCGTTTTTAGGAATACGGTTCGCTGATGCCCCCACAGGCCGTAATCGTTTTACCAGACCAAGGTATCGCCGATTGGAAGGCGACATCAATGCAACCAGCCATGGACCGCCTTGTCCCCAACCGCACCCTCGAAATCCAAACCTTGTAATTGGTAATGAGGATTGTCTATTGCTTAATATTTATACTCCACAAATGCCTGACGAAACCACCGGTCTTCCCGTATATGTTTGGATTCACCCAGGAGCTTTTAGGTATGGCTCTGCAGCGCAATATGATGCAGAACCATTGGCGCAGGGAAAGATGATATTTGTTCCTGTACAATACAGACTTGGCACATTAGGTATAATTGGTGATGGAACAAAGGAGTTCAACGGTAATCTGGCCATGTTTGATATGGCAGCTGCTTTAAGGTGGGTTGCGGAGTACATATCGTTTTTCGGCGGGAATCCGAAGCAGATCAAGGTTATTGGACATGGTTCGGGTGCTGCGAGTGCCATGTACCTATCTATGTCTCGTTTACCACGATCAGGTTCAATTACTGGTGTTGTTGCAATGTCAGGTTCCGCATTATCGCAGTATGCCAAAGATGGGGATCCGGTGCAATCATTGGAAGAGATTGCTCAAATAAATAATTGCTCAGTACGTAATGAAACTGAAATTGTTAGTTGTCTCAGATCTGTAAGTGTATGAGTTATACAACCGAATGACTAAACTAATTTTTGTTTAATTCAAGAAAAGTACTGAAGACATTGTAAAAAAAGATTCTCAAGTGCAAACCGAACGACTTCAAGGGCGTGCAATGATTAAAGGAATAGCCGGATTTGTTGGATTTAGTCCGCATGTAGAAAAACCAGACGACGAAAGATCTCTTCCCGGACTAATAACAGATCAGCCTGAACATTCTATTTCAAAACGAAATTTTTCAAGTATTCCGCTCTTAATAGGTGTATCTAAACAAGAAACTGGAAACGCAATAACTTTGAATACTATAGCTGACGTATGGGAATCTGCTCAAGAACTCTTGAATTCTCTTGTAGGCACTTTGGGGGATTGAAATCATTACTAAGGGTCGATGAACTCACTGGTGAAATTATAAATCCATCTTTGCCAGGTGTTCAAGGTCTTAAACTTGGATTAGATGATATGATTAAAGTACCGGAATCTTTCAGTCCATTTGAGGTACTGTCAAAGGTAGATATTTTGTTATTTTTTTGCTTCCTTAATTTCATTACAATTTATATTTAGGTTACTGAGGTGACAACTGATGCACTTTTCAATTTGCCTGCTGCCCTATCTGCCCAGATGTGGGGGAAAATAGCACCAGCTTTTCTTTATAGTTTCGAGTACAAAGGTTCAACTTCCAAGGGTATCAACTTTCTACGCGGACTACCAATTGTTTCTGTTAGCAAAGAAAACGATTTGATATCGCATGGCGATGAACTCGGATACATGTTTAATGCAAACGATATCGAGGGTAACCCATTGTCAGGTGTCCGTCTAACTAAGACTGAAGACTTACAAGTTCGACAGAATCTGATTTCCTTATTAACAACATTTGCCAAGCCAAGTGAAAGCGATAAAACGTCAATTTTACAAAGCGTGGCTAGAGGCGGTGATGGGGTCCCGTTCATAAAAATCGACCAACATCTTAAGGTTTCGGAAGACTTTCGTTTCTGTGAACTTTTGCTTTGGGGTGCACCCTTAAAACCACTACGGTCAACATCATGCAGAGGTCTTGCAAATACTTTGGGCTCAGTAACAAACGTTCTGAGCAATGTAACTACTAGACTATCCGATGCAATAGGTTTAGGCTCTAACCGCGATACTGGTGGAGGGCTATTGGGTTCAGGTGGATTGCTGGGATAAACACAAACAACATTTTTCTTTTTATTTTCCGCCAAATAATATCTAGATACATACTGTTTGTATCTCCTATATAACAACGGTCAGTTGGATGTAGTACAGAAAAAATGTCTGTACGAATTTATCAATGAATTAAAGACACACAGTAAAAAAAAGAAGACATAAAAATAAGGTACCTAGCGACCTCATAAATTCTCATCAGTTTTTTATTTCGCTGTCCATGTCATTTATTTTTGGTTTATGATGCATGATGGACCATGCTGGAGAGAAGGCTCTTTAGTCAATGTTCGCGCTTCCCTGTGTAAACTCTGGTAATCTGGTAAGGCAAGCAATTCCGTATTCCTGATTTGCCCCTCAACAACGTTCTCATTAATATTCAACCTATATGCGTTATGCAATAAGATAATAGGGGACTCACCATTTGTATGTAGTGGTTTTAAAATATTTTCTGAGCGGAAAAATTAAAAAAAAATATTAAAATTTACAACTACATACTATACAATTTAAATTAAAATACGATTATTGTATAATTTTGTTTTTTTTAATGCATATAAACGTGAGCGCTTACGCAAACAAATGTATATTGATAAATAAAATGCATGAGCCTATATGAATTATATATGGATCTATATTTTCTATTACTTAAAGAGCGCGAACTTTCTTATATTTTTATTTTTATGCATACAAACTGTAGTTTACTATAAGTATTTTTGGACAAATAATAAAAGAAAACAAAATTCAAAGACAAAGTTATGTAAAATTAATGTGTTAGATATTGTCCGCTTATTAAGAAGAATAACATAAAAGTGTCGACAAAAAAGAAAATCACGTTGTTGCATTATTGTTTTCAGTGTTGTTCTCATGAAAATTGGCTCCGTTTACAATAAAAGATGTGCCTAACCCATAAAGGTGGCCGCAGTATTTAGCGTTGTCAATGTTATCCTCGAAAAACATCTACAGAAATAGAAAAATAAAAACAAAGTGTTCAAATTGTGTTCATTCGGTTATAAATATCTCTTTGGAGTAGGTTGACAGAGTTTGGTGATGTTGGAGGTGATGCAAATGCCCGTTTTGCATGCAGTTAGTATAATTCAGAAATGAACAAATGAAAATGAAATCAAAAACAAAATAATTGTGTTCATTTTGTTTCATTTAATAATTCAATGATAAACAAGTACTAAAATCCATTTGAAAGAACTATAAATGTAGTAAAATATAATATGAAAAAAAAAACAAAAACAAAGGTGAAAAGCTTTAAAAATCTAAGTTCAAAATTCACCATAATTAATAATTAAACAAAGTCAAACATAATTCAACTATAATTAAAAATTATCACAAGGGATAAGGGGGGAAACAATAATAATGAGAAAGTTAGTATGAAAATGAAATGTGATGATCTCTCATTATGCTTCAAAAACAATTGAATTAAATTCGATTGCATGGTCTAAATATGGTGGGGTGAGTTCAATATTAAATTTTCTATCATTTGATGATAATTTTTGTACCTCACGCATTTTAAAGAAAGCCATTCCAGTTAAAAGCGCATCGGAACCTGCCTGATGCTGGGGGCCGACACGCCGCAGTTCAAGTTGGTCAGCTACTTCCTGTAGTCCACCCTTAAGATTCTTGCAAGACTTCATAAGATACTTTATATCGTAGATGTTTGGGAAGTATATACGCAATAGCTCAAAGAACTCGCCTTCATCAGCAGGTAGATTCTGGTCGGTTAATAGCTTAAGCAAATAACCAAAGTCATAGCCAGAATGGAAACAGAGCCACTTGATGTTGTCCACTAAAACAATGCCAGACGACATAAGCAATTCCGCAAAGTCTAATGGATCAATACCATCTTCTTCGTGCTTTTTAAATTGAATTCCAGAGTTCTGCAATAGATCAATCGAGTCTTGCGCATACATATCTTCTCTGGAAAAAAAATATTATAACATTTAAGTTTTTTTGAATTAGCAATGGCTTACGAAAGATTGAATTTAAAATTGAACTGCCAAGTCGAATATCCCGGCGGGGTTTTGCCCTCGTCATCCATAAAAGTCAAACCCAGTTGAATGATGCGAAGCAAGTCAACATTACACCTGAGAAGCTGGTAGTGATAATCTGCAGTCGAACGGAATTCTCCAACAGGACGAGCCACAACTCCAGGAAATTCCGTATCCATTGCTACATAGTGGAATTTTTGAACAACTTTTCGTATGGTGCGGAACTCATCCTCAAGGTTATGCTTCCAAACATCTCGAATTCCGCATTCTTCATTACTTGGTATACTGACCGAGTGCGATGAGTGCCCACCGCCACCACTTATTGCTGAAGGCATTGCCTATAAGAAAAATCAAAATTGTGTTATGTTTTGGGGTAAAAATAAAGCTTCTCAAAAAGTGTGCGAGGTTGTTTATTTTTTTTTATTTTTTTGACAAACATAACTTAAATATTATCAATAAATTACATTTGTGTTTTTGGAAACGTGGATTTCAATTGACTCTAAGATTTTAAACGGGAAGAGGTTTCGATCGCCAATTTATAAAAAATAAAACAAATTTAATCAAAAATACATAGGTACATACATGTATGTACTTACTTATACAAACAATCTTTGAGAAAAAATAACAGAAACGCAAAAATTATCTTAAGTGATTTGTATTAGAGGAACTGTAGCGGCGGTGGTAGACCATCAACAAATCAAGAATAATATAATTTACTTACATCAGTTGTTGAATTAGTAGTTACTTCACTGGCTTCAGCCACGGTGCTGTCAGCCGATGTGTATTCAGAATTTCTTTACAGAAAATCAGCCCGCAATCAATTGGATTATTGAATTAAAATGTTTGTTTTATATTATAAATTCCCCAAGAGGAAGTGTATGATAAGTAGTAGGAAGCTACGCTCTTCTAGTATGCACTTGAAGAAATTAAATGTTCCCAAATTTCCAGTTTGCTATTTGAATGCAGCTATTTTGCTATCAATTCATTGGGTGTTTTAGTCCTGTAGTTGTGTCAAGAAATCGCAAAATGCAACATTTTAATGTCACGAAGAGAAAAGAGTTGTGATAAATTGATTTAGCATACGAAATTTAATGTAATTCAAGTCAACTTTTGTCATTGTACTTACCCATTTCATAGTTATGAAGATTGTATTATATTTTACTTTTTGTTTTTTTATTTATCAATAATTTCGGACGTGATTTACTTAAAAAAGGTACAAACAAAATTATGGTCTACCCAAAAAACAAATATTTTGCCCGACGCCAGAAAAAAAATTCCGATTTTTTATGTTGATTGTGGCGAAAAGAAATGTCAAAGTATGAACTTCGCCAGATACAGAAATTCAGCGCACCGGGAAACAGTGCTGACACTATTCAACTTAGTTCAGTATTGCATTTTATGGTGAATACTATTTGAATGTACAAATAGTACTATTAAGGCCAAATTATAATAGCCGTACGACGCTACAACAATTTTGTTCCGTTTTGAGCTTCATGAATCATTATTCATTTATTAATTGCGACTCCGGACTACCTATGAAAAGAAAACAGAACAGCACAAGTGAGTTAAAACTGTCAGATCAAGTCCGAACAGAATAGTATAGCTTCGGCATTATGTTCTCCTCTAAGCTGCGAAAAATCAAAAAGATTATCCTCACTGTTGTTTAGTATTCTTCCGGTTTTGAGTGAGCATTGACCGTCCATGTTTGATCTGCTTTCGATTTAATCACAATTTGAACTTTGTCTCTAATTTTTTTTTTAAATATGGGAACAATTGTAACATTAAACTAAAAAAATACGATACCTCGTGCCATACCAACAAATTATACTGGTAGAATTCGAAGTTTCAAATTTGATACTTTTCAATTACTTGCTCACCCTAAAGCTAGGTGCAAAAAACCGCGTGCTAAACTGATCTGAAATCTTCATGGAACAGAAAGAAAATTAAAAAGAAAATTTAACAGTCCTTTTTTTTGTTTTAACTTTTTTTTTATTAACTTTATATGGTGATACGCCTGTGCAGGGACGGGAAGAAAACAGCGCTCGCCGTAACAGGCGACTAAGGAAAGAAATCACTTCTGTAAGCAATTTTACCATTCATGTCATGTGAGCTTAGCGACACGTTTAACATCTTGGAACTGTCCCACAAAAGTACATGCAAATCCGTACTCTGGCACGGCTGTCGATCACCTGTCCCATAAAAGCAAAATAAAACAAAATATTCAAAAAAAGAGGCAGGCCTAGAAACTCCTAGATCACAAAAGTAATCCGAAAGCGAGAGACCTGCCAATATTCGTTATGGTCGAACCGGTGGACACCACATGCTGACTAGTAGGGATGCAATAAAATGGAAGGATGATGATCCATTTAATCCTGATTAAAGCCTCGCTGTTAAGGAAGAAGTAATGCACATATTTGGTAATCATTGGTTTTTGCGACTACTAATCTAGGGGTCTCAGGTTTAAATCACTCCAGGGCCCAGTTAAACCGGCCCCCCTCTTGCAAAAGTCTGACAAACGTCCAAGAGTATAAACTATGCGATGAGAAGTTTATGAATATGAATATTTTAATTTTCCAATTTAAGATTTCCGGAGTGTTTTTTTTCTCCGGAAGACCAAAAAAAATACTCCTGTTTGCTCAATGGAAAACAGTAAAAATTATCTTCAGTCAAAAATTGCTACGCTTCCTAATTGATGATGCGGAACTGACTCCAATCTCCAACCACTAGCTCAGACTTTGGGATATGTTCTGTGGAATTGAGCAAATGCTTATGATCTTACGGCACATTTGTCAATTGCCAGGACGTGCGTATACCAAAAAACTTATTTTTATAAAGTAAAAAAAATGTCGGAACTTGCTTCTTAGATACATCTTTCCTAAGGCCGCAAATATAGAGAAACTGCGAAGAGAGCGGCGATTTTAGCTAATTGACCAAAGAGTAATTATCACATAGTGGAGCTGTTTTATACTGCTATAACAGTAACAGTAAGTAACATCTAAAAGTTTTTTCCACTGCCCCAACCTCTCGCAAACGTCTGACAAACATCTAATTCTTAAGTAAAAAAGTAGTTTTTCTATAGCCATAGCATTCCACAACTCGTTCAATATAAAACGATTATGATGTTGAGGATCTTTCTGGTCCCACAAAGCCCTTTCAAGAAGAAACAAATTAGTACCTGTACTCACGTACGCGAAATAAATTACTAAGGGCCTTTTTATTAGATAAACAATATACTTTTATTTATTAAAGTACCTTAGGAGCTAAAATGTGGTATTTGTCTACGATACAATTATAACTGACTTAAGGAACAAAAATGTTCCTATATACGAGTATATGCTTCGTCGATATGAGGAATCGATACTGCTTTATGATACCTAAAAATAGATAACGACTGTTATCTTGTTGCTTGGGTCATTCCTTGTTGTTTCAGAAAGATACTTGGGATGTTTGTTCGGTTTGTTGATAGTGCGGGTATTTCATCGCCATCTGGTTGGCATGTGTGTTGGCTGTTGGTTGTTATCTCTAACATAACTCCTCCCTCCTTTGTCTTTTGTTTCTCCCGAAACAAGTATATTAAAAAAATGGAAATTATTACAACTATAATAAAAGTAATTCCATGCATACTAAGGTTTATGTTTTTGTGTGAATGGAATTTTTCTTCTATTTCGTTTATATTATTTATATTTAAATCAGTATTTTTTTAATTTTACATTCGTTATATCATATGGATGTTCTATATCTATAGGGATGGGTTGATTAACAATTGCATATTTGTTAGAAAACGTTTGATTATTTATTTCTAATGTACAGTTTTCAAAAGTGATCAAAGCGTTTCTTTTGATTATAATCAATTTTCTTTCGTCACAGTTATTATTTATTTTAACATCGCTATTTATTGCAAGTGCTACTTCTTTCATTAATTCTACTATAACATTTTTATTTTTTTTTTTTTGGTACAATTTATAATTTTTTTCTTTATTTTGTTTATAAACATAGTTACTTTCATTAGTTCTAATCAAAAAATTCACTTTCAAAATCTAATTTTTCATTATCTTTGTTGGGTATGGGTGTGAGGAAGTAGTAGGGTGGTTTTTAGTGGTTTGTTTTCTAGTTTGAGTGTATGTGCTACTGGGGTTTGCTTTGATTATATTGTCGTTATTTTTAAATTTTGATTTCCTTTCTTTCTGTATGTTGGTGTGGTGTTGTTTATCTAATCTATTAAATTTATATCGTGGTTCAGTTTTATGTCGTTCTGTTCTAGAGTTTTTACCAAAGCCTTGGCATCTCTGTTCTTCGTAATTTTCACGTTTCTCATTCCTTTTATTGATAATTTTTTGTTTGTTTGTATGAACGTGTTGGTATATTTTTTCTTTAGAAAAATTACCCTTCTGAATTTCGTATGGAGTATGTTTTGTTGTTGAGTGAACCGAGTTATTATAATAAAGTGTTGCTTTGTGTACAGCCATGCGAATTTCGTGTATGTTGGGTGTAGTTTTTCCATTTAAAATAGTACGTACTTTTTCAGCAAGTGTTCTATGAAATACCTCTATATCAGAGTTCCCTGTATGGCTATTGGGCTTAGAAAAATGAATTTCAATACCTAATTCTTCTAACATTTTTGCTATTCTGGGGAAGTTGAATTCATTATCCATAACGTATCGTTTGGGCTTACCATGCGAAGCTATTAGTTGTAAAATTGTTTCCTCTAAAGTTTCGTGTGAAATATTGGGTACATATGTGGTTGTGGTTAGTTTAGAAAATTTATCTATGCTAGTTAAATATTTTGTCTTAGCTATACAGTAGATATCCAAATGAATTATTTCGTTAATATCTTTTGGTGTGTCTGATAAGCAGAATTTCTTTTTAATGGGGTGCCTATCGTATTTGCTTTGTTGGCAAATATTGCATGAATTTATCACGTCGTTAATTAGTTCTCTCAGATTTTTGAAATTGATTTTTGTTTTTAATCCTTGGTAATTCTCTTCGATTCCAGAATGTCCGGTTTCTTTCTCGTGGTATAATTTAATCTATTGAACAGCTTCTTCTTCTGAGTTAATGTCTTTTGCGTAGAACATGCATTTTATAAATTTGATCCTATTTACGTATAATCTAATTAATTGTTGTTGTAGTATATTGAAGTCACTTTCATTTACTACAGGGCTTACATAAATTCCCGTTATTTTGTTTTCTATTTCTGATAGTATTAACCTATCTTCTATATCTTTTTGTTTTAAAGAATCTATACCTACGAATATTCTTCGTTTTTTATTTAACATTTTAACTTTCGTTTGATAGCCTAATGTCAGTATTATTTGCTGACTATATATATTTATACAAGTATCTTTTATGGGGAAGTGGTCATTTGCTTGCTCTTCCTGAGAATGAATTGTGGGTTGGACAGAGTCTAAAACGTTTATTTCTTCTATATTCAAATCTTCACTAATTAATTGGTTCATTTCAGTTGAGTTGCAATAATTAAGTGTATGGATCTCTTCGAATTCATATGGACATTCATTAGTTTTAGTCCTATAATTTTCGAAATAAGTTTTCCTATTATTTATTTCTATGAATCCTTCTCCTAGGTCTATTTTTGCTTTGATGGGCTTTAATAGGTTCTGGCCTATTATTCCATCGAATTTTTTATTTTTTATGTTCATCAACTTCCATGTCATTGTCGCTCCATGTTCGTTGGGTTCAACAGACACTTTGGTTATGATTTCTTCTTTAATAAAACTAATTGCATTATTAACAACTTTTATTTGAGTTGGTATCCGTACAGGATTCCGTCGTATTTCTAATAGTTCAGATTCATCCAGTATACTTGTAGTCGAACCTGTGTCTATTAGAATTTTTAGTTTTTTATTATTAATGGTTGCAATTATTATGGGAAGTGCTTCGTTTTCCTCTATCAAGGTTAAATTTACATGTTGTTCTACGTCTACATTATTAACATCCATGGGTTCTTGTCTTGAATTATTCTAGGATTATTATAGTTATTCTGTTTATGATGATTATAAGGTGGCCTATATTGGTAATTATTTCTAAGTATATTATTATTATTTGCCCTAATCTGATTACTATTCATTTCTATATTCCCTCCTTGATGAAATTGTTGATTGTTCTGTATAAACTGAGGTCTTTGATTATAATTATTATTTTGATATTGCCTCTGGGGTTGATTTGAATTATTTGGTTTGGGGTTAGGGTTTGATTTTTCACTTAGGTTTTTATACCTAATTAATAATTCATAAGCTTCCCTTATATTTTTAATTCTTTGAGCAATAATAATAGATGCTTGATTAGCGTTTAAATTATTTATAAATTTGTTCAGAACTAAATTTTCATTAGTGGTAGGGTTATATATAGGACTTACGTCTAATGTACTCTTCTTGTTTAGTTTAAGGAGGATGTCTTCAGTCTGTCTGTATGTTTGATGGACGTCTCTGCTTTGGATGGCTTGCAAATCTTGCAGGATCTCTTCGTAAGTCTCATGTACACCAAAATCCTGGATGAGTGCTGCTTTAATTAATGGCCATGTGGGCTGCAATATCCTTCGCAGTGTGTTTATTGCGTTTCCTTGTATTCGATTTCTAATGATGAGCGTAGCTATTGCTTTGTTTGGATCCGTAATGTGAGAGTACACATAATCAATGTACTCTATGAACGCGATGACATCTTCTTCGGGTTTTCCTGAGTATATAGGGACTTTCTCTAGTCCTTTCTAGAGTCACTTTCTGGTCTGCTATTATTCCTGCTGGTTGAGCCATTTTCGTTGGCTTTCTGGAGAACGAGTAAAGTTGGTGAATAGATATATCGAGTTGTTTGAATGTTCCTTCAAACAGTTGCGATTCTCTGTATCAATTTCCTCTGCGGATTTCGTGTATTGGGCTATTATAATTTGCTCCTGAACACTTTAACACATTCACTGATTTTACTTCGTAGGTTGTAAGTTAATTTTCAAATTTTAACTTTATCACAGGATATTTTCTCTCACTATAATATGCGGGTATAGATCTGAGAAATATCCTACCGACTGCGCCAAATAAATTACTAAGGGCCTTTTTATTAGATAAACAATATACTTTTATTTATTAAAGTACCTTAGGAGCTAACATGTGGTATTTGTCTACGATACAATTATAACTGACTTAAGGAACAAAAATGTTCCTATATATATGCTTCATCGATATGAGGTATCGATACTGCTTTATGATACCTAAAAATAGATAACGACTGTTATCTTGTTGCTTGCGTCATTCCTTGTTGTTTCAGAAAGATACTTGGGATGTTTGTTCGGTTTGTTGATAGTGAGGGTATTTCGTCGCCATCTGGTTGACATGTGTGTTGGCTGTTGGTTGTTATCTCTAACATAACTCGCGCGGTGATTGTGGTACTCATGTATTTAGGTAGGTGCATACTTGTTGAAACTATTCAGGAACATAACAATAGAATAATAGGATGTGTGGGGAGATGATTAATATAATTGTTCAAAGTTCAATTTAGTGAAGTTACCTTTTATGGGAGTCCAAGGAACTCTTGGTAAAATAACCTTGAACACAGAAATACTGCGCGGTTTTTAAGATAATTTTGGAAATCTATCCTTATTACATATGTATATAAAAGTAAAAAATGTCACTTACTTTTCTTAAATGTTCCTAGTTATTATGAATACTGTAAAACTTATAAATCGTAAAAACTTGTTCTGTATTATGGAACCATAAGAAATAATTATTATATCTATCTATCTATCTTTTTTCGAGTCTTGAGGATTTTTTTTGGAGCTTCAAGGACCTCTTGGTAAAATAGTCTGGAATGCAGAAGTTACTAAGGACATTTGGGAAAAATATCATATCATCCAAGGCTCTTTTGGAGAAATATTCTAATGTCGGTTACACGGTACAAATCGAAATGTTTCCTCCAAACTTCAACGGATGCTCATAGTGTCGCATTTCCGGTATCCTAATTTTCGATGTCCGGCGTCGCCTTTCCGATTGCACCTTCCGGTCGCACAACTTTCGTAACCATGAACATTTTACCTCCAATGCGCTAAAAGAAGTATAACTTTAACACCAACTTATTAATTCTTCTGTATTAAATTTCTTTATGAAACTTTTTTGTCAATAAAATTGTTTGTACGATTGTTCGTATGCTTAAATAAATAAAAAAAATAAATATTAAGCATTAACGACCCATAAAGGGTCTAAATCTTAGCTTCTCCAACCATTTCCTTGTGCGAAGTGGAAGGGACCTACAATTTGAAGCCGAATCAGAACGGCAAATTTGATAAGCTTCTCATGATAATTGATACTCCTGAATGTTTGTCAGACGTTCGCAAGAAGTGGGGCAGTGGATTTTTTTTTTTTTATATGTTACTTGGCTCCGGTTTGATTTGAACCTGAGAGCTTTAGATTAGTAGTCCAACACACTAACAGCGCGGCTGCCTAGCCGCTACACGCCTTAGTGTACGATCTCTTATAAGAAAACATATCATTGATTTCGTCACTCTCCTCCACTCTCGTATCACCGCTCTCCTTGCAGCTCCACTCTGTTCTCAGCCTAAGACGCTTGGATAACACTTTTGGGATTATGTTTTATTTGCCTGGGGAGTGCATATGGCCCTCCAGTGGGTGCCTACAACACTAGAAGAAGAGAGCAGTTGAGGTTCTCCATCTCTAGCTCGTGGAACGATTGTGGTCGGAGAAGATACAATGTCACAGTCCCAACAGTTTTAAATGAAATCCCAAACGAGTTTGGCAAACTAACAAACTAACTAACAAATTAGAACGTTTAAAAAAAGCAAGTTAATTGTATTTGAACTTTTCATAAATATCCCTATCGTGTATCACTTTTAATTTGTCAAGCTGTTTGATTGAATTATATAGCATATATACTATATATAGCATTATGTTAAATAATATGAAAAAAACTCAATATTTAATAATGTAAACTTGTGTAAGCGACTTGTCTTCTGCAGACAAGCCCTCAGGCTTTGCAGATATTTTCTATATAAACATTTTTATGAAATTCTTTGGAAAATAAATAAAAATAAATCAATCAATCAATCAACCAGCCCAGCCAACGGTGGCTACTACTACTTACCATCCATTGGTTAACCAATTAAAGCTTCGCAGATCTAAATTTGAAGTTTCGGTTGAAGAAATCGGCGCTCTCGCTCACACTAGAACAAGGGGTAACATTACGCTTATGCTCAGGTCCACTTATTCTGACTTCAAACTCGAAATCAACGCGTTGGTTGTCCCATCCACTATCCCGTCCTAACACCAGCGTTGTTTGTGGACGCGAGATAATGGGACCATTTGGCAGGTCTGCAACTTGCTGATACCACTTTAGCTACACCCGGATACATTGACTTTTTTATTCGGACTGTTTGGGGCCAAATAGTCGAAGCTCGAATGCATCCACCATATGCATACTGCGCTCAGGTCCATGAAGACGATCTGCGATTGGAGGATTTGGTACGCAGTTTTTGGAAACTATAAGAGGTACCCAAATACAACAAGGAACAGGATGAGTGCGATCACATTTTCTCAGCAACGCATTCACGAAATGAGAATGGTCGTTATGTCGTCCACATTCCATTCCGTCATGATGCTTCGACGCTTAGAAATTCTTTTGTGAATGCGCTACGACAATTCCATGGTCTAGCACAGCACCTGGCTAACAATGGTTTACATCACATGGAACAGGTTAATCAACTGAGTGATCCTAGTAACTGCTACTAAATCCCACACCACGCTGTACAGGGCAAGTTCCGTGTGATTTTAAATGCATCGGCGCCTATTAACAACGGCGTTTCCCTAAACGACACCCAATTGACGGTTTCAACTATCCAGGATTGGTTGATCAATGTAATATTTCGTTTTCGGCTAATGAGTTGTTGCAACGTGGCGGAAGCAGTCAAACTCGCTACTGATATTAAGAGCATCCTCGTGAAGGGGTGCGTTAGGTGAAAGAAATGGAAATAATAATCAGCAACGGTGTCGGGTTGCGTTGGGACCCGATGGTGACAAGCTTTTTTTTCATGATTGAACTATACTAGCATGGCAACGTTGCGACGACGAACACGAGTTCTGAGTGAGGTGGCCAAACTTTGCACCCCATCGTTGGTATAAGCCGTGGCATATCAGCAGTGGAGTTATTACAACATAACCACTGGTGACAGGGCCCAGAATGCTTGGTGATGAGCACCACGACTAGCTGTTAACATACAGAGTGAAGGGAAGCTGTTTTTGGTGACAACGGTTACGTCGGTGCACATAAAGCTTACAACATGACGAGTGGACCACCAGCTCATACCACTTACTGAGCGGTTAAGCTCCTTGCAGAGGTTTCTGCGTATAGTGGTGTATATCTTGCGATGGTGTCCTAATCGGCGGCATCTAAGGAATTGCATTGTTGTCAGCGTACATTAGAATGAAACAGCGCATTGCGTTCATATCCAATGCCAATTAGATTCGAAACAACGCATCGGTTCCACATGATCAACGTTTTCCCATTATGCTGCCAAAATATGGTGCAATGGTATAGCTACTTATCAATCAAGCACCAAATAGGACGCTGCACGATGTCACGTAGCTAATGCTCAATCAATATTGGATTCTTCAGGCTCGACCAGCTGTTCCGAGCTATCTTAATAGTTGCCTTATCTGCCGACGTCATCGTAGGGAAACGTTGGTTCAACCGATGCCCTCCTTGCCGAGACAAAAAGTAAATGCAGCACGTCCGTTTTTGGAATCGAGTGTCAACTTTTGTGGTCCTTTCATCCTACGTATTGGGACCAAGCGGTCTCGGACGACGGTCGACCTACCTGGACATTTGTGCCTGCATGAGACAAAGGCTGTACACATCTAAGTGGTGGAGACCCTCTCGGCACAGGTGTTCTTGGACAAATTCAAATGTATGCAACTTACAGTTAAAGCGTTATCATATAACGGCTAATCGTAGAGTAGTAAGACTTTTAGTATGAACTCCTCCAGCTGTTTAGACTAATTTGCCGTAGTTAGGCCCCAAAATTACTAAGCTATAGCAAATGTTTGGAGAATCTTTAGGCCTAACGTGGGTTGACACGATTGGAGATCGACGAGCAAACAATAATCGAAACCGCCGAATCCCAAAGGCGGACCAGTAGAAAGGTAGTAAAGTGGGAGGTTTACGGTGACTTTACTCCTGATCATAAGTTCACCGTTAAGGAAGAAGTATAAGGAACATTTATCATCTAATTTCGCATTTTTTTTTATAATTTGCTTACGCTAAAGGGGCTTTGTTTTTTCTGTATATGTACAGTACCCTTATAGTGTTATACACAGCGAATGCATTTTTTGTTGAACAGTAAGAAGCACCTAGCAATGAAGTATTCTTTGCATGATTTAGGTGCTACCTACTATTCGAAAGAATAGGAGGATAGGAAAGAAGTTTTGACAAGCGTGTTAATATTACATTATAACAAATGATTTATGTTTATGAGCTAAAAAATCTTCTTTTTTTGGTTCTTAAATAACCTTATACATTTTTGAGATAATATTGTTTAAACTGAGTATACCATTTTCTTACCCTAACTTCAAGAATCCAAACTGTCGAATGAACAGAATTGCGGGTAACAATTTTGAACTTCTCTATAGTCGTAATATCATACCTAATTCTCATGTTGATTTTTATATTTCAGTACAATTGGAATATTTTTGACTTTAGTATAGGTACTGATGCATGCGAAACTTTTTTTTTTCTCTAGCACTCAGACTCAAAACTGAAACGAGACAGTTAGATACTAAAACTAAATTTTTTTTTTAAATACATAGGTACCATTACTTTGAGAAAAACTGAGTATACCATTTTCTTACCCTCACTTCAAGAATCCAATCCAATTTTAAACTACTCTATAGTCTTAATATCATACCTCATTCTCAGGTTGATTTTTAAATTTTAGTACAATTGGAATATTTTTAACTTTAGTATAGTTTTTGAATAAAAGATTATCTTTAATTGTACGCCCGAAGATGAAGCAGGAGCTTTGAAACGCGTCGCGAAAAGAAAAACAAAATTAAAAAGTTGTGACATTTAAAAAGTAAATAAAATATTTGAAGTACAATTAAAGATAATCTTTTATTCAAAAATAACATACACAACCGGAGACGAACAAAAATAACAAAAAATTAGTATAGTGATGTATGCGAGACTTTTTTTGTCGAAGTGCGAGGCTTTCTACCCTGGAGCCCTCAGACTCAATACTGGTCCATGTGTGCGAGACTGTTAAATACTAAAACTATCTGCCTAAAATGGACAGTAATACCTTAATTTTGGCTTATATTGCAGATCCTTAAATAAAAACTTTCCCTTATCAATTAATGTGTTGAAAGGCATACACCCTGGGTTTTTGTTTAATGTTATTTATTCTATCCAAATTTATTTTCTAAAGAAAAAAGGTGGTGTGTCATATTTGCTATATGTGAATTGGGTTGGAATTGGCGAGTACAGTATAAAGCTCTTAAATGTCATATTGCACTTCAAAATACTACTGCGCTGCGCATACATAACCGAAATCTGTTATATTTAATTTTTTAAGAGAATATGGTTCTTTACAGCTCTTTAGGGGATGTTTCTGCCCGCAAGGAGATACGAAAATAGCACAGAGTTGAGCGAAGGAAAAAATAAAAAAAAATGTCAAAAAACCATAGATACAAACGAATTTTCATGCCGAAGCACTGTGTGAATGGAAAAATTGAATAACTTCTAAAGAAAACAGTTTTTTCCAAGTATTTTAGCAATTCGGACGGTACTATTTTTTCGCATATTTTTTCTTTTAATTTATAAAAATTCTAAATATAAAAATTGGTTTAATATAAGCCTTTACCTGTGATATGTAATGTATTAAGATATTTTTATGTTTCCTTTATTATACATATAATTATTGCGAAGGAGTACAATTAAAATGCAAACAAAACAGGCCATGGTCATGGCGAAATATATTTCTAATCAAAAAGTAAATAGGCCAAGTTAAAATGTAGTAGTGTTAAAAGTTTCAAATACTTTTATTAGGTTAATAAGATGATACTGTTCACAAATTGTGCAGGTAAGTTTAGTGAACAATTTCAATGTCATAGCATTTTATCATATTGACACTTTTGCGGTAATAACATTTTATACTGTGTATGCCTTTCAACACAAATTTGGACCATTTATGTAGTTTTCAATAAACGATTGAAATAATTTAAAAGCAATTCTATAGATTTTTCAAACGATTGGGACATTGAGTTCTACTTTATTGCCGGTAAACATTTCTACTGAATTTTATTTAAAAAAAAAGTTAACAAGCATTTACAGATTGTTCCCATTGATCTGAACGTTAACTAATTAAAGTTTTAAATCCGTTAATTTAAAAATTAGTAATGTATACATACATATATGGTTGTATTAGTTTTGTATAGTGTAAGTAAATTTTCAATCGTTTGAAAATGGAAGAAAGATCTTGATTTCCTTCTAACCTAAAAGCATCAACAGATAATTAAATTGATAAGATGCAAATTTATAGACGTGAATCACTAAAAGCAATGTGAGTTCAAGGATTTACGAGCACTTATATACTCTCATTTCGAGTTTTTTTAATTTTAGAAAACGTCGAACGATTTTAAAAATGGATTTGAAAATTCAAGTTAGATTTAAAAGTTAGGGGATACATGACGTATACTTGCTTTTTTATTTTTCATTAAAGCATTTTTAAAACATTTCTTAGAGGGTTATATCTTGGGCCTTTTTACTGGCTGAATACAATGCACGGCCGGTGCCGCAATGGTTGGCTAATTTTTATCTATTTGTGTGCGACTTTTTGACGTTTAGTAAAAGCAATCCATGGAGAATGCTGCTGAACAAAATTATGTCTCAGTTGAGAACGCGAAGTTAGCCATGTAGAATACTTGATGTAATTTACTTCAACTCGACTGGTTGAGGCCGCGGCGGCTGCCGCTCTATTGTGTCCAGCCAGGAAGGCAAAATATCAGTAATTACATCCCTACCGAGTTATAGTACAAAATAAATTAAAGGACAAAACTTGTCCAGTCTAAGCACTCTGGCATCCGCGATGGACTGGTTTTTAAAACGGAGATTGTGTCTTCCTTGTTGTCTCGAACATAAGGGCTGGCAATCGAAATATTATTTGGCATTATGATCCATTTACCCGATGTGGCCGTAGTAGACGTGTTTTAGCTTTGCTTTTTTGATTACATTCACATCTTGGTACAGTTCGTAGGGTTCGCGGTTGTATCTTTCTCTCAATTCGCCCTCCTTGCACACAAGACCAACTATCGGAATATGTTCCTTTCGAAAGAACCCAATATTCGCTTCTACTTCCTACTTATCGTCCAGCACTCAGCGTCATAAAGCAGAACTGATGTCTACTTAAAGGTAGACGAACTCCTTAGCTACCTCAACGTTATGGCTATCTACAATGCCGTTTTGTCCTATGCGGTAAACTGATGTTTGTTTGTTTGTTTGTTTGTTGACACAATGTACTTGGTCTTCTCCGTTTTTAGTTCAAGATCTTCTCAAATTCAGGCATCGCATCATTTAAGTAGGTCCATCTTTTTCAGTATTTGTCTCAGTGTAAACATTTAGTGTGTTGTCGATTTGCCGATCCGAAAGCTACACTGGTACATATTGATTAGAGTGTTGCAGAACGTCTTGACACGTTCGTACAGAGCGTTGGATAAGATCTTATATGCGCCTCTAAGTTTTTCTATATCTCAAACGCTTTTGCAAGGTAACGGATCACATTTCTTCTAGATCAATTCGTCTTCGTCTTTTCTTTTACGGCGAGGTTATGATCACAGTTGAAAGGGTCGTAACCCTCCCACCTTATGGCATTGCTTTTGGTCCGCATGTGGGGTTCGTCGGCTGCAGTGATATTCTTTGCTTGTCTCTGCACGGAAGCTTTTTTGTAAATGTATTGCTAATGATGACAAATTTAATATGAATTATTTTAGAATTTGCAATATATTTTTAGTTATAGATATATTTGGACACAAAACTAATATACTTTTTTTATTAGGGCAAATAAATAATTACCCTTACATTGTCCTTATTTATTTTTAGTCTTATGATATGTTTCTATGATGAAGTTCTTTACGAATTCCTCAACAACGGTGGAAAGTATTTCGTGTCCATATGCAACATAATTTCTTACAATTAAAAAAAATAATGGCTGATACAATTATACATATACATAAAGCAAACAATGGAATAAATGAAATAAAGCTTTATATTAAAAAACATATTTCCCCAATATCGCATTTAAATTTAATGAGCGTACTATTAACATAGAAAATAAATAAAACAGAAAACGACAACTTATTTTACAAAAAACGTTTGCCACAATCATGCTTAGAAATTGCGTTTGCTTTCGTCGCGAAAAGCGTCGTAGTTCAAGTTTAGAGGACTCATCATCATGTCGGTCGTCAGAAATTGAAAGAGGAGGTGGGGACGATACTACAAGCACACAGAATAGTTCCAGTTTACTAAAACTACTGCACTCTAAAGGTTGGTTCAGGCAATGGCGTAAGCCTGGACGGGAAATAAGCATGACCAAAATTGAAAGAAGTAAGTTATATTACTATAGTTAAATACATACATATACATATTTTACAAATAACTTGGGGTACACAAAAGTAAAACGTGTGTAGTATCTTTCGGAACGAACGCAGAAATGTCTTACTTAACGAGTAATAAAGATATAATATATTATGTCATAGACATAATGTGTGGGTACATAACTATACCAACCATATGTATTTTGTTAGCCACATAGAATTTTAAATTTTTATAACATAATGTAAGTCTTTCAATAGAAAAAAATGCACGTTTACTTGTGGGATGATAATGTAAGTCTTTCACTAAAAAAACATGTTCGTTTGCTTGGGGGATGATACAAGGGATCATGACGTAATCTCAATAGAAAAAAAATCGAAAAAAATAATTTGTTCTACCTCAAAAACTATCAGCAGACCTACCGGTTTCGAATCACTTCGTCACTGTGTTGTTGCATTTGAGCGATTCAGTCGTTTTTACGCCTGCCTTATTTTCGCTTGATCTTTCTTTTATAACTCCGTTGATCTCCAGTAGTGCCAATGCCAACACGAATTTACATGCACACCTACGGTACAGGTTAAATTTGTTAAATGTGTGGATGTTTAAGTGCGGATGTTAAATGTGTGTCACCTGAATGTTACAATGGCATTTATGTGATTTGTCTCCTTAGTCGCCTATAATCCTGATCATAACTTCACTGTTAAGGTGTTCCTGATCCAAATATAAAATTGTTGGTCATTTCGTTAAAAAAAAGGTACCATAAAATGAAAGAACACGAAGGCAAAGGCACCGAGTTCATGCCCGCCTCCTTTGGAGGATATATATATAAAATATTGGTATATCAATACACTCGAGCGATGCCAACGGGTCTACTGGTACAGCTCGAACCAAATCACTTGGCCATGGCCAATGGTCGGTTGCTCAGAGAGAGGATTTAAGAGAACAAAAGAGTTTTAATGAGTAAAGGTTATCTCCTAAATTTTACAATGCCTAACTCAACTTTGTTTTTCTTTAAAATTAAAATGTTATTGCATGCATGAGTCTTGTTTTTTTATTATGGGGTTGACAAATTTCGGCGAACTTATAACAAAAAAATAATTGGCTATTGTTTCTGTTTTTATGGTTTTATAATTTGTTGTTTGGCACCTGGCATCTGGAGTGACGTGTTAAAATATATACATATAAGTAGGTATATATATATATATATATTTTTACCTGTGGGTGTTTACAGGTTTTAAAAATGTTTTTACTGTGAGTTTTTAAAAATGAAATGTTTGCATCAGAGAGAAATTATTTGATCATGCATCCTTATTCATTCTTAAAAACTGCTAGGTAAAAATTAATAAAGCCTGTAACTGTAACTCATCAATTAATGTTTTTCTATATAATGTTTTAACATGTCGCCTCAGGTACCTGGTGATATCTAAAGATCTTCTTTTTTTCACCCATCAGGGATGCGATACTTTTTTGAAAACTGTAAACCGTGACCATACCTACGTCACGAAAAAAGTCCATCCCCGAAATGTTATCTCTATTTAACTATGATGAACAAAAAAAAAACAAAATCCATCTTCAATCACATCGAGCTCTGATGATGTGAACAGCGAATGCATGTACTGAATGGCCGGACGCATTATTGTTCGCGAGGTATTGTTTTTCTTTTTGTCAGCTCCTTGGATTGCTTTTAAGAAACCGTCTAGTTTGTCAATCTAGGCGGCTATGGTTGTGGCTGTGCATTGTGCTCAGCCAATTAAGAAAACGTAGTGTTCCGTGTGCGTTGTGATTAAAAAATTAATAAGATAACCCCCACAGTCTTTCATAATTACCTCTAGCAGCTACTTCTCGAAAATAAGCCAAATTACGATTTAAAAACTCAACCTTCATTGAAATAAACATAACTGTGCACCAATATTGTGCCTCTAATAGAAATTTTGAACCTATCTTTGAACACAGTACCAAGGTATGCGGGATTGATGGGCGACTGTCGATAAATATACAATTCGTATTGTGTTTTATAAAAGTAAAAAACCCTTTCCGTTGAACGGTAATTGATTTACGAACACCACGAAACCTTTCTTGCCACCCTGCAAGTCATTGGCCTTGTCAACTATATATATAATGTATTGTATTACTTATGTACATCGTGTGGGCGATGAGCTAAGCAGCAATATAATGCATGACAAAATGTAAAGAACAAAAATGTAAACTCCGGTGTATTAAATAAAAAAAGGTGACATTAGTTTACTTTAGTATTTCTCTTCCGTTCATTACTCTATGTTTTTATGCTCCCTTGTCATATTCATTGAAACGTTGTGTTCATCGGATGATTCCACATCACATAATCACATGCTGTATTTCTTATGAGGGTAGAAAATGGACAACTGAGGTCTAGTATAACAAAAGAAGGGTATTACGTTATCAGTTTGAATATAGTTGTTAATGTCTTAACGTCGTCGGTCGGCCAACCCATCAAAAATAGTTAAAAGAACAAATAGTTGGTCTGTAAATTGTGTGTAAACTTGTCTTAAATAGTGATTCCTGCTTGTATATAACAGGCACTATACTATACGGTACTTAAACCGTTATTATGAAATGGATTCTCAGTGCAGTATTATTTCAAAGCTTAAAACAAATTTAAAAATGATGGGTTGTCTGCCAATAAAACACGAAAAACCTACTGCTGCTAAAAGTAATTGATTATTTACTGTTTTAATTTTTATATTTGATTAGATTTTATTAATTACTAAATGTATAATTTATCAGCCATGAAAGCAGCTTTGCTCATTCAGCGTTGGTATCGGCGATATTTGGCACGAATGGAAGTCCGTCGCAGATATACATGGACTATTTTCCAAAGCATTGAATACGCCGGGGAACAGGATCAAGTAAAGGTGAGAACAAGTAAAGTGCATTACTTTCGATTGTTTTTATATAATTGTCTGTATCTACGTGTATGCAGAATGTGCAATAGTTAGAGGAAGAGTATTTTTCATCACAACACACATTATTGATTCAAATAATTTATGCGGCTTCAAAATTCAATAAAAGTTTACCCATAGCCTGATCAAATAAATGTGTGGAAAATGGGACAGTTAATAAACTACCTAGTACATGTAAAATGTATGTACCTACATAATGCTTTTTATTCTGCATCATCTCTTATGTAGCTAATCTTAGATCAACATTTAAAAGAAATAATTAATTTTTCGGACATATTTAGCGCATGTTTTTATTTGTCTATTAATATGTTTTTCGTCTTCAACATTAACTTCAATATGTACAACATTTCAATTAAAACGTATCCAACTTTACTCTACTTACATTTTTTTTATTCAAGTGACAAAATGCATTTACAGTCCAATTAGTATAACAAAGTCGACAGTAAATTAACTACTGTGCATGTAATAGGCATTATTATTCTTTATTATTCGACATAATCACTTAGCGACATGCAATCTACAAAAGAAATCAACAAACGCAAAGTCGTTCAAAAAGGCAGGCGTTTTTCTTTTTTAGCTCCGAGCGGGCCACTGAGCTGTCAAAAACAGAACTGTGTTACTTTTTTAGCTCGGAGCGCTCTGAGCACACAATTTGTATTTCTTTTTTATCTCTGAGCTAGCTCAGGGCTCGCTCGATGAGCTCGATTAAAAATTACCGCGCACATCGAGCGAAAAGCTGAGCGCGGCTGACTTCATTCTTTATTTGTGCTTTTTCCATAGTTTATTTACTAGAAATTATAATTTAAATGGAACAATCCTTGACAAACACCAATTTCAGAAGCAAACCTGACTATTTTGAAAATTAATAAAAAAAATTTATCTAATGACAGTTCAGTGCTCAATTCTGTTTCTTAATTAGCTCGGAGCGCTCAGGTTACGTTCAGCTCGGAGCGAGCTCTGATCGCTCGGGCCCCGCTCTGTTCCCCGCTCGGGGCTAAAAAAGAAAAACGCCTAATGTAGATCTTACTTCTTACTTAAAAGTGCGCAGCCATGTAGCTAAATGGCTGAGGACAACAACAGCTGTTCTTTTAACGGTTAACGCTTCACCATATCTCACAGCAACAATTTACAATTAACAACCGTTAATTTATATTCAAGGGAACAATATATCCACAACAAAATTTATTTTTTCCTACTATAATAAACCTACCTATAGACCATGTAATATCCGGTTTTCTCTACAATTACTGATATCCGTAGCTTTATAATTTCTTCAACGCTCTATTAACGCACATACCAGATGTTTCTGGTAGAGTTTCTGAATCGCAGCCAACATCAAGGACATCATCGACGGGTAAATTATGTGCACCTAGATTTATTTAAAAAAAAATTATTTCGTTTTTTTAAACAGATAATCTAGACTCAAAATATTCGGACGAATCAGATGATTATGGAGATGAGGCACCATCTTACGAAAAGACATATCGTGGTCCACATATAAAGTTTCCGTTGGAAAAGAAGGATGTTCTTACATTGATCGATTTGTTTCGCAAAAAGAAAGTAGATGCAAAACTGAATATACAAATTGGTATATGAGTATAAACGTTTGGCATTTCAGTGCAATCGCTTGCATGCTAAGTACGTAGCTGGTATTTTAAAAGAGGCATCTTACCGGCTTAAGCGTCTTCCAAATTTGAACCCAGCATCCACAGCTATTTCCAAGCAAGTAACAATCTGTGGGGATTTGCATGGAAAATTAGATGATCTTCTTGTGGTGTTCCATAAAGTAAGTTCTTGCTAAAAATTAAAATCATATTAACCGTTTGTTAATTCAGAATGGTCTTCCATCCACGGAAAACCCCTACGTCTTCAATGGAGATTTTGTTGACCGTGGCAAAAAAGGGCTCGAGGTTTTTCTTTTACTTTTATCTTGCTTTCTTGTTTTTCCCGGTGGAGTTTTTCTTAACAGAGGTAATCATGAGGACACTGTTATGAATGCTAGATACGGTTTCATAAAGGAAGTTCAACAAAAGTATAAGGTATTTCATTTCAGCGTTTGACTTAAATTAGAAAAATTCAAAATTGTCATGATTAAATATCAAGCATAACGCGGAAAGGCTTTTAAAGCTTATTGAGGAAGTTTACCGATGGCTCCCATTAGGGACGATTGTCAACAATAGAGTTCTAATCGTGCACGGGGGTATATCGGACACAACTAATTTGGATCTTATTAAAAGCTTAGACAGGGGCAAGGTTAGTTGTGAATAATTCGGTTTAAGTTCACAATTTTATTATAGTTTGTTCTGTTTCCTTGTGCTAAGTATGTTTCTATACTTCGGCCACCAATTGCTGAAGGAGGTGCGTCTTCTGGAGAAGGTATCGACAAAGTTGAATGGAAGCAGGTAAGACACTGAAACGTTCGCGTTATTTGAACTATCCCTCAACTGGGCTTTGAAGTTGCTGAAACTTTAATTTAATATAGTACCTATTTCGGATAAACAAAATATCTCCTTTTGAAGGCACATTGCATTATGGAAAAAATATTTGTTTGATCGGATTAATTTAAAGACGTGATATTTTATACATGGTCAAGGTCATAGGGATATTACAATAGTTGGAGACGTATTTCAGGTTAATTTAATATGCCTACATATATTGGCCGGATGGACTTTTTTATATTTTAGAATCAATTTAATTTAAAAACGTAGGCCCCTTCCATTCGTGTCATATAAAGCTTCGCACAATCATATGGTTGTAGGGGCCTAATAGTTATTTTTTTATTTAGGCCGCTCGGGAAGCTGCTTGATACCCTATCCATACTCCTGTTCCCCAAAGTTGATGTGGGTGGTTTGTTAAATTTGTAACATTTTTTTTTGTTTTTCTAACAATATGACGAAAAATTAGAAATGTTGTTTTTTTTGTCGAAAACTCCCCCAAACAGTGGGCATAGCAAAAATATTTCTAATGGCAAATTGTTAAGAAATTTATTCTTTACATATTTTGTAAAGAACGAAACCCTTTCATTTTAATCGCATCCTTCTTTAAAACGATTTGTTCTTAAATGCTGAAACACATCCATTATAATTTGTATGAACGTTCAAAGCTTTAAATCAATACGACAAACGGTCCATGAGTCGTATTGTACGTCAACTATAAGCGGGTAAAAATCGATTTGCTAGATTTGTTAACATACATGCATAATGTATGTACATAGTTTTGAATCTGTTTTGCACGATTTTAATTTTTTTTAAGGTATTTGATATCATGTGGAGTGACCCCCAACATTTAGAGGGTTGTGAACCCAATAGCCTTCGAGGCGCCGGAACATATTTCGGACCCGATGTAACACAAATTTTTTTGCAGAAGTATAAATTGTCCTTCCTGGTACGCTCTCATGAGTGTAAACCCGATGGTCATGAACTAACCCATTCGGGTAAGGTGAGAAAAGTTAAAAATATTTGCACATACATAGTATACATAAATGATATATGATTGTTTATTTTGTTAATAAAAGGTAATAACAATTTTCTCGGCCTCGAACTATTATGCCATTGGATCGAATAAGGGTGCCTACCTAAAGCTTAATCCTCAATTAGATACTCATTTCGTGCAATACACTGCAGCTGCATCTAAGACTAGAAAACTCACGTTTCGGCAAAGAGTTGGTTTAATTGAAAGCTCCGCCATGCAAGAATTAGGAGCTAGACTTCGGGATAAGCGTGAAGAGTTAGAAAGGGAGTTTCAGCAAAGGGATCCCAAGGAAACTGGTGACTGAATGCATTGCTTTATAAATTATTGACTTAATTGCTTTACGTTTTCACAGGTAAAATGAGTCTAACGAAATGGTGCGAAGCAATGGAAGAAGCAACACATTTAGGTTTGCCATGGAGATTATTGCGAGAAAAACTAGCACCTCAAACAGTAGATACTGGTGTAGTGAATATTTCAGGACAATCTACCAGTGTTACTGAAGTCAATTATAGAAATACTCTTGAACTTCTTGACACTGATATTATAGTAAGTTCAATCTCATTGAATGTGATTCTCTTTCTGAAAACAAAATTTATAACAGTCAGAAGTAATAGATATTAATTTTAAAAATTTAACGTTGAAACTTCCTACGTGAAAAGAAATGATTTGTGCGATAATGATATTTTTTCTACCACTTTTAGAAAACTGCTCAAGCCGGGAGCACATCTGTTGCTGATTCTTTATATAAGAACAAGAGTAGCCTTGAAACAATTTTTAGAATATTGGATAAGGACAACTCTGGTAAGGAATTTATTCGAGAAAGACAAACAAGACGTAATCAAAACTTTTCACATAGGATATATTTCGCTTGAAGAATTTGGAGAGGCGTGTGATTTACTTGAAAGGCATTTAACTGGCACTGATACCCGAGATCAATTACTAGAAATGTGCAAAATGATGGATATAAATAAGGACGGTTCTGTAGATTTAAATGAATTTCTTGAAGCATTTAGATTGTGTGAGCAGGCACGACGCGGCGAAGCTCCTACTTCCATTAATTCACCAAATGGAAGGAAAGCAAGTAAAGTTCTCCACGGTGGAATCGAAAGTAAGATTGTAACTTATGCTTAAATACAGCTATATATACAATTTTTCGTCTAAATGTTTTTTTTATTTCAGATGGCGACAAGTTTCGAGGAATGATTCATGGTTCTGAAGATGACGATGGTGACATCGATCCTGCTGATCATGAATCTAAAATACTCAATTCGCAAAACTAGAAAAATGAAGTATCTACTACCTAAAAGTCAATCTCGTGCGAATTGATGAACCCACTTACGTTATGTATATTTCATCCTATTAGTTTAATTAAGAAATCTTGATTCACTATAGGAAATATTTTTACAATATTTCATCTAAGGAAAGAGTTTAAACACTCTTTTAGTTTATATTTCTCTTAAACACTCACCCCGCAAAATAAAGCACTACCTAAAAACGAATCTCGTGCGAATTGATGAACCCACTTACGTTATGTATATTTCATCCTATTAATTTAATTAGGAAATCTTGATTCATTATTCGAAATATTTTTATTTTATCCAAGAAAGGGTTTTAAAAACTCTTTCAGTTTATATTTCTCTAACACCCACTCCGCAAAACTAATCACAATGAAGCATTACCTAAAAGGCAATCTCGTGTGAATTGATGAACCCACTTACGTTATGTATATTTCATCCTATTAATTTAATCGAGAAATCTTGATTTATTATAAAAAATATTTTTACAATTTATTTCATCCAAGGAGGAGTTTTAAAAACTCTTTTAGTTTATATTTCTAGAAATTTGAAATAAATACAAAGACTGTTTTATCTTTACTTTTGTGTTGCCTATCCGTCCATATAGGCGTTGATTTTTATATCTGTATGCATTTTTTTCAAACATTTATTTGAATTAAAAAAAATATGAGTTAGTGATTTTTTTTTATTAAACTTAAATAAAAATCAACGATGCTTTAATATAAACATTATTGTAAACTCAAGCTTTAATAAAAAAATATAGCAAATATCTACAAACATATAAGTGTTGTTATCCACCCGGTACACTACTGGTTTAGTCAGTACCTGGTTATTAACAATGGAAATATCAACATAAAAGGGATCAAATTATTTAAATTTAATAAAACTACATTTGAATGTCACAAATGTATTTCGATAAACCAAATCGCGTAGTGTGAATTGAGAAAATCTTTTTATAAAAAGGTATAGTTTGTCAAGTTGTATAATATGTTGAAATTAAGTGATCGCTTTAATATTATGTACACTTTTTTCAAAAAATCGTTTATCTACATTGGTGTTATTCATATACATTCATATATAATAGCAAAGATTGTACAGAATGGCATCAATTATTTTGGTACAAATTTATAAATGTTGTTTAACTAGTGTAGCATAAATGCCAGATGGAAAAGAAGTAAATTATAAATATTTAATACATTTTCTTGTTGAATTTTTTTTTTCCTATATGTTCTTAAACTCAATTTACATTGTAGCATTCCTTCTTTTAATAATTGTATGTAGCTAATGTTGAATTAGTTGACAGGTATTTTTACTGTTTTACATTATCTTAAGATAATAAATTCTCAAATAAACCTATTTTTTGTTTGATTATTATCCGATTATATATTAATATATACATAGGTACATAATAAAAAAATTAGATTTTTTTTAGCCGAAGCCGAATTCAAGACATGTTCTGTTAAGCAGATTACAGTAAAAGCAGTAGTAAATTGTTGCTAATGATTTAATTTTAACCAATGGTTGGCGAATTCAAAAGTTTGATTTGATCATATGCATCATGCGAATGCACTTGCAATAATTTATTAGCTAGTCGACATTTTCTGTTCTATGTTTTAGTCTCAACTTGCGTTTTCTTTGCTAACACATACACTACACCTAGCGAACAACAGTCAATCATCCGATTTGCTTACTGTCGTCACTCAACCGACTATCTCATATAGCTCATCTCTGGAAACATTTTTTTTCTTTTTGAAAATCTAGAAAAAGTAGCGTCGATTGACTGCAAAAAATTAGTGAGTTTTTGTATGGGAATAAAGTGCATTGAGGAGGAGGTTTATGATGTTGAGTTTGTAAAAAATGTTTGGATGTTCTGTCTAAATAATCATTTCTATTTACCAGTAGGTACCTAAATGACGTTTTCTCCGTTTATTCTTCGATGTATATCGTATCTTGGAAACGAAAACAGTAGAACTTAGCTCCACACAATACTTGAAACGGTGTCGGTATTTTTGCGATCGGAACTTACCTTCTCCCATGGAAAAACTCCCGACAGGAACCTTAGTAAGGTCATTGAAAGTAAATTGTATTGTAAAATAAGTGAATTTCTTCAATAATCGGAATCAATCAACATAGTGAACTAATAAAGATGCCCGTGTAGGGACGGGTTGAGAATATCACTACAGCGCAGATCTAGGCAACTAAACATCCAGGTGAGCCTAGCGACACAGTTAACATCTTAAAGCTGTCCCGCTAGCGTGCACGAATGGAGATCACCGGTGTCGTTAAAGTAAGATCAAACAAGATATAATAGGAGCATGTACATGTCGGGTGTTTTTTTTAGGGGTTTGGTTTTTAAATTGTCAACACTGTTTCTACACATTGTCAATATGACAGTTGAAAGTTGATTTGTGGTTAGTACGTTTTGTCATTTTACGATGAATATATTAACGTCAGTACAACGCGTGCAAATTGTGCAAACTTATTTTGAAAACCATGGTTCGGTTCGCCAAACTTATCGTGCCCAAAGTCTTAAAACAGTGCGAACAGAAGAAGTTATTGCCGTTGTGGAGGTCAGTGTTAAGGAGAATCCGAATGAGTCGATTCGCCATCGTGCACAGCAATTGTTGTCGAAAATGGGACTTCACGATTGCGATTCATTCGAGCTAGCCGTGGCACGCTTATGACCGACATCATATTTATACACTAATGACATAAAATTTTCTATTAAATAAAGCTAATATCATAGACATCAACATAAGTGTTTTATTTTATATTGAATTTGTATACCTCTAAAAAAACACCATTTAGAAAACGCACTACCCTGCCAGGCACTACTTATCATGGTACTAATCCTGGGGCGGGCAGAAATGCTCGGGTCAGAGCTATTCGGTGTCCGGGGGAAAGCAAAGTAATGCTTAATCTTAGGCGGGATCGAAGTGTCGCGAGTTGGAACGTTGGAAGTATGAGTGGTCTTTGCTACGAGCTTGAAGAGATGAGGGTTAGAAGGCGAGTTGACATCTTATGTGCTGAAGAAACAAAATGGCGAAACACGGGAAATCAGGCGCGTTTCTTGGACTAAAGCTTTAAAGATGTTCTACTAGGGGACGGAACATTGTAGGAAGGCAATCGGTATCATCTTTGCGCCATTAACTATACCAAAACATAGTACATCGAGTTCAGAAGTTCTTAAATAAGTTACATTTAAGATTTTATTTTTTAAAAAATGTATAACAGCTGTTTTAAATAAATATTTAAATCTTCTTTAATTATTCCTGGGAGGGAGTTGAAAAGCTGGAATCCTTTATAGAACAAACAGTTCTGTGCTGCACTCGTTCGCATAGGGGGAGAGGAAATCTTGCATGTTTCTTAAAGCGGAGGGCTGAACATCACTCACATATTTTACATGTCGTGCTAAATAATTACCCAAAATAATTACGATTAGATTTTATTTTAAAAACAAACATCAAAACATTCATTTTTATTCTTTGAATGGCACTTAACCACGTTAACGTATTTAACATTGAGGAGATAGGCGTATAAATGTTGCACATTAGAATTGTTCTCATACTCCTGTTTTGCAACAATTGAAGCCTGTTTAACACAATTTGATTACACAAAAACAAAATCGACGAACAGTAGGTACTCAAAGTGGGGCTTTATTATTGCACTGTAAATTCTTAGTGCACTATCTATTGAAACATGTTTTCTTATTCTATTTTTTTTTGCAATTTGCTTTGCTATGAATTAGCGTGATTATTAAAATTTAATTTATTGTCTATCACAATTCTACTGATTCGTCGTCCATAGAGATGTTTACTTCTTTTCCATCACTATTACCGCCAAATACTATTAATTTCGTTTTTGCAACGTTTAGTTTTGACTTACCTATTTGCTTTCAGCCAGACACTTAAGTTCACTAAATTTTCTTGCATTCTTAGGACAATTTCATGTAGGCCTTGGCCTGCAATGAATGAAATTGCCTCATCGGCAAATAAGGCAATTTAACTATGTTTGACCACTTTAACAATATCTTTATGTAGACATTAAATAACAACTTTCCCTGAACCGAACTCTGCGGGACACCCATATTAACAATTATTTTTTCTGAAACAACACAACGTTTGTTCTTTGCGTTCGATCTTCCAGATATGTTCTGATTTAAATTAAAGATTTATTGCGAACACTATATTTTTCTAACTCTTGAATCAGGATCGCTCTACCAACTGTTTCAAAAGCTCTCTTAAAGTCAATAAACAAACAATCAATCACTTTTTTAACTTCATCAACGGTTATTTCTCTTAAGACAAACGAAGAACAGTTACTTTGTTCTTGGTTAACATATGGACCATTGGGGACCGATTTACTTATGGACTGAACACTTTTAACAAAAAAACTTAAAAAATTTGTTTGCTAATACACTACAATGGACGTCCAGTATAACGAATGATATAAATTTTGAGGTCGTTCGCTAAAACGAATGTGTTCTTTATATCGAAAGTTTTTTTTTGCTTTTTGATACATATTAGGTAAATTGAAAAAGGAGTGTGTATTTTATATACATATGTACATCTTCTTTTTATTTAAATTTATTTATATTTATTTATTTATCAGCATTATTCCAAGTGTGGAGATAAATTTCCTGAAGTTTAAGACCTTTATTACAACCGTCAATGATTTTGACCTTTTCTTTTAATGTAAGTCGCTTACGTTGAGTTTTGGAATTCATATTAAAAGTAAAACAAAAAAGAAACACAAAAGAAATTAAAATCAACAGCACGAGACTGGCATGCTTTCTTAAATGAAAAAAAAGAAACAATTTACTGCTAGAATACGACCAAAACAGGACGAAACATGTTCATAATTATGTATGGATTGGATACATATCCACATTCTTTGGGACCAAGAGCAACAATACGGACTGCATGGAACAAGAATAGACGTGAAAATAACGAGCAGTTGTAAAAACGTTCGTTATATCGGATAGCAAATTCGTGCCGACGTTCGCTATATAGAGATGTCAATGTAAAAATAGTAAACGTTCGTTATATCGAAAATTCACTATATCGGCATTCGTTATACTGGACGTCCACTGTATTATTATTATACGCTATATTGTCAAATATAATATATTTTATTTCACAACGCTTTTCCTTTAACACAAGACGTTTCAACAAGATCCACATTGATTTTTGGTCGAAACTATTATTTAGTTTTCGTTTAATAAATTCACTTTTCGTCCTGTTTAACTCACTCTTAAAATAATTCCTGGAGACTTTATAATTTTCCCAATCGTGAAGAGAGTTTGTTAATCGGGCGCGGTTGTAAAAATCAATCTTTCTATTTTATAGTGCCAGTAGATTACTCTCAAACCATTTATTCTGGCTTTCTAACATAGATTTGTTGCTAACAAATAAATTCACTTTACGGCTAAGCTCACTTTGGAAAAGTTCTGCCATTTCATATACCTACATTGCTTAAATTTAAAGCGGAGGTAATTCACTATGTGCTAAGTTTGAAACAAATTGTTATCTTAAGTATTTGACAAATTTATTTTTCTCCTCGATTTTTTTAAAATTTAAATGTCTATAGTAATGGTCTCATGATCACTTATTTTTAAAGCAGACTTTGTTTGGGCTTGTTTTTTGTTTATGTTGTTTGTAATAACCAAATCTATTAATGTTGTAGAACTAGTGGTTATTCTTGTTGGTTGTACCATTATTTGTTTACAGCTATTATTTTGTATTATTTATTTGTATTAGTTCTTTTTATAGCGATCAAGGTTAGCATTAAAATCACCACACATCCATATATTTAATTTAGCTTACATTTACCACAAACAATTTAGTTTTTACAGTATTTCGCGATATGGTTAAATTACGAGCAATTATAACACCTTTTAAGTGGCACATACTGATAAACTGGGCATCTATCCCACCCTATGACAATTTCAAAGTTCATTGATCGTTTGATTTTTCTCAAACTGGTGATGAAAAGTGAGGTGTGGAATACTGTCATTGCATATGCTCCCCAAGTTGGGTGCGAGCAGAGAGAAAAAGATACACTCTGGCTAGGTTTTCACAACCTATAAGAACTTTCGTTTGTTGGCGGAGATTTGAACGAAGTCAAACGAAGACTTATGGAGGAATGGCATACGATACAAGGAACTCTCCGGGTGAAGATATCCTAAGCTTGTTCAAGTCATAGTCTTATCGTTCTAGATATCATGTTCATAAAACAAAGCCGGTTCATAGTCACTTACAGCAGCGGCGGAAATGAAACCGAGGAGCTTATACAACGATGAGTTCTAGAAATATACAGACTCATCACAATACCAATGGACAAAAAAGACTACAAAACAGAACTTAACACAATAAAATGCATAGGACAAGCGAATGGCTATAACCCTTCAACTATAGACAAATTACATCTTAAAATGAAACAAAAATAAACAATAACAAAAATAACAACAACGAACCAACAGAAAATAAATATACTTCCATAACCTACACCAACATCCTACCACAAATAATACAGCAACAATGCAGAAAACATAACTTAAAAATATCATTTACAACAAACAACAACATACAAAAAATATTGAAACCAAAAACAAAACCAATAAGGCAAATCTGTCCGGAGTTTACAAAATAAGCTGTTCGGATTGCGATAAATTCTATATAGGACAAACGGGAAGAACCTTTAAAGAAAGATTTAAAGAACACATACCTAAACACAACACAAAATCATCGTACGCGCAACACATAACCACAACTACAATAGTATAGAGGAAAACCTAAAACTATTACACATATGCCAAAAAGGTAAACAATTAGACGCAATAGAGGAATTCGAAATTTACAAAGCTTACAAAACAGACAGAGACAAACTACTTAACGATAAACTGATCATGAAGAACAATCCACTATTTGACACAGCAATAGCTTATCACAGAAGACGAAGTGAGACAAAGGTAGTCAACCCCAACAACCTCACACCCACACAACAATAGAATTACAAAAAATAATAACAAAAACTTTATTGACAACGATTTGATTTAGTCTACGCCCGATGATGAAGCTATTGCTTCGAAACGCGTCGCGTTAGCAAAAAATAAAAATAAAAAGTTGTGACAATTACATATTAAAATATATAAAAAGATATTAAATAAAATAAAAATTTTTGTTTGTTTTAATTATCACATTTAACATATAAAACACAACCGGAGACAAGAACAACAAAATGGAGTTCCAGAAACTTACATGCAGATGATCATGGGCACGTGTGAGAGAGTAAGGAGAAGAGTGAGATGCCCCGTTGGCGTTACCAAGGAGTTCGCAATCAAAGTCGGTACAGAACATGAGGAAAGCGTCTTAAGTCCCTTGGTATTCATTATAGTCGTTGATTATTTGCTGTGAAGGAAAAGTGACGGACCTCAAAGTACATCAGTTATTCTTTGCTGACGTAGGAGCCATCATTTACGAGGATCAAACGTCCCTGTAATGAGCACTTGATATATGGGTGGACGTTTTGGAGGGGAATGGGTATCGTATTAGTCCGAAAAAACAGAATACGTGTGCTGCCTTTCTCTGATCAACTGCGACCTATTCTAGACATTTATATGAATGGAAGAGAAATCTCAGCCACATTCTGTGATCGAAAAATGTCCCCTTAGCTGAAAAAAGGCTATTACCGCAGCTGTGCGCCCGGAACTCACGTACGGTTCACAATGTCGAACAGCGTACAAAAAGTATGAGGGCAAGTTAACGGCAGCTGTGATAAAGAGACTTCGCATGACAGCAGGAGTAACAAAGATTAATCGAATAAGAAGTTCCAAGATCTGAGAATGCCTTCACGTCAAAGAAACTATCTCGAAGAAAGTAGAACGCGACCGCCTCAGTTGGAACTGACATGTTCAAAGGAGAAATCCTAGGAACTCCGTCCAAAAGGCAATATCAGTCAACGTTCCAATACAAACGCGTAGGATAGGCGGGCCTTGAAACTCCTGGATAACAAAAATGAGGTCGCACCGGCGAACCCCACAGGCGTACCAGTAGGGATGCAGTTAAGTGGGAGGGTTATGATCCCTTTGATCCTGATTAAAGCCTCACCGCATTAAAGTAAGAAGAGGAAGTACAACGAAACTTAGAAAAGACTATCCTTTGTCATTATGATCCTCTGAGATTTTTCTCTGCTGTCTCAGTAGACATTTTTTTTAAGTGGAGCAACATTCTCACTGGGGGAGGAACGTATACATATTTTCATTTTCCGCGACAGCAAACAAAAGAAAACATCTTCGCTTTTTCTGCCGCAAATGCACTGAAAAAAGGATAAAAAGTTATTGAAAAAAGTGACTGATGGGCGAATCCTTTAGATGTTTGTCTGGGGAAATTGAAAAAAATCTTCGGTTCCCCAGGTAAGGAAACGTGTTCCAATCACGGATCCCTCGGAGGTCTCGGAGAGCTCCGTAAGGTTGGTTAACCAAATGAGCCGACGTCCAAGAATTTGCATTTTACAAAATGTTTCAGGATAAATTTATACTTGTAGTAGTAGTAGTAGTAGTCACTAAGTATGTATATCATAATATCTAAGTACTATAAAAGATGTAATCTTACTGTTCGCGCCATTATTGTTATTATTGTTCTAAATAAATAAATATAAAATAAAATAAAAATAAATATAAACTTTGGTTTATTTCCAACATATTCAATCGCCCTACCTTTACAACAAAATCAAGACGGGCGGTTGGCTCAATCGGCCAGACTGCGCAAAGTCCTTTTAAAAACACCCACTGTTTTAATGAATCCGAATGGAAAATGGGCGGAATCCGAAGAAGATTCGCTTAAACTTTTAATGGACACTAATTTCCCTGGCTGTACACCTATATCTGGTCAGAGACCTGCCACAGAGTTCACTGTTTGCTTACAGATCTTGCCTGATATTGTCAGTGATGAGTAACTTAATTGGTTAGGATAGGTAAGGTTGAGGTGGTTGTCAGCTACAGCCGACACATATATTTTTAGTCGCTACACATTCAGTGATACTTATCCACCTAAGGTTTATTATATGTATTATGAAGTAGAATGTCTAGTGCTGCGGAGGGAGTTGTTCGTGGGATTTTGCCCACCTTATCACGATTTATCGCTTTATCTAAGGCAGTCCACCAGACAACCAATCCGTATGTACGAATTGGTCTTACGACCGATACATAAGGCAGTGAGAGATGCGGATTTTGACTCCTTCTTGTAAGTTCGGTTTCCAGCTTAACTTCCTATCGAAGATTAGACCCGTGAATTTAGCTTCGTCGGAAAAAGTTAAGCTTGTACTCTTAATAGAAGTGGGTCAAATACATGGGATTCTGTATTTCCTGGAAAAGAGGACAACTTCGATTTTGTGGGGTTAACACCCAGGCCACAACGATTTGCCCATCTATTTAGCTTATTTAAAGCGTTTTGTGTTAGTTCTTTTAAAGTGTTGAGGTGTTTTCCGGAGGCGTTAATAGCAACGTCATCCGCATAGGCAATCACCCGCAGCACTCCCCTTCCAGGCATATCAGGGCCATGATTTTTAAATTGAATACACACAACAAAACATATCTCCCTAAAGCAATTTAGGCGCCAACTGTGGCGAAAAACCCCATCGCACCAAACTTTTTTCCTATCCTTCCATTCTGCAGTAAGTAGCACCTAAAAACAGACAATGAATCATTTGCAGGATGCTGCTTGCAGCAATAACCAAAAAAAAATGCCTGCGCTGTGACTACATTCAGGTTACTGTATTAATTACAGAAAAAAGAAATCCTTTTAGCGCACGCCAATTCTAAAAAAAAGTAGTTCACACACCACCATATTCCAGAGAAGGCGGGAAAGGACGGCGCCTTGCGGCGAACCTCTGCTTACAGATCTCCTGGAAGATGTTTCACGCAGTTTTGAGTTGATAATTCGACTTGTGAGGAGTAGATTGATCAATTCACCGACCGTGCCATCCACATTCATTCAACCGCTCCAGCGTTTTATGGAGGAACGATGATAGACTAATAGATCTGAGGTCTTTTGGACTAATATGGGAGTATTTGCCAGCCTAAGGTATGGAAACCACTTTAACTACTCTGCATGTCAAAGGAATCTGAATCAGATCTAGACTTAAGTGGGCAGTTGACAGTGTCAAACCAAGAATCAATGCATTGGACCAGATGAGATTTTTCGCGCACAGCTACAGATGGCATTAGGAACATTTTGCAAGGCTGCCTGTCACTGGGAACCATACCCGACGAGATAAAAGTGGTATTCATACCAAAGGCCGGCAAGAACTCACACACAACTCCCAAAGATCTAAGGCCAATCAGCCTGTCGTCTTTCCTACTGAAAAGTCTCGAGCGAACCTTGATTAAGGAGTCAGTGAGTAGTTACGTGCTATGCTAGTCACAACACGCCTATCAAAAAGGCAAGTCAGTTGAGACAGCACTCTACTCGTTAATGCACCCCATCGAAAAATCTCTCTCCATAAAGGAATTCATCCTGGTGGCCTTCCTTGATATAGAGGGGCAGCACCGGCTGCAAGGTTGTAGCATACGCGGATGTTTATCTCCATATCAGGCAAGTACCCACATGAACTTGCTGATGTCCTTTAATTCACTCTTAATAACCTAGTAAGCCTTACAAAAACCTGCGGTCTCAATGTTATTCCGACGAAGACTGAGTTTGTCCTTTTAACTAAGAAACCACCTTTAATATTCTCCTTTAATCTCCCAAACTATTGCAGCGTCTTCCAAGCCGAAGTCACAGCAATTCGCCGAGCCGCTGACTGGTGGGTAAATAAAATAATAATTCAATAATAATAATTGTACAAGTTGGAAAAATTTACTATATGAATCTGGTGTGTAAATCAATATGGTAAACATGAAAAATGTATGATAATTCCATTTGATCATCGCCCAGATCTGCATTGGATATGCATTCAAAAATACATGTACATTTGTTATTCATGTGGTAGATTAACTTTTGAATCTAAATCCAATCTGGATCAGGGGTCGAATTACTGCATTAGTAAGCAAGCAATACCTCACTGAATTATGTCAATTTGTAATGCAATACTTGACCTTATTCAGTCGTTGCTTGCTAATTAATGCGGTAATTCAGCCCCAGATCTGGGCAATAATAAAATGCAGAATTAATTGTTTTCGTATTAAGTATTAATAAATTTATAAATATATAGAAAATTGTTCAACTTAATTAGTTTACTAACAAAAATATATGTTTGCCACAACAACGAGATTATCAGTATTTGAAAATGTATTCAAAAATAATGGTATTTCTTCTTTATTCTGGAATTTTTTTGTCATTATTTTTTGTCATTATTCGATTTATTTTCGGGGAAAACCCTTCCCTCGTCATACAATTCCCTCATTTTTTCACCCAATTTACAAAAATGTGTATCGTGAACGTACCCAAATTCTAATTGCGAAAGTCAAAATGAACCGATTTGTTCGGCCATTTGTAACTTCCTTCCATACAAAAACAACAATAAGGGAAATAGCGAAGAAGTGTTTTTGTCAAATTGTTTGGAATCCATCCGTGAAGCTTAGTTTAAAATGTAAAATTATGATATTTAAAGAACAAATTAAATGCTAATAAAATGGTGAGTGACATTCTCAAGTTGTAGGGCCGTTAAAAAATCAACAAAATATGTACTGAATTCTAATTTAATCCTCAAATATAAAATCTTTGTGGTAGAGAAAATTGTGATTGCAAATGACAGCTGGGTGGCAAGTTGCACAAATTTACCGATGAATAAAGGAATCTGTTGACAGTTGAGTATTTTTAACCTTACTTTAAAAAAGAATAATTTGTTAAAGTTTTGGCAAAACACGTCTTAAATTCACTTGACATGAAATTTAATATTGGTCCGTTTTAAAAAGAAAAGGTATCAACATTTGGCGGGTGAAAAAGAACATATTGAATAAAATAACTTGAAGATGACAGCCCTTCCTATTTGTATACATTTTATTAACAATCGGACAACAAAAAGTCTTAAAGTGTCTGTCAAATGTTTTTTTAAGTTTATATAAAAAAGTTTTATTGAATTTTGATGCAACGAAACAAAATGATGCCTATATGTTGTATATACATTTGATACCGTACGCTATCAAAAAATAATCGTAGGCATTAACGGCCCATACAGGGCCTGAACACTAGCTTACCAGCCATTTGCTTGTCCAAATGGAAGGGACTTACAATTTTTTAAACCGAATCCGAACGGCAAATTTGTGAAGCTTCTCATGAGATTGATTGGAAGAGGGGACCTTTCCATTAGTAGTCCAACGCCTACCGTACGCTATCGCTTTAGAAAAAAATCAGGTTTATTACATTAGTTGTACCTACCTCATTCGGTTTTCTTAGAGGTTTAAATGCAGAATTTTATTTAAATGGTCAGTTGATCCGCATACCTACATTATTGTGTCTTAGCAATGTTCAAGCATCCAACGATATTCTTTACATTTTTTCTAGATTAGTACCTAGATAGTCCTGCTAGGAAGACTTTGGAAAACAGAATTTGGCATTAAAACTCTGGCGTAAGTTTTTGTTTTTAATCAAAAAATCGCTTAAAATATTTAGTGGATCATTTTTATTTTAGACCCAACTGCACATTGATAACACGTATTTATAAAATAAGAACTTATTAACCAATAAAAAGGTAGATTCTTTATTCGGACATAAAGTTCAATAATGGCAGAAAAGGAAATGCAGGCACATGACATGGTTCGCCGTCGAAACTGGTCGCGCGCTATTGCCCTGTATGACCAAATACTTACTCAAATAGGCAATTCTTCAGCTACTCTAACAAAGTCCCAGAAGGATCGGCAAATAGCATGCCTACTTGGGCGTTGCGAATGCCTTCTAGAGCTAGCTAAGTTTGAAAACTGTCTAACAGACGCTCGTAGAGTGCTGACTTTGCTTGCCGCTGATCAGAGTGACTGCATAGCCAGTGTATCTAGAACGCGCAGATGGTTAATTCATTCCTTATGCAAGCTTAGAAAATTCTCGGTAAGTTCAAAACCTGTCTTATGATTGCAACTAAATTGATTTAAAATAAAAACAATTTCAGGAAGCTGAGCAAATTGCAAAAGAATGGATCAGTGAAATTTCAGGACAGCCCAGTTTTGCAGACATATCCAAAACAATAGAACGTTATCGAACCATAATACAAATGGTTAGTGGCCAAAAGGCAAACCAAAAGATACCATCATCCCGTCTAGATGATGAAATGTCTATGCTTGATACAAAACTTGATCATTGGGCGACTAATAACCTGCCACTGGACAAATTCAGTAAACTCCTCAGCAATAAGGGTCTAAAAAAACGAGAAAGTAATAGTCACAATGGTGTGGGAAACAACAGCATCAATATATGTAGCAGTAATAGTAGCAGCAGCAATAGCAGTGCGGGTATGTCGAATGCAAATACAAGCGCAGTGCAGAAAACTTCAGAAATGTTGGATAATATCAAAATTGAAAACAGCGACGGTACTATTTTGTGCTCGTATTGTGCGATAACTTGTGTTAGTAAAAATGAACTACGACAACATTGCCAAACAGAAAATCATCAGAATGTAATTATGTCCGACCAAGGCGAGTAACCCAATTGTGTTAATTATATATATATATATATATGTTAGTTTTAAATTAAATTGTATGCTTATAGGACGCGACTGGAAGTGGCGGCCTCCTCCTCGTGGATTTACCCTTGATACTTACACCTTATGTGAAAGCTTTTCCGAATCGCAGTTGTGTCATTACGGCAATCAATGCGTTGAAGCGCACGGTTTGGAAGAGCTTAATGAATGGAAAGAACGATTCGAATACCGCAGAATGCGTTTACAAAGAGCTTGCGAAAAGGAACTTTATGGAAAAAGCTATACTGAAGAAATACTCGAGAAATGGATTCAAGCTACTAGTCCTGATCGCATTATGCGAGAGAAGATTGATGAGGTAGACGACGTTTGCAACAATGAACTTGTAACTAGTATAAGTTCGAAATCATCGAAGCGTGAATGGGTTTTTGCAATAAAAGGCCATAAGCACATTAAGGCAGTGGCATTGCTGCAAGATGCCCATCGAAACCACTTCACTATAAAGTCGATATTATCTGCGGAAGGCAAACCCTTTGAACTAAAATCTGACCAGGAATGGGTTTCTGCAGTTTCTTATGATAAAATACCTTCTCTGAGCAGCTCTGTGTCTGGCATAGACTATTCTCTTAGTATGGAACACAAGATAGCAATCGAGTTCAATACAGAAATATACGGAACGTTTAGGCAATCAGTGTGCTTCGATTTTGGTGTAGAGCCCCTTCTGGTAAAACACCTATGTGTAGATGTTGTGCCGGTTGGAGATGCGGGAAAAATAGAAGAAATCAAAAAGGACATAATTAATTCTTCGTCCACTCGATGGGACGAAGCTAACACAAATTTAGTTAAGTTCGAAACCACAATAGGGACGCATCTCAAGACTGAAGCCTTTTTAAGTGACGTAAAGCATGAAAAGGATATGCTTGAACGCTACCCATGTCCCCGAGCTGCTACCTTCACACTGACCCAGTCAACAATCGTAGAGAGACGCCTTACACAAAACAATTATCGTTCGCGTATTCACGAATTGTTGTATGTCGAAGAAATCGCTCGGTACGAACAAATTGCTCGCTACAATCTTACTGCAAAATTGAAAGTGACATCCAATTATATTCTCACACCAGCCGGTATGGCTACAAGTACAGCTAAATACTCTCTTTCTGGTGAGCTGTTTGCTCTAATGACCTTGGGCAAGGATATATCTGAAGACACTTCTGCAGGGCGATTAATTTTATCAAATTGTTCAAGTGTTTACATTTCTGCTTTACAACAAAATAGCAACAGGGATTTACAACAGAGGCGTGACGTTTACGAAGCTGTTATTGAAGATAAAGGCAAAAATGTTATATATCTAAAATTATCAGCCAAGTGCGTGGAAAATATGCGACTCAAAGCAGAAACAGAAGCTGAAGTAGATATTCAGTTTCAACTTAACCGATTACCGTACTGTGAATGGCACAATGCTGTTGATAAAATAACGGACTTTAAGATAATATTCCCAGACATAGATATTGAACCTAACATACCATGGACACCCAAAAAGCAGTGGTCTGAATCCAGTGATCTTCGACTCAATGCCAAGCAAAGAGAAGCAGTAAATGCCATTACCACATCTTTGGGTGTAAAATTACCACCTATACTGCTTATTGGGCCCTTTGGAACTGGGAAAACATACACCTTGGCACAAGCGATTAAACAGCTTTTAATGCAACCAGAGGCAAAAATTTTAATCTGCACGCATTCCAATTCGGCCGCTGATTTATATATTAAAGAATACCTACACCCATGGATCGAAAGCGGATTGGAGGAAGCGCAACCGTTGAGAGTGTATTACCATAAGCGTTGGGTCGCTACCGTTAACAGCGTTGTACAGAAGGTACGTATTATCTCTATATACCTTTATTCTCTTTAATTATAAAAAGCTATTTTTTGTATAGTATTGTATAACAGATGGATCTGGCAACTTCCGACGACCCACCGTGGAAGATATAATGAAACATCGGATTGTTGTGGTCACACTGAGCATATCGATGGAGCTCTCGACATTGGGCTTACCAAAAGGTTATTTCACGCATATATTTCTCGATGAAGCCGCCCAAGCAATGGAATGTGAAGCAATTATGCCGCTGGCCTTAGCAAATGAAAGTACCCGCATTGTTCTAGCTGGGGATCATATGCAAATGAGCCCTGAACTGTTTTCAAACTTTGCCAAGGAACGCAAGCTCCATATATCATTACTGGAGCGATTGTATGATTACTATCCGTCAAATTTTCCTTGTAAAATATTACTTTGTGAAAACTACAGAGCTCACGAGGCTATTATACAATTTACGTCAGAACTTTTTTATGAGCAAAAACTGATAGCTTCGGGTAAACAACCACGACATGATCGTTTCTATCCACTGACATTCTTTACTACACGAGGAGAAGATGTTCAAGATAAAAATTCCACCGCTTTTTACAACAATTCGGAAGTATATGAAGTCGTAGAACGCGTTTCTGAACTACGAAAAAAGTGGCCTACTTCTTGGGGAAAAATGAACGATGCGAGTATAGGCATCATGACTCCATATGCAGATCAAGTTTTTCGAATACGATCTGAGCTACGAAAACGTCGAATGGGTGGCATCTCGGTTGAACGAGTCTTAAATGTGCAAGGAAAACAGTTTCGCGCAATTTTTCTTTCGACTGTTCGCACACGGCGTACATGCTTGCCAAACAACAACTCTACTAACACATCCGTGAGCGATGATGCAGACTATGGATTTCTTAGCAATTCTAAATTATTGAATACAGCAATTACTCGAGCTCAAAGTCTGGTGGCTGTTGTAGGAGATCCGGTAGCACTTTGCTCTATAGGACGATGCCGTAAGGTGTGGGAGCGTTTTATTGAAATATGTAACGAGAATAAATCCCTTTTTGGTATAACATGGTCATATCTACGTTCACAACTTGATGGCGTCGAACTAAAACGCAGTTACGTACTTAATCCATTGGCACCCGAGTTTATACCACGTGCTTTGCAACCTGAAGCTTACTTGCGTGACCAAACAGCTATGTATTTACTCAGTGCAAGTAGTCAACACAATATATCAGGAGCACATCATCAGCAGAATAATCAAATTCCTTCCATATACGGTAATTTAGGTGGTCCATATGCTATGCTTAACCAAGGTCATATAACACAAGTATCGAAATCAGCACACCACACTCAGTTTCATCATGGAAACATTCCTATGCGCCCAATTGGTCCACCCCAACACAATCCACAGCACAATACAACTTTTGGTATGCAACAAGCCAATCGACCACCAACACACATCCCACAATCGCAACAACAATTTCCGCCATATATGATTTGGCCACAGCAGCAGCAACCGCCACAACAATCAAATGCGAATGTGCCTAACCAGATTATGCGAACAAACTATCCAGGCCAACAACCTCCGATTCAGCCACCACAATCGCAGAATCCCAACGCCAGCTTATGGGGGCCACCACCACAAAATAATCCCTGGGGCGTGATTCCGAAAACAGGGTTACCAAATCAAAACCATCGTCCCCCAAGTCAGTTAGCGAATTCAGTTTTATCACAACAAAATTCATCGCACAATATAAACATGTCTGGTGCGATGCGTTCTCAGCCAATTGTTCCGCCACTATCGCAGCATCAACACACATCCGCTGGGCCGCCATTAACAGTCCCAAATCAGTCGCAAGTTCAAATACGAGGACAAAGTGCAGATATGAGCTATATAAAAAAGTCTTTGTATCCGCACCCAATCTCATCAGCTAATATTGGATATAATAATCCAACCAGTCAGCCGATAATTTTGAATAATCGGCTAAGCAACGCTTTTTCAAATGGTCCTATTAGTCCTGCTATGGGAAATGCTGTACTTGAACCTTTTGCGAGACAAAACCAAAATATTGGCCCAAATCTACTTCATCCAAATAGCCTACTCGCCACGGCTAATAACAGTGGAGGACATAAAGACAAGGATTTCCAGTTTTTGAATAACGTTCATATACCTGTTAACATAGGGGGATCAATGTTTCAAGCTCCTCCCACTGCTGCACCGGTGCAGAACCCGCCACCACATCTACCAACATTTCAAGAGTACAGCACCCTTTTGCCACCCAATATGAGTATCTACGAAATGGCATTCGAGCCAAAAGAATCACAGTATAAATGGTACTTGAAACTTTTGGAAGTACATGGTCAAGAATCTGCAAACAAGTTTACAGAAGTTTTGCGTCAAGCAATGGGGATCATGCATAATTCGAAAGCCGCTAGTACCTCTTCTCACCAAACAAATCAACAACAATTGCTACCGCAAATACAACAGCAGCAACAACAGCTTCAACACCACCAACAACAACAACAACAACAACATACTATGCCTAGAATATCAAGTGGGTTTGTTGGGCCGCCGATGAATTCTTTAGCTCCAATCCGTTGCTCTACGCCTCCGCAAGAACCCGCTATGAATTTCAACCAGCAAATTGATATGGTTTTCAATTCGTTGATGAATGGAAACGATATAAGTCAACCAATTCTTCGGGAATTATTGGGTATGGTAGGAAATGTAACTGGGGTAAGCAACAGCTGCAATAATAGCAATGCTCCGAGTGTAAATATAAATCCAAGTAATGTCGCTAATGTAAACCTCATTGGAAAGGAAATTCCAATCAGTTTACAACAGAAAGCAACTGCGTCACCACTTTTCCCCAACCAACAAAATATCATGGCGGCCGGTAATGGTAAGACTCTAAGCGAACAATTTATTAATGAAAGGTCAATAATGAATATTTGTTCAGATTTTTTATTAGGAAATGATCTCCCTGGTACTTCAACTTCTCGAATGGAGTCAGTGCCTCTATACCGTCGCCAGGTAATGGGCAATGGAAATTCTAGCTATCACGGTTCCAACTCATCCTCTTCAACTGCTCACTCTATTGCTTCATCCACACCCGATAATCTTCTTGACAGTGGTATTGGTAGTACCAATCATCTTCACTCATCTGGAAATTTAATTGACACCATTTTCAACACTACCACTGGCAATGACTTGTCCTCTGCTGCAGCCGTCTATCAAAACAACTCATTTCAGAAGCTTTTTTACAATAGCTTCCCCATTAAGCTTAATGATTTGGACATAAGAAATGAACGTGCTGCCGTTCAACAGCCGCATGCACATCACCTTTCGGTGCTGCATCCACAACAACAGCAGCAGCAGGCCCAAATGCAATTGCATAACCACGGTGAGTCGCGCAACACAACTTATGCGGCTGTGCTCAGTCAAGGAAATGTCGTTCAAAATTCCCAGCTTCACCAACTTCATCATCCTTCCCAAGGACAGGGTCTTAGCGACGATAAAGATCCATTTGCTGCGATAAGGGAGCTAGGTCAGGGTACCAATGGGTTTTATAATTATTTTCAATAGACATTACCTTAATAATAAAATAAATATTATCATTACGGCTAGGATAACAATTAGGTTTACTCGAAAAGCATAAAAAGTAAGGCTCTTACAATACAAAAAAAAAACAAAAAAAAAATAGTGAATATATATGTATTTTTAAACTAATATTACTTGCATTTCGCTTATGTTTCTCGATTTAAAAAAAAACTCACACGCATACACACTTTAAGAATATAGTTCATAAAAAGTGATTTAAAATCATTATTTGAAGTAACACAATAATTTGTGTACTTCAAATGTAATGTGTAATTATAATTTGATTAAATAAAAAAAAAATATATATACATTTATGTAACAATTTAATGTAAGAAAGGCCCTACTATTATATACATAAAAATATATATTAAATTAAAACATTTTTATTCATAGAAGAGTAAAATCAACACAGCAAAACACATTAATTGGAAACGCACTTCAACTTGTTGACATTTTTTGTATTAAGTAGATTTGTTGATTACATTAAATCTGAATCAATGAGACATCAAGAAAACCGAACACGTTCAGTTTTAACGTGTAAACGTGAATAAATATTTTTAAGGCAAGATGTTAAAAGAATAACATTTTTTATTTGTAAGAAGATATATTTAAATATATTTAACCGTACATATTAACATTATAGATAATCCTATTGTTATTTGATGAAATTATTTAATTTGTAATAGGTACAATTTTTATCAATCTGCTGTTTCATTTAATCCGCCGGGAATACATTCAGAAAATTCAATCATTAAAAACGGCTGGATTGAATCTCCTACCTGTGACATTTCTTATGCGCAGGTAAATCAAAGCGGATCTGAGATTCCTCCCGACGGATCAAATGATGGGGTTAATATTCACCTTTTATTAATAAACAAGCACGTTTTTCCGTGCAGGGACGGTCTAAGCACCCCCTTAAAAAACGGCACTTGTCGCAAAAGGCGACTAAGAGGAGAAATCATATCTGGCAACCATTCATTTGAGTATTGCAACTTAATATCTTGAAGATCAAACAATATTCAAAAATGGGAGCATGAACGTGTTGAAATGGGAAAAATAGGCAAGCCTTAAAACGCTTGGATCACGCAAATGCCACACCAGCAGCATTTGAGTCTCGAATCATAGAATCCAATGAAGTATGTTATTACAATCCCACCTTTCGTGAACTTCTGAGAAATAAACGTTAGTATAGCCACGCAACGTTTTGAAAACATTAATTTTTTAGTTACGATTTTTTTTATAACGTTTATAACACACTAAAGGGATTTTTGAATACCCGTATAATAACACAGCGCTGGCAGGAAATTAGGGTTAGAACATAAGGAGAGATGCCGATGCACGTTTGTTTTGAATGTTTGTAGATTATAATGTGTAAGAAAAATGGAGGGGTAAGAGCATTCGATATTCGTTTTGTACGTCTAAGGAAAGATTTCTTGTATTTCACTGTACGTACCGAGGTACGTACGAATACAGGGTTAAACGGATGAGCATTCCTTGCACAGCGGGTATTGCGGTTGAAATGTTCTAGGAGTTTAATGCAACTGGTGGAAATAACGAGAGACAAGAGACATTGCGACAATGACTAAGAGAGTTTCATCGCACGTTTTTAGATCCTGTCAAGTAGCTTCAAATAAGTAATTGGTGCACCAGATCAGATATGCGCATTGTACTCAATTTTTGTGCGAATAAACGCCTTATAAATAGTAGCCAGATCAGAGTGAGTGAAATATTTCTTGCAGCGCTTTTTTTTTTGTTTTATTAAAAAAGGAAATCCAAATCCCAGAGCACTTAGACTCGGTAACGGTCCATTGTAATACCAGGCAGAAATCCTCATTTTTGGTGTAGAGGCATGTGAATGGGTGGCGTATGTTGTTGTTCCCCATGGGGATTGAACCAGCACCGCACGGGTGCTTGCAGCGCTTAAGGAAGCCTAGACATTTCGCAGCGTTCTTGGCAATATCGAATATGTGATCATTCCAACGAAAGTTGTCATTAACATACATACCGAGAATGGAAAGCCGTTCGGTTTCAACGTTGCAAGTGCCATGCATGGACAATGGCATGGTGTTTGGGTTTTGCTTTAATGACGGAAGACAGAATTGCGTTTTGGAAGCAATAATTAGTTACAATAATTAGTTACACCCCACTGAGTTATGCTGTCGAGATCGGAATTCAATGAGCTTAACATACGTTGCCGTTTCAGTTCCACACCCGAAGACTCATCTTGTTGTGAACCAAGAAACGATTATGAGAAGCTGAGGGTACTGTCATCGGCAAAGGAGTAGATTGGATTAGAGGTAACAGGACATCATTTATAAAAATGAGAAAGAGAATCGGAGACGAAATAGAGCCTTGGGGAACACCAGCATTTATTTCGTGAGTTGCAGACTTGAAACCGTCCAAAACAACTTGAATTAAACTGTCTGAAAGGTAATTTCTAATCCATTGTAGAAAGGTATTATCAATTCCAAATGCACGCATTTTCGACAAGAGAGCTTGGTGCTAACCTCTGTCAAATGCCTTTGAAATATCAAGCGCAACGATCTTACTTTCACCTCCTTGGTGAAGAGATTGGTTTCACTTTTCGGTTACATAAGTCATCAAATCACCAGGGGACCTGTTGCTGCGAAAACCGTACTGCCGGTCATTAAACAGTTTTCGGGATTCAAACTTTTTCATGAGCTGACGGTTTATCAGCGTTTCCATGACCTTGGATAGTAAGGAAGTTATTACTTGCGCAATGGATTTGCCAGCGAGGAAGAACAGCTATTCAGAACCAGTGGATTTGTGAACGTCAAGATCTTGAAGTACGCTAGCCCCTGTACGAGTGTGAAGGTGGATTGGTCCCATGGAGTATTAAAGTGAGCAGAAAGCAGATTGGCCTTATCTATAGAGCTGACAGCTGGAATGTCATTGTAAATGAGTGTCGGGATAGATGATGAGGCCAAATTCTTAATGTTTATAACAAATGACAAAAAGTTTTTACTACCCGAGGGACTTTGTAGTTTTTTTTGCATCAACTTTTGGTCCTAGGAGAATTTGACACGATTAATGTGGGCATTGCAGGCATTTCTGGCTTATTTAAACTTTTTTTAGCTTTCCTCATATGGGTTGGCTTTGAATGACCGAAAGCTTACTTCTTTTAACCTGATAGCCTCTTTGCAGCTCGCGTCACACCACGCGTTTACCTTGGGTTTGATCTAAGTATTATCTTATTAGTTTTGCAGTTCGGATATGTAGTAAAACTTGGACCTATGTTTACATTCAAAGAACAACCCTATGGGGGAATGATTTAACAGTGCTTTTTGCGTGAGTTTCACTGCATCGTAGAAAACGAGCGGATCGCATCTTTCAAATATAAATAAGTATATATGAGTAATCCCTGATCGGTAACACGGTTTTTACAGCGTGTTCTGCATTGCATATTCAAGATGAATATACGATAGGTGTGTTTATAAGAAAATCAAACAACTGCCTGCTGCCTTTACGACCGCAACGGAATAGTAGAAGTTTTTATGCAGCATTCAGTTCAATTAATATTTATTAAAGAATTAAAAAAACCTAAAGTAATCTTATAATAATAATTTGTATGCAGGGTTTCCAGCAGCGGTTAAATGGGCACAATGTATAAATAGAATAAGGGCAAGAAGAGATCCCATGTCCAGTCAATGAACAAACGGTTCCGCCACCCAGGATGGAAGAGGTTGGCATAGCTCTAAAATGCTTAAGAGTCATAAGGCCGTGCAACTGCTCTGGTGGTGTTCCAGCGGACATTTTTTATTGAGGAGGTGATGTTTCGGTAGGGCGCATGAACCAAATAATCAACCAAGTATGTGTTGTAAGAAATTTAGTACGGGCGCAAAAAAGCAAAACCAGCTAATTTCAAATAAAGCCCACAATGTTTTCATCGATTTTAGCCCGGTAGAACTCGCGCCGTGAGCAAAATATTCACTATCTCCGTTGAAAAAAAGAGTATCATACTTATTTTGAGATTCGAATGAATAGTCAATTTTTTCGAATGTCTCTTTTCGTTCGAATAAAACCGATTTCCCTCGAATAAACTTTCTATTCGATCGAATCTCAAAATACAAATTCGTCCAATTCGTAGAACTTTCGATCGAATCCGAATGTCAGAAAAAGCAAGTATATATATTACTCTACGTTTTAGTCAAAGCTGTTGCCCTCTTTAGCTTAGATTTAGAACCTTCTAGTAACACCCAGCCACCTCCTTGCGGGGTCAGTCACCTTGACGTGTGTACCATCATGGAATGCAAATTCGATGGTGCCGGTGCGGAGGCTTACGGCGCAAAGAGTCATCGGGCCTTTCTGATAAGGGATAGACCGTCTGATGAGCGTCAACTAAGAACTGACCAGGACTACACGTCCGCTACCCTTCTCCTCTTTCCTTTCAATTTTCAATTACCCATATCCCCCCTCCATCAAATCCCTAAATCCTATTTCCCCAATAAACCCCTAATCTAAGGTGGCAAGCGCCGAGAGATGCATGGCTAAGAGGGTGCTTAGTCGTTAGTTTGCAAACTTCGGATACCAGGCGACCTCCGATTTTAAGATAGCCTTCCTGTGGTTAGACGGGTAGACCACGGGCGACACCATATCCCGAATACTCGTGGGTTTCAAAATAAACCAAACTTCAAAAGAAACAATAGAGAATGATGCCTCTAAAATTGCATCATCAAAAAGGGATGTTTTAGAACACCCTGTCGATGACGACACGACATCTGTCAAAGGGATAGAGTCGGTAATCATCGACTCTGAAATGGGGGAAACTGAAGAGAACTTGTCTCAACTCAGTGACTCTATTTCAGAATCCAGCACCATATGCAACAGCATATATATCGGGATGTCGATATAGAGGACGTACCTAAGACAGTCGGCAATGTGGCACGGACTGAGTCCGAGTACCTTAGGTTCACACCATCTGAACAGCGCAGATTTAAGCGCGCGCAGAAGAAGGGGAGCACCATTGAGCAGGCCCGTCTCTATGCGATCCAAAAGATGGAAAACAAGGGTCCCGAGGTGAAGCGAATGCGATCCGAGGATAATACCCCGCCTCAATCCGAAGCGAAGCGAGGTCGCACTGGGAAGACAACCGTCGACAAAGTCTCGTATAGCAATATAACGAGTTATGTAAGACTGGGTGTTGTACCGGTGGACATCGATCGTAATCCTCTCTCCAACGAACAAATGGGTTCGATACAGGAGAGGATTATGGATATCACGATCGAACAGCGTGACGAGGAGGTCAAACCAGCCTTCCGCGGTACTACGTTCAAAGCCGGATGGCTCATGATCGTATGTGCAGACGCCACCACTGCAGAGTGGATGAAGGCAACCTTCGCCAAGCTAAAAGAGAAATGCGGGTTAGAGGTGATGCTTGTGGGAGAGGACAATTTTCCAAAACCACATGTCATCAGAGGGTTCTTCCCGCAGAGTATCGGCGTAGCTAGCGAAAGGATCCTAGCCCTATTAGATGGCCAAAACAAAGAACTGAACACGAGAACGTGGAGGGTTCTGCAAAGATAGGATGAGCGAGACATCGCACATATGGTCTTTGCCATAAACGACAGCACCATGAGGAGACTCGTGGAGCTAAAGGGTATGGTCTCTTTCCGATTCGGACAGACCAAACTTATCCTAAAAAGTGCTGACAAGACGGCCACACAGGGCCCTAAAGATCAAAAACAGCACGTTTTGGATAAGAAGGATGACACAGCTCACGGCAGCACCGCAACTGACCCAAGTGGGGCCAGCACCAGCGCTGCCGCTAAGGCTGCAGCTTCAAGTATGGCAACAAGTGTGCCAGAAAAAGAAGTTACAAGCGCGAGGTCAAGCGCAGCCAGAGAAAGCCAAACACGATTCAGGCCTAAGTTAGGTATGGATCGTAAGAAAGCACGGGCACAAGAAGGACATAAAAACAAAAGTCCTAGAGGCAGACAAAGTGGTACTCCTCAACAGGGTATCGTACGTAGGAGAGGTGATAACAAGCCCAATAGAGTACGAAACCCTGAATACAGGCGCAAATGACCACCCGTCTCAGCGTTTTGCAGGCCAACCTGCACAGGGCTATGGGTGCATCGGACACCTTTAGCCAGCGATGTGCCGAAGGGAACATTGCTATTGGACTAATCCAGGAACCTTGGGCAACCAATGGTAAGATATCCGGATTAAATTGTAAACACAGAGAGCTAATTTTCGCCAAAGGTCCTTTCAGACCAAGGGCGGCTATCTCTATTAAGAAAGATATAAAATTTTCTCTCATTCCAGGTTTCACAACTAGGGACCTGGTGGCGGTTCTAATAGAGCGCCACAAAGGCCGAGAGCTGCATAAATTTGTATGCGCATTGGCGTACTTTCCTGGAGACACGGATGCATTGCCTCCCTTACCATTACAGGAACTTGTCCGGTACTGTGAGGACCAGAAAGTACATATACTAATCGGCTGCGACGCAAACGCACATAATACAATCTGGGGCAGCCGAGATACAAATAACAGAGGTGAGTCGTTATTAGAATATTTATATAGCAATAACCTCGTTTTTCTAAACAAGGGAAATAGTCCTACATTTAGAAATTCTATAAGAGAAGAAGTTTTAGACCTTACTATATCATCTCCTTTTATAAAGGATATTATAGAGGGATGGCACGTGTCTGGCGAGGCATCTCTATCGGATCATATGCACATCCGTTTCGAGATAAGGTGCAATGCCGAACACGCGTCAGTCCGTTATGACAACAGACTGACTAATTGGAGAACTTACCGCGAAAATCTTGCGGTCAGATCTGACATGCTGCCAGAAGCACCATCAAATACAATTGATGCAGATGCTGCGCAATGTCAAATAAATGATATTATTCTTACCTCATTCAAAAATAGTTGCAAGGTTAAAAGAACCGTGGTTAAAAGGTGCGTACCATGGTGGAACGATAACCTTGAGTCTATTCGAAAGAGGGTGAGAAAGCTTTTTAACAAAGCCAAACGCACCGGCACATGGGAACAATATAAATCCATGCTGACCATATACAACTTAGAGTTGCGCAGATCCAAAAGAGCCTCATGGCGTGCAAACTGTGAGAAGATAGAAAAACTTCCAGAGGTGGCACGCCTCCAAAGGGCCCTGTCAACGGATCAAGAAAAAGGCATGGGATTGTTAATTAAATCAGATGGTTCAATCACACGCGACCGGGAAGAAACGCTGAAAACTTTGCTTCAGGCTCACTACCCAGGTTCTCACACGATGGTCATTACAGACGACCATACAGCGGAGGTCTCAATTCCAAGAAACCTCAGTAGAATTCATAGTTTATCCGGAACACTTTTTACTCCGGATAAGGTTAAATGGGCAATTAACTCATTTAAACCATTCAAGGCATCAGGTACAGACGGTATTTTTCCAGCCCTCATTCAAAATGGAATAGAATTTTTACTACCATCCATGATTGCCTTATTTAGGTTCAGCTTCAACTGGGGGTATATACCAGTTACCTGGAGGGAGGTAAACGTAGTATTTATACCTAAACCGGGAAACAAGCCGAGAGAATTACCTAAATCATATCGTCCGATAAGCCTGACATCGTTTTTTCTGAAAACAATGGAAAGGATTATTGACATTCACATTAGAGAATGCATATCAAAAAGCATGCCTCTGCACCCTCACCAATATGCGTACCAAAAGGGCAAATCCACGGAAGGCGCTCTGTTAAGATTAACTACAGAGATAAAAAACGCCTACCGTTGCAAAGAGATCGCACTTTGTGCCTTTCTGGACATAGAGGGTGCTTTCTGTTAGCAGATGAATAAATAAAGTTCGGATTGATTTAAGAAAGTAAAAAGTATTTATTCAGAATAATAAGAAAGACGCAAAAAACAACCACACCGTGTTTTGAGAAAGAAAAAAGACAATCAACAAGTGTGTGTGTTGTAAGCGAAGTAAGTTGTAAGTTGTACAAGAAAGGTCCGGTATTTAATGGGGTGTGTTCATTGTAAACCAACACTCCTCCTCAATGAACAATCGCCTAACTCCCATCAAGTTTGAGCAGCTTACAGAAGCTCCTTTGTTTGATCGGTCCCAGAGGTTTGGTGAAAATGTCTGCCATCATCTCGTTTGTTGAACAATATTTCAATTCGATCTCATTATTTGCACAGAGATCTTGAACAAAACGCTCCTTAGTTTCTATGTGCTTTGATCGCCTACTGATACGTTCAGTATTAACAAATGCTATGCAGCTCTGGTTGTCCTCGTTGATCAATGTCGGTTCGCGCTGAATCTCGCCAAAATCTCGCAGTAGTTTTCGTAGCCATATTACCTCTTGACAGGCGTCACTGAGGGCCACGTACTCAGCTTCCATCGATGAAAGTGTAACGCATTCTTGTCGTCGACTAGCCCACGAAATTGGAGACTCTCCAAATAAAAACACGTATCCAGACGTTGATCTCCTAGTAGCTTGATCACCAGCCCAGTCTGCATCCGAATAACCAACTAGTTTCCACTCCTCAGCACCGCCGATGCATATTTTGTAGTCGATAGTCCCTTTTAGGTAACGTAAGATCCTTTTTGCAGCAATCCAATCAGCTTCCGTAGGATTTTGAAATTTTCTGCCTAAAATAGCAGTGCTTGCCGATATGTCAGGTCTAGCATTCACAGCCAAATACAACAATGCGCCGACTAGACTTCGATATATTGTGCTACTGTCTAATGAAGCGGTCTTATCTTCAGCTTTCATATAACCAGGGTCCATCGGTGAGTTAGAAACCTTAGCGTTCTCCATACCAAAACTTTTAAGTAGCTTTTTAATGTAATTTTTCAGATGTATTTCAAAAACGTTGTCCTTTCGATATATTTCCATTCCCAGAAAATACCGCACTTCTCCCAGGTTGACTATTTCGAATTTTCTTTGAAGTTCGTTATAAATCGTAATAATCTCACCTTCATCCATGCTTCCCACTAGCAAGTCATCTACATAAACAAGTAGAAATACCTTCTTGCCTCCGGTATCTTTGATGTACAAACATGGATCCGCAGCCGATGCCTTAAAATGCAGCTTCAACAAAAAGTTATGTAATGTCTGGTTCCAGCAGCGTGCCGATTGCTTAAGTCCATAAATACTCTTATTTAATCGGCAGACTAACCCTTCTTTTCCGGAAATTTCATAGCCAGGTGGTTGTCTCATAAAAATCTCCTCTTCGACAACTCCATGAAGATAGGCAGTTTTGACGTCGAAATGTTTGACCAGCATTCCATGCTTTGCAGCAACAGCCAAAAAAGTTCTTAGAGTTGTTAATTTCGTGACAGGAGCAAAGACTTCGTCGTAATCTACACCATACTTTTGCGTGTATCCTTGCGCGACAATTCGGGCCTTATGCCTTGTGATTTCGTTCTGCTCGTTTCTTTTTATTTTATAGACCCATTTCGAGCCGACAACCTTTCTGCCTTCTGGAAGTTTTACGAGATCCCACGTATGATTACGTCGTTGTGACTTCATCTCCTCGTTCATTGCTTCTCTCCATTCAGGTACTTGAACTGCTTCCTTGTAGTCCTTCGGTTCATCCAAAACTAGAGATGCACTGCCTACTACGTACTCATTAAGATGAATTGGTGGTACTCCACGAGTAGTTCGCTCGGAACGCCTTGTCGTATTTCGCTCTTCCTCATCCTCGGATGGCAATTCTTCTTCAAATCCGAAAAATTCGTCCTCTCGCGAACTCTCGTCATCAACAGAAACATCAAAACTTTCCGTTGGAATCACTTCCCCTTCAGGGATAGAACGGATTTGAACTTCATCAGACACAATATCCATATTAGAGTCTGGAACACCGATATCAGCTGTCCGTGTTTTACTTTCTAGGAAATGAGCATCTCGACTGATGGTAATCTTCATAGTTGAACGATCAAGAAAACGATACCCTTTATGTTGATCAGAGTATCCGACAAATATTAGCTTGTTAGCTTTGCAGTCCAGTTTATCACGTCTAACATCCGGTATATGCACATAAGCTTCGCAGCCAAACCTCCGTATATGCTTCAGAGATGGTTTCCTCTTATACCAGAGTTCAAACGGAGTTTTATCCACTGACTTTGATGGCAAACGATTTTGAATATAAGTTGCCGTAAGCACAGCTTCACCCCAATATCGTTTCTCCAACCCAGCGTCTATTAACATGCACTTTGTCATTTCGATGAGAGATCTGTTTTTGCGTTCAGCAACACCGTTTTGTTGGGGAGAATATGCAGTAGTGAACTGCGGCTTGATACCTTCAGCAATGTAAAAATCTCGTAGATAATTATTGTCGTATTCTCCTCCTCCATCAGATCGTATGACGACTGGTTTTCGTCCAAACTGATTTTGAACTTGACGAACGTACTGTTTTATTCTGTCTGCTGCTTCCCATTTGTGTTTCAATAGATAAACCACTGTATAACGGCTAAAATCATCTATCATAGTCATCAGGTACCTATTTCCAGCTGGTGTTGGTGCTCTCATAGGGCCACATAAATCGGTATGTACTATATCCAATAATTTGTTCGATTTTTGATGAACTATTCCAGGAAATGGTGTTCGAGTAAGTTTTCCTTTTAAACAGCACTCGCAAACAACTTGCAGCCCACAGTTTCGTACATCTAATCCAGAAACCAACTGTTCCTTCATCATCCGCTCTAACACCGCAGTATCTCGATGACCCAAACGTCTATGCCATTGATGTTGACAATTAACATGATGTTTTCCTTCTAAAGCTTTTGATGACTGTTCCAGAACTTGAAGATGGTAAAGATTTCCACATCGATTACCCAGTAAAACAACTTTTCCCTCAGAATTATTTATGCTACAGGTATATTTATCAAACCTAGCAGAAAAACCATTTTCGGCCAGCTTGCTCACTGACATTAGACTTCCTCCTAAATCCGGCACAAATAAAACATCTTGAAGTGTGACTCTGACACGTCTTTTATTGTCGTCAACGCCAACAATTACACCTTCTCCGCGACCAGCTGATGATATTTGTTTTCCGTCAGCCAAAACAATGCTTGCACCGTCAGATTCATTTAAGGAATTGAAAAAATGTTTATCATTTGTCATGTGCGAACTCGCACCACTGTCGATTAACCAAAGCCCTGGTTTATCACGACCTGCAGCAAACGCTATATTTGTTTCCTCTGTGACCTTTGTACTAGGATTTCTTTTTCTTCCACTGCCCCTTTTGTTTGCCAAATAAGAACGACAACTTGAACGTAGATGTCCCGGCTTTTTGCAATGGAAACAAGTTCTAGTTTCCACACTGCGATTCGATTCGGTTTTCATTGCCTTTTCCTGCTTAAAAAACTCACCAGCCCGCTCCAGCCTTCGATGGTACTCGTCGATTAATTTTGACTTGATGAATTCTAATGTCATGTCGTCATTCGAACGACTGTCTAGCGCCGAAACCAAATGCTCAAATGAATCTGGCAGGCTTTGCAAGATCAAACAG